>CM073311.1:21145349-22345349 GCA_037043255.1 Diadegma fenestrale
CATATATATGCACATTTAATTTTTTTGCTAAACTTTACAACGCTTCGTCAATGAAAACACACACACACACAATCATTCAACAAAGAATACATGTTAAATCAATCGCAGAGAACAATGTATTTGGAAGAAAAGGTAAGAGGCTTATTGCGCTTTCCAAAATATCCTTTCACCATAGAAACTTGCGACCCACCTTGAAACTAGGCGAGTGCGAGAGAACGTTAAAACACATGCAGAGAATCTCTTATTGTCCAGCGACCGATGGGACAAACAATGTCGTTCGACGACAGAAATCGTACGTACAAACGGAGGAGAAAGAGAGCAAGAGAGAGAGGGAGAGAGAAAGATGGAAAGATAAAGTTTGACATAATCCTCTATCTCGGGGATTTAAATGAAACACATTCGCAGGAATAGCGTTACGTGTTTTTAGAAACCTTATGCACGCGTACGAATGACAGATGGACGTGTGGGTGTATGCATGTGATACTATTGTTGTTATTATTATTATATGTGTTTAATTAAACTTATGCCGATAGAGTAATTTATGATAATCCAACATACTTCGATTCTACTATGCAAATTAGTGTTTCGTCTCGATCGTCTGACAGTTATTACGGTTCTATATGGCGAGAGAAATGTTGGCAAACTTTTTCTACACGTTTCGATGTGTGTGAGCAATGAGATCCGCGATGTTAACCAATCAGGTGGCATTTAATAACCAAGAAATCGCGTGTATGTGTACGAGAAATTGACGTCCCGAATATATTTGTTACGGTCGTGTATCACTATATACCTACGAAGGACGGAAAGCAGCTTTACGATTCCCCCAAATCCTTATTTTTCTTTGACGCGTACGCAGATTGCAGCGAACGATGTAATTACTCGAGTAGCGGGAGGTGAAAAAGGGGACAAAAATGTTGGGGTTGTTGTTGTTTTTTTATCGTGTGTCAACTTACCATCTCCAAGGCGTTAAATTCTGAGTAATCCACGATGCTCAGCGAACTCATTCGTGTGCGTAATGGGGAATTGTTCACAGCTGTAATTTCCTTCTCAAACTGCTATCCGCATCGCTCTGTTGAATGATTTTTTATCCTCCAAGTTTTAGCTCCAGGCTAGATTTTTGATGCTTTCGTTTTGACTGTTAAATGTGCCGATTTATCGCACAACCCCCGCGCACAACTCAATCTTTTGTTGTCCGTGGGCTCTCTCTCTCTCGCTTTATCGTTTCGCCTAGTTTATTTGATAAAAAAAACAAGTAATGGTTCGCCCCACGGAAGTCTACGCAGAATCCGCACTGCTGATCATGTGATCACATTTTCGTGTGTGTGTAGGAAATTTCGATTGCTGTGTGCTTTTGTATTCATGACATTCTACACCGATACGACACACAGAAAGACGCTTTCGTTCACGTTCACGACGCGGAGCAGCAGCGTGGCAGCAACGTGACGTGATCGTTGCGTTCCCGCCGTTCCCCACCAGTTTTATTCGTTTCTCCGTCCTCGCGCGCAGGCACGCACACGTGGTCGATGTTTATGAGTTTACCGCATCCAAGATATAATTTTGTGTAATCGTTTTCGTCTGCGCTTGAAACAACTCGTACAAAGTAAGTCAAACAATAATAAATCTAACGTAAAACTTTAAAATAAGGTTTAGACTCGCGTTGACTGGTGTTTTCGTCTGTAAATAAAGTTCGATCGCACAAACATAACCTCTTCATCGGCACGAGCTCGCGCCTAACCAATTACCTTGTTTTACTCCCATTTAATAATTTTCACGTTTTCTGTGCAGCGGGCAACATGAAATCCCGTAAATCAAAGCAAACCAAAGACGATGTCGCGAAAACTTTGTACGTGCGCTTGCCGCACACCATCAAAAGCGTTAAAGAGATCCAGGATCTTTTCGTTGGCGACATCACCGTCAAACTGCCCAGACAATCTTCCAGACATTGTCACGTCATTTTCCCAAGCGTAGAGGAGAAAATGAAAAATCTCAAAAGTATCAGGAAAAAAAAAGTTGACGGCAAACGCATCTTGGCTACCGAACCCAAAATCAAGCCTCCGGAAGAAAAAAAAATTAAGGAGAAAAAAATCAAACCATCGAAGCCCACGCAAGGACCAAAAATCACACAAACGTAAGTTATTTTCGAAAATCTCGTTTTCTAACTTTATTTCCAAGTTTCTTTGCAATTTTGCACTGACCTTTGAATTTGCGCATTCAATTAAAAAGTTAATGACGTCATAGAAATTTTAACAGTAAAAATACAAAATTAACAAAATTTCTGATCACAAAAGCACCTGACGATATTTTTCTATCCAGCATTTTTGCGCTCCAGTCTTTTCCGATCCGATGTTGATGAAAATTCTTTTCGTTCTGTTGCTTGTAAATTTTGTTTCCGCTATTCATGACGTTTCGTGACGGACTGCTCGGTGGGAAAGAATTCCGCGCGTGAGAATTTGGCGTGAAGCCAGAGAATTTTTTTAACAGCGTTTATCAAGGTTTTGCAAAATATTCGAAATTGTGTGAATTTAGTAAAAAAATGTGCAAATTGTGTTTATTTTCAGACTTCACGTTTCAAACATCAGACCAGGCACAAAAGCGCATGAGATCAAGACAGCTTTTCCGGGCTGCACATCCGTCGTGATGATCAAATCCGCAAACTCACAGAATAAGTAACGAAAATTAATATTTAAAAGAAAAATTTGAATCAGAGAATTTTTCAGTTGATAATTTTGTTTCAATTAAGCGTGATCGATTTTTCGTTCAATTGACACAGTCCGTCGAATTCGATTAATATTTAAATCGCATTTTAACGAAAAACATGAAAATTTTGGGTTTTTGGCCAAAAATAGTGATCGTGCGAAAATTTCGGACTACGAAACGACCACCTGACGATATTTCTCTCTTTCAGAATCGCAGTCGTGAAGCTCCGCAGTCTTCAATTGGCCGGAGAATATTTGCGCAAAGAGCGAAAGTGGCCGGAGGTCCGGGACAGAGTTCTGAGAATTCAGCCCAAGGTATTGAAAAGATCGAAGAAACCACGAAAGAAAGTGGTGAAAATGAAAGTTTACGATGGCGAGGGCAATGAAATTATCGAGGAACCCACAAGCAGCAGCAAAAACGAGATGAAAAAGGAGAAAAAACTAGTTAAGACCATGAAAAAGTCCGAGGAGGAAGAGGAAGACGATGAGGATGAGGATGAGGATGACGAAGAAGAAGAATCGGACGATTCCAGCGACGGGGAAGAGGAATAATCAAGTAGTTTGTAAAATAAAAATAAATACGTAGATTTTCACTTAATTTATAGAACATTCAATTTTTCGTGCATCGTAATTCTCATTTTCAACACAATCAATCGACTATAACTGTACAAATAAGTTTGTTTAATTTTTAAGGATACTGTCGACTTTCCACAATGGTCAATACATTATTTCCGATGCTCACGTAGCCCCGAAGTTATTGATTCTTGCTCGTCGAGCTTTTCGAACCTTCATGGTAAAATCAACGACAAAGAAGTAGACGATCTCGATTATCGAAATGAAACTGCATCCGAGAAAGAGACTGAAAACACCGCCCAAAGAAGCTGAGAACAAATAATTCACAATTTTTTTTCTGAATAGACGTTTTTTAACGAAATTACCCGAAATTTCGTTTTTTCTTTCACTCACACACGAGATTGATCCAAGAAAGAACGAGCTCTCGACGTTGCAACACCGCAGATTGTTCCGAATACGTGATGTGTATGGCAGTCGCGTTCTTTAATTTTTTCGCCTTTTTGCTGCAAGAAATGCAGAAAAATTTAATCAACGTTTTCAAAAACACTCGGCTGGGCGAGAAAAAACGATTTTTTTGTAGATAATTTTTTCGATTACGCGTCAAGCACATTTTTAGGTTTTGATCATGAAGAAAAAAACGGTTTTTCTTGGATTTAAACAAAAGTACAGTTTCCCGATCGTTCGAGGGTCCAAGAGAGAAAGTGAGTGACTTACTAAAAGGGCGAAGGATTGAATTTGGCAGCGTTGAGCGGCAACGAAGTGGTGGCCAAGGAATACATGGTGTTTTCACAATCTGGCAAACAACCGCACTCGGGGTCACGAAGCGTCAAGGAATAGGCTTTCGGTTTGACTCGCGTGAGACACGGAATGTGAGTAATATTACAGACTGTTTGTTCGGGCCGAAGTTGCGAGGAAAAAAAAGGTAGACAACCACAAAAATGATAGAATACATTTTCCCGACACTTGACGTAACAATTGTCAGCGCGATAAAAATCCTCGAGTTCTGTCGATCTTTCGCAGTCGCGATCCTCTCGCTTCATGTCCAAAACTTCGCTACTCGCTGTCAAACGACGAGCAAATATTCGGGCCACCGTCTCGGTTCCCGTTGCACCAACGAATTCCGTTGCCGCTGGCCCGGGATAAGTTCGCCGCTCGTGAATCAACACCTTCACACCGTCCCCGTACATTATCGACGAAATCCTGTTACGTGGACCGTACGATTTTATCAGAAATGACAAAATGTAACGTCCTCCGTAAGTCACGCTGTAATAATCGCTCCCCGAAATATTCCACCTGCGACACGAAAAACACCAACAGACTTTCGCGATAAGTTACATAAAAAATGAGCAACTTCATTTTTTTCCAACTTCACGCGTTCAAAATTTTCCCCAAACCACGTACAACATTTTTTAATGATGAAATTAAGAAAATTCCATAGATTCTTATTATGATCTACTAAAACTGCGCGCAGGAGATTTTCTTAGCGATTTTTTTCACAAAACGACAACATTTGTTTATTTTAGCACGGTCGGTTCCAGAATTACCATTCAGAATTTAATAAAATTTGGTACGGCAAGTAGATTATGATAAGAAAAAATCCAGTCAAATTTTCACGAGGCTACAGACAACCAGAAAAAAGATATTCGTATTGGTAGTTTCATACATTCAACAATGAGTTTTATGATAAATCTCAGTTTTCAATGCATTCTACAATGAATTCTCATAAATTCTTAGGAGAAATCACAGTTTTTATTATAAAATCCAATTAAATGTATGAAATCAATGAAATTCATGAAATTACCAACGCGAAGATCTTTTTTCTGGCTCTCTGCAGCCTCTTGAAAATTCGACTGGATCTTTTTCTCATCATAATCCACTACCGTCCCAAATTTTATTAAATTCTGAACCGTAATCCTCAAACCGACGATACTACCTTAAGAAATCATTCATCCAAAGATTCAGGTAAAAAAAAATGGTCCATAGTTTTTAGACGCACTTTAAAAAACCCGCAGACGAAATTTAACACAGGGAAAGAATAAGAGAAGAAAAGTTATCAGTTTTGTTTAATCAAAAAATACGAAATCAGCTTTTAACGGTAGTTCTAAAACCGACATTATTATCTTTAATTAGATGAAATGAAACGATGCTAATGATATGAGGAAAATTCGAATTTTTCAAAACCCATAGTAGTCGCACGAATTATCGAGACGGCGACACAATATTTTTATTTTATAAAGTTGGTAACAATGTCGAGTATCGCGAATGTAAAATTTGAAAGAAAAAAAAAGAATAGATTTTCTTTTTTTTCTCATAGTCACGTGCGATTCGAAAATTTCGTTTGATTTGTTTTTTTTTTTTTTAATATACTGTTTGTAAAAAGTCGAGAACATCACGTTCTTTGGAAATTGTGCGGTGCTCGAACCATTTTCAGGCGCCGAGGAACGTCATTTTCAGGTGTCGAGTAACGTGCGGCTTGGCTGCAGTTTTCAATTTTTTTTTCCTGATTTCTCGTGTGAAAGTTTTGATCTCGTGTTTCTTGCGTTTTCGGAGACGCTTCGGAATCAATGAGGACGAAATAAACGTGTAGAAATAATCGGTGTGCTGTACTTTGTCCCGTAGAATTCATTACGCTTTGCCAAAGATATCGAAAATACTTTGAGGACTTGTTCGAAGACGTTAATTTATGCGAAGATTGTGCAACGAATTGACACGCGATGGTGCAGAATATAATAATCGATGAACGATGTAAAAAAGACTCTGAGAATCGCTCGTCGACGTCGAGAAACTTCGAGCTCTTCTGGTCAAGGTGAAATAACTTTTTTCCCTGCTCTTTCTTTTTTCAACTTCGCAACCTTTTTTTCACTTTTTTTTTCGCTATCATCTTATCGTGGAACTGCGAGAACGTCTATGATTTTCAGTTCCTTTTCGAGTCGTCGTATCGCCGGGTGCGCATGCAATTTAACAATTCACCAACTAAAGTACGATTCGGTGGAAAAAATATAGTGCAGCTTCAAACAGTTTTATTGCCTTGCTCTAAACAATATTACATCGCCCACGCAAGGTGTACAAGAAAAATTGAATATATTTTCGATATATTTTCGTCTCTTTTTCTTTCCCTTCGTGTGAAATTTCGTGTGCGAGTTGTTCAAAGTTTGACCAAAAACAACGGACCATTTTATTTTTACCTGAATCTTTGGATGCATGATTTCTTAAGGTATTATTGTCAATTTATAAAAATAGATATCAAATTTCTCTTTCCTGTAGAAAAAAAAAACAAAAATGAAAATTACACTAGAAGAAAATCATTCATGCTCCACCAGCAATTCGACTCCTTCGACCTTCCATCAGCACATTGAGCATTCTAAATTTAGTACCAAGGAATAATAAATGATAAATAACCTTAGATTTCCAGGAAAGAAGTGAGAGCTTCAGGGTGAAGGATTGAGGTAGCCGGTTTTAGAATTACAATTCAGAATTTAATAAAATTTACTACAGCAATTGATTGTGATAAGAAAAAAATCCAGTCAAATTTTCAAGAGGCTACAGAGAACCAGAAAAAAGATATTCGCATTGGTTATTTCATGAATTTAACATTGATTTTATACATTTCATCGTATTTTTCAATGAAAACTGTGATTTCTCCTGAGAATTTATAAGAATCCAGTGTAGAATTCAATGAAAAGTGAGATTTATCATAAAACTCAATGTTAAATGTATGAAATTTCCAATACGATTTTTTTTTCTGGTTCTCTGTAGCCTTGTGAAAATTTGACTGGATATTTTTCTTATCACAATCTGATACTGTCCCAAATTTTATTAAAATCTAAACGGTTATTCCAAAACCGATCAATTTCAAAAACTCCCTTGGTTTAAAGATTTTTATGAATTTCGCTGTAAATTCTTTTTATTTTTACTAATGATTCGAATCCCCTAGAATTTTTTTAATACATTTTTTCTTACCAGTGAATCGTTAGAATTTTCCATTGACAATTGCAATTTGGCAATTTCATGAGAATGATTACTCGCATTTTTCAGCAGCCTACATCGTGATTTTTAACAATTCAAAGAATATCATAATTCGCTCATTCATTACCTGCGTTTATGTTTGTCGTAAGCGTAGTTGAAGGAGCAACAAATACCATAAGGAGTGTAACTCTGTTTCACTACTTTTGCGCAGTCCTCGGTTTTACCTTCAAACATGCACATGACGAAAATCTCCTGGCATCTCGGTCTCACGTAATACAATATTTCCTCCAATGTCAGTTTATTTAGAGAGAGGATTCGTTCGAGTACGGACATCTCTCTTTCAAATTGATTACTCGGTAATATTCCAATTGAGAGATGCTTCAAAACTTTGGCGAAATCCTTAGCGCCCGTGCCGGAAGGATAACGCCTGAAAATTAAACAAAAAATAAAAATAAAATGATTGATATTTCAAGAAATTATCACTATCCTCATTCTAACAATTATTTTCCGTCATCGAAAGTTGGATCACGACGATACAATATGTTGCCACGCTAAACCGTGTCAAAAATATTTAAAAAATTCAAAAACATGAGAATTTCATAAAATTTGATAAATATTCAATAATATAGATGTCAATACAATTTTTTTGAATTTAATTTTAATTGCACAAGAGTTCGATTCAACTCTGGCAATTATTCGATAACGATGTGATAAGAAAAATGAAAAAAAATTGTGTTTGTGTACTCGATGCTCAAGAATTTTAGCACGAAAATGGATCGAATTGTGATTATTGTGATTTCGCGATCCAACCTCCTCGAGGACTTTGCTTTTTTAGCACACGATCTATTAATTAATACGTACATGGGTTTTCTCATAGCCAGAAAAGCCGTCAACCGATGATTTACCGCAACATCGGAATGACAAAAAGTGACTGCCGGTAATTTGAGCCTCCAGCTTGGATACTGATTAGTCAAAACTAAGGTACGCATATTGGCCATTTCGTGCTTTTGGTAGAATTGGTTTGCCAATTGACAGGCTGCTACGATCGACAGGGCAACGATCATGAGCCACACGCATCTACAATCGTTGCAAATTAAGACCCTTGTATAATCTCATTTTTAATCATCACTTTCCGAATTTAAACAATTTCATTCCCCGCGTTTTTATTGTCTGGTCATGACCATGATCAAATTAGTCACGATTTGAATTCACGCGCGTTTAGATGGGAAAAGTTAAGAATTGGAAACGAAATATCTCAAATCTTTAACGTCAGAAAATTTTTCTTCATCGAACAAAATTTTTTTTTTTTACTTCTTATTTTTGAAAATGTAGTATTTTTTTTTTTACTGTCGCTGTCAATGAAATTCGGTTTTTTTGCTCCTTCTATTAATTATGGATATTATTCCTTTAATCATTTCAAATATTATTCAGAACGTCTCGTTTACAAGACCAGAAAAATCTTTGATTAGAAATTAATATACTTGGGATTTTTTTTTTTACTTTGCACTTTTGGAAATGCAGTAATTTTTTATCGTTGCAACGTTTCGATGAAATTCCGCTTTTCCTTTTCTCTTGATCGATTTAGCATTTTTTTCTTTCGTTCTCAGTTAAATCGGTTAATTTCGTGGTTTGTTTTTCTTATTTTTTTTTCGTGAGGGCTTGCGTGGTACGTGGCCATAAAATGAATTTACCTTCCAATTGCGGATTTAGCTTGAGACGTGTATTTGATGCCATGGATAGTCGAATGAGTCGAAAATTCATGGTAAACGTGTTTGAGAATTTGCCACGTATTCTGATGCTCGCGATCGTGCTCAACGACGTTTTGTCGAGTATCGAAACTTGCAATGGACACCATATCCGTTAGGGAAAAAGAAAAATCCAACGATTTTGTCTGGCGAAGAGATTCTTGAGGACTAACATGAAAATTCCTGATGGTCTCGAAGGCGAAAAGTGCTCTTCCAACGAATCGATACAAATACACTTGTTTGATTATAGTTGCTCACTGTCATTGTGATCACAATCACATTTCACCTGATTTTTATCCAGCACGCACGATTCTTGCGCGTTTGTCATACAAACAGGAAATCCTTCGTCAAATTGTCTCGTTTCTCATATTTTATTCCTTTTTCCTTCATCAATTTTACCATGCAATAAATTATATATATATTTTTCCCCCGTTTTCACAATTACAAACATTTTTTCGGAACGTTCTCTTTGCTCAAATTTTGATGAAACAACGAAAAGTGTTAATTATCGTAAAAAAGGCACTTGCCTCGTTTTCTAATGTTGAAAAAACCCGAAAATCGGATTTTTAGCTCTTTTTTTTCAATCGTCTATGATAATTCAAAAATAAATTCAAAACACTAATTACTCGTGAATTTTGCTTGAAGTTTTAAAAATTAGGGAACAATTCGGTGAAACGATGAAAAACGGGAGAACGAAGGGAAAAAGGGCGCGGGATTCAAAGTCGCCTGGGGTCGTTTTTGACCCCGGGTTATCGTTCTAGAGTAAAAATCCTGATTTAATTAGTTTCTCCGCTGCATCGCAGTTATAAACAATATCGTCGTCAGTTTACGGGTAATTCAACTTCGTAGGGATTGATCGTTTTATTTATATCCACGTATCTCGACTAAAATCCAATGCCAGGCTCGCTATACGCCGCGCAAAATCGATGTTCTTGCAAATTTGATTTGTCAGACGAACAACAAGTATGTGTGTAGCAAATTTTTAAAAAGGGAATCAAAATAAGATTTTTGGAACTTCGGCGGTTGATCGTTTTCGTAGAAACACGATCAATTTCGCGAATGAACAAAATTTTTCGGTCGGTAAGATCCGGTCGGAGATATTCTCGGTCGGTAAGTTGTTCCTGTTGCCAATAAAAAAGCAGGATTTGTATTTTGGAGTTGACAAGCAAGATGGCGGCGCGATCGGCCAACACATTGATACAGCCTCGTGTATGTGTAGCAGCCGATGTGTCGCGTACTGTAATAGCAACAATTTTCCAATCTGATGATTCGGGAACGTCATTGAAATTTTTCGTCATTTGCATCCGATTGTTTAATTTGATAAGCGGAAAATTAGGTGGGATGACATTTTATTCAGTCTCGGTCGCGTGATCGAGTAGGAGTTTCTCGTATCGCGCGGATCATCCAATAAGACGAATATTCCCGATGTAGCTCGAACGATTACCCTTGTGACTCTTTTATTCGTGGAAACAAATATGTGCTTGTGTTGGACTACACCGGCGAGAGGTGCCAAGTGTATTGGAGCAAGAACTAACCTAAAACCGTCACGTCCCAATAGCTCGTAAACTCGTACGAATATTCAAAAAAACAACAAAATAATGAGCGAAAGTTCAAAGTGATAAAAATCAAATTGCTGAATATTATTATTCGCGCGTGATCGGAAAATGCTTCGCGTGTGTTTTTCCGCCTTTTCGTTTCCGCATGCCAGCTAAATTCGTCGCCAAGTTAAACGACAAGTGTCGCAACACGATGGATCGCTATTCATTATTATTCGCGTACAACTCTTTCGAACGCACTTGTCGCTGAAGCTATTCAATCGTAAGTTCACTCACGCCATTCGCACAGATCATATTCATCCAATTTGCATGTCATCTCTCCCAGTCCCTTCTCATATTCACTCGTTTCTATCAATCAAATACTCCGCGTCAGCTTCTGACGTTTACGAAAAATTCAACCAATCTCACCATTCTCTTAAATTACATTTTTCCAACGTATGATTCTCACGTTTTTAGAACATATCCCATGGGTCGGCGACCGAGGACATCTTGCGATGTCCTGCAATAAATCGTCCTCACTCAATTCTTCTCACAAGGTGAGTTTTTTCTCATACTCGCAAAATTCCACATCCAAATAATTCTCCAAAATTCCATTCCATAGTTTTCCCTGAAACCGCAATGTCACTTAAAGCCGCGCACCGATAAATTGTGTACGCCCTTGAAAATCGACATTATTTGCAAAATAATGAAAATTCAAAAAGTCCTAATCTCTCTTGGACTCTGAACCGAACGATAAACGAAAAAGAGTAAAAAAACTTTATCATGATAATTGAAAGAAAAAAAACAGGCGTATCTTTGTGCTTAAAAAAAAAAACGTTTTCTCAAGAATTTCTTAATATCGGAGTTTTCAGTTAATTATGCCCCGACTTTGCTAGAATTTTTCTTTTTATGACGTCGGAGTTTGCACCGTTCGGATGCAACGAAGTTCTCGTTTTTCTTCAGCAGAATTCATTATTATTATTGAAAATTAGATCCAGACGATAAAACTCTTTGGCGAGTCGAAAACTAGCGATGATTTTTGAAATTCAATAAATAATCGATTTAAAGTTTATTTTTAGTTGAATCTCAACATTGCAAACTCGACAGTCATTTTTCAAAATGTGGTATTGATGAATAAATATATTTCTAAATATCAATTATTCATGAGCGTGGGATTTATACTGTCGCATTCAATTTAGCGTAGTTTTGCAATTGTAGAAGCTGCGCCCATGGCTCATTGTCAAGGCAAACTTGACACAATTATGCAACGATTCAGTTAACTCTTGTGATTGACAGTGACAAAGTTTTGGAATTCTTAATCGATTCATAGAAAACTCTACATTTTCATTCCCTGTTCGATCTTTGTTGTATTTCGATTATGTCCGAATTTTGGACTCGTTTTTTTTTCTGTGATTTCGAACGATTCGTTCGTATTCGAAATTCCACGTGAAAATCGTAAAACTGTGTCTTCTTTTCGCATTTCATTAAAAAAAAAGCTCCTCAGGGATTCAAGAGCTTAATTTCTGAGGATAATTCATGAGAATTAATTGTAAGCAAAATTGTCCAAATTTTTCAAAAGTGTTGATGCTATTTATGAAATTCGTGAAATGTAATTTGTTAAAAAATCGTGGAATACTCGCCTCGCGTTGATTTGAACTGAGAGTCTAAAGTTTTGGCGAAAAATCAACGAGAAAATGATGAATTTCAAAACTTTGTTGGAAAAAACTTGAAAATGTGGACGCATAGACAGAATATTGACCGGGTAAGAAAATGTGGATGGAAACGTTCGAGAAAATGACCAATTGGTGTTTTATAATCTGTTGCAGCAATAAATAAAAAAATGAAGTCAATTTTAGTGTAGTGTGAACGAAGCTTGAAATTCGACGGATATAAAAGTTGCAATAATCGGAGGACACGATTGCAATGGATTTTGGGTCGAAGGAGAACATTTCAGGGCTCGTATCGTAAGAGCAATGTTGGGCAGAGGCGATAGGCGGGATACGAGTTATTGAAAAAGAGAAAATCACTCAGACACAGAGACAGAGAAGAGAGAGAGAGCGATAAAAAAAAGCAGAATGCAAGCGAAAAAACGTTATTTATTGTTATTCGTGACGTGCGCGTTTCTCGGCTATTGTTACTTTGGTGGATACAGATTAAAAAGTAAACAAGCCTACGAGAATAAAGTATTGGCTCAGGAACGATTGCCTTCGTTTATGAGCATGACCGAAGAGTTCTACGACAAGGATCTTAGGACGACGAATCGTCATCGTATTGTGAGAAATCCACGTCGAGAATGCAGAATGGAAACTTGTTTTGACTCGTCAAGATGTAAACAAGGATTCACCGTATACGTATATCCGGTCGAGGACACGATAAGTCCTCTTTACCAAAAAATCCTAAACGTTATTACCGAGTCTCGTTATTATACGAGCGATCCAACGAGGGCGTGTATTTTTGTTTTGGCCCTTGACACACTCGATCGTGATCCCTTATCAGCAGAGTTCGTCCACAATTTACCCGCGAAATTATCGCGTTTGCAACACTGGAACAACGGAAAAAATCATCTCGTCTTCAATCTCTATTCCGGCACATGGCCCGATTACGCCGAGGAAGCGTTGGCCTTTGACCTTGGCTACGCCATCCTCGCCAAAGCCAGCATGTCAATATTTCATCTCAGACCCAACTTTGACGTGTCCATTCCTCTATTCGGCAAACAGCATCCCGAACGCGGTGGCGAACCTGGCCAGGCACAGGAAAATACTTTTCCCAACAACAAAAAATACGTCGCCGCTTTCAAAGGCAAACGATACGTTCATGGCATCGGATCCGAAACTCGAAATGCTCTCTACCATTTACACAATGGCAAGGATCTCGTTTTCGTCACCACCTGCCGCCATGGCAAAGCTTGGAGAGAATTTCAGGACGAACACTGCACTCAGGACAATCAGGAATATGATACGTAAGCGAATCTTTTTTTTTTCCTTCTAATTTTACGTCATGTCATTTTCCAAACATTTCAGGAAACCAAATAATCGATCCCGGATCTCGGGATATCGATTTTTTCTCACAGTTTCACTCAAGTAGTTCAGAAATTTTTATTCATTCAATTCCATTATTATTTTTTACCCATTCCGTCACTCTGGGGTCATAAATTTCCCCAATTTTTAAGAATTAATATTAATAAAAAATTCTTTTCGTTTTTTAATGCAGAATCACGTTAAAGTAGAAAAAATAATCAAAAATGTGGAAAAACGGGGGAACGAAAGTCGTTTTTTCTATTTTTTGTAAATTTACCAATGATTTTGCTTTTCTCATTGGCCAAAAACTCGAAAACGTCGAGTTTACTTCAAATTTACACTCAATAAGGTACAACCATGAAACTCGAAAGTTTTCATGACAAAAAAAAAGAATGGCGGGTCTCGGGATATTAAAAATGTTAATGCTCTTCCATAAATCCTTACAAATTACATAGACGAGGGTTCGGTGTCTAATTGCCTTTTTAAACGATGTTTTTTTTTTCGAGCTCAACCGTCAAGATGAAAAGAGTATTTCACATTTAGGCCACATTTTTTTTCACGAGTAATTAAACGCATTTCTCAACTCGCTCGTTCGGACACGCGAATTTTATTAATGAACAGCAAAAATATATCGCAACCTTGAGTGAGACTGATTTTCTCATGGAATTTAGCAATCCGACGGTAATTTGTGTCTGATCAAATTTAACAACCATTCACCTCATGACCTTGAAACCTCTCGAAATATTGTCTCCTCCCATTCAAAATATTGAAATAAAAAGAGTCAGAAATTCTTTTGTTCCGCCCAAATCAATTCATTCGATTAAAACACTCGACGATAAGAATCAAACAATTAATTCCCTCAATATAAATTCAAGGTCACTCGCAAGAGTTGATTTCAAAATTCCATGGGTTTGCATAATTGAAAAATATGATACGTGAAAAAAATAATTGTAACATGACGACGTTTGCTCGCGTCGACTTTCCGGAATATCGTTGCGCGCAAGTTAAACTCGCGGCGGCTTATACTGACGATTGAAAAAATACGAAATTAGTGGCTGAGCGAACAAAATTAGACCCTGGAATTTTTTTCTCCATTAGTTCTCCAATTTTCGCCTGATAAATTCGAATTTCCATGCATGCGACAGGCAAAAATTGGCCGTTGTCATTTTTTTTTGACATTTGCAACAACGATGAGATTTTCATTCGATTGTTTGAATAATAATGAAATTATCGTCGTCGAATTATTTGGAATAACGTGGCATGACGGTGAAGTTTGCATCGTTGGAACGCAGCAATAAATATTTTGATCATTACGTATATTTTTATCCCGCTTGCAGGCTATGAAAAGTCAATTTTTTCTTTTCAAAATCTTCAAACGTCGATTTTACGAAAATCGCTATAATCGCTTTTTTTTTTTTTACAAACTGGCACTTCGCTCATTATCTTCGTTTTCGAATTATATTTGAATTGGTAATCAGCGATTTTTGATTTATTATCATTTTTGAGTTGCTTGTGAACTTTGGAAGTGGAAAATGTGACGAAAAATGTGATTTTTTGGTTCGGGTCCCCAAAACAAAAAAAAAATATCAGAATGCAATACAGCTTGAAACTTATTCTGGTTCATGAGCTTAATTCATGTGAAAGATTCGTCAAAATTGGTTCAGTGGTTTTTGCGTGAAAAGGGCACAAACACAGTTTCGTAGTAGCGCCTTCCAAGGAAAAGAAAATCGAATTTCGCCGCATTCCATCCATGCAAACTTGTCCATTATTAATGTGACGATTTTTTTCACTATTTTTCCAACTCGATGATGAATTGTGACTTTGTTGATTTCAGGTACGACTACGAGATATTGCTGATGAATTCGACGTTTTGTCTTGTACCACGTGGACGAAGATTAGGTAGTTTTAGATTTTTGGAGGCTCTCAGAGCAGGATGTATTCCGGTGATACTGAGCAACGGATGGGCGCTCCCATTTCACGAAAAGCTCGATTGGAAGCAAGCCGTAATATTTACGGACGAAAGATTGTTGCTCCAGATTCCGGACATCGTGAGATCGGTTTCGAACACGAAGATTTTGAAGCTTCGTCAGCAAACGCAATTCCTTTGGGAGCGTTATTTTTCGTCGATTGAAAAAATAATATTTACGGTTTTCGAGGTAAAAATAATTCTCCATCAATCCACTGGAAAGAAAAAAAAAGTAAATGTTTGTTTTTTGTTTTTTCGTTCATTTTAACACTTTTTGTTCGGTTTTGCAGAATTTGCGCGAACGCCTTTCGTGGGAAGGAACGAGAAACGGACTCGTGTGGAACATGAGTCCCGGGGCTCTGTCAATTTTGCCACAATTTTCAGACAGCCAACAGGAATTACCATTCACGACAAAAGATCCCGGCAATACGTTTACTGCCATCATTTATTCGCAGCTGGGCTCGACGGCTGTTCTCTACCGGCTGTTGCGCAGCCTCTCCAAAAGCAAATATTTAGACAAGGTTATAAACCGTTTATTTAAACCCTTACCAAAGAATCTATAAAAAAAAACGATGATCCTGAAGTTTCCATCGTTGGAATGCAACGAAATTCTGTTATTTTCTCAGCGGAACTCAAAATCATTATTCAAAATTTCGTCCGGCCAGTAAAACGATTTTATCGATATTTTTCGTTGAATCTCAACGTTGCAAACGTCAGAGTAAACAAAAAAAAAACTGTCTCGACCGACCCAAACGCGAAAAATCTTTGGCAATTCGTTCAACATCCCGGGAGAAAAAATTTCCATCCACTCGCCAATGATAGGAAGAAGGAAATATTTAAAAATGCAGAAATTCCAGAAAAATTGAATTTTTTATGAATCATCGGAATTTTTACTCGTGAAGAAAAATAGAGAAATCGGGAAAACATTGTGATTATCGGAGTACGAGCTCGCGCCTCGATTAACCGAGATGCCATAAATAAAACCCCTTCACTCATTATTTTGTCCCCTTTGCAGATTATTCTTATGTGGAATTCTGACCTTCCACTGCCGAGAAGACCGCGGTGGCAAGGGATTAAAGCAACTATTCACGTGGTCGCGGTGACAGGCATTTCTCAACGCTTTTATCCACATCCTCTCATTAAAACAAGTGCCATATTGTCTTTGGACGAAGATGCTACTCTAAACACCGACGAAATCGACTTTGCTTTCGTCGTTTGGCGATCTTTTCCCGATCGAATCGTCGGCTATCCCGCCAGATCTCATTACTGGGACGACTCCAAGGTAAATTCAATTCCATTCACTTCTTTTTATCCTCCAATCCTTATAATTTCGATAAAAAATGGAAAACCATCATTTTGCCCATTTGATCAATTTTTTTCTGCTAACTTTTCGACTTTTAATTGTTACTAATCCTTAATGAAGTGGATAAAAATATTATTTACTCGCCTCGTAACATTGCGATGCAGTAATTATTCAATTATTTATTCCAAATGAAACAAAATCGCTTCTTATTAACGATCGCGAGTTTCTTTTGAGTTTTCCCAGCCAACAATTATCGTCGACGTTTTATTATCACAAAATTACTTTATTCAGGATTCTTCAAGAATTTTGCATGAACATTCTTGACGCCGAAACTAAAAATTTTCTGAAGTTAAGAATTTGAGACATTCAATTTCCAATTTCTAACTTTTTCCATCCGAACGCGCGTGGAAATTCGAGTCGCGTTTCGTTTATGAGTTGCAAACAACTGTGTTTAGGATTTTTCTCAAAAAATATCGGCTCGTAGATTTTCTGCAAATAAAATCCTAAATACATTTTTTTTGCAACTTTTTGACGAAACGTAGTAAAAATTGCAAATTAAATATCTCGAATTCTAAACGTCAGAAAATTTTCCTTCATGGAAGAAAACTGTTAATTTTGGTGCCAAGAACGTTTATACAAAATTTGGAAAGAATCCTGAATAAAGTCGCTCTCATTGGTAAAAACTTGGACATTTTTATGAAATAAAGTTAAAAGTTTTTAGTACAAGTCTGTTATTCATAGATTATTGATAATTTGATAAAATGAAACAATGACGATGATTAATTCTCGATGTATTGTGTTTGAATGGTGCGAAAAGCGTTCCTGGGGCTACACAAGCAAATGGACAAACGATTACAGCATAGTTCTGACGGGGGCGGCCTTTTATCACCGTTACTACAATACTTTGTACACGGAATTGTTGAGCTCGACGCTGCACAAGACTGTGGAGCAATCGCAAAATTGCGAGGACATACTGATGAATTTTTTGGTCAGTCACGTGACCCGGCGACCACCGATCAAGGTTACGCAGCGTAAACTTTACAAGGAATCCGCGGGGACTGGCATCAGGTATTTTTCCAACAATTCCGCTTAATTGCCTCGTTTGACAAGTCGCATTGCAAAAATGAATTATCGCCCCCTTGTTGTTTAAAACGCAAGCGCTAAGGAGCGATCGGCCCCTCGAGCCATTTTCTCCTACTCGAAAATCAGTCAATTCGGCCCCCCTGGCGACTTTGACTTCAAGGTCAATCGCCACCCGGAAATAGTCTCAAAATTCTTGTTTTTTTCTTCAATTTGACCCGAACTAGACTGCCCGCGCAAACTATTCTTCGTACGATCGTTCGCTCAGACTTAATTGATTCGAGTGGCGTAATTTGACCTTGGCGACTTTCAGATCACCGTGGAACGACCCGGATCACTTTATTCAGCGGCAAACCTGCATGAACACTTTCGTTGCTGTGTTTGGTTACATGCCGCTCTTGAGATCCAACATGAGGCTCGATCCAGTACTCTTCAAAGATTCCGTCAGCAATCTTCGCAAGAAGTATAGGCAAATTGAGTTAGTTAATAATTAGAATTGTATAAAGAAAGAGAGCGAGAGAGAGAGAGAAAAGGAAAAGAGAGAGGGAAGCAATACGTAAAAAAAAAAAATGTTGAGCACTCTCGGTTTTTCATCACGTACTAATTTATATAACAAACGAAAGCCGGACGTTATCCGGGCTGATCAAGATCGAACTGACAATGTCCAGCACGAAATTCACGTGCGTTTCACATAAACCAACAACCAAAAACGAAACAAAGTCGAATCAAAGTCCAAATATTTTTATTTGTCTCTCATTCAACGTCTTTTCGTTCGTTCACGTAGCCACTTCGTGATATTATTCCAATTATCGATCATAATCATTCCGTGTTCCGACTTTCAATCAACTTTTCTTACCAATCCCCGTTTTTTCTTTTTCTGGTATAAGGAATTTTTTTCCTTCGCGATTATGTCGCCCGCTTATTCGGTCTTGCGACTTTTCATTTCGGTCCCAATCATGCCAACAAATCAACGTTTATACGTCGCATTATTGTACATAACAATCGTTTCATAGATATTATTAATAATAAAATATACAATTATTTAACAGGCCTTGTCTTACGGATCTCGTGCGAAACCTCCTCGGAATCCTCCAGCCGAAATTTCACTCTCTATTGATCCTTTCATCGCTCCTTGACCAATGGATCTTTTCCTCTCTCCGATGATTTTTTCTTTCGGCCCTGGTGAGTTTCTTTTCAAAACTACGTTTACCTTCCAAATTCCATTTATTTTTATTACAATTTTTATCATTTCCTGCTGCCCGAACCGTTTTTCCGTCTTTAGCCTTCGATACAATTTTTTTTTATACTTTTAAAACGAATGATACTCGCGTATTTATGTGACTTTGACCAAATTTCGATTTTTCTCTGGTCACGTTGCTAAATTATTGAATTTTCACGAAAAATACTCTTTTAAATAATTATTTTGACGCTTGAATGTTGGGAGGAAATTTTTCAAACAATTCCCAACATTTTTGTGCCGAAAAATTGACAATTTTGGGTTTTTAACTATAAAAATTTGAGCCCGAGGAAACGAATTTTCTCACGAGTGCGAATTTTGCACGAAAATTCATGATTCTTTGGAGAATTTCTATTTTTGTTGAAATTCATTTTAGTTCCTGAAAAAGTTCGAGCTCAAAACGGTTGAAAAATGAAACAGAAAAAACGGAGAAAAAAACGAATGAATCGCAGATTCGGGTGTCGCTGAATTTGGCAGATTTTGAGAGATTTTTTCCGTAGATTTATTTTTATTTTTCCGCCACGAAATTGACGCAAACGACAGAAAATTGAGCGTCATGCTCTACAAATTTTATTCCGACATCGTGCAATAAAAACAAGTTTTGACCTAGCCTCGGAAATTATGCAAAAACAAAAAATTTCAGCCTTGTTCTCGCATAGCGATTGAGAAAACAAACAAAAAAATTTCGTACGTTTCCACACACACGCGCGTTCATGAGAATCGTGTTTTATTCGATCATTTTTGCGGCCGAGCTCGCCGAACGTTACAAAACAGACGCTCGCGAAAAATTGCGAGGTGCTGGGCGCGTTTCACGCGTGAAGCCAAAAAGACGCACGAGAATCGTCGACTCGTTTAGTTGAACTTTTAAAAAGTTTCTTCGAGTTCGATGTCCGAATATTTTTCTACCGATCTCGGTGTCTTTGAACCGCGGTACGAAAAACTATGCGGGGCTTCGCCCACGAGGAAACAATCCCGGACTTGAGTTGGTATCGCTGTGTGAAATAGCAACGAACGGTACTTTTATGTTTAGACGTAAAGTCTATTCGGCACGGAAGCAGGTACGAAAAATATTGAAGAAAAAAATAGTATTCAAATGATCGTTGAAAGCTCGTGGTTGCCTGAGGTCTTGGACGAACGAGAACTCGCCATTTGAACGATATCTCCAGACCTTCCGCTCATGACTCCACCTTTTGTCTATAGAAAAACGAATAAATATTGTTTGTGCCCGCGGCTTGGCCGCATTGTTGTTACCAACAGTCTTCAACGATAAAAGTACCGAAACAGTTACTCGCTACTCCTCGTTGAAAAAAAATCTCCCCTAAGAATTCTCCACCATTTAATTTTCCCCAGAAAACGTGTTTCCAATTTTTCCACCGAATTTTGAATTTCAAACTCAAAATATGACGTGAATTTTCACGATTAGCGAGATTTCTGAAGTAACGTAGTAAATGGCATCGCGAAACATTTTCAACAAAATTATTTCCCGTTTCGTCAACATCGTGACGTTAAAATAATTGAATATTAATTACATTCGATTATTCCTTTGAGTGATTAGAGTCGAAAAATGTATGCTTTCGAGATTTTTCACTCAGACTACGTGACGAAAAAATTTCAGTCGAAAAAACAGTTTTTTTTTTTTCAAAGACCTCAACTCGGGCTCAGGCTTTTCGTTTTTTAATGCACGAGCACGTGAGCCTGGGGCAGTTTTGCTCGAACTCAAAAAGTTAGTCAAAAATGTGGCAAAACGATAAACTAAACTAGAGAACGAAGGGCAAAAGGGCACGGGGTCGGCTGGGGTTGTTTCAAATCCAAACTTTGGTCGTGTCCGAGAGCCACGAAAATTTATTTGTAATCTAAGAAGCTCCTTAATCAAGCCTCACAGTTTTTTAATATCCAGCGTTTCTTCATGCTGTGTTGAGAAAATCGGAAGTGCAAAAAATGAGAGTAACGGGCAGTCGAGAGATAGTTACTTGTGAGCGGCGGTAAAAATTTCTCGGCCGTCGCACCAACTTTTCCCACGCTTATCGGCGGGCCTGATTCCGAAGGGCGAGGCATGGAAAAACAAAAGAGACAGAAAGCGAGGCAGTGAGAGTGGAAAAAAACGTCGACCCCAATCGCCACCGTAGAAAATACAACAATAAAATAATAGGCGATACCTTGCGAGGGTGTAAAGTCCGATGAAGGTTGCGATAAGCAGCCGGACCTCTCTTCAGGGTCGTCCACGAGTTTCTTTTCTCTCTATTCTTGCACAAAACTCGCGAGTTTCTGCTCGAGTCTCTTTTGCTTTGTTCTCACGAATAGTTGAGAAATTTATACCGAGCAACTTGAAATTCCAATTATTTCGAGGCGAGGAATTATTGGCGTTTTTCTCGTTATAGTGCGACGATCCAACCAGCTCGATTATTCACCGTATCCGGTTTTTAACGTATCACAAAATTACTTTATTTAAGAATCCTCAATAATTTTTTATACAAATTCTCAATAATTTAATTTAATAATACAATAATTTTATAATTTTTCATACAAATTCTCAATAATTTTGTATGAAAATTCTTGACATCGAAACTAACAATTTTCTCCTGTGAAGAAAAATATTCTGACGTTAAGAATTTGAGATATTTAATTTCCCATTTTTAGCTTTTTCGTAAACGCGTGTAAATTGAATTCGCGTTTCGTTTATGAGTTGCAAAAAAATGTGTTTAGGATTTTTCACAAAAAATTTTGGCTCATAGCCTTTTTTGGCTGTTTGCGAAAAAAATCCTCAATACATTTTTTTTTGCAACTTTTTAAGGAAACGTGACTTTGATTTACACGCGTTTAGATAGGGAAAAGTTTAAAATTGAAAATTAAATATCTTACATTCTAAACGTCAGAAATATTTTCTTCATAGTCAGTTTTGGTGCCAAGAACGTGTTTATACAAAATTTTGAAAAAACCCTCAATGAAGTCATTTTGTTCGTTCGATTTTCTTTCGAAAATCAAACTGAACCGAATTTTAAAAATGAAACTCCCTCGTTGAGTCTTCGCCAAGGACATTGAGAATTAACAGGATTTTTTTTCGAGTCAAGACAACAATTAAGCTGCATAATAAATTTTTATAGTTATTCTGACAAAAACTGACAATGAAACTCACATTTCATGTATACGTGAAATAATGATAATTATTTATAAATAATTATGTACCTAAGATCGGGAAAGTGAATATAAGAAATTTATCATTTCAAATATTTATCACGTATTTGTGGTATGTCTATATTTATTTGTGTGTGTTGAAAAAGCCTGAGAATCCGCTCACTGGGCTGCTGTTACGATATGCACTGGGGCCCTCACACACGTCAAGGTAAAAAGAAAGGTTAATATCTTAGGTAACTCTCTCGACCCGGTTATTATTGCTTGTCGGTTTGTGTAGCGAGCATGCATGACTCTTTTTCTCGAATAAGCAACGAGAGTGAGATATACATCGAAAAAAACGTGTATCCCTCAACGTGCTCAGACAATTTACCCCCAGCCATTCGCTTTGGGCCAGCAATCTCGCGTGTTAATGGATGGACAATGACAATGAAAATTTTGTTCTATTTAACTGTTGGAAATAATCCACCGCGATCTTCTTCATAGGATTTCAAATCCCCAACCTGCCAGTTTAATTAATTGACTCGTACGCCTCACGATGCGATACGGTTTACCAAAAAAAAAAGTCATTAATTACATTCGTAATCAATCCACTACATTTTGGTAATTTATAGAATTTTTCAATCATTTTAAAATACTCGATTTTAACATTAGCGATCGTTTTTGTCATTAAATTATTCGCGCGTCTGTTCATTTTCTCGATAAATAAATTGACAAACAAATGAACAATTAACGAAATAAAAGAACAAACAATTCAATGAATACATTAATCAATAATCCAATGAACCATTAAATGAATAAATAAATTTATGAGTAAATAAACAAGTAAACGAATAAATAAATAAACAAATGAATGAATAAATAACTAAATAAATAAATAAATGAATAAATAGATGAATAAATTAATGAATGAATAAAGAAATAAATAAATCAATAAATATGTGAACAAATAAACAAATAAATCAACAAATTGATTAATAATCGAATACCGAATAAAACAAATAAAAAATGAAACGAACAGGACAATAAAGAAATAATTAAATAAATGAATAGATGAATATTAAAATAAAGGAACGGATTGAGGTTATTAATGAGTGGGTAGGGGAATTGGGAGGCAGAAAATTTCTCATAATATCTGATGTCAGTGTAGCGGACGACTGACAAGATTTCAATTTGGTAATGTCCATTCATTTTTGTCGCAATAAGTTTGACATAGAAATTTCGCCACATTCTACTTTCGATATATCTGTAGCGCGAGTCCCAGGATTTCGAATGTTATTTTTTTATATTCATAAGTATAGCCCAGCCCAGTGAAAACTTTAGCTGTTTCATATTATTTGAGCATTCGAACGAAATGCCAAACGTTCCAGAATTGCCAAATTTGTCGAATATCTCTGATGTCAGATAACGAAAGATTGTTCAAGTCCGTGAACCTGGAGAACGTGTTATGAGAAATGAAACTATAAACGAAAGCAACGTCGCCATCTGATCGAAAGTGCATGTCAGTTCTTTTGACGGAAATTAAAAAGAAAAAGAAGGAATTTTCCGTTACGAAAACCTTTTTTTTTTTTTTATATGACCGAATTTCACCATCGAAATTGCCAGGAATTCTTTTTCAATAACAAAAATTCGACGTTTTTACTCCGAATCAACATTTTTGAGAGCCAAACAAGCATCGAAAGTGCGAATCTGCATTCCTAATCTCGCGCTTTTCATATCACTAACCGCCCAGCCGCAGCATTTGCAATGAAAAGTAAAAAAAAAACACGAAAACATTAGAAAATCTAGAATTTGCCAAGCGCTGTTCAGTAATGAAACTTAAAAAAATGCTAAATACTTTTTAGCAGACTTGAATATCAAATTTTAATCAAATTCTTCAACATAAAGGAAAAAAAGACATAAAAATTTTTGATTTTTTCTGCCTCATTCGTGAGACTGATTTCCTTTTTTTTCGTTGTCTGAGACGATCAGAAAACAATTATGTCGTTGATAGACATTGCAAACAATTAAGAAATTATTAAAATTGTTGTTACGAGCTGGGAAATGATTGAATCTGAAAATTTGAATATTTAGGTTCGTTTTCTGAGTTGGTAGCTTGGGCATGTCGTATTTCTCAATTATACTAACGCTCTGACGATCGAGTGAATAAAGTTATGCAAGAACATCGTTTGGTGCGTTGAACAAACTCGTGGGCCACGCGCGTATTCTTTTTTATGCGTACACAGACTTTTTTTACCGTGTATATTCGAGTTATTCACAAATAGCGTATAACACCGTACGCGCTAATGATAAATTAGTCAGGTACAGGGCGTGAAGCGTAACAAAATGTTTCTCTCTCGTTTGCGTTCGCGCTTTTGCGCTTTCGGTTTCGCTCCTACGCTCGCAGCCACGCGTTCAATTTTTTTCCTTCAAAGCAAATAAAAAACATACGATTTTCGACTAGAATTTCGTGCATGGGAATCCCATAATTATCATAACAATTGCCGAGCATGATTTTTCGGAAATCAACTTATGAAACAAAAAATGTATCACTGTGTGAAATTTTTTCGCCTACTTTTCGCGAAACGAATCAAGAATATGTGCAACATTAAAAAAAAAAGAAAAATCTTCGCCAATCTCTGATGAATTTTATGAAAATTTGATCTAGTTTGGTTGGCTTCAAAAAAAAGTTATTCATTTTTTTCAAAATCATTTTTTTCTTCGTATTTTGCGATTGTCCAAAAAATTGACGTCTTTCGGGATTACGTAATTGCATTCGAGAGAGAAGTCGACCAAAAAAAGGTCCGAAATCCCAACGCAAGTTTATGAGGTGATTTAAACCGAGTATTTAAATTTTCAAATATTTGTGCACGCTCCGAAAGAGTTGCAGCAGGTTAAAACCATTTTTTTATTGTTATTGAAATTTTATTCTGCAATTTCGTGTCCAGTATATCAATTACAAGCCCGACTTAACTGTTGGCTATGGTTTGTTTTCGTAATTCGAACGATTCTTAATAATACCATAAGTTTTCACTCCTGCATTATTACGACTGGCGATAATTCACTAACGAATATTTAGTATTTACACACAAGACTCGTAAGCCAATATTTAACGCTCGCCTAAATAATTACCCCGTAATCGAGTGTCGTTAAATAGTTCTTAACATTTTTATGTCATCCTCAACAATAAATCGAACTTGAAATCTGATTTTAATTAGATTTCCACACGATTATAATAGTCGCGAATCCATTTTTCATTATATAAAAAAATCATACAATTTTTTATAGGTCATTGCGTGTGGAATTGATGTCAATTTTTTTTTAAACTGTTGTCACTTTTCTTCGAAGGTTTTTCCCAAAAATTTCATGAGCAAAAATTGATCTTTCTCAAATTTTGAGCTTTCATGAGGATCAAGACATTTTTTTTTTTTTTGCAATAATTCGATAAAGAGGGAAGTGGATTTTACAGTCACGGTGGCGGCGATCGAGAGGGAGGGAGTTGCGGACATGGTAGTGGTGAACGAGAATGTTGATGAGGCTGATGGTTGTTGTTGTTGCTGTCCATGGTGGTGGTGAGTGGCGTTGGCGGCAGTGGTAAAATGAGTCGATGGTGGTGGTGATTTAAAGCACGGCCCCCTCTGGACAACTTGTTCCCAACACTCCCTTCTTTGTTACTTAGAAAAGTTTTCTCTCTCTCGGGCTCTCGGACTCTTTCACTCACTCTCTCTCTCTTTCTTGAGGTGGAACTGGGTAGAAAGGTGACTATACTATGCGAGGAATACAGAGGAGGTATTGAGCACGTCTCACAAGTATCCAGTCACCTTTCTCTCCTCGTGACCGTAGCACACATGTTTTGCGACCGGCAATGGCGCATTCGCGGCACTGAAAGGCGCTCGACATTAGGCTACAATTTTTCATATTGAAATAATCACAGCGAACCGAGAATCGAGCAAAAATTCACATTTTTCAATCAATTTTATTCCTTGATGAATTTTCAATTTTTTTTTATAACGATATGGGAATAAATTGAGAATTAAAAATCTGCGAAGTTGCTTCAAAGTGCAAAGTGAAAAATATTGGAAAAAAGAGTAATTTTTTTTTGTTTTTAACGCAATTTTTTTTTCTCACGCGAATACACGAATAGTCGGCCTATTTCTCCGAGATTTTTCCCGCTCTCCGTCGTCTCGACGGACACACGGTTTCGCGAGTTTCTCCATCTCGTAATTACCGTAAAAAGCGACTCGACCCTGCACACACGCGCCAATAATACAAGCCCGTAATTTTGCGTTTACGCGAGTGTTATCTTCTACGAGCAGCGGAAGATTCAGCGTGGAAATCGGATTTTTTAAATTTCTTTCTACACTTTTCTTTTTTTTTTTGATATCCACAAGTTTGATTTTGCATCGACGACACCAAAAGTCAACGATCAGCTGCCCAACATGACGCTTTTCGCGATCGGTCTTCTGGTCGCACTGGCTGTCACTTCCGGAGTCGGTGAGTGCACAAAATCAATCTTTCAAGCAAATTTCATTAATTTTAATCGGCGAAACATTATTCACGTTTTTTTTTTCGAAATTATTGACTTTTGATGACTTTTTCTCATCGATATGCAAAATCAATGAAATCGTCGACGTAATTGAATTTGAAAAAATTCAGCGACGATCATAATTATAAGAAATTAGTGGCGATTTGCTCCAAATATTTTTTTCGTCATTTTTTTGTGGGTTGCGACGATGAGCGAAATGGTTGTTTTTTTTTTGCATTTAAATTGATTACGTGGTTGAAAAAATGTTTTTCTCGTATCGTGTCTTTTCGACATCGCGATTCGCGTGACTGTTGCGTGATTATAATTTCTGTCACAATGGACAAAAAACTCTAGCGAGTTTCTAAGTTTTCTGTTTTCATTAGAACGTTTCAAACATCTGTTGGTTCGTTGTAATGAAATAAAGATAATTCATCGCGCGCGTTACGTTGATAAGTCTTGATCGTGGTGTGGAGCGACGAAGAGGCCAAGCAGGGAAACGGTTTGGGGAGGAAAATGTGCGGTGTACCGCCGCTGGCGTTAAACCACACCGCGCGCGATGTTCTTGCTCGCGAAAATGTCACTTTACGTAATATCGGAGCCACCGAGCTCCGTTAGATAACCGGTATTTTCGCGGAAATCGAACCTTAATTATGCTCGATCGCCCTCAGGACGTGCTCGAGGCTTTCCCGGGGGCGTTCTTTCCTGTTTATCGCGTTCCCGCTCCAAATAAACGTAAGGGCTTCATTGCCCCCGCGAAGATTGTTCATTTCTCGCGATATTCGTTAGTGCGCAAAAAGCCCAAAGAAATAATTCAATAATGAAATCATTATTGCGTCATGTCATTTATTCATCATTGCGCACTAACGACTCAAGTTTTTTTCCCATTTTCGTGTGTCTCACGAAGTCAACATCGTTAGAAATATTTAAAAATTATGTGCCGCAAGAATTCTATCGTAAATTCGTTTTTTTTTCGCAATCCGCGTTCAACGGTCGTAGGAAACGAGGCAGCTCTTAGCAATCCGGTGAAGCAATGATACGCCTTTACGAAATTTATCTTGTTGCCTCCCATCCGAACCATGAACACGGATTTGGCGGTCCAATGAGTCAAGTCTTCCTCTTCAAATTTCATCGTTAAGCTTCTTCTACGTCGCAGCAAAAAACGCGTATTTAAAAATAAAAAAACTCACTGATCCTCCGATTTTTGCGAGGGCGACTAACGATTCGTCGCCCCAGGCCCAACGGATCTCGCCATCACCCGTTCAATCATTATGTCATTCATCAGGGTATTCGGATGATGTGGAAAATTTGAGAAATTAATGCGAGCGAAATAAAAATTCTTATTTTTACAGTGCTCGATGGATTATTGGCACGAAACTACTTCGTTTAGGATTCTTTGATAATTTTTTATGAACATTCTTGACACTTAAACTAACAATTTTCTCCCATGAAAACAAATTTTCTGACGTTGAGAATTTTCAGATATTTTATTTCCAATTTTTAATTTTTTCATGAACGCGTGCAAATTGAATTCGCTTTTCATTTATCAGTTGCAAAAGAATGTGTTTGGAATATTTCTTGAAAAATTCCGGCTCATAGTCTTTTTGGCTATCTGCAAAAAAAATCCTAACTACATTTTTATTTGCAACTCGATTTTTGCAACTTTTTAACGAAACGTGACTTGAATTTACCCGCGTTTGGAAGGGGAAAATGAAAAATTGAATATCTCAAATTCTCAACGTGAGAAAAATTTTCTTCACACTAAAAAACTGTTATTTTTGGTGCCAAGAACGATTATACAAAATTTTGCACGTTTTCTCATTGAGAACAAAATAGAACGCGATGAAAAAAAAAAATTGCTATAAAATTTTGAAAACTGTTGTTGATTCGAATGCAAAGCAATTTTTCGTTTGTTCTGTTTTCCTTTTCTTTGACACGTTAATCGGAAGATACTTGTTTAGGCATCGAGTGCTATTCTTCAGTTGCTCCTTGAGCTGGTGAGAGCAGCAGATTCTTACGAAGTCGCGAGTCGCGATGCACATGCTGGCTGTAAATACGTGTCGAGTTCTCGTACACGTCTGCGTTTGTTGAACGAGGACGAACTTTCGTTCTCGAACTCTCAAGGCAACTCATCTACTCACTACGTATATTTACTTGTTTATATTTACCACGACGCGTATATCTATATCCACACGTGTTTTTATGTCGGAATCGCGACGCAGACGAAAAGAAAAATTTATTCGGATATATTTATTATCTCCGGTTCTCGATTCGCGCATTTATTCCTGCGACGTACGTTTTCTTCATTCCCAAAGATTATGACCTGCCCCGTTCCGCGTATTTCAATTTTTTAAAACGCTCCAACCACCGCGTCGCTGTCTGCTTGACAATGCGAAACAATATTTTTCATTCTCAAGCATTTCTTCTTTTCCCTTTTCATCATTAAACATTCCCGGGACTATAAATCTTTTCTTGAAGGATTTTGGAAAGTTTCTCAATCCGAAAATTAATCATATTGACCATCGAGTCATTCCGTGTCTCCTGAAAAGTGGAAAATTTGCCTTTAGAAGAAATTCAGGTTCGAGATTTAAAATTAACGATTAACCCTAGAACGCTCATTTTTTTCTGCATATTCCGATAATCCAGGGTAAAAAATGACCCCAATTTTGAAAAATTCATATCTCTCGGAAAATTCAACGAAAACGGTCCAACTTGGGCTCATTTTTTTCAGTTTTTAATGCAAGATCGCGTGAGCCTGAGCAATTTCATTCAAAGTAAACAAATTAGTCAGAAATAAAATATTGAAATATTGAAAATCATATTGAAAAATTCATATCTCCGGGAAAATTCAACGAAAAGGGTCCAACTTGGGCTCATTTTTTCGTTTTTTAATGCAAGATCACGTGAGCCTGTGCAATTTCATTCAAAGTAAACAAATTAGTCAGAAATAAAATATTGAAATATTGAAAATCATATTCAAAAATTCATACCTCCGGGAAAATTCAACGAAAAGGGTCCAACTTGGGCTCATTTTTTCGTTTTTTAATGCAAGATCGCGTGAGCCTGAGAAATTTTGTTCCGAGTGAAAAAATTAATGAGAAATGCGGTAAAGCGATTAAAAACCGGAGAACGAAGCGAGAAAGGGCGCGAGATTTGAAGTCGTACGGGGTCGTTTTTGACCTCGGGTTATCGTTCTAGGGTTGAAAACTCCGGGAAACAAATGAATGGGAAAATTAAAAGCAAGACAAAGAAAACCTCGTGCCTGTTCGTAAACTTTGAAAGTGCAACACGTGCACTGCTGTACGATATTCACATTCGCCATTTGAAGAGTTGCGAGAAATTAAACGATGACGTATAATGTAATGCAGAGACTCCGAGTGTTTTATACGGTGACTGAATATGCCAACCAGTCTTCGTCTCTTCGTCATGTTTGTATGTTAATGATGCCAGCAGCTTACCGCGCACTAAGCAAACTCGTGTGACTAGTGGCTTCATTTGTTAAGTTACTCGATAAAAGTTCTTCGTCGATTCAACACTTGGTGATTTTTCTTGTTGCCATGAACTCACCGTCGATTTATATTCAACCTCCTCGTATCGTCGTCATATTCTTTTCGAACGAAAAGCATTAATTTCTGTTGTTGTTGACAAGACAAACATTTCCTCATATAATTCAAACTTGACTAATTAAAATTGAGAGTTTTCTCAAAATCCATTCAATCATGTGGAGGAATTCCCATCGATTTGACGATCCTGAAGTTTTCAACGTTGAGAATCAACGAAACATATTTTTTCTACTGACTATTTATTGAATTTCGAAAATCGTGGCAATTTTTCGTGTCAATTGAGTTTTTTGAGTATTGAACAATAATTATGAGCTCGTCTGAATAAAAAACAGAATTTCGTTGCGTTCCGACGATGCAAAATTCAGGATCATTCGATTCGAGAGTCAGGCGAGCCGTGGGCTTGATCCGTATTCATCGCAAAATGCCTCTAAAGCGATTTCCCAGTATCGCGAGGGTGATCGAGATGACCAAAATGCAGGACGACGGAGAAGCGTTCCATTTTTTTTATCTTTCGAAATGCATAGGGACGAAATCGAAGAGTGACGACGGTTGCGAGTGAAATTCGCAATGAAACAATGGAAATAGAATTGAAAGAAAAAATCTGCCCGAGAAAAACGAGCGCGATGCCCAGCACAATAGCTAGGAGGAAAAAAATTCTTTCCTTGTTTTGCACGATTCACCTCGCGGAGGGTCCGAGTACGTTAAGGGAGGAATTGCGTGGGTGGATACCGGTAAGAATACCTCCCAAGTACAAGGATAGATTGCCAATTATTTCGAGCGCTGCTGCTCGTAAATGCGCGCTGTGTACCTTCATCTATATATTATCCTGATCGTACATGCGTCGTAACGTGTTCGCACAAAAAGACGCGAGTAAATTACCCACGTGCGGAGTTGGCTATTTCTTCTTTGTCTCGATTTTTCTTCATATTCTTGCGATTATGGCTTCTCCGGAGCACGTGTAAGCGCATCTTGGGCGCATCTTCTCGCTGTAGACTCGTGTGTGTAGATAACTGTGCGCTGCGAAATTACGAGATACGTATACGTTGCCTTTCAGCCAGGGAGACTGAGCGATTATTCTTCCTGCAGGATCCTAGTCCGAGTATCTTATTTATAGAAACCTCTTTGAGTGGTCAGTACGTACAATTTGTACAGAAACCTCTATACAGACATACGAGAATACGTTTTAAGGGCGAAAGGGGGCGCTTAAGACTCGCATCCATAAATCTCTTTAATATCTCGAAGCCAGAATGCAGCTCGCGATTCATCGCGCCAAGCAAATCGTTTCTGATTGCCTGAAAAATTATTTTTCCTCCCTACAAATAAATTTCGTATTTCATCCCTAATAGAATCTCGTTTTAATCAATCCCTCGAGCTCCGTGAGCTGACTCACAATTTTATCGTCTCTTTTTTTGCATTTTTTCTCCAATGGATATTTTTTCTCGTCTTTGACGATCCCGGATTAGTGGGACGGAGAGATTTACTGTTTTTGCATTGTGACTTTATCCCGAGGATAAGTATTCGCTCAAGTTATTGATGTTGACTCGCACTACTACGTCGTTATGGGGATATATGGCAAAGTCTCATCGACCATATGGTGCATTCGTGCATTACCATCAGCTCTCGCTGCTACATGTGTCTATATAATCCACATCGTTATACATTGTTTGCATAGTGCACCAACACAAATAACTCTTCGAGCCTTCACTGGAGTATTTTGCCATTGGCATAATAGCACAAATGAATAAAGACAGCTAACAAAGAATATTGTTGGACATTTTTTCGCTGGCATTCTCTCGATTTTCATGCCGATTTTTACATTCTCCGTACTGTGCAATTTGCATTGTTGCAACTTTCGTTCGACTCTATCCACGTCTTTTCTTTTTTTCCTCTCAATAAGATTTTTTGAGTCTGTTTTTTTTCATCTGATCCCTGACATTTGATGCATGGAATTCCATCGCAAAATCGTCGACATGAGACGTTTTTTCTCGCATTATTTCGAATCGTCGTGATTCTGTGGAAATTTGATCAATTTTTCGAACTGTAATCTTCTTGAACTTGGCCTTTTTTGGAGAAACTATTGGCCATGAATAAAAATTGGAGAAACTTGAGTTTCTTCATTGATGCATACATTTCGAGGGATTTATTCTTCTGCACATGTACAAATACTCGCACGTGCATTAGCCATCGAGAAAACACCCACGTTTTATACATTTTCGTAATGCTGCTTGCGATATAAAGTTTCGCGTCGTTTCTTGACGATGAGATTAACGGAGCCATGAAAAATCCTTTCAAGATCTTACTTGCTCCTTTTTCGCATCGTTCGCTAGTACAGAAGTCATAAAATCTCCAACCGAGGGTGGATTTCTTGATTCCATTTTGTACTATCGATATCCATGCGCCCACAACGCTCTACATCGATGGATATTTGTCCCTGCCACATTTTACGTCCGCACTCGTTATTGTCACTCCTCGATCCTCACGTGTGCGTAAGAATTATTCTCGAGTCTACAGGATTTGCGAATTTGAACGACCGAAATCGTTATCGTCATTTATATATTCATATATTTGTTAATGAATAAATTTAGTTTTTTGTCGAATTAAAATGTTATTGGAAAACGGTTTTTTTTTTAAATTTCTCGCTCGATATTTTCGTTGCCTTCGAGCTCAATGTTGATGAGCGTCGAAAAAATCGATATTGCCAAGATTTCAAGGTTGCAGTTTGGTACATTTTGGTACACTTGCACATGATGATAAGGAAAAAATTTAGGCAAATTTTCACGAGGCTACAAAGAGAAGCAGAAAAAAGTTATTCGTTTTGGTGGTTTCATACATTGAATATTGAGTTTTATGATAAATCTCAGTTTTCATTGGATTTCACAATGAATTCTTATCAATTCTTAGGAGAAATCACAGTTTTCATTGTAAAATCCAATTTTTCTTATCACAATCTACAATTGCATCAAATTTAATTAAATTCTGAACGGTAATTCTGAAACGGACCTTCAATTGTTGTTGGAGCAATTTTTTGTTTGTAAGGAAAAAAATTCAGCCCACTCGAGCAAAAACTTGTTTTTTTTTGGTCATCTTATTGACACGAAGTCGTAGTTTCATTATAACTATTTGATTAAACCGGTAGATTATGCATCATCGCGAGAATTCCCTTCTCGCTTTCCTTCTCTGTCTTAGTCTTTGGTTGCGCGATTACTTCACGGATGATTCGCTACGCCGAGGAATATTGGACGTCGATCGTTTCCATTCGAGGTAGGATGTATATGCGAGTATGTAATACATACGTACGTGGTACATAAAGGAGCTTGAAATCTCGTAGCGCGCGTCTGCGGGAACCGTTAAAAGGCGTAGGTCAGGAGTCTGCTTTTTTCCTCATTTTTTTTTCCCTGCGAATCCTCATCGCCCACGTGACCGAGAACGCGCAAGAGAAATCGTCGTAATAGCAAGGATCAATCAGGTCATACCGTAATGACATAACGCACCTGGTAAAAGCTCACGAGTCATGTCTGCAAATTGTACACGCATTTTTGCTTCCACAAAGACCGCAAAATTAACGGTTCACAACCTATAAACAACAATCTAAGCAACTATTTTCTCGAATGCAAATCATAATGGAGTAATGAGTGAAAATAAAACATTCGTACTCACTCCTTTCGATCGAATTTCATATCAATTTCGTAATTACTGTGTTACCATTATTTCACCCATTATGTGTATCCTTTCGATAGGTTACGACATATCAAAGCCAGATTTTTTACATGTGTCGGAAAGGGGCAGGCAAGGCTGCAAAAAAGTGCAATTTTGATTATTTTCAATCTCAAAATTCAAATTCTCCTAATTTCAACGTTTTGCTATCGCAAATTTATTATTCAGGATTCTTCAATCGTGTTGTCAAATATTCTTGACACCGAAACGAAAAAAAATTCTCTTATGATGAAAAATTTTGTGACTTTGAGAAATTGAGATATTTAATTCCCAATTTTTTACTTTTCCCATTTGAACGCGTGTAATTTGTAGTCGCGTTTCGTTTACAAGTTGCAAATAAATGTGTTTAGGATTTTTCTTGAAAAATTTCGGCCATCTGCAGAAAAAATCTTAAATGCATTATTTTTTGCAACTCGATTGTTGCAACTCTTTGACGAAACGTCATTTTAATTCACACCCGTTTGAATGGGGAAAATTATCAATTAAATATCTCAAATTTTTAACGTCAGAAAATTTTTCTCCATAGGAGCAAAATGTTAGTTTTGATGCCAAGAACGTTTGTACAAAATTTTGGAAAGTCGTTTTGTGCCCTCAAATCTCATGCATGAAATAATCTAATTTTATAGCACAGTGTGACCTAAACCCGCACTTTACGCACGCTTTTCTGTGACCTAAGTAGCCTATTTCTGCACGGTACGTGAATGAATCGACGAACTTCACCCATGCAGAAAAAATAAAAGAAAGCATATTTGAATGTCATTTGAAGCTTGAAAATTCACAGCAAACAAATGAAAAAATAGGGATAGTCTAGCGATTCTCAGTGACAGCCAAACCAAAGAGCAACGGTCGGCTATAATTCGTTCCGCGAAAATCTCGTCTTCCGCTCGAAAATGGCCAGTTCAGATAGTGAACTCAGTGGATCCGACAGTGAATGTGTTCCGGATGCAATTAAAGAAATGGCAAAATCGGTGACGTTGAATTTGTTGCCCACAAAATCCAAACGTTTGTATACGGCGGCGTATAACGCTTTTAAAAAGTGGCGCAAAGAAAATAAATCCAATTCGTTTTGTGAAGACGTGCTGCTCGCATATTTTGCGCATTTGTCGAAAAAATATTCTCCACCGAGTTTATGGGCAACATATTCAATGTTGAAGACAACGATCAACACGTACGACAACGTGGAAATTAGTCGATATAAAAAATTGAGTGCATTTTTGAAAAGAAATGGTTTGGGATATCGCCCAAAAAAATCGAAGGTTTTCTCTCAAGAGAATGTTTCAAAGTTTTTGAACGAAGCACCGGATGCTACATATTTATGCGAAAAGGTAAGTGAAACTATAATATTGTAGATCATTTAATTTTTGCTGTGACCTTAATCATTTATCGCAAAAAATTGTTTTCAGGTGGCTCTTATCTTCGGGATTTCTGGAGCATTGCGGCGAGAAGAATTTGTGAACATCACTGTCGGTGATGTCAAAAAAGTCGAGGACAACCTTCTTCTGGTCCAAGTTCCGAAAACAAAAAATTACGTGCCGAGATCCTTTACGATCACGGGTGATTTATACCACTTTTGCTGGAAGTATATTCAAAAAAGGCCTGAAAATTGTGCCAGCGATAGATTTTTTCTTAGATATTCGAAGGGGATTTGTTACCAGCAGCCTGTCGGAATAAACAAATTCGGCTCGATCCCCAGGGATATCGCCGAATTTCTAAATTTGCCTGATTCACAAAATTTTACGGGACACAGTTTCCGCCGGACTTCGGCAACGCTTTTAGTTGATTCTGGTGCTGATATAACGGCACTGCAACGACAAGGAGGCTGGAAGTCCGCCACAGTCGCTTTTGGCTATATCGCGGACTCCATGGAAAATAAAAAAAGAATATATCAGCAAATTACACGTGGAATGGACATTGTGAAAAAACCGAGGGACGACATCGTTCCATCGTTCCAACCACAGCTAGAACCAGAGCCAGAACCAGAGCCAGAACCAGAGCCAGAACCATCGACTTCCGGGGTCAACGTGGGTAGAGGCGCCCGAAAACAGAATCACGCCGCTCCAACCTTGAGTGCATCACCTCGCACCCCTCCCTCACCGATCGATACAAAACAGCCAAAAGGAGATTATTTGTATCATCCGGACATAGGACTGTATTTTCAAAATTTCTCTGAAGAGGAAGGGCCTCGATCGAATTATATCTTCAATAATTGCAACATAACAACCGTAAATGTCCCTTGCGGCAATCTTTTTTTTAATAATTGCACCGTCAACAAAACCTCTACCACCGAAAATAAAAGTGTGCAGACTGAGAACAGTGATTGTTAAATAAGTGTGGTGGCTAGATAATTATTTGAATTATGTGAATCTAAAATTGTTATGCCAATCAAATTACTATTGTTATACCAATCAAAAAATAAAAAATTATAGATACTGTGAAATTTCAATCTGTCATGATAGTATTTGATTTTTTCCTTCAGAAATGTACTTTTAAAACACTAATCGCATCCCTCGGGGGGGGGTTCGCCCCCCCCGAACCCCCCCCCTTGCGTGCGCTCGCCCCCGCCACTCGTCCGGGGCGGGTTTATGTCACACGTGCTATAAAATAGTATACGATACTCGTGTCCTAAGTTGCCTATTAATGCACGGCGTTTAGCGCCCTCGCTGCGCTCGGGCGCTAACTTCACGCCGTGCAATAATAGGCAACTTAGGTCACACGTATCGTAATGTACTATTTTTATACATTCGAACGAGTTCGAAAGATTCTCAAGCTCTTATCTGCAACTATCGTTCCGAACTGCTGACGCGATCGAGCGACTGCGATCGAGGATTTCTTAATCTGTAACAAAATATTTCGCAATGACAGGCCGGACGAGACAAATTGTTGACTTTTCATCAATTAAAAATCCCAATTAAGTGATTATCACCCAAAGTTTTTCAATTAGCGTGTCAGTAGTTGTTGCTTCTCTTTATTTACGAGCTGTCGATGAGTTTCTGACAGTTCACACCTCGGAGGCGATAATTTGTGCATTTATTTAACAAAATACACATTTAAATGATCAATTTATAAATGAGGTCCATCCTTCTCAAGCCCGAAGGTTATTTCGTCATGCTCACGATCATCACTCCATCTCGCAAGTTCGACGATCTCGAGTGAGGCTTGAAATTATACGGTCTCATCAATTTTTCGTCTTCCTCACAACTCTCTCGCGTTCCTTCATCCAACCGATTAATCAGCTGTTTTTCGCCCCCACACACAAACGTAGGCAAGGCGGAATTAATCGTTGGTCCAGGTTCGCGTATTGAGCGATCCAGTATTTTGGATTTTTCGGAGTTTTAACGAGGGTCAAAAATCTCTTAACATTTATTCGTCAGTCTTTCATTTTTATTTCGAAACATCGACCAACGTCGAAATCATCTCGTCGGTTTTTTCAACCCCACAGTTTTATAACGATGATATTAATTTTTCTTCGAGTCGTCCACGATACCGGATTTTAATCTCAATTTCCGCGTGCACTTACACTTTCTTCGGAATGTGTATTTACGATTTCTTCGTGGTTGTCATTACCGAGGCCATCCGGCCGTGACTACTTAACCCAACAGGCTCGTTTCGTTAATTCCGTAGCCGCATCGATTTGCTTTCTCACAAAAGAAATTTCGTCAGAATGCACAAAGATTTCGAAATGAGGCGTTTTTTTTTCTCTCGAATTACGTGGGACGCACACGCAGCGATTCTCACTCAACATTCTTTAAGCTGGTATATTGTAAAAACATTTTTCGAGGCCCCTGCAGGGGAGACGATCATTAATTTTGCGCCGTAAAAAAATGTTTTTTTTTTTTTTCATTATTGCTTTTCACGAAAAAATACCGTTTTAAGTCGATTAATTCGTGTCTTGAATTCTTTATCAATACGCGTGTATACGGGTTCGGTTAAGTCGAGACTCTTGCGAGTGGATAATGATCGGTTTGTCCGAGCAGTCTCGAGTCTCTTTGTGCCCTATTGCGTCACGCTCATCGGGAGAGAAATTTCGTCGGGCGCGGTGAGAAATCACAGTAAAAAAAGGCGAGGTCCTCAAGGAACGAGGATTGAGAATGAAGAAAGATTTGGTCGACGTGAAGAAGGAAAGAAACGGAGAAAGAAGAATGGGCAGTCGAGGCAAAAGCCCGAAGATAATTATAGCGACGTGGTTAAGGAGTATCGTTCGATGTTGCAGCGTTTCATGCAGTTGTTGCTGGTAATTCATTTTTTTTTCTGATCCTTTTTGATATCGTTCAGTGTCTCGGGCTCGAGTTTTTGCCACAGCCGCATTTTTTACTCTCTTGCCTCGTGATTCCATTTGAATAAGAGTTTTCTAAAGCGCGGGGCTGGCCATATTAACTATTTTCGAGGACTGACTTAATTTCACACTAAACTTTCGATTTTGCGGATAGACGAAAATCGTGAGTACGTAATTAATGGCTCGCTTACGATCGCTCCCGTCAGCCATTATTATAATTTGCACATCGCTCCCTCAACTGTTGCCAAATTCGGAATAGAAATGACAGCAACGTCCGCGAAAAATTTGACGCTTTCACCGCTTCGAGCACTTGAATTATTCCGGCGGGGTTCTGGTCTCCTTAAACGGAGACCAAACATCTCCCGGAAATATTTCTTTTTTTCTTCTAGATCATCGTGATCCCCTGTAATCTTCGTTTCTTTACCGATAAGCGAACTTGGACGGCGTCAGAGAAACCAAGTCGCCGTAGTTGTTCGAAGAAGTATATTACCGGGCCACTCGAAATTGCCATTTTCACTGCTGAATTTAAAGTAGAATCATTTTTAAGCGTGGGCTTTTTCGGAGCATTACTCGATCGACAAGGACTTCGTGTCGACCGTAATTTTTGCCAAGAACGTTGTATGGCTACGGTCAAATCTAAATGTTTGGTTTCAGTTTTTCTTACGTAGAAAATGGTTTGGGAGCCAAAGTTCAATTAAACAAGTTGTTACAAATTGACTAAAGATCAACATACTCTAAATTCAAGATTGTCCGAGTTAATCTGTATTTTTCATATAATAACCAAAATTTCGAAAAGAATTTACGACCGATTTTTTTGAAAAACTCAATAAAGCTTCTTCGACGTTACATAAAAGCGTATGCAAAGTTTGAAGAGGCTTCACCATTTAGAAATCGAAATATTTAATGTTGAAAATTGCAACTTTTAACACGCGCTCTTATGAGAAACTACTGAAAATTGTGATTTTTATAAATAAATATCCCGACTTCGACATGGTGAAAGCTCTTAAAATCGCGCGAGCTATTAGATATCACTATTTTCTTTGTGCGGTGCAAATTTGAAGGAATTCTATCGATAGAAAATTTTGCATACAACGTCCTCAACAAATTCAAAACGATCGTAAAAAAAAACGTGGCTCAGGCACCAAAGATCGTTGCTTTCGCTCGAAATAAAGGCAAGAAAATGAAATTGTTCGAATTTTGTTCACCTTTAATTACAGATTTGGATTCATTACCAATATCCTGCAAGACTTGTTTGACCCGTAATGCGCATGCAATCACGGTGTCGATTGTTTTAGTAACGAATTCGTCCCTTCGAACCTTCCACATGGCAAGAACTTCAGCTTATTAGAGTAATTTTATGAATTAATTTAGGAACAAATTCGAATTCCAACTGATGAAAATCTTAGGAAAATCGTTTAGAATCCCAAAAATTCTTTTTACATTTAAAACTTTGTACCTCTTCGTTGCCAAACTCGAAATAACTAATTAATCCACTCCACTCTAAATATCATACGATTTATTAGCCACGAATGATTGTCGGAAAAATAAGTTTCGCGTGTCCATGAGAAAGGATAAAATAAATGATACCTTTGACTGGAGATTGTGTACATTTAATAGAAGGGCGTCTGTGGAATATTGTTGCTGAGAGAGAAAATATTCCGGGTTTATTGAGTATCGATGCACGACCTTGTCGCGTGATCTGGACCAAATGACTCGGCAGCTTGCCAGCAGTTTTGTGGGTGTTATTGAACGAGTCCTTGAAGAGCCTCGAGCCAAGAAACTCAACGTCGTATAGGTCCGGGTTCACACTTCTCGTTTACCTGTATACAATACGCGCCACAGAGTTTTCGAATATCTATAGCTTATTAATCAGGGACCAGCTGTGGCACGCGACCTTACGAAGGCTGCTGACCACGGCAAGTGGAAAATAAAGGACGAATGTAGAAAGGACAGCGACCGTAACCTTGCGACCGCTTCTCGCTTTCTCCTTGCTCCTCTCTCTCTCCCTCACACAGACCCGTTCGAAATTCATCGAATCGTTGAAAAAACCCGAGCTTAATTATTGCCACGGTCTTAAAACCGAAAGGAATATTTCGCATAAATTCCAAGGCTCATTTGCATTCACATTTCTCGCTCTCGTGAAAATTCGACCGTTCGAAATAGTCCGGAAAGGCAAAAGGTCAAGCTTCACGGTACTTTTCATCTTCCGCAACTCAACTTACGAGTTCTTTGTTCACCGTGTTAGCAGAGTGTGAAATTTCATGGCATTGTCCGTTTCTTGGATATGATCGATTCGTTGTTTCCATTTTTATAGGATTTTTGCAACGACGCGAGTGAAATCTTTTTGGCGATCGTAAAAGTTGTTGCCAAATCTGTAAAGACGATCGGGTTTTTCTTACGAAGCCTCGAGCATCATTGTCCTCGAAAAGAAATTCCTTGGGTTCCCTTTTCTCTTCTATATAATTCGCCATCGTTTTTATTTTTGTTATCGAGTTGTTAAGCTCGTTCGAATTGGTTTTTGGTGGCGCCATCGACGTGCGTTGGCTCCGGATAAGGGTTCCAGTTTCACCTAAAACCGGTGAAACTGGATGCACTTTTCACCATTTTTTTTCTTTTCTTCGGTGCATCCTTCGCTCCTTTTCACTCGTGGGCGAACGCGAATGGTCTCGAGCGAATTCCAATTCGTTCCAAAAGATTCTCAAATCCAATTAGTCCAGTTGCGGAATAAACTTCGATTCAACGACGCCCCCGCGTAGTGTCAATTTTTCTGCGCAGGTGTGATTCGGACCTTCAGGAATATTTACCCTATTAGGAATTCGCGTTCACCCTAAGAAATTCCGACCAGACTCAGACCAACAGCATCTTTGAACAAAATCGAGACACTCTCCATTCTAATCGATAAAAATCAATCTCAATTCATTTAGTTTATTTGATAGAATTCATTCATTTCATTTTTTTCGTTTATTTCATTATAAATTCATTTATTTTATCATTTTACTCGAACCAGAAGTTTTTCCTCGCTGCATACTGTTTCTGTTCTTAAAAGTCCTACTAGCTGGTTGGCCCAACTTGGCAACGAATTGTCCGGTTAGTTGGGGACTCAAGAAACTTGAAACAATTGCGTCTTGCTCAAAGATTGCGAGCCGGTGAGCACTCAACCAAGTATATCGATATCAGATTTAACTTTGGTGTTCGCTCTAGCCAAACACTGAGAATTTACATGACTGGCTCATCTACAGGGTTCACGGAGTAAAAATGATGTGGATTCGCGTATAAGAATGAGAATTTTTCCGCACCAATTTTCTCGGTAAGACAGTATGGAAGAAATCTTGGTTCAGTGTGTTGTAAGCTTAAGTAATTACATACAAATGACGAAGATCGTCCAAGGCATGGTCGATTAATACGAGCTCGTGAGATCATCGTTACGTGTTCATCCATTAAATTCTTGGCAGTCTGTACATTCTACGTCGAATGCTCAACGTGTGTGTGTATATTTTAGGTGAGTACCTGAGATTAGATGCAACAATAATGTTACGTTGAAGAGGTTCGTCGGCCGCACCTGATTACGCGTCACGAGCTCCAATTCTTCTTCGGTGTAGGAATTTTCACACAGAGATGAGATTATTCTCCGGCTCTGATCTACGCAGTTACAGACTTGCATCGTTAACGGCACATTTTAAATAGTTCGGGCTTTATTACCGCGAAATTAATTGGACAGGCGTGGGACTCAATCGTTTGTGAATTAACTTATATGCTCAACGTGTTATTCTCTCCTTCATTTGGTCTTTTTCCATTATCGACTAAATCAACTCTTACAGCATGAAACCAATTTTTGCTAAATTATACTAAATTATATTCAAGGAATGACTGGAAGAGATTTTTTTTTAGTAATTATGAGATTCAGCGAAACTGTGTGCGGAAAAAGCGAGCCAAACTCATTTTGCATCTTTGGGGTTCCGCGGGCTTCGGAACCAAACAAAAGCATGATCCTAACGTTTGCAACGTTGGAATACAACGAAAAACATATGATTTTATTGATGATTTGTTCAGGTTTCACGATCATCCAAATTCATCCAGCCGATATGCTTTTTGGGGCTTAAAATCGATAATTTTATCATCCTAATTTCATTCTGCACTTGAATTATTACTTTTGCTAAAGATCGAGGAGAATTTCGTTGCATTGCAACGGTGCAAACTTCAGAGTCATAATAAAAGCCTCATTATCTTTAGCTCTAAATGAATGAAAACCGAATCTTCGATACTCGTTTTTATGGATTTTTTTGTTCTCGACAAGTGACAGAAATTGACACGATAATTATTTCGAGTCAAGCGCAATCGCAGCCAACCGGTTATTGATATATCGTCGTAATTCTAATTGACGGAGCAAACTTAAGACTAAACCTGATTCCAGTTGTTGCATATTTTTCCTTCCTCGCTGAAGAACTATTCGTACGTGCTTGAGAAATCAATGAATGTGTGCAAACAATTTCAGAAAAAAATTTAACAGTTTTTGGAATTCTTGGACATTTGGCATGTGGATTATTAATCTGAACTATCTCGATGTAACACACAGTCGCGGCTGCTTTAAACGCAACTCTGGCTCGCATAGGGCACGAGAGGCACACGGACATTCTGTATTTTTTTTCTTTCATACTACGTTGACGCGTTTGGGAAATAATTGATCACGTCTGAGTCATAGGAAAGTAATAGAAAAAGGGCTCGTGTGGCTAGGATCGGGGCATGATCAAGAACAGGGGAATTTTTTGTTCGGTGCAGCAATGCGCGCGGCAACTCAAAAGACCATGCACTCGTAACGAGAGCGGCCGCGTGCGATATTCGCGGGAGCGAGAAACCTTGATCGATCCGTGGGATCGATCGCCCTCCCACGGCAGCTTCGATCTGACCTTATACAGTATCCACGGTTTGTGTACACGTCTTGCAAATACGCACTCGCCACTCACGCCGTTACTCTGCTAAACACTAATGTACACGATCTTGTTAAACTCACTTCGATCTTGCGCAATCAAAAGGGCTCGAGTGGGGTCAATTTTCCAGGAGATTTTCACGTTGAGCGTTCCAACGTTTACACATTCCCACTGATCATTTCACGCAGCTCATTAAGCTGTAATTAAGGAGACTGCAGTCACGGAATCGCAAATGTACCGATTTTTTTTAGCGACTTTTCAAACTTTCGGCTCGGTCGGTTGGATTTCAAAGAATATTCAAGGAAGTGCTGTCGGTTTTTGAATCATCATTCAGAATTTAATTAAATTTGGTCCGGTAGTAGATTTGATAAGAAGAAAATGCAGTTAAATTTTTACGAGGCTACAGAAAACCAGAAAAAAGATATTCGTATTGGTAGTTTTACACATTCATCAGGTTTATGATAAATTTCAGTTTTCATGGTTTTTTACCATGAATTCTTATCAATTTTTAGGAGAAATCGCAATTTTCATTGTAAAATACGATGAAACGTATGAAATCGATGTTAAATTCATGAAATTACCAATGCGAATTACTTCACTGAGAAAAAAAATCGTTGGACGAACTAAACTTATTTAGTTGGACGAAAAAATGGTCAATTCAACTATTTATCTGCTGAATAATCGATGATGTATACATTATTTCAGCAGATAAATAGTTGAATTGGCCATTTTTTCGTCCAACTAAATAAGTTTAGTTCGTCTAGTGTTTTTTCTGGTTCCCTGTAGCTTTTTGAAAATTTGTCTGGATTTTTTTCTTATCATAATTTACTACTTTACCAAATTTTATAAAATTCTGAAGGGTAATTTAAAAACTGACAAGCCTACCTCAAGGAAAATGGTTGAAAAAAGTTCATTTTATATCGCTTCGGGGATAACATAATTATGAATATTCCGGACAAGTTAATCGGTGATGGTGGAAGTGGATCATGAGAAGACTTCATATCGAATCTCCGTCTCCCATAATTATACTAATCAGTGAGTAAATCAATTGAATGATGATTCAAGATGCAACTTTTGCTTCGATGCAGGAATAAAGTGCTCGTGGCTTGAGTCTGAGCCCTTGGCAAGGATCCTTCTTGAAATCATCTTGAAAAACTGGATTCGACCTTATCGTCGGAGCAGCTTTTAGAACCAAGTTTACCGAGGCCAAAGTTGACCTTAAATCTTAGTCAAGATGCGCGCAATTTATCTCTGCCTTTCCCTACGCTAGACTCTTGAATTTTCAAGAAATAATGCTGTCTCGCAGGCCCTCATAAAACACGCCATAAGACTGTGCTTCGTACACAGAAAAAAGAAAATATTGGCTTCGAGTCAATTCGAACGTGCCTGCTGTTCCAGCTGGAACTTAAGACTTCGTAGCTTATTGCACGGGCCGTATCCTGTGCTTCGCACATTCTCGTAAAAGGAACATGGATTGTGAATAGAAATACACCTTCGGGCTCTTGCGGACGATAAGTGCAAAAGGGAGGCATAACTTAATGCCATGCACTATACGGATATGTACGAGATACCGTTTCCAACGTGCAGCCGTGTATCGCACCGGATCAACTTTTACAAACTGCCGCTACAGAGTACAGACAAGGTCTCTACAATTATACTTATTTCTCTACGCGCACGTATACATTCGTGTGTTCACATGCGGATTTATATATGTATATATATACATGTGAACGTACACGTAGCGTTTTATTCGCGCAATCACAGTCGCGCGGTTTCCGTAGGCGCCCGTTGTCGCTTTTATTTCGCGTTGTCGAGAAATTTATCCCACGTCGTTCCATGTATTGCTCCATAATCTCAAAGCATATAAACCAATGCCTCCTGCCGCCTGTTTTCCATGCGAACTTCCCGCTAAGAGCAATCGCACGCGCGTCCGGCTACGCTCGACAACTCTCTTCGTTTCAACTCACTGTCTTATATCACTGAAAATTCCATTTCGCCAAAAAACCTCGATATTTTGTTTGGGATCATTTTTGAATTTTCTTCAGCTAAATTTACGATTGGAATGACAAAAATTTGTTTTTCGAACAGACTCTTGAATATTTCTTGCTGGAATTACAACATTTTACAACTTATCTAACAAAATTTTCTTCTCAGTGCAAGAGAGAGCAAGCAAAGACTCCGAAAAAGTGGAATTTTTTCGAGTCTCAAAATTCAGAATCTCTTTAATTGAAAATTTAGCAAAATTCGTTAATTTGTGAGATCTGAGAGAATGAAAAATCCAGTTTTTTTTTTTCGGGTCCACCCTTTTGGGCTCTGCGCACGCGTTTACGGGAGAACTCGAGTTTTCTCATCGATGAATCATTAAAAGTGATTATTGCTCGTACCCCGGAATGGTAATTACAGAACTAAAACTATTTCGTCAACCGCATTGCCTTCGAGAATGAAACGAGCGCTCTTTGGAATTTCGCGATGTACTCATCCTGTGAACTTTAAGCACAACTACAGCGATACCCTTAATATGACGTATTTTACAGTAGAGTGCACAGACGTATCGTTTGGCACGTCACATTAGAGCCCTGACTCGTTTACCGCACCTAACGCACCTTTCTCTGCAACCCAAGAACGAAATACTGTGTGTAATGCTATCGGATCTCGCGCTTCGAAGGCCCTCGCGTTATTACGATTGTTCTGACGCTTTGTTTCCAGCAGGACCAGAAATTAACGTGTGTCTTGATGATTGTTAGATCTTGTTACACTCGTCGATCAATAGGACCAAAAACAAAATCATTTTGTCGATTCCGATCGATGTTCGGCGTCGGAATAATTATTGATTGAATCCCGAAATTCATCAGCTGTCGCTCATGGAATTTGTGCGCTGTCGAACGGACAACCACGAGCCATCGCGCTAATCCTGCATATTTTTCATTCAGCTCACAAAAATCTTTCGGCGCTCTTTGCCGTCGATTAGATCGCGTTAATGATTTCACTCGGCTGAATCGATTCGACCATACGATTCGTTGGCATTGGTCGAAGAAAGCCTAGGCAAACCTCCCATTGGCGGCCTCGAAATTCATCAGAAAAATCCATTACGATCGCGGAGAAAGTTGGACGGGAATCAAAGACCTCGAACCCAGAACGTTACGATATTAAAGCGAGCTTAATTGTTATGTAAAGGGGACCTTGTATACTGACGCGAGAATTGAGTGACAGGTTTCACCGATTTTTAACAACGATCGTGCGTCAACATTTTTTTCAATCCCCGAAAATATATTGATTCACATTTGTTATGATTCTTTGAGAGCTTGTTCCATGCGTGCACTCGAAATTCTAAACATATCGCGGAATCGCGATCCAATATTTTATTTCTATGGAATCTCATTAAGAGGAAAATGCTTTCCCTTTCTTTTTCCTCTTACGTTCGAACGCCTTTGAATAAAATCATTTGCTCCGGTGTGAATTAACTCTCTGGAATAACGAAAAATATTTTCGGCTTCCAACGCAGTGGGTATGAGAGATTTCCAAACGAGCGTGATGATGTGTCACTTTTTTCATACACGCCGTTAAGATTTATTGGTATGGCCGTCTAAATGCCCGTTTGACTTTCTAGAGCGTGACCAGAGACTCTCCGGCGCACACGTACTTTTGGTGAAAATACGTCCGAAACGAAAGTTAATTAGTCTCCGATATACCGATCGGTGCGAGATCCACTTGTGAGATTTTATCTTCACCATCTTCGATTTATTGTCCTGCTCCCCTGTACGTGGCTGGCCACCCAAAAAAGTGTCAATAGCTGATTTCGAATGAAAAGTATCGACAACACCGACTTTTAGTTTCGTTTCCGTTGAATCAGCTGTTTACAATTCAGAGCCTAGAACTTGATGAATCGTTCATTAGAAAAAGGGGAGAAATCAAATAATTCGAAAACTTAACCCTAAAACGGTAACTTTATTTTTTTTTACCTATTCCGCTAATTTGAGGTCAGAAATGACCCCAATTTTGAACAATGCACATTTCCGGTAAAATTTAACGGAGAGAGTTTAACTTGCGCTCATTCTTTTCGATTTTTAATGCAGGGTCACGTAAGCCTGGGGCGATTTCGCTCGAAGTCGAAAAATTAGTCAAAAATGCGGTAAAACGATGAAAAACGAGAGAACGAAGGGAAAAGGGCGGAGAAGGGAAGGGAAGGGCGTCGTTTGCTGGGGTCGTTTTTGACCCCAGGCTCCCGTTCTGGGGCTCAGAATTCTCGGAGAAAAGGATATGGAAATAAAATTCGAACATTTACCTTCCGGCTTCCATCGTTACGGCCTCGAAGGTCATTTCCCTTCGCCGTATAATCAGGCCATACCCGATGGCCAGCGAAATTGATCGATGCGAAATGTTCCCGGATTTGCATGATCGCGATGCCTTGATCGATATATATTTAAGATTGATTGGCGCGTAATGTCGTTTGTGACACAGCGAACGTATAATATTAATGAGCGTCGCGAAAGACCCGTGATCATTTGAAGGCAAGGACCTTGAACGGGTCGAGATTTAAAAAGGATCTGAATAGTAACCTTCGCCCGCGTAGGCGAGAGTTCCGCGAGTAAAAATTCTGCGGTGTCGTACACTTTTGGAAAGGCAGTGAGAAATCTTTTCTGCACGTGCTGGATTAAATATAATAAGAACAGGAACGCGTTATCCACTCTATGGCTCCGCGAATTCAAGCGTTTTTCATACAAGTCGATTCAAAAGCAGTTCCTGCAGGATCGTTTCATCGATCGATTCGATACATCGAATCGTGTATCGTGCAAGCAACACGCTTATCAAAGTTTTCTCTCGAAATCTTTATCATTTATTCTCATCCTAAAGATCGTCCAACACTTTTGAACTGTCCTGTATTTACGCGGTCACTTTCGATTTTGCGGAATTATATTCAAGTCCGCAGACCACGGCTGCTCCACCGCTGCTCCAACTTTGCTCATACTTTTCTTCAATATTATAAATAACAACGATATAGCGTGTATATAGAAAGTCATCTCGTAGCACTGTGAATATGGAACACTTCAATGTCGCTCTTCTACATAAATTTATGCAGACCATACATAGGACGTTAATGCATGGTACTCGGTCATTCAGCGAGTGCGAACCGTCTCATGATGACAAGTTGTTCTCCCACAAATTTGGCACTTTCTCGATCAATCTCTATAATACGTTGATGCTTCGAGGCACAATTTTTAAGTCATACGAATGATCCGATGGACGACTTTTTATTAAGGCAGAGTTGCACCCGATGCGTTTTCGTACAGCATTTGGGGGAAAGAAACGAGGTCGCAGTTACCGTTTGATTAAGTTATTAACAGGCGAAGATTCGACATTTTTTTATGACAAAATTACTTTATTTCTTCAATAATTTTGTATGAACGTTCTGGACATCGAAATTAGCAGTTTCCAGGAGGCTGAAGTTTGCAACGTTGCAATGCAACGAAAAATATGCATTTTTTTTTGATAATTTGTTTAATTTTATAAGACATCGAAATCTTTCGAGTTTATATTGTTGCTGGACCGCAAAAATCGATCGTTTTATCATTGTAGTAACATTGTATATTTTTGTAAAAAGTTTTGTCACAAAATGAATGAATTTGGTTGCATCCCAACGATGCAAACTTCAACTTCATCAGTTTTCTCCTAATGTGAAGAAAATATTTCTGCCGTTAAGAATTTGAGACAGTTAATGTCCAATTTTTAACTTTTCTCATCTCAACGCATGTATAAATTCGAGTCAGTTCAATGTGTTTAAAATTTTTCTTAAAAAAATTCGGCTCATAGCCTTTCTGGACGTCTGTAAAAAATCCTGAGGCATTTTTTTTAAATGTGAAGTATTTCTGGAACTCTGGGATTACCCGAAAATAGTGCAAACATTTTAGAAATTGTTAGAGCTTGTCAGGAGAATTCGCAGATCACGCACGAAGGAATGCCCAAAATTTTTGTTTTCGCATGTCCAATGAGTTTTCATTGTTCGTTGACATCATTTTTTCTGCGTCTCACTTTCTGTTGCCATTCCGGATCGACCGAAGAGACAAAATCTCGTGCGTTTCGCGTGATCGTACGCCGTGAAACTTGGAGTTCAGGTTCGTCGCACCGCGTGGCTGCTCCATTAAGTAGAGCGAGACTTTGAAAACTCAAAGTGGCGGAAACGATATGACTCTCGTAGAAAACTCGAGGACTCATGTGTTGGAGCGTGTACGCATCTGTTTCCTGTATCGTCTTCCTGCATTTTTCACTCACCAATCAATTCGAAATTTTTCCTCCAATCCCGGAAATCGAGCCATTTTCATTTTCTTTCGTAATTTTCTTCCGATTCTTTTTCACGATCGATTTGTAAGTCATTCAGAAATACGGAACAGTCTCATTAAAAAAAAAGGTGCATCGCCTCAAGGAAATAATTATTCTTCGATCTCTTTATCGTTTAATTGGGAAAAAAATTAATTGATTGTGAAAATAATTAAAAAATAGAGAAAATTTGTTATCGATATGAATTTTATTATTTCTGACACTTTTTATTATACTCGATTACCCAAAATAGCCGAGATGACGACTTTTAGAAAAGTTTGTTTTTCATACGAAATGAAAGTTAATCTCATTTCCCTACGTCTCGAAACCGTTAAGTATTTTTCCAATATATCGGCATGCTTTCCGATTATTTCTCGATCAAGTTGCTCCGTTATACGATTCTCAATTATTATTCCCATGGGAAATCCAATCGAAGGTTGAATTGATAGCTCATTCGATCAAAAGTCGATTAAACCTCAAGTTGCGCTCGTTCCCGTGCCCCAGATTCGAAATTAGAACTCTGGTTACAATTAATTTTCCCGAAAATGCTTCGTCACGAATTGCATTTAAAAAAAAATGAATACGTCGAAGAAAAATTATTTCTAATTATCGTCCGATCGATTGAGTTCCAAAACATTTTCATCGCGGGTCCAGCGAATATTTTCCTGATTCTCCATAATTTTAATCGACATTCGATTGAAGGATTAAAAAAAAATTGAGTTTTTTCTCATTCCAAACGATCGTTCGCCCTAAAAATCTTGCAAGACAGTGGGAATAATGAGAAGAAACAATTCCTCCACGATAATTCTCGACTAATCGCCACAGCACGTTTTTCCTTTCCTTTTCGCGATCACAGATCTCAAGATATTAAGTTTGAATGATTGAGCCAGCCTGAGATCGATCAATTTCTATACACGAACGCCATACACACATGTTCCCTAATCCAGGGTGAGGATAAATTATACAAATACATAATAATGTATTAATGCTGCTCGCAATATAGAAGCAACAAGGAACATTCTCCAGTGAGAAACTGAGGAATACGCGAATATTATCTTTAGATGAAAATGCCTCGGAATATATCAGCAAAAGTATCATGTGATAGAAACGGAGGGCGAGAACGCCTCGCAGCTCCTCCCACACCGACAATTCTCTCGGTTTCATCTCGTGACGAAGATAGCAAAGGTTAGATACGAAGGGGATTGGCACACCTCGACATAAACTTCTCACACACTCAACTATATTTATATATCCATCGTTTGATGTAGTTTAGTTGCATAGTAGAATGCACCAGTTGGCAACTCCAGTGGTTAAATACAAAAGACTATAAGAACTTGAGTAAGACCTTCGCCTCGCGGTCCGTTTCCCATTCCCACCGTTTGCAGTTGGACTGTAGATCGAACTGCGCGGGATTTATTTAGAAGGGATACGTTTCGCATCACCTTAAATATGAATTTACAAATTTTTCCCAGCCACCGTCGATGATTCTGGCAAAAAACCACATTAAAAACAAAATTTTGTTCAAAATTATCGAAATTTTGTTGGATACCGTCAACTAAACTTTTTTTTTGATAAATCACGAAAATTTTGTCATGTCAGCAAGAAATATTCTAGAAAGACTCTCCGAAAAGTACATTTTCGTCTAAAAAATGATAATTAATTAAAAATCGCTAATTACCAATTCAAAGATAGCTCGAAAACGAAGATAATGAGCGGAAAATCGAGTGACAGTTTGTAAAAAAAAAATGTATAGCGATTTTAGTGAAATCAAAGTTTCAAGATTAAAAATTTTTTTTTTTTAACTTTTAAGCCTTGCAGGCACGGCTAGTTGTGAAATATTAGCTGAAAAATTATGATTCCGTCCTCACCGTTTTCTCGGCACCCCATAAGGATTTTTATTCGTTTGTCATTCTCAATGCGTAGTTTATCGAATTTCATGATTTCGTAAGTACTCTGCGAGATCACATGAAATATTGCAGTTGCGTGCGTGGAATAAAAAAGGGCGAGAAGTGAAACAAATACTTGTTCACCCTCGGGCTAATGATTTTCGTGTCCATCAATGGCAATCACATTCCCATTTAGTTCCATCGCGTTACAATTCTTCCAACCGCGAAACATTGAACGAGCAATAATTGTCTGCAGTTTTTTTTCTCCATCATCCATCGTTGACTTGTACAAAAATTTATACCATTTTTATATACCAACGTGTCTTATTGTTGCCTTCGGTCGGACGTTCATTCGGATGGTATGTGTGCGAGAGATTAATTGGCTCGTGTAAATTATCCTTCGGGTCCTTTGCGGTCGTGCTCGCAGGATCAAACCAATCGTTTATGAATATACGTCCTTTATTTTTCAGGCATTCAAAGTTGATTGACCAAATATGCAAAAAATGCCAAACAAGGCTTTCGGACTAATTTCAAATAATCTTCGTTCATTTTGTTTCTAATTAATTATTGCCATGCTAAAACCTCGAATGAGATTCCTCCACGTGCCTCGAACTAATATTTTTCTGTAACAAATCGCATGGGATTAGGAAACGTTTGTTTTTTTTTGTGCTCACACGACAAAAATGTGTAAATGAGATCCCGGGGGAACCGCAAGAAAAATACATTGAAAAAAAATATATGCTCGATAGAATGCGTCGTTTCATCAAGGGCGGAGGATCGCAAAGAGGTGAATGGCTCTCTCTGCTGCTATACGTCGAGTGTATAAATATATAAATATGTACATTACGTATTCTCCCCTATTGCTCACTTGCCTTTATTCGCTTTCTTCTCCCTTCTCTTTTGAGTTGCATACACACAGCATCCCTGTCTTTATTCTCCCTTGGGCGAACGTACAACTTCTTGCGATCTCTAACACATCAGCTCCCATACTGTGTTGAGACTTTTGTTTGGGCTGATGGTCGTGCTTATCGCTTGAGCTTCTCGGCATGTGTATCGACCAGGGAGGAAACAGCGCTTTTCTACTTTTTTGTTTCCTGATAGAAGAAGCTTTGCTTTTCCCTCTTCTTTTGCTTCCTCGCAAACGCTTCTTTCCTAGCATAATTTCGTTTCTTTCCTGCGTCGTCTATAACAAGAAAACATTTGAAAAAAATCGTCACAGACATTTGTGCGAGCAGTTCGAATTTATAATCGAACGGAATTCATTTTGATTTTAACTCTGGAGCGGTAATCTGCGGTCAAGAACGACCCAGAAATCTTTCTCCTTTCGTTCTCCCATTTTTTATCATTTTAACACATTTTTGACTCATTTTTGACTTCAAACTTTGTATAATTTTGTCGGAGGTACGAATTTTTCAAAATTGGGGTCATTTTTGACCCCAGGGGCCAAGTAAATGGATAAATTTATTTCGAAATGAATGGCCAAAGTGAAAATCCAGAGCTATCGAGTGCCGTCAAGTGCAGCTCCATTTCGTGATAATTATCGACTTTTTTTCTAATCAACAATGTCATAAGATTTTCTTAGAATTAAACAAATTAGCGACTGGTCTGCATGCTGCGAGGACTAGATCAGAAGCTTGCGTTGGCTCATAAAAATCTCACAACTTCTCGTGCACGTAATACATAGATCGACGGATCTTGCGGCGGACTGTGGATCGCGTGCGATTATCGATATAATAGTCGTTTCGCCCAAGAACTTCTTTCGTCAAGTATATGGCATCGATACGTGTGAGAGACGCGTGTATAATTTACGTCGTTCGATAATCTTTTGGCCGGTTATTACTAGCGTCAACGCTTTCGATTGGTAATTTCGATTTTTCATCGTGTGCGAAATTTGTATCGCGTCAAAGGGAGGATGAATTACACCGACATCGAAGGAAGACGCGGACGTGAGGAGCACGTCCGCGCGCGCGGCCATTTCACTTCAAGACATTTGATATTTCTATACTAAACTCGAGATCGTGACTAAACGTGGAAGATCGTGGGATCGAAACAAGTTCTGACTCGGATGCCAGCGAGGTCGCGTCTCCCGACTATATTCTCTTTTTTTTTATTAGCAGCTCTTCTTCGCTCAATTCACCTCGCAGTAGCTGTAAACATTCTCTCACTTTTGCATTGTATAACAGACTGAAAAATGAACATTGCCAACACGATCGTGAGCGCTTGTTCCCAGATGCAAAATGCGTTCGTGAACGGGGTTAACGCCCAATCTGAGATTAGATAACTCTCGGCTCTCGGAGTATCGGACGAATCTCGCGTTTCCAACTGCTCGATAATCCAAAATATCACACCGACTAAAATGTTCTATAGCGAAATTATCAAAAAATTCTGATCCATACAATATCAAAAATTGTTTCTCCATTTTCCCATCACATCAAAATTTGAATAAAAAGGGAACAAACCCCAAATTATATTCGCTTTACTGTCTCAGAATTAGTTTTATTCATTCTGTACATTCCGAGCAGTTACAAACAATGAATTTTCATGATCTTAAAGTTTGCATCGTTGGAATGCAACGAAATTCCATTTTTTATTCACCAGAGCTCAGAATTATTATTCAATATTTGCTCTGGACGATAAAACGATCCTCTTACGCGAGCCAAAGATTGAATCGATACGAAAAATTGTCACGATGTTAAAAAATAATTAAATAATTAATGAAATAAATATTTTTCGTTAAATCTCAACGTTGCACACTTCAGAGTCATGAATTTTCTCCCTTCGGTTTCTCGTTTTTTACAATCGTTTTACCGAATTTTCGACTAATTTTTTGACTTCAAGCAAAATTGCCCCAGGCTCACGTGATCCTGCATTAAAAACGATAAGAATGAGCTCAAGTAAAACCCTTTCCGTTAGATTTTAGGGGAGACATGAAGTTTTCAAAATTGGCTCATTTATGACCTCAAAAAATCACATAAGGAAGAAATTTTTTTTTCAAATATTATTTGATTCACTGAAATATCCTGCAAATTTTTTGAGTTCTCCGAAAATTTTCAAAATCGTACCATCTCTTTTCTTAGATCAAGTTCTTTCGAGTCGAAAGGAATGACCGTTCAATGATCGCAAGGAAAAATTGCATAAAAATTCCGTTGCATTCCATCAAAATGTAAAATGCCACGTTATTTGTAAACTTTGAGAAATCGAGGCCCTATGCAGACTCACTGAGTAGAGAAAGAATCGTACGAATGGTTCGTGGGATTGTAAGTAACGGGAGTGTGTCTGTGTGTGTGTGTTTGTGTAGGGTGCCAGGGGAAAGAGTTCGTGGACGGGCGTGTCTCGCCTTTCGTCTCGTCCCAGTAGAAACGGCCCTGTTAAGTCAGACATTTTTATCACCAACATTTATACATGTGCATACATCTACCTGATATTCTCGAGTGTACTCACTTCACTTACTTATATATTTCGTTGTGTATGTGTGTGAGAATGTGTTCGAGCCGGATCAGAATGAAACGTAAGAGAAAAGTAGCCCATATTTTGCTGTTGCAAATGTCTGTGTAATCGTGACGGGCTCTCGACGACGCCCGGGGCACGCCATTCGCCTCTTATGAATTTATTGTCTTGTTGCCAGCCTCGGAGAGTGAAGGTGTATAATGCATGTTACACTTAACTCGGACGTTAATATGCCGCATTAAATACATTAATAATACTCAATCATAATGACAACGCAGACTCCTGATAAATAATTCGTTACGTTACATTCGAGACATCGATTATGTTTATCGATAATCCGACTGCTTGTCTATGCAAATTTTCACTGTATCCGGATTGACAGTCAGGCAAACTCTTGACTTTTTTTAGCGAGAAATATGTCTGACTTTTGATCGACGATCTATTCAGTTATACGGCAAGAAATTATTCATTTTTTTCCGTCTTCGTTTAATGGCTTATTTCTACTTTTTTCTTTGATACATTATATGAACATTCAGCTATTGTTGAAACCCATTTTTGCACTATCGAGAAACAGACGACGCCGAAGGGTTTTTTCAGAATCCTCAAACTTTGATCTTACGAAAATCACTTTGACCATTTTGTTTTTTTACTATTAACTGGCACTCCAGCTCGTTATCTTCGTGTTCGAATTATCTTCGAAATGGTAATTAGCGATTTTTTACATTTATTATCGATTTTGAGTTGCTCGTGAACTTTGAAAGTGGAAAATGTGACGAAAAATTTGATTTTTTGGTTCGGGTTCCGAAAAAAAAATTATCGGAATGCAATACAGCCTAAAAATCTATTTTGAATCATAAGCTTCATTCCTGTGAATAATTCATCAAAATTGGTTCAGTAGTTTTTGCGCGAAAAGGGCACAAACACGATTTTGGATCAGAGTTTTTTATATTTAGAGATTTTAGAAGATTCTAAACTTCGTTGCTAATGATTTATACTCGAGAAAGATTCCGCAGGTGATTCAGAGTCGTTGAATTAAGCAGAATTTGTTACTTGACATTTCCATTTTTAGGCGTTCATTTCCTCACATTTATTGCGTGTTTCGTAGATACGGTGGATTTTCACTTTCGATTTCTTTCCCGAGAAATTCAGGTCGAAATTTGTGATATGAGACATTAAAATTTATTCAGATGGCCTTGGGTATGTGGGACGTACAAAAAAATGTTTTTTACGGTCCCATTTCCACAGACTTTGCTGTGATTGGGAAAAAGCTTTTCGATTTCGTTGACAAATTTCGTGGGGAATCGACGAGTTCGACGACCTTGATTGCCTCGTGCGGATGAGCAATTCATTCAAATTTCAAAAAAGTTATTTCAATCTCATGTTTGGAGAAAAAAGATTTCACGTAGTTTTCATGACCTTGAAGACGTAACAGTTTCGATAATTCTACTTTTCCTTCGATTAAATTCAAATTTTTGTCCTATTTCGTCCATGGGGCTGAGTGCATTTCAAAGACTCTTGTCCAAGCTTCGTAATTATGTTTTCACACGGTTTTTAGTTGCTTTATTCCACCTTGAAGCAACTCCCTTACGTAGGGAAATTGATACCAAAATTTCCGAAAATATTTTCTTCCTTGCAGTTGCAAGAAAAGAATTCCGAACAAATAATAAACAAGTCATTCACAAAATACTTTTCTGTTCGTTGAAGAATTTTCAGTCTCAACGATTTGCAGTCAACATGCAATAAGTTATTTCATTACGCACAATAATTTGTTTTTTGCAATAAATCTTCGTGCCGTATTGACATATAATGTCGAATCGTATCTCAAGGATTTATAGTTCATAAAGGAAATGTCAAGAGTGCCTCGTTAAGGCGGAAAATCCAACGTGGATTGGGCGAAGGTCGAGCGATTCTATGGATAACGTCATCAACAATTCATTCCCCATGAAAATGATTAGGCAGAATCAAAAATTTTAATTAAATTTTAATTAGAAAGCCATATGAAGGTTTGCTTTATCGTGAAACGTGAGGTTTGCTTAATACACTCATTTGAAGATTGTGCATCATGCTGACTCGTGAGATGAAGAGATTCTCTTCAAGAAGGATGTTTTTTCCACGCTTGGAACCTCGACGAATCTCGTGATAGACGGAAATTGGGACACGTTGAGAAATATACGCGTGGCACACTGAAGAAATGAGAAGATTTTAATCGACGTTACGCTAGGTCGTGGTTCTCCAGAAAAATTTCGTTGCAATATAACGCTCACCTCGGAGATTGACTTTTTCTCGCATCTTCCAATCTTGTTCTCCATAGATACTCACTGACCTTCCGATTCGTTCCAGTCTTGAAATCCACGATTTCAACAAGTTTTAGTGTTTAAATTATGCCACAGGCCATTGAATCGACATGAAAATAAAAACTCACGTAATCTCAAATCTCAACATATATAAAATAGAATTCTATTACAAAATTGTGTTTGTGCCCTTTTTACGCAAAAAGCACTGGACCAATTTTGATGAATCCTTCACAGGAATGAAGCTCACGAATCAGAATAGATTTTAGGTTGTATTGCATTCCGATAATTTTTTATTTTTGGCAACCCGAACCAAAAAATCACATTTTTCGTCACATTTTCCACTTTCAAAGTTCGCGAGCAACTAAAAAATGATAATAAATCAAAAATCGCTAATTACCAATTCAAAGATAATTCGAAAACGAAGATAATGAGCTGGAGTGCTAGTTTGTAAAAAAATAAAAAAAAAATTATAATGATTCTCGTTAAATCGAACTTTAGAGATTTTGAAAAAAAATTAACTTTTCACATTAAGCGCGAACCAGGTGTGCTGCGGGGCGAAGCCCACAGGCACTGCTAGTATTTATATAAAAATGTTATTGAGCAATTCCAAGGTTTGGGAAAGCATTAAAAATGGAAGGATGAATCAATCACACGCGCGTCGATCGTGACTCTTTTACATCGTGATTTCCTCAATTGTCAGATTTCTGAATGTTTTTATTTATTCAGTATGATTGCATTCCGTGCATGTAACACTTGGAGTGCTTTTTCTTCTGCAGAGTGTCAAGGTCGTTTGCGTAATATATTTCAGCAAGAAATAGTGAAATCTTTGAAGCAAGAATTATCACGGTCGCGAGACAACAATTAAAAATGAATTTAAATAAAAACTGTGATTAAATTTTCGTTATTAAGTGGACACGGGAACGAGAAATAAATTTTTTCAGCTCAACATTGAATCGTCATTGAGTGCGAAGGAACCCACGAATTCAAATCATCTCGAGTGAAAGGAAAAGCAAGCACTTGACCTTGCGAGGCATGTCATAAGTCTGCATGATGTTAAAATATTTCCATTTTAATTTCCGGTATAGTCCGAGCCACATATACAAATGATAAATGTGTCGTTGATGCCGCATGATTAATGCGCAATTAATAAACAAAAATTCATCAAAAGCCACTGCCCTTTTTCCGTAACTTCGTAATAATCGGTTAAAACGAAAATTTCGTGTCGTCATAATTGAAAATTTGTAAAAAGCCATTTTCTTAATTGAATAATTATAAATTCGGTATTTTTTGGTCGTTTGCGACAGTTTTTTCGGCTCCAAACCCAAAACCGTTATGGCCATCTCGACGATTGAAAAATCCATTCGTAATCCAAGTGTATGAGCTCACGCGTCCATGTACTTCTCGTAATGATGCACGAAGCTAAATTTAAATACCACGCGCGTTCATTACCCGAGGCAGAGTATCGCTAATTATGTAAATATATATTATATATACACTGCTTTATGGATACGTGTGAATAGAGTGGCCATATTCACAGACACACCAGACAAATGGTTATTAAGATAAGATCCCAGACAAACGAAATTAAGCAACGCGTATGGTGGAAGGAAGCGAGAAAGATGGTGATTCGAATCTGCACTCTCGAATGTTGCACTATACTCTTTGGTGGATTTGGTAATAGACCAGAGTCTCGTATTATTTCTCGTTTTTTTTACAGCAGCATCCTGGCTCCGTGATAAGAAGCTTGAAATTATCACACATCGTGAATTTGTGTGTCAGACCCATTGCGCCACAGATTCAGGGGGAAAAAAGATTGATGATTTAGACAGGCAGGAAACGATAAAAAAAACAGGACTCGTAGTAAGTTTTTTCTTCGATTGGGACCCGAATTTTCGTATCGGATAATCGTATAAAGTTTTACGATTCATTCTTTCCCTGTATTCGTGCCATTTTCACCTTTTTCTAATCCCCCCCGTGCTTCATGATAAATCGATTCAGCGTCCACGACCTCTATTGAAGAAAAAACTTTTTGACGTTATCATTCGATCTTGAGAATAGAGAATATGCTAATAATGGATGAACGCTCAATAGGATGCGTTCAATGCGAGCTGGTTTTGTTCGTATACATGGAAACAAGTGACGCCTGGATGCATTACAAACAACAGCAACCGAGTGTCCTGGAAAATTTCTTTTCACCTCATTGTCTCGGAAGTATTATCAGATCGAAGCAAATCTCTCTCTCTCTCCCCCTTGCTCTTTTACGTTCACAGACATTTTCTAGCAGCTGGTTGCAAGAAAAAGGAGTCGATCTGGAAAAAAGAGAAAATGACGCGAAATTTTTGAATTTTCATCTTCCTCATTTTCTATTCAGTCGATTTCAAGACAAATTTAAAATGTACAAAAAAAAAGTAAAATTCTCTCGTGTAAAAACTCTATGAAACGAACATTCGGGTTGCAAAATGTTTGATGATCGTACAACCAGAGCGAGATGCTTAATTGAAAGCTCGACTCGGCCATGTAATTGCTCTTGTAATAAAGTCACGACCAATCACACCAGCTGAGCGAATTTGCTACGTATTTGAATCGTAGAACGAAACATTGCCAGTCATTTGTTGGTAGAGAAAATCTCGTAAAATTCTTATTCTGATTACATCTTGGGAAAGTATTAATGAAATGGACTTAACAAACTGACCACTCTAAAGCCATTTATTACTATTTTTACGAGTAAAAATATACGAGTTTTACAAAATAACTGTGTCCTTAACAATTTTCTGGTTAATTGAAAAAAACGACATCACCAATACCTGCATTCGTTGGTTAACGTGCCCAATTTAGAAAATCTCAACTTCCGTTGGAAAAATTCTGAGCAATTAGCAAAAATTAGTGATAAAAAGTCTAGGGAAACAGAAGAAACTTTCTCCGAATTTGACTCAATTTAAATTTCATCCTCTTTTATCCACATAATTGAATAATAATAACAACATTTCTCTGCTTATGAGATATTTTTTAAATTAAATTCAATTTTTACACTAATTTTTTCTAGATAAAATAGCAAAATATTATCTTACGTGATTAAAAAGATTTACCTGTTTATTGCAAGGTACACGCACCTGAAAAGACATTTCCTGAGGCAATGCTCTACGTCCACTTCCGGAAATTCCGTCGCGATACACGTACCTTGTTATTATCTGATAAACGTATACGAGCATCTGGATATATATATATTTTTGCAAGTGTAATTTCGTTGTAATGGAACGAGCATAATCGTGTATAATATTAGAATTCTCGTATTTACTACCTTAATGGTTTTCGGGTTAATAATATCGGCGGACAACAATTCGAATAGCATTTTCATTAATTCGTTATGCCGAAATGTCTTTTTCCCCAAACTCCTTAACAACACGATTAATTTCAATGATTCATGTAATTATTGTTGCTTTTTCAAGGAGACGTCGTTAATCAATTATCTTATTATATAAAAATCTCTATCAAATGTTTCATGAACTCGACGAGGTAGACTTTGAATTCATGTTTCCATTGAACGTTCAAAGTCACTGTAGAAAATATTCAGCCTGCGCGATTCGTTTTTCACTCTCGTTACGCTGCGACCGTGAAGAAATAAATTCCCTTTCATGGCGAGAGTTTCGATTCTCGATCGTATTTACCACACTTAAACGAGTGTCCTGAACGTTCATTATTCACAGCTGTCCAGAGAAAACGATTGCAGGAGAGGCGAGACGAAAGAAAAGAGGAATCTCGCGTTTGTCCAATTCCTTGGGTGACGGAAATTATTATTGCCTGGAATTTTGATGCATGGGATCGTGCGAAAACGTCGTCGATTTTTAATTCAGGCTTCTGGCCAATTCTACTTATTATTGAATATGAAAATCGAAGAATTTCTAGAAAAAATATCTGAATATCTCGTTCCGTCTTATTTTGGCCTACATCGATGCTACGGAGCGTAAAGAAAACGCATGTAAGAACCAGAAAAATGAAACGCGAACGGTGAAAGAAAATTTATCCTCGAGGCATTGTGTGCCTCGTGTTTTTTCACATCGTCAAGTTTTCGCAGCCATGGGAGATCGATTTTAATTATTTATATATAAAATAAAAAGCAGGGCGTCCCATGGAATGATTTAGAATCATAAATAAACCATTGATCCGCCTCGTACGGATTATCGTCGCAATTGAAATGCCGTAAATCGTAAAACATCCAATGACCAACATAATTATTGATTATTAATCCTGCTCACCGAAGAAATCATAATTTCAAACGTCCCGGCAGAATTAACAATCCTGTAAAACAAATTAACGATTTTCGTGCATCAAGACAACGAAACAAATAAAAATTTCATCAAATTTTTTATATCATCGATTTTTAATTATTATTCTTCATTGCACTTTCCGCTCGCCCTAATGCGAGTACAAAATGTTGAAATACGCTTGATAAATTGATCGAAAAAAAAAAAACACATCAAAACTGACCGTGGGTGTTGTGAAAGATATCGCGGACTTTTGACGTGTTTTGTATTACGTTGTTACGTAACTGACGTTTTATTGTTGCGGATATATTCGCTGGATAAATCAATCTTTAGAAGATTATTTTATAGGCCATATTATTGTCGTTCTGCTTGGCGCCAGTGTTACAACTTTTCTTTGTACATATATAAATCTATTCTCGCCTGTATAATCCAGCATGCACGAGGAGTTGTTTTTTTTTTTTTGATAATGAGTTCATCGATTATCCCACGCGCATTGTTCCAATCAAACGGTATCAATTTTCTCGAGACAAGAATCGTGGGTTTAGAAAATTATGGCGATTGTTATTTCTGCATAAAAATCGTTGAATAAAATTGTATTTTTCTTGAAGAAGTCGATTGAAAAATTCGCTTAATTTGATTTTTCGCCATATTTTCCACTTTTGAATTTCACGAGCCACTGAAAAATGATAATTATTCAAAAATCGCTAATTATTACGAATATTTCTGCATCAGAATCGTTGGATTAAATTGTCCTTTTTTTTTTTACTGGAGTGGATTGAAAAATTGATTAGATTTTTCAGGATTCGAGGAAAAAATGACAATTTTGTAAACGTGGCTATTTTTCGTCTCGATTGAGGTTTTTGGTCGCAAGAGCGGATCGTTTTTTATAGGCCAGACCGAATATTGTATAATAATTATGAGTTTTGCTGAAGAAAAAAGCGAATTTCGTTGCATTCCAACGATGCAAAGTTCAGCATCACATTTTTTTGGTTCGATCTGTATATGAAATTCTTATGGATACATAGTTGCAATATGTACGTGATGGATAATGAGTAAATGGAGTATGCACCGGTTGGTTAGTACATGGATATACAAGACGCGGAACGCCTCAAACCGTTGAAACTGTCCGACATTATGCAAGCCGCATGCTCCAGTTTCAAAGCCCCTGCTTCGGTATTCCGCGACTCACTTTCACTCATTCACTCGAAGGGGAAGCGGCGGGAAGGCAACGACAGAGAGAGAGAGAGAGAGAGAGAGAGAGAGAGAGAGAAAGAGCTCGTACTGTTTTATCCTCAGGCCTTAAAATCGCCCCTTCTCGCTCTCGCATTCGCATGACTTTCACTTCCACCGAGCCCCCGCGAGAGACTCGGTACTCTTGAGTATCCTTGCTTCCTTTTTTCCTCGGTTTTGCCCTCCCCCGCGCGCCCGCGGACGCGCGTGCTCCACGGACTTGGCGTTATCTGCATATGGACCTCGCGCTGCTCCGAGATCGCGCCCACATACGCGAAGACCCTTTTTTATTTCTATAAACATCTTTCGATCATGTCCGTGCGGAGAAAGGATTCGAATCGCCCGATTTCCATGTTTGTCCACGCCCGAGAACACCAACATGGCGGATTTTGCTGCATAAAACTTCCGGGAGGTCATTTTTTCGCTACATACTTCGCTAATATACTTGTGTTGCAGTTTTACATTAATTACTATTACATATCTTTAATTTATGCGTTTCAAATGAGGAAGAAATCGGACGCGACTTTCGACGAGTTTGCATTTTGCCTTGCCCCCATTAACATGCACGAAAATTAATTAATTCGGAAGTTTAAATCGCACGCGTTGGTGTAAGGCACGCACGCGCTCACTATTCCTCTGTCCAGGTAAACGTGATTGAGCCGGGATTACCAATCTCGGCAAATAATCAAGATATGCCTCAAGCAATCAGCACCGCGTAGACTTGATTCTTTCCAGCCTAAATAACACACATCTCATGTTGATTGAACAGTAGAAATCGATTAAAACTCGCCTAACGTAATAACGTAGTCGGACTTCTCGATCTTGGTGTAATCGTAACACTCCTCGCAGGATCCCCCTTTTCCTCCGCATCGAGAAACTTTGTATACTATTGAATAAGAGGAGGAAAAAAAAGTAACTGAAAAAACAACAGATCCGTCAAGAAATCACGTTACCAATTACCGAGTGACTCGCGGAACTGGTCTGTAGGAATCCATCAGTCGGCTGTCGATCTTGCGCTACGAGTTTAGTGTGAACGAAACTTTTGGAGGCCGTTTCGATAATTAAGAGCGAGCGAGAACGATGGAGAGCGCTAAATCGACATCGAGACGGAGCGATCAGAAAAAAACCTCCAGAAAATTAGATCATGATGAGAGAAATGTACACACAAATTTATGCAGAGCAAAGTGTCGACCTCGTGTGTGGGATTTGACGTTGGGACGACACTAGAATCGTCCTCGGAGACGAGCAAATATCAAACAAGATTTCGGTTCGTCATCGTTGTCCAAATTGGTCAATAAAAAAACACACACATTTTTTCTCCTCGCGAGGACATTTGGATCCGGGAAATCGTCGTGCGAGCCATCGAATATTCAAAATTAATGTCACAGTCGATTTTCAACACCTGGGAACCACGCTTTTCATGTCATCGTTCTAGTTTTTCGGGCTTCAGTTACACTTTGGGTGAAATGAACTAATTCTCAAGAACGATTGATCGATCACTCACGCATTTTCGTCTAAGAGTTTCCTTTCACCTTGAGGTGAAAGGAAAATCACGTCAAGTGTCTTTTGATATTTGGCGTTAGCGAAGGTCGTCGCTTTAAGTTTCCTGCTGTACGCACGAGGAACGAGAAAATTTCACGCCCTCTTGTTACATCCGTGTCTGGCATAATTTATGAATTATTAGTCCGATTACTTCCAGGCCGACATCGGAATTTTTTGGACACTTGCTTTTAATAGTTCGTTACATAAGAATTCACGTTCGTAACTCGTACGACGTGTGTACCGTTAATTTTTTTTCTCATGTCACTTAATTTATTCTTATTCTCTTACCTTTCGATTTTAATAACGCTTCAGACATTCAGTAACTCTAGAATTTTCCATCCAAGAATGGAGTGACCATTTCTGAAAATATATATTTTTTAATTATTTTTTCATTACTTGATTAATGAAAAACTGAAAATTCAGGCATCACAAACCAGTGATTTTGAACCCCCGGAAATCCAGACCTGAATTTCCGATGATCGGAACCAATTTTTCATTTTTAAGATTCAAAAAATTACTCAAATTCACTCTAAAATGAAAATTTCCTCTAAAAATAAATCAATCAGTGTTCAACCCTCCGAACTGAAAATTCATCACAGCCAAAATTCGGGAATTCGAAATTTATCGTTTTTTTTTCGAAAAGAAGATTTTATGCAAAATATTTTGAAAAAAAATTCAGTAAAAGTCTTCAGAGTGCATTGAGTTTGTAATGAAAATTGGCATTCCAACGTTCTCAGGAGTTGAGTACAAAATTGCATGAGGTTCCCGTGCACCAGTACGGAATTTGACTATATACTTCATTAGTGCAATTAACGTACAATGGCTATGCACGGTTTTCACACAAGACGAGTGCAAAGACTCTGTTGCAGAACCACAGTAAAAGGAAGAGAGTTGCAATGATTTCCATTAATTTCCATCAAATTCAATCGATTGAAATCCATTAGATTAGTCGTTAGTCGACTGGATATAATTAACGATAATTAGCTGAGCTTTGGATCCAGCTCAAACGGACCAAGTATTCCGCTTCAATGTCGATGAAGCTGCGATTGAGGGCGAATCAGAGATTTAGACGACTCTCTTCTCCTTTTCATTCATTCCTAGTCCATAAGTAATAAACTCAATGGAGACTAAAATGAAGGAGGGAATTAGATTTTCAAAAAATCTACACAAACTAAAACGAACATTTAGTGAAAATGCCAACGGTATCGATTTCCCTGAGACGATTTAATCGTTCCAAACTTTTATCCCAAAAACATAGTCTCAATTTCCTGAAGCTGTTTTTCTTCATCACGTACGCTGATAAATTCTGCTTCCATTCGATGTAATTACATATGGATTCATGTACGAGTGGGTTTCAATCGGATCGACGCGAGATTATAACGGGCATCGCCTTCTCGTTAACTCCAAAGCAGTAATTATTATTACTTTTTATTCTCAATCTCTTTGCTCGTTGCTTTTGACCTTTATCGGTATATTCTTGCGAGAACGCTCACTGCAAGTTTTTGCGATCTATAGTCGCCACTTAATCAGCAATTCTTCAGAAAATCTTGAATACATCGTTGTATCTATTCATACCAATCTTTAGCAAGCATTTTGCTGATTTTTGATCATGTCCCAACCAAAATCAGCTCTCGACGAAGGAATTAATCGTTTGCAAAAAAAACAGGCTCTTAACTTCCGAGGTAATGGTGCCTACGTGTGCACGATTCGATTTTCGATTCAACAACACGTGTGGAATTTGTTTTTTCTCTCCTACAGTAATGATTTCGGTTTAGCTTGACTTTAAAGACGACTTTTCCAAAAATTCCTTCCAATTTGCACCACTCAAAGGAAATAAAATTGTAAGAGGTTTCGCCCTGTAGAAGTCGAGCTATTAATTTATAAAAATCACAATTTTCAGTAGTTTCTCATAAGAGCGCGTGTTAAAAGTTGCAATTTGCAATATTAAATATTTCGATTTCTAAATGGCGAAGCCTCTTAGAACTTTTTCACGAAAATCGGTCGTAAAATGTTATCGAAATTTTCGTATTCTATAACAAATACAAATTACCTCGAACAATCTTGAATTTAGCGTACGTCGTTCTTTAGTCAATTTGTAACAACTTTTTTTTTAATGAACTTAGGCTCGCAAAGCATTTTATATGTAAGAAAAACTGAAAACAATCATTTAGATTCGACCGTCCGCCATACAACGTCCATAAAAAACGATTTCATTAGAGAACGCTATACTCATTGTGAGTGCGTTACTAATTGTAAAAAAAAAAAAATGGTTATACTTTCGTTCCTAATGTTTGTACTTTTTTGATACAAATAAAAGACCCAACACGTTCTTTTTATGAGCTGCTTTCTTTTCTCGAAAAAAACCGCTGATGCGCCCAATTTCCAATGTACTAATACGCACGGCCGTAAATTTTGTTCCTCCATTCATATTAGCAAATAGAGAGTGGAAGCGATGAAAAGAGTCCATTCAAATAATAGGACACGTGCTCCGAGAGACACCGCGAGCTTCGTGCGTAGGAGAGTGTTTCTCTAATAATATATTTTTAACGCACCACACACATACGTGGAAGATACAAAACTAAACCCTCGTCACGTGCACCTCACACGTTCCTCGATCCCGTCGATCAAGCCACGAGCTCGTGTCCCACTGACCCGGACTGTTAGGCAAAAAGCGAATCTTCCAGGCATTTTTCCCCATTGGTCATAAAAACACCATCGTACCATAATATTCGAACAATTTAACGGTCTATTCTTTTTTCAAAATCGTAAAATCTCAATTATATTCTTTAAGCAAAGAAAAAAAAGAAACTAACCGTTCGAAACTGGAAATGAAATTTCACTCGATGCTCGAATCTTGTTCCAATTTGCGGAAAACCATGAAATGTTTTTACAAACAAAATATATACGAATTTTATTTAAAATTTTCTGAAAACTGAACTTTTTCCGAAAAAGCTCGATATTTCGTTGAATTTCAACAACTAAATAATTTTCTAACTATTAACGAAAAGATTCCTTAAACGTTGGAGAAAAAAATTGAAATTCTCCCACAAGTTTCGGTTTTTAGTGCAAAGTTTTTCAAATTTATTCGTATTCATGCGTCGCCTTGTCAAGAGTGATCTTTACTAATGACAGACACCAGAATACCAGTACCAATTTTATTTATACAATCATTCACACACACGCTCATAAATCTTCGTGTGTGTCGATAGAAAAAACTGCTCACGTAAACACGGCGATTGGTAGCGCCCATATGCTCGCAAGGTCGATCAAAAATCCGGTTACTTTTCTACGGCATATTGCGCAACTGGCTGCACAATTTGCCTTGGCGCATTTAAATGCGTGCGCGTTACACCGCTATGTCGACAATCGATTAGGGACAGCGTGTCTACACTAAAAATGTCAAAAAACGTCGATATTTTTGTTGAATACTGTGAACTAAATATTTTTGGATAATTTCAAAATTTTCGTAATTTCGACCCTGTTTTTTTTATTTTAACGAAATTGTCAGCTAAATTTACGATTTGAATGACAAAAATTTACTTTCCGAAGAGACTTTGTAGAATATTTTTCAAAAAAAGTTTAATCGAACGAATCCAACAAATTATCGATCTTTTCGTGAATATTTTCGAATCATAAGAACTCAATTAAAATCATAAAAAAATTATATTGAATTTTCCTTCCTGGCTCGGAAATCAATTCAATGGGAAGTGCTTCAGGAATAAATCGAAAAGATAATGAGAGTCCTTGATATTTACGCGGACAAATTACACCGCGTGTACGATTGATCGATCACGACAATTCTCCTCGAATCAAATGAATTCAATTAACTGGACGCGATTAAAAAAATTCATTCTAAAAACTTATTCATAATTTGTGATAACGGCGAAGGCGCATGTGGCACAGCGTTGCTGCGCATACCGATTTTAAAATGCCACTCGATGAAAGCCTGCTTTTGGTATTTGAGTCAATATGCAGCCGTGATCGCGGTTTCTAATATTTCAATGGGGACTTGCCCTTTTTCGATTGCATTGCAGTATATAAATATCGATATATTTATTTACGTCTCCGGTACGCGCGTAAATATTGCGGAACGTGTGAGACTCGATGAAATATTTAACTCTCGAGAGATACATCGTAACGAATAGAAATCCTAAATGTTTCCACGTTACAATTCATACTTGTCCGATTCGTTAGTTACTCGAGCGATTCGCATTGTGGTGAGAAAAACGGTTGATTTAATTAATTCAATTTGGATCATTAATGAAGAGACGGACGTGTATGAAAATGGAAAAAAAATCAATGTCTCGATTTCGTAAATGAATTTATAAATTGCGAGAGGCAGGCTGCGGAGAGAGACAAATGAAAAGTGAAAGGACGTTTCGTATCTTGGTGGTCAATAAACTTTGCCCTTCTTACACTGGACAATTCTCCGATATCGAAAGTCACTAACGTTTGATCGAGGATATATACAAATCGTACCACGATTTGCAATTCTCGTCCTGGCCGGACAAACTAAAAAATTAGAGAGCTCGTAAGAAATTTCGATTTTTCTCATCTGCAATCATGATTTTGTTTATTTAGATGATTACCATTTTATTTCTCCCAAAGGTCAGTTTTAGAATTACCGTTCAAAATTCAATAAAATTTCGTACAGTAGTAGATTGAGGCAAGAAAAAGATCCAGTCAAATTTTCAAGACGCTACAGACAAGCAGAAAAAAAATATTCGTATTGGTAATTTCATAAATTTAACATCGATTCCATACATTTCATTATATTTTACAATGAAAATTGTGATTTTTTCTAAGAATTGATAAGAATTTATTGTAAAATACAATAAAAACTGAAATTCATCATAAAACTCAATGTTAAATTATGAAATTACCAATACGAATATCTTTTTTCTGGTTTTCTGTAGCCTGTTGAAAATTTGACTGGATCGTTCGGAATAAAATAAAATTTGGTACAATAGTAGATCAAGGCAAGAAAAAAATCCAGTCAAATTTTCAAGAGGCTACAGAGAACCAGAAAAAAGATATTCGCATTGCTAATTTCATGAATTCAACATTGTTTTCATACATTTCATTATATTTTACAATGAAAATTGTGATTTTTGCTAAGAATTGATAAGAATTCATTGTAAAATACAATAAAAACTGAAATTCATCATAAAACTCAATGTTAAATTATGAAATTACCAATACGAATATCTTTTTTCTGGTTTTCTGTAGCCTCTTGAAAATTTGACTGGATCGTTCGGAATAAAATCAAATTTGGTACAGTAGTAAATCAAGGCAAGAAAAAGATCGACTCAAATTTTTAAGAGGCTACAGAGAACCAGAAAAAAGATATTCGCATTGGTAATTTCATGAATTTAACATTGATTTCATACATTTCATTATATTTTACAATAAAAACTGTAATTTCTCCTAAGAATTGATAAGAATTCTTGGTAAAATACAATGAAAACTGAGATTCATTATAAAACTCAATGTTAAAGGTACGAAACTTCCAATACGAATATCTTTTTTCTGGTTTTCTGTAGCCTGTTGAAAATTTGACTGGATCTTTTTCTAATCATAATCTACTACTTTACTAAATTTTATTTAATTTCAAAACCGACAGTACTACTTCGAGTGCTTTGCGAAAGCAGAAGGACTTTTAATTTGGGACAGGGGAGCGCGAATGAGAATTAGAATCGCGTGGCGTCGATCGCGAGGCCGGGGAGAATGCGAATTTTTTTTAGTAGATATCGCCGAGGCACGTATATCGATTTTCTCTTATTTCAGGTTAATTGTTCTTATCGCATAGCCTGTGCAATTTGCATCCAATGTTGAGTAAACAAGTACAAAGAGAAAAAAATAGCGGATGCCCGCACGCGTAAAGATATACGGTCTTTAGTTTCGAGATAGGATCGAGGAGCGAATGGCAAATAGCATGAGTAATTAATACGTGATCTAAGAACGGATGAGCGAGCTGGCTCCGATCACGCGGGGGTGCACGAACCCAACTCACTTGTGTCTTGGGCTTCCCGCCAATTAGGCATTCGTGAAATTAACTTTCGTGCGCATGGATAACGTAAGAGCGAACAGTCAATTATTTGCCTGCCATGCTCCTCTTTGCACACGTTTTTCCTGGCCACATATACAAGCAGACTCGTGTGCTTGTCAATCTTTTCCAGTATTTTGCGTTTTCGAATTATCACTTTTCAGCGGTAATGGGACTTCCGTCGCTCCACTATTGCGACAATACAGATCAGGATCTTTCAATCTTCGTGGCTTCTCGAACACTTATAGGAATGTAAAAAAAAAAAACAGCTAATATTTGGCGATTGCACGAATGACGTATTGGATTGTCACAGTTTCGTCACGGAAAATGTATTTTCAACATCGAAACGTCATTTTTCTTTCGAAAACTCAATAAGCCTTAAAAAGGAAACACAAATTTCGAGAATTCCACAGAGATTTAGAATGGGGATTGAAATTTACGAGCAGAGTACAAAGTGAAAGTTACTCAAAAATCAATGTCAATTAATCTCATTACGATGATTTTCCTCTGCGCCTAAAAAACACGCAACCTTGTCAATTACTTGTTTTCATATTTCCTTGCAGCGATGTTGGTATTTCAATATTTGACATTTTGCATGGGAGAAAAGTTTGCAGCATTCTCGCGAGAGATTTAGCTCGTACATTAAATTTTATGGGTAAAGCCAAGGGTTTTTAAATTCGATAATTGGTTGCGGACTAGCGGATGATCCTTGTAAGTCGAATTATTATCATTGTAAAGTTCTGGATTGTTTAATTTATGAGTTTGTATAAAATCATCCTGATTAAATTTGACTTTTTGTGATTTTCGTTGCAGACTGCGTTCGAAATACTCCGAGAAGTGCACGTGCAAGCAGAAACGAAGGATCTCTCGAGTTCGAGTGTCCTGAAGAATTTGGCTATTATCCTCATCCCCGTGACTGCACGCAGTACTATGTTTGTGTTTTTGGTGGTGCGTTATTGGAGTCATGCACTGGTGGTCTCATGTACAGGTGAGTTCGAAAATAAATACCCGAAAAAATAGTAGAATTATGAAATTATTAATTCTGATTCAGTTGGTTGTCACGCACTGGGTCATTTTGACGCGTCGTAACGAGAATTTTTCTTTAAAAACTGCGATTGCCCTTTTACTTCATTTTTCTCTTGAGCATTTTTCATTTTCTCAAAAGTCCAAGTTTTCCATTAATCAAAAAAACAATTGAATTGCATATTTCTCGAATTTTCGTCTGGGGCACTCGGCGGGACTGCGATTGTCCTTTTATTTCATTCTTGTCTTGAGAATTTTTCATTTTCTCAAAAATCCAAGTTTTCAATTAAAAAAACAATTGAATTGCATATTTCTCGAATTTTGGTCTGGGTCACTCGGCGAGACAGAAAAAAAGTTTCGCGCAATCGAATCTTGGGCTCCGAGAAAGTAAAGACAGTAAAAAAAAAAGCGAATAACGACCTTATTCGTTTCGTACACATTGCGATAAAAAATCATACCGAGATCTGTGAACGTGCTCGTGTTTTTCTAGCGAGAAATCGAACAGCAAGTATATAAAGCGTGGAAAATCGAAAGTGAAGGATACGTCGCGCGGTATCCTGTCTGCGATATCTGTATCTCGGTTCGCAAATATTTACACATGTTTATACGTTGTGTCTGTCTTTGTTTTATAATAACAATAATAATGAACATCGAGTCAAATACATAGAGATATTTTTGCGGAGGGTTGGTATGTGGAAAAAAAGTGGAGGCTCAGTCTACGTACGTAAACGCGACTGACTTGTCTCACTTTTACGGAATCAGCCACGCGGCATTTTCAGACAACTTGGAGATCGCGCAGGTTCCCAGCTATTGTTTGCATTACGCGATATAAAAGATTCGTGAGATTTGTCTACCAAAGCTATACACATGTGTGTATCGAGGCTCGCGCATAAAATGTCTGATTTGCTGCTGCGAGAGAGCTCGAACCGACCAAACATGGCGAAGGGAAGAGACATCAACGCGTGCGAACAATCCTTTTCTTATCCTTTCTCGCGACCTCTCTTTTTCGCTTTATACATACGTTATTACCGCTCATGCCATTTTCCGAACTCGTTTTCTTCCCCATTATTTCTTATCCCCCTCACTCCTCCGTCGCTTTCTTGATTTTAATCGACGTACAAACAATCAAACTTTTTCATCATACGATGAGCTTTGACGCGCCAACGCTATTCTATCGCCGGGCGAAGCAAATTAAACTTGCTAATTTATCGTTCTCAAGTACCTAATACGTACGAAATATCTCAGACGGAAAACATTGCGTCGCTGCTTTCCTTAAGGACGTTGTATCGTCACGGCCAAATCTAAATGTTTGTTTTCAGTTCTCCTTACGTACAAAATGATTCGCGAGCCTAAGTTCGAGAAAAAAACTTGTTACTAATTGACTAAAGAACAAAATTCTCTAAATTCAAGATTGTCCGAGGTAATCTGTATTTTTTATATAATAACCAAAATTTCGAAAGAATTCTACGACCGATTTTTTCGAAAAACTAGATAAAGATTCTTCGATGTTCCAGAAAAGCGTATGCAAAGTTTTAAGAGACTTCACCATTTAGAAATCGAAATATTTAAAGTTGAAAATTGGAATTTTTAACACGCGCTCTTATAAGAAACTACAGAAAATTGTGATTTTTATAAATTAATATTTCGACTTCTACATGGTGAAACCTCTTAAAATTGCGCGAGCAATTGGATTCCATTATTTTTGTTGTGTGGTGCAAAGTTGAGGGAATTCACTTTGGCGATTTGATTAGCGATGTTGCTAGTAATTTTGTCAAGAAATCTTGTCAAACAAGAATAATTCTCACCATTTTTTATCAGAGAGATAATTAAAGACTCCGACCACACCCAGTTCGTAACAAATATGTGATAAGTCTCTACGGTCTACAGCAAACTCGATACATACGTAAACTTGAATCACAATTACGTAGAGCAGCACCTGGACACATTAATAGGGCGAATTGTCCACTTGTGCACACAACGTTTCACGGTGTTCAGCGGCAATGTTTTTAATGGTAAATCCCACCCAATTACGGATACGGCGCGTGACACTAGTCCGGTCGTTCCACGACCAAATAAGACAAATCGACACACGCGTCAAATTATCGTTTTTTTTTTACAATCACATTTCTAATAAGAACTTGGCCTTTTTTCGTGCATTTCAATACTTTTAGGATTTTTTAAAATTTTTATATTGGCGCGAAGAACGAGTCTGACCATTCAACACGATAATTTCGTTTTCAAAATTCATAAAATTTCTTCTTCCCCGGGAGTTTTAGAGAAAATCGCAAAATCTCAGAATTAGATCGAAATTTTCAAAAATATTTTTTTTTCCGATCGAATATTAAACAAAAACATGGATAATTTTAAAAATTTTCGGTTTTTTTTCCGTAACTTTTTCCATTCGATCGAAATAATCGATAGAAAATTTTATTTTTGCTCAGATTTTCAGACTGCATTTTGTCAGTTTTTTGAACATTGGCAGGATATTAAATTTTGCCGGAAAGAACTTTCTTTCACTCGATCCCACAGGCTGTACACAATTTTGGTTCAGACTTCGCAGAGAGATAAAATCTGAAGTTGCATATCGCACGCCAAAATGTTATAATTGCGTTGAGTACCGAAGTATAAGGAGAAAAGAGAAAAGTGTGGGATTACGCCAGCGAGTTTGATTGACCGTCAAAAGTCTCGTAATGTTTACGTAAATATGGTGATTTTTCTTGTTTGCGTTATATTAGTTAATGTACAAAAGCCTCGAGGCGACGATCGCGCTAGACGAAGATAGCTCAGGGCTATTAGAAAATCGCGTAGACTGAATATTCCACCTCCATTGCCAGCCGCACTCGTCGGTATGTGCGTTGATTCAGAAATGTTGTATTGAAAGGCAATGTCGACTTGACGATCGAATATCGATGATATACGCAAATTCGCATTCGATCGACGAAGAGAAACCGGTCTGTCGTCTGGATACTTTACAGAAAGAATAACAACTCTCCAACCCAACAGATATAATTAGCATCAACACAAAAAGACTGGAACAAAGCAATTATCGATAAAAATCACACGAAACAAAATGGAATTGTGATTTAAAAAAAACAAATCATAATTTTATTATTCAAAATCTTGAAAAATTTACGAAAATCGCTATGATTTTTTTTTTTTTTTACAAACGGGCACTCGAATTACCGCTCGTTATCTTAATTTTCGAATTATTTATGAATCAGTAATTAGTGATTTTTGGTTAATTATAATTTTTCAGTTGCTTGTGGACTTTGAAAGTGGAAAATCTGACGAAAAATGTGATTTTTTGGGTTCCAAAGAAAAAAAAACTTATCGGAATGCAATGCAGCCTGAAACTTATTCTGATTCTTGAGCTTTATTCCTGTGAAAGATGCATCAAAGTGGTTTTTACGTGAAAAGGGCACAGAGACAATTTTTTTGATTAGACCCGGCGAAATTTATTAAATAAAAATGCAGCGAAATTCTAAATTTAAAAAATACTCAATTCATGTTGTTTTGTTTCTCTTTCTTTTTGATAGCCATGAGCTACAGACTTGTGATTGGCCACGTAACGTCGGGTGCCTGAGCGGTGGCAGCATCGCCAAAGCGGCTGAAGAAGAGGATGCCCTGTTGGAAAGGTGAGATAAAAACAATGGATAATTACATCGCTATTAGATAATGTGTTTCAAGCGTGAGACTTTACTTGTCGCGTAAATCTGGCTGCACGACGTACACAATGAGAATCCCAAAATTAGCGCATTATATTACGCATCGTTAATTAGAAAAGGAAGAAATTTATTATCATGGGGCGGAGTAGGTGATTCATTTTTTACTCCGGAGCGTAATAAAATTGCATAAATCGTCTTCGCGTTGTTACGCATAAGTAAACACATAATATTATTTATATTTACGCCCGTTACGACACGCTGAATTACCCAATAATTCGAATACCACAAGGGTTCAAAAAAGCGGAGCAATTAGACGATCCAATTAAAAAAACAAATAATTAGCACTCATTGAACCTTGTAAGTGAAGAAATAATGTTGGCAATTATAAAACAGACGATTCATTTGCTAATTAATTGAATAAAATGTAAAATATGACAGTAATTCATTTTCAAATAAACGTCAATACGGTCCAGTCGGATCACTATAGTTTTCATAGTTAAAAAAAAAATACACTGAAACGAAAGTTTTGTTGAAAAAGATCGATATTTCGTTGGATACGTTTGACTAAACGTTTTTTTGAAAAATCACAAAAATTTTGTCATTGCAGCAAGAAATATTCTACAAAGTCTCTTCGAAAAGTAAATTTTTGTCATTCCAATCGTAAATTTGGCTGTCAGTTCCGTTAGAAGTTGAAAAAATATCGTCAAAATTACGAAAATTCTGAAATTATCCAAAAATATTTATGTTTTTTAACCAAATTCAATTTTCAGTGTAACTGTCGAAATAATAATGAAAACAAACGAATCAGGAAATCAATTTCCAATGGCCATGAAATAATAATTATAATAATCACGCCGAAAAGTTGGTTGCTCTCATCGGCCGCAGAAATTGCTCAATCTCGCTCCTGACTCGGAGCTCCCGAATGAAAATATAAAATACACGCGGTATATTCGGTCTCGCCGCATCATCTAATATTATTTTCCCAGCACCAACGACGCCAGCCCCCCCATCGTTCAATATATACTCGAGAGACACCGCGATGTAAATTGAAAGTCCTGCGAAATATTTCTCTACGGTGCAGTGATTATAATATGCAGTTATTTCCATTGCGGAATCGGCGATAATTATCCCCTTTATTGGGGTATTCAAAGGCGTGCGCACGCAAAATGTTAAAACTTTCCTTTTGTCATTTACCTCCGATGTATCGTACAAGTTTCGGGTGTTGATACAAAGAAAAACATTTTGAATCAATTTTACGCACGTAATATGAAAACAAAAAAAAAATATCGATTCACATCAAATCAATTTACGTTCATTTTACATGCGGTTTGATTTATTTGAATTACAAATATAAATACAAATTTTCAATCAAGCGATCTTGGACCCAGTTGGGATCCGAGAAGTCAAGCGTATTTTCAACTTTTTTTCTCATGAAAACCAAGGCTTCGTATTCGATGATTGATCACGTATTTTATTGCGTATACCCAGGAGAAAATTTTGTTAGAAAAGATCGATAATTTGTTGGATACGTTCGGGTAAACTTTTTTTGAAAAATTCCAAAATTTTTGCCCTCGCAGCAAAAAATTTTCTAGAAAGTCTCTTCGGGAAGCAAATTTTGGTCAAAATTACGAAAATTTTCAAATTATCCAAAAATATTTAGTTCATTTTGGATTTTTTTTTCTCCTTCAATTCCTTCAATTCTTCCAGCAAAAAAAAGAAAAAAGCAGAAGTGCTGAATGGAAATTTAAAGAGAAAGGGCAAAATCCGAGCCTACAATGATTTTTCACACTCCATTGCTTTTCATTATGATCCCAAGTCGATAAGACAGGAAAAACGTGAGCCGAATTCAATATTTATAATTACATGGGAGTGTGAAAATCGTGAGAGGTTTCAATCCATTCCTTAAGCAGTTTGGTAGATTTTGTATCTCAAGAATTATTTTATATCACGAGTTCTGGAATGAGGTTCTTTCTCTTTGCCGGCGTGACACAACACCGAATCGGGCGAGGTGGGCCCGGATCAAGAGCGAAAGAGAGAGAGACGGCGAGTCCCGTTGTGCAATTCCTTTCGATCCCGTAGCCGGGCTTGTTGCACCGGTAGTTAAGTAAGCAGGCAAACTCTCGAGTACTCATTACAACGTGAATTGTCTACGATCACATTCATGTGTGTTACATTTTGTAACAGTTTCCCAACAGATCCTGCCCCCTCCCCTCCGCGCCCCATCGACTCTGCTCTTCTAAACAGGGGGGCTGAAAGGCAAGAATTTATTAAATAATGCACTAAATTAATTAGCTCTGTGATTAGCCAATTACTGAGCCCTTTTATGGGGCTTGCATAAGTTTCCAATTACGTCGGCCATGACCTACCCAGCCGGATGATTAACCCTAGAACGGCAACCTTATTTTTTTTTTTTTACCTATTCCGGTAATCTGCGGTCACAAATGACTCGAATTTTTGAAAAATCATATCTTCCGTAAAATTCCACGAAAAGGATTCAACTTGGGCTCATTTTTTTCGTTTTTTAATTCAGGATCGCGTGAGCCTGGGCCAATTTCGCTTGAAGTCAAGAAATCAGTCAAAAAAGCAGTAAACCGAAAAAAAAACGTTAAAATGGTCAGATTTCTCGCGGAGATTCGTTTCCTATTTTTTTCTAGCGCAAGAAAGTTATTCATTTATTTTTAAGGTACAAATTGTAGAATTTTCGAATTGACATGCATTGATTTTGGATAAATTTTGAATAATTCAAGCGAAAATGTAATTATTCGTTATTGTGTTTTGTTTTGGTGCCAGATCCGCAAAGGCCGATTCGGTGGAGCTGCACCATCAGCAGCAACACCACCAAAGCAGGAATCACCAGCGTCAACCGATTCAGAGACAACAGTCTCAAGCAACGGTGACGTCAGCGTCGCCCCCGGTTTCCCAGATAACGGAGAGGCAGCAATCGCGACAGAGACAGCATCAGCAGCAAAGGACGTACGAGGAGGTGGATGAGTACGAGCCAGCGACGGAGATCGAGAGTGATCGTCAGCAGCGCGTCTACCGCGGTCAGCCATCGACGATTGGCCAAGTTCAGCGCGATCGTGATGGCCTCAGGCGTAATATTATTTCAGTAAGTCATCAACCAACATCGTCGTCATCATCGTCATCATCATCATCATCATCTTCTTCGTCGTCGACTTTATCGTCGTTGTCGTTTGCGCCATTGGTCTCAGTGACGCCACGACAAGACGCTGTTTATTCGAGCGATTATATTATCAATGAGTCTGCGACGAGCCGCGATCGTGTTGACGCGAAAAATCAAGTTGCTTCGATCGAACAGAAATCGTTGAACATTCCTCAACAGGTTATTTCGTCGTTGAACGATAATCGCGAGTCCGGGGCCGGAAGGGAGGATGGAACTTCGACTAATAACGTTAATTCTAACTTGCCGAGTGCCACTACGAAGATTCTTCAACAGGGAGCCACCGATGATCAGGAATTCGTGCAGGGTCAAACTTCTCCAGCTTTTCCGTCAACGTTCTTCCCACAATCTTTTAATTCCGACGAAAGCGAAACAACGTCCGGCCAATTCGTCCAGACGACGAGCTCTTCCAGATCCATCCTGCAGCATCCACGTTCAAGGACTGAGGCAACTTCGTTCACTTCGCCGACTTCATTAGCCTCGCAATGGCAACGCTCGACCGAGGAATTCGAGAGGAACGAGATTTCCGTCACGCCCTCATCGTCTCGGCAACGAACAACCGTTTCTTCCGAACGTTCCGAAAGGCCCCAAGAATCTACGGAAAAAGACGAATTCCCAACTGTTTCGAACGCCGGAAACTCGCAACGCTCCAGAACTGACGCTTTTCAATCTTCATCTCCTTCCTCCTGGTTGAGATCGACCGAAGAACTCGATAAAAACGAGATTTCCGTCAGTCCTGGTCCAGCCGGACGCGGCTTCATGATCAAACGCTTGCGCTCTGATCGCCAAGACTCGGAATCCGATGAGAAAGACGTTTCCGAGTCGACCGCCACCTACACGAGTCCGAATTCCAATCCGACCGATGATCCGGTCATCCAGCACGAAAGAGACGAGTCAAGGAACCTCGAAGTTTCCATAAATCCATCATCCTCCCGCCAACGAGCTCGGGACAACATAATTCCATCGGGATTTCAGCCACGACCGACAGAAAAGTCAACCTCCATATCAGAGGCGAAACTTTTCACATTCGAATCTTTATCCGGTCGAAAAGCCTCTTACGAAGATCCGGAAAAACGAAAATACTACGCGGTCACAATACCGCAACGACACTCGACCGAAAGTCCAGAATTAAGTGGAGCACAACGCGGCAATTACTTGAAAACTCGAAAAGTTCCGGTCAATCCAATTCCACTGAGTTCGCCGAAGGGCAACCAGCAAGAGAAAAAATATTACATTCCGTCAGTCCAACGGGAACTTTCTTTGGCATCCGAAGCGGCGAGATTGTCCGGGAAACCGTTGACCGAGCCCACAGAGAGTTTGGCAATGACAAAAAAATCGCAAGCCCTCGATCTCAATGCCTCAACTTCAAAGGAACAAGCCGGAAAACTTTCTTCGTCGACGTCGAGCGACGATACTAACAGCGTGAAAACAACAACGACGATGGTAACGACGACAACAACAACGAGCATCAGCACGAGCAGCGCAAGCCCCGAAGACGCAATGAAAAATCAAGTTCCCGTTGGATCGACTTCCGGTGGGCTCGATACCAACGACACCGAAGGCAATGAAATACCAAGTTCGAATCGTGGCTCGATCGGCGAACGAGCTCGACAACGTTCATTCGTCAGAGGACAATCGCGCTACAAGTCCAAGGACCAAATCGGAAGAACCTCGAGACCCGTAAGTCCTCAACTATCAAGCAACTGTGCGACCTGTCTTGGTAAACATCGGCCCCGACTTCCCTTGACGTCACTGGAAAAAAAAAGAAAAGAAAAAAAAACCAAAAAACAAAAAAACGTTGAAAAATGCCTTTGAATCACGATCAATACCACTTTTTACGACAAGGTATAAAAAATACTTGGAATATACGCAGGCAAAAGCGACTCAGGTCGTTGGAGACCGAGAGAAAAAGTTGCTGAAACGAAAACAACTCTCTACAGGTTTTTCCTGCGGCCGAGCACGTAGCGCGAGTTTCCTGTGGACACTGATAAAAAATATCTTTTTAATAATGACGCGACATGGATGAAAAAAAAAAAACAAAACAAAAATACCGAAAAAAAACTCAATTACATGCCAAAATAGACTGAAAAACGAGGCGAGGAAACGACTGAGACAGAGTGACCATACGGCGATGTGATTACTCGCTCGTCCCAGAGAGAATTACCAAGAGAGCTAATTCTGACTCGCATTCCTATCGGTGCTCTCTCACTCTCTCTCTCTTCCTCCCTTTCTCTCGCTCTATCTCTTTATATCGCTTTAATCTACTACGAAAAATCGTGTCTTTTGAAATAATATCGAAACTCGTTAACTCGTACGTGCCCGAATCGAGACTAACGACGCGTGGTCCAGAAATCCAGTGATGCTGTTGCTGATCATCCCATGTGACGATAAACGATTGTAAAAAGAAAGCAAATGAACTGCTCTGAATATATAACTTGAAAAGACTCGAAACGGTCTTGGACCCGTGGGCCGATTATGTTGATTTGAGCTTCATTAGATTTTCTCATATCCACATACCCCTTAAACCACTACTTTCGTTAATACTATACTCATCTTACGTAATTCTATTCGTTGATCTGTTACTCTGTATTTATCACGCTACCTAATGCTTGCACTCTCTTCTATTACTTTCGTAGATGTGTCTGTATTTGTTTTTTAGACCATAAAGCCTTTAAACTTTATGGACGACTCCAAATCATCCAATTTCACGAGATAATCAATTTTCCAATCGATTCGTTTTTCAGGAACGTGAAAAAGACAGTCTCGTCAACTCGCGAGGACAAACCGAAAGCCATTACAGGTCAGTTCGAAAAATCTTCTTCAATTTCATCATTTCACGTGTCCCTTAAATTTTTAATTAACGTTTTTTTTTTTCAATTAACGTTTTTCCACAGGACCGTCTCGTCGGAATCGCCCAGAACCGCCAAAACTACTGTCTCGACGGCAGCACCCATTTCTAAATCTTACTACAGCGATCCCGATCAGAGTTATCCATACTACACGATCTACGACGATGATGTTATTTACAAGGACGACGGTAAGTTGAAAAAACACGATTCCTCACTAAATTCGCTTTCGCGAAAGTCAGTTCTTCGCTCTTGAGCTATTTTATCCGACAAAATCTCCAACGACAATTTCGTTTGATGCGAATTTCATTTTATGGGTTCCAAGATTATGCCCAATACACGGTCAATCGAACTGTCCATATTCAACAACAACAACCACAAGTTCATCATCATCAACATCAACAACAGAACGTACGAATCGCCGAAGTCACTCCCAACTCTAATCAGTACAGTCAGAAACCTAAAAAAGTCACTGTCAACGATGCTGACAAATATAATCTCAATCCTGACGTCACCGTCTCCGACTACGATATCTATGACAGCCAGGTATGATCCTTCCTTCTGAAATCGAATATTGTTTTGTGCTGTTACTTGATCGTCATGTAAGAGACACGTGATGAAGTATTTATAGATCCACGTCACAAAAATTATGGGTTTTTACGACAAAAATTACGGTCTTGCCTTGGCGACGGTCAAATCTAAATTTTTCTTCTCAGTTTTTTCTTTTTTACATATAAAATGGTTTGCGAGCCTGAGTTCGTTAAAAAAAGTTGTTACGAATTGACTAAACAACAAAATACTTTAAATTCAAGATTGTTCGAGGTAATTTGTAATTGTTATATAATAAGCAAAATTTCGAAAAAAATTTACGACCGATTTTCTTGAAAAACTAGATAAAGCTTCTTCGATGTTACACAAACGCGTATGAAAAGTTTCAACAGGCTTCACCATTCAGAAATCGACATATTTAACGTTGAGAATTGCAACTTTTAACACGCCGTCTCATGAGAAACTACTGAAAATTGTGATTTTTATAAATAAATATCTTGACTCCTACATGGTGAAAGCTCTTGAAATTGCTCGAGCTACTAGAAATCACTTTTTCCTTTGTGCGGTGAAAATTTGAAGGAATTCTATCGATAGAACATTTCGCATACAACTTCCTTAAGAAAAAAATGCAATTCGCAGGACATAATTTAAAATCTAATGACAAATTTGTCTGATTCAGCACGATAAACTTGACCGTGCTGAAAATTTTCGTCACATTTATTAAAATCACGGCAATTTTTTTTACAGAAAACCCTATAAAAAGTTTTTTCTTTATTTTATTTTATTCATCTTATTTAATTTATTTGTCTTATCTTTACAAAAGGAATAATTGACTAATAATTATTGATTTACATCGCATTTAATTTTCCATCCATTAATTTCTTAAGTCAATGGATAATAAAATATTTAATTACGTTATTTATTCGGTCTCTCGTAAGATAATGCTTTTTTTTTTATGATTCATTTCGGTAGCCCTTGAAGAACAAATTCCGAATTCCTGATGGACAACAATCTTTGAGGTGAGTTGTTCTCAGCATAATCAAGGCCAATTGGCTTGCTTTCGACCGAAATAGCCGGAAACAGTCTAAATCAATTATCCCGTTACTGCTTCGACTTGACTTTTGGATAAAAACGTTTTTTTTTCATTATGATAATTATTACGACACAGAACAAACGGGCTCAGTCATCCGGTGGTTCATGTGACGACCCCCAATGCAATCGTCGACACTTACGTTCCACTGACGACCACGACCCAGCCTCCACCGCCACCACCACCACCCACGACCACTATTCGACCTTACACCGTAACAGTTCAAAAGTGAGAAAAACGACAAACTGATGATTAACAATTATTCATTATTTTCGTTTTGTTTCAATTATTCTTATCGCGAAGCCCGAAAATTATGACGTTCGCGTTGTGCAATTGAGGTGTCAAAAATCGACTTCATTCGGGGTTTTTTCAAAATTTTGTATAAAAAGGAAAAATTCTGACGTTTAAAATTTGAGATTTTGCATTTACCATTTTTAACTTTCTGCATCTAAACGCATAAGTCACGTTTCGTTAAAAAGTTGCAAAAATCGAGTGGTAAAAAAAATGTATTCAGGATTTTTTTTGCAGATAAACAGACATTTTTCAAGAAAAATCCCAAACTCATTTTTTTGTAACTCATAAACGAATCGCGACTCGAATTGACACGCGTTTGGATGAGAAAAGATAAAAATTGGAATTTAAATATCTTAAATTCTTAACATCGGAAAATTTATCTTCATAGAAGAAAATTGTTAGTGTTGGTGTCGAGAATCTTCGTACAGAATCCTGAATAAAGTAAATTTGTGATATTAATACGTGAAAAAAAAAATCAATCAACCATAATGATTGTTGGGAATAATTCCGAAGAGTCGCGAGCCAATTTTGCATAGTGTAAGAAAATCGAATCACCGGCTCGAGTTTTAACGTGCTCGGGATACGATGCGGAATCGTCGAAGCTCTCGGGCTTTTTTTTATCCATATTTACCAGCTTTCACTTGGTCTGGAAAAACTCACGTGCACATTCGCTTTCGTTCAACACAGCCGGAAATGATTTGTGCGCGCCCCTAAAACCAAGAATTATTTTATTCCCATATCCATAGATATATGAGTGTGCGATTAGAATTTTCATTTCATTTCTTTATTTTTATTTGTCTTTTTCTACAGCCGAGGCCGACCACAAGTTAACCGTGGCACTGCACCACCGTAAGTTACACACATTATCGTACCAACATTGATGCATGTGCACACTCATAATATCAAGTAAAATCGCACATGTCCAGAAATCACTGCATGTACGTGCCAAAGTAGTCATTAATCCTTTTATTTTCCAATTACCACAACCTTCTCTCATATTTTCGCTTTGTTCAACAACGTCTTGTAGATTTATCACTCCACATTAACTGTCTTTCGAGCGTCAATTACGTTTTTCTCTCTCTCCCTCGCTCGCCATGAATTTTAAGAAATCCCCATAAGTATCTCATCGATTTGATTCATAGGTTGTGAGAATTTCGACCGAATGCAGAGACATTTTTTTGCATTAGAATCTCGTCTCTGTCTGGATGCAGAAATTTTAACCCTAGAACGCTGCCTTGGGGTGAAAAACGACCCCAGGCGACTTTAAATCCCGCGCTCTTTCCTCCGTTCTCCAGTTTTTTTAATCGTTTCACCGCATTTTTGACTGATTTTTCGACTACAAGAAAAATTGCCCCAGGCTCACGTGATCCTGCATTAAAAAACGAAAAGAATGAGCCCAGGTTGAAACCTTTTCGTTGAATTTTATCGGAGATGTGAATTTTTCAAAATTGGGGTCATTTTCGTGACCCCAGGTCACCGGAATGGGAAAAAAGAAAAAAACGTTACAATTCTAGGGTTGATATCTGAATTTCCTACGCTTCGTGAATGCCATGCACAGACATCCTTTTCGACTAGAATTTCATATCGAGACCAGGCCAGAACCATCAGGACCTGGACAGAGTTGCTTCACACAATTCTGCGATTTCTTTGATTGACAATTTATTTTCGGGGGCTCCAAATTAGCCAGAAATAACGTTTCGTTAATAACACTAATCACTAATTTTTTTTATGCCATCATTTACCACTCCATTTTGCTTCGCATTACTGAAATTACATATTTACTCATTATATGGCAGATTTTTTTTTACTACGTCTGCTTATACGTAATTTACACTTTCCATGGACCAGACGATTGCGTCCAACGCTCAAGCCATCAACATCAATCGTATCCAAGGCACAAGAATACGTAGACATCTACAGATATCCACCTGTCAGGCCAGGACCAATTTATCCAACTCCGACTGTCGACAAACCTGCAGCCAAGTGTCGCAAGGACGTTTGTCTACTTCCGGATTGCAATTGCGGCGGCAGCGATATTCCCGGTAAGTCATTTCTCCAATAATATAAAGAAAAAAACAAAAGAAATTCTCACTAATTGAGCCTCGAGTCTCGTTTCGATTGATATCAACCATTTTTCGAAAATTCTTAGCGTTTATTTACAAGTCAACAAAATTCCTTCGAATCGCAATTTTTCAATATTTTGAAATTCATTTTTTACATGGTTAATGAGCCCGGAGAAAAAACGGATGGAAAAATATCGAATATTGAAACCATAAAAATTTGAAAAATCATCAATATCCCAAATCTTGACAAGAGATTTTTTTTTTTCTTTACAATCAGTGTCGTAATATTTTCGCCAATGGGCGGAACACACGCGCACAAACGGGCTGCTATAAATTCAATGGTCCAGTGTTTATCTGAGCTGTAAAAGGAAGTTCGGAACGAGAATGTTACAAAATACCTGGTTCTTAATGCTCGATTTTTATGTCTGTACATATAGATATTTGTATTCGCACTTATTTTTCGAGAGTCCGATATTTGAAACCGCAGAATTTCTTGTAGAATCGAGACGTCACGCTTTAACGACGATCCTCCGTCTCTCTGCGATTCGTGCCAACATTTTTATTCATATTTTCCACTTTTCTCTCTCGAAAACTCTGCAAAAAAAAAAATGTGCACCGGAAATTGAATTTTGTCAAAAAAAACGTCGATATTTTGTTGAATACGGTGAACGAAATATTTTTGGATAATTTCAAAATTTTTGTTTTTTTTTTTTGACAATATTTTTTATTTTTAACGGAACTGGCGGCTAAATTTACTATTTGAATGACAAAAATTGACTTTTCGAAGAGACTTTCTCGAATTTTTCTTGCTGCAATGGCAACATTTTTGGGTTAAAAAAAAAATTTGGATCGTTTCCAACAAAATTTTCTTTTGGGTGTGAGATTTGCGCGTTCCTATGGTATTTAGGAACTTTTATCGATTTTAATCCCGGTGAAAAAGGCTGGTTAAGTTTGACCTCAAATTTCGCTCGGTTCGTTCACAGATCGGCGAATATCGTGATGTAATTTGTAACAAATGGGCGGTTCCCGAATGTTGATTTTTAACGATCGAATTTATCAACCGAATCGAACTCGGTCAGAATATAAGGCTCGCCACGTTGTCAGAGATATACTTTCACCGATTCTAACGTTACATACGCATTACGCTCGACGGCCGTTCGAAAGTGAAACAGATCCGCGTTTCGCCCGCTCGGCGAGATCGTACCTCTGCCAACACACACCAAACTCTCATTTCGATGCGCGACGCGTGGCTTTTTATTTTTGCACGTATAAAAATCCACGTGCGCATAAAGGATGTCCCAAAAGTTTTCGAAGAGAAAACGCGATTTTTATGCCATGCGCAATCTAAAATTCATAGGGCAGGCTCGAGAATTTCTGGGCTCGCTCAGTCAAAAAACAACAAATTTTGATTAAATTCTGTCAAACGTTTTTGAAAGTTTCGAGCTTCTTGACAAATTATTGTTTCGATTTAATCGCGTTTTGCAGATTTACATTTTTCTTCGACTTTTTATTTCTCGCCGTAGCTTCGCAAGCAACGAGACGATGATTTTTCACTTTTGAGATTTTTTTCTTGTTGAAATATTATTTTCATGATCGAAAGATTGAGAAAATCTGCGAAAATTTTGTTGGAAAAGATCGAAATTTCGTTGGATACGTTCGAGTAAACGCTTTTTTAAAAAATCACTGAAATTTTGTCATTGCAGCAACAAATATTCTAGAACGTTCCTTCGAAAAGCCAATTTTTGCCACTCCAACCGCAAATTTAGCTGACAATTCAATTAGAAATCAAAAATATCGTCAAAATTACGAAAATTTTGAAATTATCAAAAAATATTTAGACTTAGATTTGAAGATTTTTGGATTTCGTAAATTTCGAAAATAATCATGTTGGGGACACCCTGTATTGTCAATTACATGCATTTCGAGTGTAAGGCACGTGTGTTTGACGTTTAGAGTTTCGAGTCACGTGCATCGACAATGAAAAACGAAAGCAAACCTACCAAGATCAACCGGAAGTTCAAATTTCATCGATCGAACAATAATGCAAAATAAAAAATAGAAAACACAAGAATGTTACGAAATCTTAATATTTCGAGGACTTGTCACAGTCTTGACACTGTATTTTCAACGTCACAGACATTTTTTGAGCTTATAGACAATTACAAACGATTACGTACAGGGTACAAAGGAAAACGAGGCGATTTGCGAGATTATAAACTGATGATTAAAAAAAATGTTCAGAGCGATTCAGAATTTCAACGTCAACGATCGATTCCATTTTTTATTGTTTCTTACTCAAGCTAGTTCACTCTCTCGTTTCAAATTGTCCAGTGGGGATTTTCACTGCCCGGCTGCACCGACTCGTGGTATTTCTTCACAATATTTTGTCGTAGTTTGTTTATGAAATTATCAAAATTAGCACGTACGACGCCCCCAAAACGCGTGACTGGGAAGGGGAGATTTCGCAAGAGAGACAGAAACCCATACCGGCCACGTTTATCAGTTATTCAAAATAGTACTGCGGGATTTGGAATTTTGGATTAGAATTTAGTAAAATTTGGTACAATAGGAGATTATGATAAGAAAAATATCCAGTCAAATTATCGAGAGGCTACGGAGAAGCAGAAAAAAGATATTGGCATTGGTAATTTGATGAATTTTAACATTGATTTTATACATTTCATTGTATTTTATAATGAAAACTGTGATTTCTCCTAAGAATTGATAAGAATTTATTGTAAAATACAATGAAAACTGAAATTCGTCATGAAACTCAATAAATGTGTGAAACTGCCAAAAGGAAAATCTTTTTTCCGGATCTCTGTAGCCTCTTGAAAATTTGACTGGCTCTTTTTCTTATCAGAATCTACAACTCTACCAAATTTTATCAAATTCTGCCCTAATTGAGAAACGCAGGAAAGTGGGAACAGAATGAAGCAATCGAATTGTTAATTAAGTTGGAAAAACTCATTTCTGGAATATTTTTCATAATGCATGGCTGAGACTTTGTTAAGAAAAATAACGATAAAGAGACTTGTCGATGCTAAAAAATCTTAGGTGGAATACCGGTGGAAAAAACTCCTCAAATAGTTCTACTGACGTTCGACGATGCCGTAAACGATCTTAACAAACAGCTGTACGAGGATTTGTTCGAAAGAGGTAGAAAAAATCCAAACGGTTGTCCTATCAGTTCAACTTTCTATGTGTCACACGAATGGACTGATTACAGTCAGGTACAGAATTTGTACGCCGATGGACACGAGCTCGCGTCGCACACGGTTTCGTAAGTCGATCTCAATACGTTTGAAACATCGAGATCGATCCAGCGAGAGTTTGAGCACATTTAAGCGCATTATTTTCGTACCAATTCATCATCGTTATTATTTTTCTCTCATGTATGTTGCAAACATGCAAACATGGTTGATTAATCAGGGATTATCTTTAATGAGCTGTGGGCGATTTTCTTTATTTTTCATCGCTCTTTCAACAACATAAAAAATCGTTGCCACTTTGATTTCTCGTCCAACAGCCTCTGCATCACATTTTACTAATGCTGATCACTAACACGATTTTTTTGTTTTTTTTTCTGTCTCATTTTTTCCTTCTCTCTCGTTCTCTAAATCTCATTCTCTTTCATTCTTTCCTCTGCACACAAAATACATGGAATCTCGCAATACCTCATCGCCCATTCCAATCGCGATCGACAACCACGACACACTCGAAATTCTTACACATCAATCGCCAAATCACGAACGCTCGAAACACTTTTACAAAATAAATATAAAAAACGAACTACAAATCACACACGATGGGGTACAAAAATACACCGGGATCGAAATTCCTTTGCCTTCCCTTTTAAACCAAACTTGAATCTTCCTCATCCTTGTCCTTAATAAAAACAGGTGATTATTTACCGGAGGAGATCCCGCAAATCGTTCTCTTAACGTTCGACGATTCCGTTAACGACCTGAACAAGGGCCTGTACGCCGATCTCTTTGAGAAGGGACGTAAAAACCCGAACGGCTGTCCCATCTCTGCGACCTTCTACGTCTCCCACGAATGGACCGATTACAGCCAAGTTCAAAATCTCTATGCAACCGGTCACGAAATTGCCTCCCACACGGTTTCGTAAGTACCCACGAATCCCCGAGTTTTATTCACATTTTTTTTTCTTCGCACTCCCACAAATGTCTTTCAATCAATTAGGAATGCGATTGAGACAATCTATACTAATTACAGCTGCACAAATTAGCAGTTTCGACATTTTCTACGATCGTATTTTTTTTCTCTTTATCTCAATATCTTACAAACAATCGATCAATCATTTTCACGCATACCCTCAAGCTTGCGTACGTATTTTCATGTGATTTCTCATTTACGTCAAAACTTATCAATTCATTGCTTTTTTCTATCGTTCTTTCTCGACTCATTGTCTGCTTCATCGATTTTTTTTTTTTTGGTATACGCTTCGTGCTCGCTCTTTGAGATCTCGTTCGAAATATTTTCGTATAATTTGATTTTTCAACGATTGCATTTTGCCAAATTCGCAAGTTCAATCGTATCACAAAATTATTTTATTTAGAATTCTTCAATAATTTTGTGAGAACATTCTCGACACTGAATCAAACAATTTTCTCCTATGAACAAAAACATTTAATTTTCAATTTTTAACTTTTCCCATCTAAACGCGTGTAAATCCATTCGCGTTTCGTTTATGAGTTGCAAAAAAATGTGTTTAGGATTTTTCTTGAAAAATTTCGGCTTATTGTCTTTCTGGATATCTGCAAAAAAAATCCCGCATACATTATTTTTTTGCAACTCGATTTTTGCCATTTTTTAACAAAGCCAAATTTACACGCGTTTGGATGGGGGGGAATGAAAGATTGCAAATTAAACATTTCAAATTCTAAAAGTCAAAAAAATTTTCTTCATACCAGGAGAAAACTTTTAGTTTCGGTGCCAAGAACGTTTATACAACATTTTTAAAGAGCCCTAAATAAAGTCGTTTTGTTTGAGTAATAGCTCAAGCTCTGAAACTAATGACTCGTTCAACAAACAGCCACAGTTTTGGTGAACAATTTTCCGCGAGAAAATGGTCTCGCGAAGTTGCTGGCCAACGTGAGATTCTGGCTGCTTACGGAGGCGTCAAATTGGAAGATGTGAGAGGCATGAGAGCGCCTTTCCTATCCGTTGGGGGTAACAACATGTTTAAAATGCTCTGGGACACGAATTTTACTTACGATTCGTCCATGCCGATCTATGAAAATCGTCCACCAAGCTGGCCATACACTTTGGATTACAAATTGTTCCACGATTGCATGATTCCTCCATGTCCCACGAGGTCTTACCCAGGACTCTGGGAAGTCCCGATGGTCATGTGGCAGGACCTCAACGGAGGCAGATGTTCCATGGGCGATGCTTGCAGCAATCCACCAACCTCCGATGGCGTCTACAAAATGCTCATCAAGAATTTCGAAAGACACTACACCACAAACAGGTATTTTATTTATTCATCGCTTTATTTATTCATTACCGAGACCTTTTCCGGTCAACTACGATTTTTCATACAATTAACTTTTTCCAACATATTTTCTTTTTCAAATTCACAAACTTTAGACAAATCGAATGATATCGAGCTCAAAATTGATAAAAATTGCTTGCAATGAAACTACAAAAGTCTGTTCGATTCCTGCGTACTTATTGCGGTTAAATAATTAAATCCAGAACGGTGACCTTGATTTTTTTTAACTATTTCGGTAACCCGGGGTCATAAATGACTCCAATTTTGAAAAATTCAGACCCCCGCTAAATTTTAACCAAAAGGGGCTCAACCTGGGCTCATTCTTTTCGTTTTTTAATGCACGATCACGTGAGCCTGGAGTAATTTTGTTCGAAGTCAATGAATTAGTCAAATATGCGGTAAAACGATGAAAAACGGGGAAACGAAGGGAAGGGCGCGGGATTTTAAGAAATCCTGAACATTAATGACGAAATGAACGGGAATGAGCTAAGAATCGCGGACTTTAAGGATAGAAACTGACTCTCCTTTGTTTTCCTACAGAGCACCCTTCGGTCTTTTCTATCACGCTGCCTGGTTCACCCAGCCTCACCATAAAGAGGGTTTCATATCTTTCTTGGACACGATCGTTGCCATGGATGATGTCTGGGTTGTCACCAACTGGCAGGCACTTCAGTGGGTCAGGAATCCAACCCCCATCGAACTCCTCGACAGATTCGAGCCTTTCGGATGCAATTATCCCGTAAGTTGTTTCCTCTCTGTCCCTAGTTGCGTGTTTTCTGATGAACCTTTCACAGAAATCGAGCTCGTTGATCAGAATCCAATAGAGACTTCTCATATCATCACAAAATCCTGCAAGAATAATGTAAACTCAAGTTTTCAATTCGATCAATGAATTTAAAGATTATTAAAAAAAAAACAAAGTCACAGTTTTCACGAATTCATTGAAAAATTCAACTTTTCCTGATTTTTTTTTTTTACTTTTGCGCTTCTTTGAAACCATTTGGAGGAAAATCCCAAAATTACTTAATGTCACGATTTCTGGAGCTTCAAATGTCACGTGAAAACATAATTTTACTGTCCTCATTGGCAAATTTTGTTGCTGGATCGGGCTAATGTTTTTTTTTGTGTTTTTGGAACTACAGGACAGGCCGAAAAAGTGTAACAACCCAAAAGTGTGCAATTTATGGCACAAGAGTGGAGTGCGATACATGAAGACGTGCCAGCCATGTCCGGACATTTATCCATGGACGGGAAAAACGGGAATCCGGAGCAGTCGCATTGACAACGAGATTGAGAATTGAGACGCGGAATTTCATTCGGATAATCCGGAATCCGAACGACATGATCATCAAAAACGAACAAAAAAAAAAAAACGAAATCATAACACACATGAAAAACCCACCAGGAATTTTAATTAAATACGATCCTTACGATCCGAATTAGAAATTATTCTCTGTCTTCTATTCATTTGTATCTCCGTACGTTTTTAGTCGCTCGTCAGCTGCGGTCACTGACGTCAAAAGAAACTGAAGAAAAAAAAGAAAAATAAAAAAAAATGTTGCGAACCGAAAACAGGCAACGACAAAGTAGGATTTTTTAAAAATCGTCTCCTGTTTTCGGTTTGCGTTCGTGGCTCGCTATCATATAAGTATTAAATGCGACTTTGAAGGAGATTTTAAGGCTCCAATAAAATTATTGAAGAAAAATCCCAAGCAAGTCCTCAAGGACTTTTGCGAAGGATTCGAACGATAAAATTGTAAATAAAATTCTTCGTCTTTTTACACAAAAAATGTCAAAAAAAACAACAACAACAACAACAATGTGGCTGCCAATTTTTTATGACCGCATATTAACTTATTTTTTGTTTTTGTAACGAGACCGATATTTCGAAAATTAATCGTTTCCCATTTCCAACGGGATTTCGTGTCATTTTGCCAATCGATATGAAACGTACGAAATAAACTCGAAATATAAATATCACGTTGGTCCTCGACTTGTTTTGGGCAGACTTGAACTAATAATTGTCTGCACATTCAATGAGTTTTAAATCAATAAAAATACAACAAATACATTACGAAAACATTAGAAATTTTGTAAATTATGCATCGATTAATTGTAAAAATAAATGTATCTTATTATCTATAAAAACGGAAAGAAAGTTTATCCTCGAGTAAGCTCGTGATTCACCTCGCCAACCACCAACGAACTGCTTCACGATTACTTGCCACGAGATGTGGCAAAGTCGATAGATCGGAGAATCTCAAAATTATCGAGGTCCAGCTCTTGGGATGAGAGCTTCGTGTTTTTGGTTGTTTGAAAAAATCTTCGTGATAAACGGACACACAAAATAGTTTGTATCATATTTTAGGAATCGAATATTTTCAATGCCTTTAATAAAATATTTTCAAGTGTTCGCTATAATCGCGACGAGTCTGATTTATTTGGACGATCCACAGTCTCGGTCTAAAGTGTCAAGCCCCCTCGAAGTTTCGTTCTCGCCAACACATGAAATATCTCGTTTTCGTCCTAGAAATCCTACACATCTCATTGGGAAAGCCTTGGCAAAAAAAATAAATAAATACACGTCATTATTTATCTGACAAAAATAAAGGTGCAACTTTTCTTGATCTCGGATCCATCGCAAAATTACTTCGTTCAGAATTCTTGAATAATTTTGTATGAAAATTCTTGACGCCAAAGCCAAAATGAGAAAATCTTCTGACGTCAACAATTTGAAATATTAAATTTACAATTTTCAACTTTTCCCATCTAAACGCGTGTAAATTGAAGTCACGTTTCGTTTATGACTTGCAAAAAAATGTGTTTAGGATTTTTCTTAAAAAATTACGACTCACAGCCTTTTCTGCTATCTGCAGAAAAAATCCTAAATACATTTTTTTCGCAATTTTTCAATGAAACGCGTCTTCAATTTACATGCGTTTGGATGGGGAAAAGTTGAAAATTGCAAATTGAATATCTTAAATTCAAAACGTCAGGAAATTTTTCTCCATAGCAGGAGAAAACTGTTAGTTTTCATGCCAGAAACGTTGGTACTAAATTTTGAAAGGACCCTAAATAAAATCGAAGTAAATTTTTTATTTTAATGGTAACTCAAGGACGTTGTCAGCCGACGGTCGAATCTAAATTTTTGTCTTCAGTTTCTGTTACGCGCCATATGGTTAGCGAGCCTGAGTTAATCAAAAGAAGATTGTTAGGAATTGTCTGAAAAACAATATACTGTAAATTCGAGATCGCCATCGCACTGCGGTCGTGAACGGCGAGTTCGCTGACCGATTGTATGAAAACCACTGAAGAAAAAAAAAATTCCAAATTTGATCAAATGTTGGTGCACCCTAGTAATATTCTAGAGTCCGTTGCGATTTTAAAATAAACGAAAGTCTCATCGAAAGAAAATAAAAATGTGAAGAATTAAAAGAAATGAATATATCGTGTATAAACTGTCAGAGGCTTCCCAGCGAATCTCTACAATCCAAAGAAAAAATGCGACGTCGTAAAAGCACGAAGAACAAAGTCTGGACCGCGACAAAGTTGCGGAAGAAGCGATCGAGTCATCGTTGCCAACCGATTCAAGCTAGACCCCAATTAACTTGGACTCCCGATCTCTTTGGTCCTGTATTCACGAAGGAAAAAATTTCTCTGCGCCAGGTTATATTGAGAGATTCCTACAAAATTTTATGACACCGAAGTTCGCACAGTTGGGATTTAACGAAAAATACTTTTTCTATGAATTTTCTGTTCAACTCCAGAAATCATGACAATTTTTGTACCGATTTTGAGTTTGGATTTAAAAAAAAAATCCAACGATGGAAACTTCAACATCGTCAAAATTTTTATCAATCGATGGACGAAGGATTTTTGTTACAGGCTCTGCAGACTCATCACACTGACAAAAGAACGAGGCTCATGGCAAGTTTCGTTCCTGATGAATTAATTTACGCCCTTGATCTGACGAAGAAAAATTATCGTGAATTTGTTGCCGTCCTGCTGCTCGTTGACGTCTCTGGTAAAATAATTCGATTTGCGGTTAAACGAGCTGTCAAAAATTTTGTTTTCATTCAAAATTCAAAAATCGTTTTCTCCGAAATACTTGAAACAATCAATTTTTTATAAAAATTTTGTTAATACTAGAAAAACGCTCTGACGAGCTTTGAAATCTAAGATTCATCTCACAGGTTTTAATCGACTGTGGCAAAAATATAACTGTGCAGAAAACAGTGGGAGCAGTGGATTCAGTTCTGTTTTAAACTTCTGCGTGAGTCTCATGGTAGAAAATATTTATTCGTTCGAAGGTGACGTTGTCAACATAACAAGTATGATTTTCCTAAGAATTTCAACGGTCAGAATTCGAATTTGTTTCTAAATCTATTAATTCATAAAATTACTCAAATAAGCTGAAGAAGTTCTTGCCATGTGGAAAGTTCGAAAGGATGAATTCGTTACTAAAACAGTCGACACCGTGATTGCATGCGCATTACGGGTAAAACAAGTCTTGCAGGATATCGGTAGTGAATCCAAATCTGTAATTAAAGGTGAAAAAAATTCGAACAATTTCATTTTCTTGCCTTAATTTCGAGCGAAAGCAACGATATTTAGTGCCTGAGCCACGTTTTTTTTACGATCGTTTTGAATTCGTTAAGGACGTTGTATGCAACATTTTCTATCGATAGAATTCCTTCGAATTTGCACCACACAAAAAAAATAGTGATATCTAATAGCTCGAGCAATTTTAAGAGGATTCACCGTGTAGAAGTCGAGATATTTATTTATAAAAATCACAATTTTCAGTAGATTCGCATAAGAGCACGTGTCAGAAGTTCCAATTTTCAACATTAAATATTTCGATTTCTAAATGGTGAAGCCTCTTAAAACTTTGCATACGCTTTTGTGTAACATCGAAGAAGCTTTATTTAGTTTTTCAAAAAAATCGGTCGTAAATTCTTTTCGAAATTTTGGTTATTATATAACAAATACAGTTTACCTCGGACAATCTTGAATTTAGAGTATGTTGATCTTTAGTCAATTTGTGGCAACTTGTTTTAATGAACTTTGGCTCCCAAACCATTTTGTACGTAAGAAAAACTGAAACCAAACATTTAGATTTGACCGTAGCCATACAACGTTCTTGGCAAAAATTACGGTCGACACGAAGTCCTTGTCGATCGAGTAATGCTCCGAAAAAGCCCACGCTTAAAAATGATTCTACTTTAAATTCAGCAGTGAAAATGGCAATTTCGAGTGGCCCGGTAATATTTTCGGTGATTGGTACTGGAAATAGTCGAAACTTCGTTCTCGTGGGTAATCCAGTTGTGGAAGTTCGTAATATGAAAAAGAAGGATTGGACCTCGGGAGATTTAATCGTTATATTGAGTGCATGGGAAAATGTTTCTCCACAGAGTTACGAATTCGTTCTCCAAGATGCTCGCAGTGTCAAGGTTACAGAAAACAATAAATCGTGACTTCATTGATGAGGAATTAATCGAATATTAAAAACGAACCAAATGACAATTATGCGCATCTTCAAGATTATCGGACGGTCAGAATCGACATCGAAGTCCGATGAAAAACCAGGACCAAATTCGCTACCGATAGATGACAAATTTCCCAGGACTTCACGAAGAAAAATTGAATCTCTTCAAGAACAGCTGTACGAAGAACAGGAAAAAGATCCAAACACTCACAATCTGGATTCGTCGATGGACGAATCTGATTTGGAACGAAAAATATTTACCGGTGATTTTTTTAAACCAGTGATAACGTCATGAACATGATCGAAAGCATTTTCACCGTTTTGACAGGACGGGTCTCGATGTCAGAGGCAACGAGACGACAGCTTGGAAATCATCTTAAAAGTTTCATACACAAATCGGTGCTTCAACAGGTAATCTGTCCAGCTCTGGGTTTCCCAATGGTCAGAATGAACCAACCAGTAAATGAAGGAAAAGCCTCGAATGTATAAGCCACTGTGAATAGTTTTGTGGCTCTGCAGACTCCGGGATTCCTCATAAATGGACATACTGTTTAACCTGGAGATTTTTCTATCTTTTTCAATTAGATCGAGAACGATTTTCCTCTGGAACAGTTGACGGAAAACCGGAGAGTCATGGTACTGGCTATGGATCTTGAATCTCGGATCAATACTGTTTATGACCTCTTGACTCTCGTTGACGAGTGTTATGTATTGTTGCACCGGTAAATTTTATTTTAACCACCTTTTGAATACGCTTTTTGATGCAAAGTGTTTTTCTTCGTATTTCTATAAACTTTTTGGCCGATTATTATCGTTCATGGCTTCGGGATACTTTTGGACTCAAAGAAATCTGTAAAATTGGTTGAAATTCTGTTGAAACCTTTTCGCAGTGAAGTCACGAATTATAATGGCTGTTTGAATGGACTCGTCATTGATGATACAGCTATTCGTTTCGTCATGGCGTTTGGTTCAGAATCCAGCATCCTTGGTGAGACCAGGGATGGATTACTTTGCGTTCAGCCGATCGTTACAGCTTTGAAAAATATTTCTCGCATCGGTGCCATTTCTGTTGGAATATCTACAGGTTGCTTGTTCAATTCACTTATTTTCCCTATGTCTATCCGTTCCAGTAATTCCATCGCTTCAATCGAAATTCTCTCTATTTTGCTTCGTACGAAAATGAATCGTTCATCATGAAAAGTTCATTTTTCTTGTGAAAAATTCACTAAAGAATTTCGAACGTTTTTATTTGAGGCAGTAGCGTCGGTTTTGGCATTTCCAATCAGAATTTAATAAAATTTGGTACAGAAATAGATTATTATAAGAAAAATATCCAGTCAAATTTTCACGAGGCTACAGAGAACCAGAAAAAAGATATTCGTATTGGAAGTTTCATACATTTAACATTGAGTTCTATGATAAATCTCAATTTTCATCGTATTCTACAATGAATTCTTATAAATTCTTAGGAGGAATCACAGTTTTCATTGTAAAATCCAATGAAATGTATGAAATTAATGTTAAATTCATGAAATAACCAACGCGAATATATTTTTTCTGGTTCTCTGAAGCCTCTTGAAATTTTGGCTGAATCTTTTTCTTATCACAATCTATTGCTGTACCAAATTTTATCAAATTCTGAACGGTAATTCTAAAACCGGTTACCTTAATCCTTCACCCTGAAGTTCTCACTTTTTTCCTGAAAATCGAAGGTTATTTATCATTTATTATTCCTTGGTACTAAATTTAAAATGCTTAATGTGCTGATGGAAGGTCGAAGGAGTAGAATTGCATGAATGATTTTCCTCTAGTGTAATTTTTATTTTTTTTCTCCACAGGAAAGAGAAATTTGATTTCTATTTTTATAAAATTGTTAATATTCAGGAATGGCGTACTGCGGCGTAATTGGCCACTTGGCAAGAATGAATTACGTGCTGTTCGGTCGATCGATTGAAAAAGCAAATGAAATTGCGCTCGTCTCCAACGACGAGGTGATTTTTTTTCTCTAATATCTTGCCAGTGCTCAGCGACGAATTATCTGAGAAAAAAATATGCGAAAATATCCGAAAACACGAAATTATTCTATTTTCATCTACGATGTGTTTGTTTTTTTTCCCCAAGATTGATAATTGTTACAGATCATTTGCGACTTCGATACAATAATTTACAGTGGTTTGCCACGAAATCGATTTTACTCTCGGGGAATGAAAGAACTCAAAGGTTCAGGCCAGTGCCATTTGTACCAATTCGTCAATGAAATCCCGTAAGAACTCTTGCAATTTCTGGAACAAAACCCATGATGTTTTTTAACGATAGTTTTTTCCTGCTGAACACTTTTTTTTTTGTACAGAACGAATGGTGGAGCCGAAAAATCGGCGATTTTAGATTACGTGTATCCAATTTTGGGGCGATTTGAAGAATCAGAAATTTTTTCTGACATCTTGGATGATATTTGCACACCAGACAAAGAATACTCTGGAATTCTTGTGGAGGTTTGCTCGAACATCTTTAGGACCATGATGCATTTGCATTTATTTGATTTCAACTTTGCACCTTAATTTGATAGAAAAAAAAAATAGACTCAAGAAAAAGTAATCGATTGATGCTGCTTTATTCTTTTGAATTATGAAGGGACCGGAAAGGATCGGAAAGTCACGACTTCTTGATGATTTTGCGAGGGTTGCTGAGTCCAGACAAATTTCTGTGTACAGATTGCAACTCGATGAGATCAACGTCTCTAAACCCTACGTCACGATTTATAATCTAATCCTGCAAGTCAGTATTTTCATTTGACAAATAATTCAATAATTACCATCAATCAAATGATGTTTCTAATTGTATTTATTTTGGAAATAATTTCCAGTAGTCCCGTAACAATATAAAAAAAAAAAATGACTGGAGCTGCTTATTGCTCGCTCGCATTTTAACACAAAATGAATTTTAGTTACTTGATGCCAACGATTTCAAAACAGAGGAAGAGCGCGAGAGGCTTTTAACGAAAAAATTATGCGCTGTTGCACGACGAGAAGATTTTTGCTACATGAATATCTTATTAAGAATGGCTTACCCTTTATCGATGGATTATCAATCGGAAAATCAGGAGACGAGATTTCTGAAATCTCTCAGATTATTCGACGCGATTATTCGGCCGGTACGGTTTCAATATATTTCTCAAACATTCTTCCAAATCCTCGACATCACGATGGTGATTAGACAAAAAAAAGTCATCATAAATGGCTATTGAATAATAATAATTTGATTGTAAAAAAATGATCAAAATACAGCAGGAAATGTAATTATAAAAGGAAAAAATTTGTTTCGACCGAGTAAATCGTTTTTTTTGTCGTTCAGCTAAAAAAACCAAAATGCATTATGCTGGATGATGCGGAATTCGTCGATGGCATGTCTTGGCCCTTCATATCTCGATTAACGAACAACAACAATGTGGTTTTGGTCATGTCCATGGAAAAACCCGTTTTATCCGACAATCTTACAGAATCGAATATTCCTGTTGCGAATGATGAGAAAATTTACAGGCACGTGTTGAAAGGATTGGAGCCCGATTACTTGAGCGCTTTGGTTTGCCAGTTTTTGAACGTTCGTGCAATTCCTGAAGAGCTTGATGCGTGGGTATATAAAAAAAAAAAAATTCTACTTATAAATTCCTCGTTGACAAACATTTTTTCTCCAGTCGCTAAAAATGACAATTTCTTTTGAAAAATGAGAATATTTTTGATTGGATGAGCATCGATGACCTAAAAATATAAATTATTGTGAAAAATTGCATCGCGTATTTAAATGTTGGCTGAAAACTTGTGAAACTGAAAAAATAGAATAGAAATTTTTGAATTATTTAAATATTCAATTAATTTTTGCTCTTTTTTTATGACGAAGCGTTCTACGAGCAAAAAGTGAAAATCATCCAGGCTGGTGCGAAGCTTTCATGAGCTTGATGCTCCAAAATAAGTCGATAACCGTGAAGTCCTTGACGCCTGGCGAGTTTTCACCAAAAAATCTCGTGTTTCCTCAAGCAAGTTTGATTGAAAAAATCCCGAAAGACTTGTCACCGGATGAAACCAGTTCCGAGTTTTCTTATCGTCAAGAAAAAGGGGTGAAAGTTTGCCTCATCAGCAACGAATTCACACGCGATGTTGGGTCGATATTAAAATTCAATCAAATCGGTCCTGAAATTTTCAGTAGATCGACCATTTTCGAAAAGTATCTGATGCAGTGCGCGGCTATACTCGGAAAAACTTTCACGCGAAACGCCCTCGAACATATTTTTCCAGGCCACAAATCCCAGGACACGGCTCGAGGTTTGTTCTCCACTAAATTTCTTCACTCATTTGAAGATCGATCAATATTTCAACTTTTTTTTTCTTCGAATAAGAGTCTAGAAAATTTTTCCATTCATTTCTTACAAATTTTCAAAAAATCACAAAATATTTTTTTCCCAATTCTCTCTTTCTGTCGATCGTTGGAAAATCTGCAATAAAAATAACACTCGGTATTTCCCATGAATCAAAAATCAGGAGAAAATCTCGTCTTCCTTTTTCCAAAATATTGAGAGACTCCAGAATTGATTTGCGCCTTAAGAAGTTTATTTTCTTTGTGCAGCCGTGGCTCGAATGATCGACCTGAGAATTTTTGAATGCGCTTCGCTGCAGCGTCGAGACTTTCGATTCGACGATTCTATGCTGTGCGTGTACCAAAATCGAACAACTTTCTCCGACATGCATCACAGTACTAAATGCAATTGCCCGCATTCTGGTAAATTATAGCTGCAACGAAATTTTCATTATGAAATGTTTTTGACAACTGAATTTTGACCATTTCCTTAAGAAAATACTGTCGGTTTAAGAATTATTTGGTACAGTAGAAAATTATGATAAGATTCAGTCAAATTTTCAAGAGGCTACAGAAAACCAGAAAAAATCTATTCGTATTGGTAGTTCACACATTTAACATTAAATTTTATAATGAATCTCACTCTCCATTGCATTTTACAATAAATTCTTATCAATTCCTAGGAAAAATCGCAGTTTTCATTATAAAATACAATGAAATGTGTAAAATCAGTGTTAAATTCATGAAGTTACCAATGCAAATATCTTTTTTCTGGTTCTCTGTAGCCTCTTGAAAATTTCGCTGGAGCTTTTAACGAATGAGAAATTTTTTTCAAAGTCAGTTTCCATGTTCAATAAAAATTCAGTAATCCATGTTATCGTCGTTCTCTTGAATGTGATTTTTTGAAGGCCTCACGGGTACCAAACGTTCTCTCCAGTCAGAGTGTAAATTACTCGAGTTCAAATCGAAAGCTTTCAAAAACTATGTAGCAAGCACCCTTGAGGTAGAAAATGAATTTATTTCAAAGTTTGTGGAGACTTTTGAGCGAAATGCCAGGAAATGTGCTGCTTGCGGAGGTGGTTCGTTTTTCAGAATGCTTGGACAAGAAAAACCGGCCAATCATGTAAATCGAGATTTCAATCATTTTCATATCTACGGAACAGACCATTATGCCTTTGCAATGAAAAAAAAATCTTATTCGTTTTTGATATTTCCATGGAACAAGATGGCGAGCATCGAAACTTCAACAATTCGGCCCGTACCTCGAAGAATCTCTTCACAGAAGATCTCACCAAGAATCAATCGTAAAACTCGAAGCTTTTTAACTGTGAGTGACGACGGAGCTCGGAAACCGTCTACGGAAAAAGAAGTCCGCAGGATTTCCATCATGCCCACGCATTCCAATACTGATCAAGGTCGATTAATTAGTTTTCATTAATTTATTAATAAATGAAAATTAAAATTAATTTATTTATTTATTTCAATTCATTAATCAATTTATTTTAATTTTAATTAATCAATTTACTTTAATTCATTAATTAATTTAAATTGAAATGAATTAATTAGTTAAGTAAATTGTGAAAATACGTAAATTTTCAAAATATGTCGCTTTTATGAATTTACAGAGTCCATGTCCTCTCTGGAATTGGAACGAGTGAGTGTTTGCATCGAATCCTTTTCCGGTGCCAATAAGAGCGAAAATTCTGTCGAATTTCGGAAAAGGACTTTAAGAAATTATCCAATTGTTTCGAACGATCCGTCTCGTCTCTCCCACTTGCGAAATTTCAGCCACATCGATTATCGCAACTGCCAGTGCTTTGGAATCGTCGACTCACTATTTTGGCCACTTTATCAGCAACTCAAAGATATTGGTATCAATAGCATTATTTTAAATAAAAAAAAAAAAAATCAACGTTAATAGAAGTGAATAAAAATTTAGTTGCCATCGTTACTGTTACTTTTTTCTTTTATAGAGAATTTTGACAGACTCGCCAGATTCGTGATCGATTATGGTGCTGGATTAATTCGAACCGGCCAATCTTTTCAAGCGATGACACTTTTAACGCTGACGCACGATAAAATCAAGGTTGTTTTGATTCGTTTCGAAGATTTCTTTATTCATACTATTTCCAACATATTTTCATGAATTTCTGTTTGGCAATGGCAAACAAATTCAAATAACTTTTCGAATTTTTTAAAAAACGATAATTCAATTCGGGATCTCCATAAATTTTGACAGCATTCAAGGAATTACGTGGATTTCATGGTGAGCAAACAAGAGCACAAAGGAATAAGTCGAGGACCATTTCTCCTATTAATGGGTACGTCAACGTGACGATTTTATCGTTTGCCACGTTCTTACTCGGGGTCAATTTGACCTTTGATGAAGATTGCTTTAAGATTTCGTTCCAAACCCTGACGTTTTGACTCTGAATTTTTATGAAAAACAATTTTTCTTGTCAATTTGTTTTCGTGTAGAAACGACATGGCATTGAACATTTAGAAAATATTGAAAAAAAAACATCGGGTTGACGATTTTTAGGCGATGCCAGTGTGAATCTCGGAAATTATCAGAAAGCAAGACAATTCTACGATGAAGCTGTTCGACTATGCATTAATACGAAAAACAGTGTCGACAAATTTTGCATTTCGTACAGAATTTGGGATCAAGCATGTAAACGAAAACTTCACGAAAAATATCCAGATACATTCATCAATCGAATCACTGGACAGGAAGTAGCGATTAAAATAAACGCTGCTGTTTATCTTTCTCGACTCTCTTCGATTTTGCTTGTAAGAATTTTTAGTTATTTCTTCATACGCCCATTTTTCTTTACGGGACCGTAAATCCCGCGCCCTTTCCCTTCATTCTCGTGTTTTCTATCGTTTTACCGCATTTTTGACTAATTTTTCGACTTGGAGCAAAATTATCCCAGGCTCACGTGGTCGTGCATTAAAAACAAAAAGAATGAACCCAAATTGAGCCCTTTTCGTTAAATTTTACTGGAGATATGAATTTTTCAAAATTGGGGTCATTTATGACCCCAGGAACTAGTAAAGAAAATAAGATTACCGTTCAAGGGTGAACTTGAGTAAAAGTTGAAAATATTTTCAATGCAGAAAGTTGGTGAAAAATCAACTTCGAAATTGAAGGCATTTGAGAGTTTCAACCACGGTTTTGCGTGCTCCGGGAGTTTTTTTGAAAAATGCGATATTTACGTGAGAATCGTAAATATATTTCGGGATCTTGGGGAATTCGCTTTCGCCCGAAGTCTCGAAAAATCAATGATTTATACGATAAGAAGTAAGCAATGGTGGTCCGATGTGGAAGAAGTGACGATCGTCGCAAACGTTTTCAAATCGATCTTCGAAATGAGGTTTTTACCATTTTCTAAAATTTTTCATCGTTTTGCTATTTTTTTTTTTGGAAAATGCCTGCTGTATAGTTCGATTTGCATTTATCCGAATTAACAGACTCCTCGGGGGTGAATACGAGGATGCATTGATCATGGGGATCAAGGTTCTCAAAATTTCTTCAGAATTGAAAATGAGTCGAACGAAATTATCAATTTTGCCACAGCTCATTCAACTAACGGTAACAAAATCCCATTTTTTTTTGTATGAAAAATAACAAAAAATTATGAAAAATTGAGCTTGAATATCAGGCGGAAAATGTTCTCGAGCAGATAAGAACGAAACGAATACACGAGACGGCTGACTTGATGCGAGAATTGTATCATTCGGCGTCCGAAGACATTGACGAATCTGCAATCACCTGGTATTTCGCCCTCGCTCTGGACTTGGCCCTCGACGCCGGAATGGTTTTGGATTCATTTGAAAATTGCGCGCGTCATGCACAGAAAATGATGGGTAAAAAAACGAAAAAATCTCCAGCGTGTTTAACGATTGCTTAATAAAAAAAAATATTAAAAAATGGGAAAATTATCAGGGACGTCACATTTGGTCGAGTGTGTTTTTCGAGATCCTGACAGTTTGAGACGATTGTTGACTTGCCTTTGGTTGTGGCAGCTCCGAATGTAAGTCTGCAAAGACAGAATTTTAAAATTTTTGTCTTTTTACTTCGATTGCTAATTCGCATTGGCTTCCAATGGTTGGTGGAGCTCGTTACTAGAAATTTTGGTTCAATAATTCATTTAGGAACGTTCCACCTACTTTTGCTGAATACTCGACTTCGTATACGATGGACGTTCGAGGAGATAATTTCAACGAGTTGCTGACGATGATGAAGGTTGAAAAAATAATTCCTTCGAATTCAGGGACTCCATAAAAGTCAATAAGTGAAAGAAAATTATTTAAAATTCCACAAATATTGAGTTTTGCAGTTTTCTTTCCAACAAAGTTACGAAAATCGGTTGGGAATTTTGTTGTCAATTGCGTTTCATCGACAGACGCTGGAGTGCCATCTCCTGACATTGACACGATGCATCAATATGAAAAAAGCCGATAATTTAGGATGGTTGATCGATGAAATCGAGAGGGTCGTGAGGATTCTAGAAAAAGAGTCAAAAACTAAATATTTCGTGAAACCACGATTGAGCATGCTCGAGGGATACCTGGAAATTGTTCGTGGCAGGAAGACTGCGGCGATGCGATATTTGAGAAAAGCAGCCAAGTTTGCAGAGAATCAATCGAATCGAATGATGCTGGCGTGGATTGTCCAAAACGAAAAGGTGTGAAATGTCGATGGGTTTCGAGCGACGATCTAAAAAACTGCATCGGACTCGCTTTTGGCTTTTTCTGCCATTTTTTTCCTTCGATAATTTCCATAGTTTTCAGGCTTTGCATTAAATATCATTTTACAGATGTGGGGGCTAAATACGTACAACAACATGGCGAACTATTGGGTCGAACACGTCGGATTTAACGACACCGTTGATTGGCAAAATATGCATTGTTTTAATGTGAAAATGTGGTCGTCTATACTTTTTCCCATTCCCGTGCCTGACACCAGTATATAATAATTTATTTTTCCATTTTTAAACAATAACAATCGCGATAATAAATAAAATGATCCTTAGCCACAAGCATAACTTATTGTAGCCACGAATATTTATTTCTAACTTTGTAAATAAAAGATAATTATACTAATTATTCATCTTAATTCGAAATATGTTATTCAGATTATTCTATCCAAGTCTTGAACGCTCTAGGCACCACGTCCTAAAATTACTCTCTACGTTCTCGTTGTTCTGGTCATTCCAAGGGTATTTCCTTCTGCACCACCTGTAAATCATTTGGTAAATTACTCTGATGTACCGGCTCACTGGATTGTGAGGTCTGCCAATGAGTTTGAGTGTGTGTTTGTAGAAATGGTGAAGTAAACAATTGAGGCTGTCAGTTTTAGATTCACCGTTCAGTATTTAATAAAATTTGGTACAGTAGTGGATTATGACAAGAAAGAAATTCAGTCAAATTTTCAAGAGGCTACAGAGGACCTGAAAAAAGATATTCGTTTTGGTAGTTTCATACATTTAACATTGAGTTTTATGATGAATCTCAGTTTTCATTGTATTTTGCGATGAATTCTTATCAATTGTTAGGAGAAATCATAGTTTTCATTATAAAATACAATGAAATGTATGAAATCAATGTAAAATTCATGAAATTACCAATGCAAATATCTTTTTCCTGGTTTTCTGTAGCCTGTTGAAAATTTTACTGGATCTTTTTCTTATCACAATCCACGACTATACCAAATTTTATTTTATTCTGAACGATTCAGTCAAATTTTCGAGAGGCTACAGAGGACCAGAAAAAATACTCATATTGGTAGTTCCATACATTTAACGTTGAGTTTTATGATAAATTTCAGTTCTCATTGTATTTTGCGATGAATTCTTATCAATTTTTAGGAGAAATCACAGTTTTCATTGTAAAGTACAATTGAATGTATTAAATCAATGTAAAATTCATTAAATGATGAATGCAAACATCTTTTTTTCCGGTTTTCTGTAGCCTGATGAAAATTGTACTGGATCTTTTTCTTATAATCGGGTACTGTATCAAATTTGATTAAATTCTGAACAGTAGTTTTAAAACCGACGGTACTGCCTTAAATAATCGAGAAACAATGAGTAATCGAAAAGGAACAATTGAAGGGAATGCTGAAGCGTGTATTAAAGTGACAATTTTTTGTTCTTTTTTTTTTTGGGTTTTAAATTGATTCACCTGAATGCACGCCCTGAGATAATCTTGATCGGACATTTCCTGGCCCTTAGCAGGCGGGACTTTTCCCCGTCGGCGCAACTCTTGCTTGGCGTCGTTCAAATCAAAGATCCCGACGGGGTCCAATTTTCCTTTGAGTACCAAGCCCGCCAAGTATTCAATGTAGTGCTGCCTGCGGGGAAAAGTACCCATACTTTAATCACAACTGGTCGTTTTTTTCAAAAATTACCTCGACGAGATCACGATGATAATCCTCCTGATTCCTTTTGTACCAATTCGCAGGTAATACCAAGCCCGCCCTTTTAACGCACGTCTCCAGATCATCGACGTTCAATAATTTCAATGGCTCCAGCCTTGACGATCGAATCTTTTTCACCAGATACTCGATGTAATGGATCCTAATTATCGAACCTCGTTATTTTTTTTTCACAACCCTTTCTCAATTGGTAATTAATTCAATCATTACGGAAACACATTGTAGTGGATTTTTTCAGCCGGCAACATCACGAAAATCGTGACATTGTCCGAGTAACATAAGAAAAGGACTTGGCTTGCTATACTTCCGGCTTTTCTAGCCATTAATTGCGAGAGTTTCGTCGTTCAACTTTTTCTCTGTTTTTAAATCATTAATCCACTGATTGAAAATTTGTTTAAGAGAATCGACACGAGCTCTATAAATATGAAAAAACTGGCAACAATCATCGAAGATTGTACAGTTTCACGTGTTTTTATGGGATTAATTCCTCTCGGAACTTTCCTATAACATTTTTCCTGGACTTCAAATCAAGATTCTTTTGTACTCTGTCAAGTGAAGCGAAAATTAATTGTAGTTAACTTTAGAACGGTAGCCTGGCGTCAAAAACGACCGCAGGCGACTTTAGTCTTTTCTCCTTTCGTTCTCCAGTTATTTAAAATCGTTTTACCACATTTTTCACTAATTTTTTGACATTACGCAAACTTTCTCCAGGCTTGAATGCAAGTTAAGCGAAAATTAATCGGAGTTGATTTTAGAACGGTAGCCTGGGGTGAAAAGCGAAACGTTTAAAATCGTTTTACGGCATTTTTCACTAATTTTCCGACTTTAAACAAAATTTCTTCAGGCTCACGAGATCCTGCGTTAAAAAAAAACGAAAAGAATGAGCCCCAGTTGAACTCTTTTCGTTAAATTCTACCGGAGATATGAATTTTTCAAAATTGGGGTTATTTCATGATCCCAGTTTACGGAAATAGGTAAAAAAACGAGGTTACCGTTCCAGGGTGAAGTTAAGAACGCGTGGATCGAAATTTTAATGAAAATATGTCGATTTTGGTTTCGCTCGTGAGAGTTCGTACCTGCACAATCCAGCGTGATCTTCGACAACCTCAGAATTGCATACAGCGTCGACAACTCCAGTCGGAGTCTCTTTCTGCAGTTGAATTTTGCATTTCCTTTCAGACGTGGGATTTGTCGTGTCATACTCGATTCCATTTTCCCGTAAAAGCTGTTGCAACTGCGCGGGCTCTTTGTCGCGCAGATAAAAAAGACAATTTCTTGGATGATGCGCGTGGAGTCCGAGCTTGGCGCAGTACGGACTGACCGAACATTTGGCACCCATCAAAAACGATTTACCGCAACCGCAACAAAATTCGTATTTGCACTGATTGCAGGTAAAATGCATGCAGCCTGAATAATACGGAAAAAAAATTATTTCCAAACAAATATCAATTGAGAAGATTTTTTGCGCAATTTCCGCAATTAATTATCCAAAAAATTTCGTCTCTTCGAAGGAAAACAAAAAATTCTAGCTCCGCTTGCAATTACCTCCACGTGACAACGAAAAACGGAACTTGCACTTGGGACAATCGATCCCATTGTCATCCATGTGCTTGGCCAGACCTGCTGCTTGATTGTCAGGATCGTTTTCGTCCTTCCACGCCGCAAATTGTTCGCAAGTTGTACCCTCGTGTTGTTTCTCCCACTGTATCGCATCAACAAATCGTAACGATCGCGAAAACCCATAAAAAGTAAAAAAAATATTGCGAAAAAAGAAAAACAATAACTCGAAACAAATTCACTCGTCAAACGATGTTGAAACTTGCATCGTTGGAGTGCAACGAAAAATATTCGATCCCTTCCCCGTTGTTTTTCATTTTTTGAATCATCTCAATTTTCCTTTGCCATTTACTCGTTGATTTATAAAAATATTCATAGACTGCATTTAGAAACAATGAAATCCGTTGCATTCCAACGATGCAAACTTCAGCATAATCTCGTAAAATTTGCACCGGACAAAAAATGGCTCGAAATAAAATTTAGAGGCTTACATGATTATCAAAGATTCGGAGAAAGTTTGAATTGTGTGAAAGCAAAATATAATTTGAATGAGTTGCCGAAGAATAAAAAAAAAACGACATGTATATTTTCACAAAAAATGATGACGTACCGGTCTTCTGCAAAATGCACAGGTCACGGACTGGCAGTCAGGACAGATTAAGCGCTTCTGATTCGGATTTGCATAAAATCCGCTAGAGCACTGTGAGGAAAGGGTAAAAATATAAAAAGATAAATCGCTCAAGCTCCTGCTCGACGAACAAGCTCAATAATTCATCTCGCGTATAAATATTTCATAATTAATGAACATTCACCTGGGCACACCACTTGAAATTCGGATCTTTCATCAGCGTTCTGTCTCGCAGTTTTCTTTGGAAGAGTTCGTGGATCGGTGGATCGAGCAACGATTTCAATTGAATATCGAGAATGCTAAAGTACTCGAGAACATCGTCCTCGTTGGCGTCCTTGAGATCCGGTTCCTTGCAGAACGGACAAACGGCGTCCATGATATTACGATCGCTAATCTGTATCGTGAAGTAGTTCTTGGCGCAATCGTTGCAGCAACGATGCACGCACTTCAGCATCGAAATCATCTGGAAAGTGCGCAATCATGAAATTCACGTTCATCAGATTTGCAACAAACTAAAACAAGATGGACGGTGCCCAAATCTTCCTCCGTGAGGAACTATATTTTTAATTTTGGCTTCCTCATAGAGGAACCTTCGAGAATCGTGCATCTTGAGCATCTTCAGGAAGCAATTTGCAGCGTTTTTTGTATTCGCATTTAAATTATATAATTTCGACAACTTTTCTGAAAAATAAAGACGACGTACGGACTTGCACACAATCTCTTAGAAAAACTGCAAAAATTGAAGCGTTGATTTTTTAAAAAACTCAGATTTTCGTAAATTTCGGAAAATCATAAAATTTGAATCGTTCAACCGATATTTCTCAAATTGAATCCGAATTTTCCTATTGAGAGACTCTACGTATAAAAAAATTCGTAAAATTTGCGGAAATTGAGACGTCAAGACCTTTTTTTCGAAAATTTCAAAATGCCGTAGAACTCGCTTTGTTTTTTTTTACCAAATTCGACACAATTTTCAGAGAATAAAGAGGCTGCATAGATTAACATCAGTGCAAAATGGGAGCCTGGGATTTTGGGACATATCAAACGCATTGACATTGAAAACTGGAAAAAAACGAGCCTCGATGTATTGGAAACCAGCAGAGTTTCGCATGCAACTTGTCCCTAACTTTGCAGAGTACGAAAATCATGACCGCGAGCTTATGAAATTACATTTTAAATGAAAAATATAAAGACAGGACGAACCTGACTGACTGCAAAACGTCCCGTACAAAGTTCACACTCTTGTTGCAAAAATGCAATGGCCGATTCAACGCTGGTGCATTCTTTGGCTGCTTGAATAGCGTCGTCATGATTGAAATCGAGGATGAGTAAACCGGCGGCAATTTCCGCTTCATCGTAGCTGGAAACTCGGCCCTCCGCGAGTAAACGTCGCGCTGTTCTCTGCACCAAAGTACCACAAAATTTATGAGCTTTTTTCGAACAACTTGAAACGATGAAGTAAAATTCGAACTTTATTCGATCTCGACGTCGACAGGGTCGCAAGATACAAGAATAATCGGAAAATCCTTTATTACGAACTGCTTTTTATCGACGGAATTAAAAAATAATCAAAACTAAACAAAAAACCTTCCATCGCGAAATACTATTAAAAAAATTCTGAAAAACATTAAATTTTTTTTTTTTAACAATTCATACGAAAATGTTGTTGAGATGGTTGTGAAAAAAGATTCATGCGAGGTGAAGATTTCGAGAAAAAAAATAAACACATAACACCAACGTCTATAAACGAGCTGCCTTTACAGTGCCTCATGCACAGGTCGAAATCACGTCGCGTCTCTGTCTGTGTATTTGAATGAAACGATCATGAATACAATGGATAATTGGTCCGAAAAATCAGTTAGTAAAAAAAAAATATACTTACTCCGTATGTTGTTGGCTGTTTGTTAATAAATTATTCAAATGTGATGAACCCTAGAACGGCAACTTCATTTTTTTTACCTATTCCGGTAATCTGAGGTCATAAATGACTCGAATTTTGAAAACTTCATATCTCCGGTAAAATGTAACGAAAAGGATTCAACTTGGGCTCATTTTTTCGTTTTTTCATGCAGGATCGCGTGAGCCTGGGGCAATTTTGCTTGAAGTAAAAAATTAGTCGAAAATGCAGTAAAACGGTAAAAAACGGGATAACGAAGGGAAAAGGGCGCGGGATTTTGAGTCTCCTGGGGGTCTTGACCCCGGGTTACCGTTCTAAGGTTAATCAAATACAAAAAACACAGGCTAATTAATGAAAAATAGATTATATCGTGTCGACAGGAAACGTGGGCTAGTGAATGCTTCCCATCGTCCTCTCTGTACAGATTGATTTTTTGATTATTTGTTTGTTTTTGTATGAGTTTTTTTGGTCAATATTTCAAGCTGCGTTTGTAGACATTGGTAGGTCGGGAGATTGACAGTCGACATTTTGTGGATTTGTTGGAATATCTTGTCAACCGTTGTTACTGACCTCCCTCTCGTTTTTGGGAGAGTTGTCCGGCTTGACCTCAGGAATCTTGATGGAATTTAGCTTCTCGACTCGTGGAACTTCGCCCTCAAATTGTTGAACGTAACTCGCGACGATCGAGAAACGCTTCGTCGGTATTTTCTTTTCGACGATTACTTCGGGCTCGCTAATTCTCAGGCTTTTTATGGATTTGCCGACCTTTGGCTTTTGCCCTAATTTTGTCTTGGCTATTTCGACTCTCGGCAGTTGCTTTGCATTTTTATTTCGCTTGGAACTTTCAGGAATGTCCGAGCTTTTTTCTTCTTCTCTTTTCTCGCTCGAAATCTCAACTTCCTCTGGTTTTGACTCTGGAATCTCCTGAGCCTCCTTCGATTTCTCAACTCGGTCCGTTATCAATATTTCTATCACCGAAGGCAACTCTAAGGATTCAGTCTCCTCGCTTCTTTCTTCCTCTTCATCCTCCACTTCCTTCTCCTCGTTCTCCTCCTGTCTCATTTCATCTTCATCTTCCTCTCGATCTTCGTCAATTTCTGACCCACTGTCAGAAAAATCATCAGCTTCGTCGTCCTTCGAATATTCCTCGGAATCTTCCGAATTCTCTTCATCATCGGATCCGTTATCAATTCTATCATCGTCCTCGGACTCACTGTCCGACAAGACGGATTTTATGCCGTCCAACGTTCTTTGCAGCAATAGCTCCGCGTCCGTAATCTCATCGTTGGAATCAAGTTCACTGGAACTTTCCGAGAGATCCGAATTCTTGCTCAGATTTTCCGAAACTTCGGATCTTTCCTCGTGACTTTCCGAAGTTTCCGATTCATCGTCTTCGCGCGAATCTGCTGGTAAATTTTCTTCGGCCTCCGAGTACACGGAGTCTTCGGACTCATCCTGGGAATCGTGGACCACTTCGGGTTCCTCGGATGCTGCACCTTCGCCATCTTTCGATTCTGGAACGTCTTCGAGAGAATCTTCAACAATTGGATGTTCAATTTCGTCGACGGTTTTTTTCGTAGCCGTTGAAGACGACACTGCTTTGGGCTCCGGATTCTCCGCATTTTCGGCAACACCGTTACGGCTCAAACTTGCACCATCGACCGAAAGATCATCCTTTATTTTTATCCCTAGGGTTTGAACTTTTTCAATGCCATTGACATTTTCATGTATAATTATCTGACGGACTGCCAACGGCGTTGCGGTCGGTTTTTTCGGCGGCGAAATCCGTTTCGGCATCTGCAAGATCGACCGCGACGATTTGGTCGGTTCCGAAACTCTGACATTGATGTATTTTTGACTGGAGACTGAGACATTCTGAGCCGGAACTTTGGCCGTGCCCTTGAAGACTGGAATCCTCGAAGCGATTCGATTTTTGCAGGATAACTCAACGGGACTTGGTTTTTTCACCGTTTCCTTGGATTGATTTTTCAAGCAGGATTTTTCACGCGTGATTTTTGTGGGAATACTCGTTGCCTTTTTCTCACAGGTTGTTTGGGTTTTCCCGCCCGCAACTTCCGGTTTGGTCTTCAAAGTCTTTGTTTCTCGTTGGTTTTTGATAGACGATCGATCGTTATTGGTTCTCGTTTCTTTGGTCGTTTTATTCAGGTCTTTCGGGGCTTCTGGCATTTCGTGACTTTTCGCCGACAGTGATTTTGGTTCTGGAACCACCAACGTCTTTTCCTCCAGGGTTGGCTTGACCTTGGACGAATTTCTGGCCATTTCATCAGCCACTTCTTTGGCTTTTGTTATTGTCGTGTTTTTCGGTATACCGCCGTACATGACCGCAACTTTTCGCGAAACCGGAACGGACTTTTTGGTTAATCTCATTGGCACTCTTTTAGCGAAAGATCGTTTGATCGGAGATCGCGGTCTCGATTTTACCGGACACGGCGTTTTCGGCACAGGCTTGTGAACCTTGAGTATTTTGTCGATTCCGAACGTCTTGGGAATCTCTTTACTATCAAGCTTGGATTTGGACTTGAGAGATCCTTCGGAACAGGAAGGAGGACAATCTTTTACTGCTACAGCTGGAGAACCGGTCACTTTCAATTCAAAAGTATGGGCAAGGCTCGTGACACTTGAGGGACTCGATAAAATTGTTGCATTATCGAGTGCAACGTTTGGTTCACATTCATTTACTTTCGTGCACGTGGAAATAACATTTTCAGGCTCAGACACAATTTCTTTGTCATTTTTCAAGGTTTTTTCTTCTAGGGATAAATCAGCTACAATTTTTTCGGGATAATTACTCGTTACTGTTTCTTCGATTCCTAAATTACTATTCTCGCGGTCAGTGACAATTAAAGGGACTAATTTTTCTTGCAAAATTTCAGTATTTACTTGAGAATTGTTTTGATTCGAGTTCTCAGGAAAATCATCAGAATTTACTTCGATACTTTCATCAATTTTTGTCTCATTTGAAACTTTTTCGGCTGGGACAAATTTTTGGCTCAAAATTCCTGTGTTGACTGTAGAAACCGATTCAATGGCTTGAGAATGTTGATCGAAATCAGGCTTTTGAATATCATTACGAACGTTTTCTTCATTTTCAGGGGGTTTTTCGGTAACAATCGTTAAGGGCTCGACTTTGATATCAGGATCGAATTTTTCTGGGTTTCCGGTTGAATTACTGGAATCGGGATTATCGATTTTTTCATTAACTTCGTTTCGATCGAGAGCTTTCGTTACCGGGACAATCGTTTCGGCCAAAGACTCTACTTTGACTTGAGGAGCAGATGTTTCGAAATAAATTTCACTACGTTTCGTCACCGTTGGCAGAACGTTCGTCCCGTTAGTCTGGAAGAAAATTGACGATATTTTTGGCATCGTCGTGACAACGTTTTCCGGTTGAATTTTTATAGCGACAGGTTTATCGATCAAGAGGGAAGATTGTGTTATTTTCAAGGTGCTTTGTTCAGCGGACAAAGTCGTTGGTTCGTTCGGTAAGACGTTAGGGATCAACGAAACATTTTCACTCGGGACAGGATTGGGTTGAGCGATTGATGGCACGAGCGAGGGAGAAGCTTTAGCATTAATCGGGCAATTAATCGAAGGAGGTACACTATTATTTCCATTTTCTACGGGAACAGGAATTTCGGGGTCCTTGTAAGATTTTTGCATCACTAATTCGATCGTGCCTGGAATTTCTCTGCCATCTTCGTTTTTTCTTTTCGGTACAACTTCCGGTTCTCGTGATCCAGAGGCGTCAGGTGAACTTTGGGCAACGAGATTTTGTTGCGACGTATTCGGATGACCAGGCTTGAGAGAAATGATGCTGGCTTTGGTCAAAGGCAGCTTAGCCATCATATTGGAAAATTTGTTTCTCAGGGAACGCAAATTCAAGCGGGATGGCGGGGTTTCCGGGGCTGGGGGATTTTCTACTAAAGTGGCGGGTGGCCTAGTTCCTGACGGATCTGTAGCAGGCTCGGGATTTGGGATAACCAATGAAATTTCGTCTTTCGTAAGTTGATCAGGATTGCGATGAATATTTTCGGATGGTGATCCAGCGTCCAAACTTTTCGGCTCTGCTTCTCTCGTAGCTGAATTTATTTCAGGCTTACGAACGTTATCGGCATGGATAGCGTTAGTGTTGCTGATTTTTGGTGACACGATTTTACGTACCGTCTTGTCTGTCGACTCGTCGTTTTCTCTTTTTGTAACTATTTCTTGAGTTGCATCAATTTCGTCGTTATTGATTAAACTGGATCGATCGATCGTTACTGTCTTCGAGGACTCGCTTTCTCCGGAAATGGATCGATTTGCTGGTGTCGTTTCGATCAAATTAGAATTCTCGGCAATTACAAGATTTTTCGATGATTCAACAGCGATTTCTTCGGACGTTGGAATTGTTGGAGTTTCTGTAATTATTTTCGGCGAAATTCCTTGCAATGCTACGGTCAACGGTCCGATCAACTGTTCTGGGAGACCCTTAACGGCGGATAGTAATTGTTCGACCGTTACTTGTTCGGAAGATTCGGATTTTCCGGTAGTATCGATCGGGATTGTCGATTGAACGGCGGGAACATCGATTTTGAGCTCATCAAGTTGCTTTTCTGAAATTGTCTCGGTTTTTTCGGTACTGGCAACTTTTAATGGATCGTTTGCAGCCGAAATCGGCGTGTCCTTGAGCGAGGACGCCTCGTCGATCAACGGCGATTGAGTTGGAGGTAAGATGTCGCGCGTGTCGTCGATTTTTTCGGCGACGATCATCGATCGATTCTCCTCATTCTGAACGCCACCGACGTATTGTCTTTCCTGCGTTTTCACGGTAACCGATGCAATGCTCTTTGTCGCAATTTCGGCCGCATTCGTCACGGAGTTCTGAGGGTCGATCGTTTCGGGAATGTCGCCACGATCGCAATTGCTGCTGAATAAATCGTTCCGATTATTACCGATTATAGTCCGCGATGTATCAGCCTTAGCCGAATGGCTCAGTTCGCTGCTCGAGGTCTCCGTTTGCCGTTGAAAGCCCGCCTGCAACGCGACGAAATCATCAACTACGGGAAACATTACCTGCTTCTTTGCTTCCTTATCCGATCCGTCCGGTTCACGTTCCCCAATTTCAGGTGCTAACCCACCGATCGCAACGGCTGCATCTGCATCACAAATCACGATCTCTTAATCGTAAATCCAAAACGTGCTACATTAAGGTCGTACTGTCGGTTTTAGAATTACCGTTCAGGATTTAATGAAATTTGATACGGTAGTAGATTATGATGAGAAAAAGATCCAGTCAAATTTGTAACAGGCTACAGAGAACCAGGAAAAAGATATTCGCATTGGTAATTTCATGAATTTTACATTGATTTCATTTCATTTCATTATATTTTACAATGAAAATGATTTTACAATGATTTATCATAAAACTTGATGTGAAATGTATAAAACTACCAATACGAATATGAATATCACCAATACCAATATGAATATCTTTTTTCTGGTCCTCTGTAGCCTCTTGAAAATTTGACTGGATCGTTCAGAATAAAATAAAATTTGGTACAGTAGTGGATTATGATGGGAAAAACATGAACTAACACTTTCAAGAGCCTACGTAGACAGGAAAAAGATATTCGCATTGTTAATTTCATGAATTTAACATTGATCATACCTTTCACTGTATTTATAATGAAAACTATGATTTCCCCTAAGAATTCATAAGCATTCATTATAAAATACAATGGAAACTGAGATTTATCATAAAACTCAAGGTTCAATGTATGGAACTACCAATTTGAGTATTTTTTCTGGTCCTCTGTAGCCCCTCGAAAATTTAACTGCATGGATCGTTAAATGGATCGTTACTGGATCCAGTACAATTTTCATCAGGCTACAGAAAACCAGAAAAAAGATGTTTGCATTCATCATTTAATGAATTTAACATTGATTTAATACATTCAATTGTACTTTACAATGAAAACTGCGGTTTCTCCTAAAAATTGATAAGAATTCATCGCAAAATACAATGAAAACTGAAATTTATCATAAAACTCAAGGTTAAATGTATGGAACTACCAATATAAGTATTTTTTCTGGTCCTCTGTAGCCCCTCGAAAATTTAACTGGATCGTTCAGAATAAAATAAAATTTGGTACAGTAGTGGATTGTGATGAGAAAAAGATCCAGTAAAATTTTCAAGAGGCTACAGAAAGCCAGGAAAAAGATATTCGCATTGGTAATTTCATGAATTTCACATTGATTTCATACATTTCATTGTATTTTATAATGGAAACTGTGATTTTCCCTAAGAATTGATCAGAATTTATTGTAAAATACAATGAAAACTGAGATTTATCATAAAACTTAATGTTAAACGTATGAAACTAACAATACGAATATCTTTTTTCGGGTTCTCTGTAGCCTCTTGAAAATTTGACTGGATTTCTTTCTTGTCATAATCCACTACGGTACCAAATTTTATTAAATTCTGAATAGTAATTATAAAACTGACAGTGCTCTGTTAATTCATCAGTAATCGTTAAGAATCGTTCCCGAAACCGAATTTTGCATGATTCCCTAGAGGGATTCAGACGCCCATTTGTAGGAATTTTAGTAAGGATTAATGGAGACACTCACCCACCCGAGGTGCAGCCTCCTCGTTCTCCACCCCCGAAGGTGGTCCCCAAATTCTCATTAAAAACGGTTTCAACTGATTCTTTTGAAGTTCCAACAACGCGGCTTCCTCGTTGCCGGCGTTATCGTTAAGAGCTTTGACGACTTCGATCATCGTGAAGTTACCTCTAGCCATAATGTCTGCGCACTGTATAAAAAGGTCAAAAATGAACAATAATTCGGAATACTTTGATTGAGATTCTAACTCGATCAAAAAACCTACTTTTTTCTGCCTCTGTTGGATAGCACGAGCGACAGCGGACCACACATCGCCTTTCGACAGTCTCAAGTATTCCTTGGCCTCGCTAGGGCTAAGAATTCCAACGTCATCAACACTATCAGGAATTTCTTTTCCCCTAGTCGTGACCAATACTTGAACCGTCTCGATGAGATGAGGCCACTGTCTGTTGAGCCAATCAACAGGGTCAGTCGCGCCCTGGGCCAACGCGACTTGAATATCGTCCGCAGAATACCCAAATTTCTCAGCCTCTCGCAAAAGTTCAACGAGTTCAAGTCCCTGACGAGTTATCGTCGAAAGACCTGGCTGGAGGATTCCGGACGTTGGTGCATCCGGAACGAATCTGTGCTGGCTCGGTTCCTGCAATTCCAAATATCGAAAAAAAACTTATTCGAAGCTCATCGAAGCTGACGATCGATGAAAAGCTGTTTTCTCGTTATTGGATAAATATTCTGCAGCAGTAATGATCGGCGTCGAAATTTGCCATGAGGATCCTTTCGACCCGTCTCCAGGACACGTCTGCATGTTTGCAGAGTACGCTGGAATTAGCACAGGTGAGGGAAAGTGAGGGTAAAACGAGATGGTGGCTGTTATTCGTAAACTTGTGTCGAAGCAGCTTCGCCAACGCTCTGCGAAGTGGAACGAGAGATGATGGCATGCTTTACAATAAAACAAGAAGGATGAATGAATTCCTCAAAGCTCGAGGCTCATTAAAACGTTGATAATAATCATTAGAATAAATGTACAATGTAATTTTGATGATTTTCAATAATTAGTGTTAACCCTATTTAAAATACAGATGCGTTCACACCGAGGCTACGTAAAGATATAAAATACACGGTGAATTGGAATCAACAAGCGTTAGATTACCAGGACGTAATTGAGGGCACGATGATGAAGCAAATAAAGGGCGAAAGTAAATTAAAAAAACAACGAATGGAAAACCAAAGCGATGATCACATCGACGCGACCTGGGCCATTTTCTTTCCCTTTTTTTTATTTACCCTAGAATGATAATAGAGCTGTGACGACGAATCAATGGAATTTCTTCTCGTGCAATGTGACGAGCTCGGTTGCACGAGGTAATGATGTTGGGCATGCTGTTGATGGTGCTGTCGCGGATATAGATCCGGGCTGTTTACGAATCGACTCCCTTCCTAAAATAAAAGGGAAATTCTCGTACGAGATTTGAGTGATTTGTTGAAAAAATTGTTGACAAATGTTTGCATTTTATTTTTCGTGTACCTCAGAATCGCTTTCCTCACGATTCAGAAACAAATTCGATCTTCTGATGTTTTTGTTTGACTTCAATGGCAGCACGTCGTAGGTCTGCAAACAATGAGCCACATTTTTCTCTCCCTTTTTCGTAATTAATTAATTATCCTCCAATTTAGTTCTAGTTAGCAACAAAATTGGGGCTTGAAATTTTTTTTGTTCCAATTAGGAAAAATATCGGATTCAAAAATCTAACCTGCGTCGAAATACTTTGGGGAGGCGGCGACGTTCCTCTTTCGATGGAAACCGCCACGTGGCCTTGAGGCTCTTGATTTTTTGGTGGATTTTCCGGCTGCGATGAAACGTTATTCAAAGTGCTCGAGGCCTGACCGGAAGGATCGTCGATCGTCGAGTCGATTTCTCTGATTGGTGAGGTCGAAGTCGAGGTCGTTTTCGTCTCAATTTTTTTTGCCTCAGCGACCTCGATCGAGGCTCGTTCAATTTTTCTTCCTGCCAAATTTGCATCGTTTGTATCGTCGTGATTAGAAATATTCTCAGTCTCTGGTTCCTCATTTTCTGCACCGAACTCTTCTGCGAATCGTGAAAATCGCGTGACATTCAAGCAATATCGAAAAGCACTCAAATTTTTGATGATCCTGAAGTTTCCATCGTTGGAATGCAACGAAATTCTGCACCAAAATGAAATTTTGTCCAAAAACTTCGGTATTTTGTTGAATACGCTGAACTAAATATTTTTTGATAATTTAAAAATTTTCGTAACTTAATTTGCCAATATTTTTGATTCCGAACGAAACTGTCAGCAAAATTTAATATTGGAATGACAAAAATTTGCTTTTCGAAGGAACTTTCTAGAATATTTCTTGCTGCAATGACAAAATTTTTGGGATTTTTCGAAAAACGTTCAGTCGAACGTATCCAACAAAATATCGATCTTTTCCAACAATTTTTTGTTTTTCATTCTGTTATTCTTTGAGCAAAGCTCATAATTATAATTCTCTCGCGACCAAAAAACTCAATGGACACAAAAAATGGCCACGATTTTCAAAATTTAATAAATAACCAATAGAAAAAAATATTTTTCGTTGAATCTCAACGTTGCAAACTTCAGAGTCACGAATTTTGGCTCTTGTGGATAAATGCAACGACACTCGAATGAATAATAATGAGCGAAAATAAAATGAAACTTAAATTAAAAGAACTCATTGTCATTTCAATAAAGATCGGACTGATTTTGATTTTTTTCATTTTTTGACACATGTCTCTTTATTATTCATTCATTTGACGAGTATACATAGCCACGGGAGCACAAGAATCTCTTTAATTTTTTCCATCATCGCATAACGTTTCGTATAAATATATTTAGTTATTACTCATTAAAAAAAACTGTAAATAACTACACTGACGACGACGTGAGCACTGGGTAATTCACTCTAAAGTACGACTACAGGCGGAGACAAAAAATTGATGAACTAGCAAATTAACAAAAATGCAGGCTTCGCAAGTGGAATATTGGAGCGATCGTTTATCGACTCCACGATTTCTCGTGCTGTCAATCAATTTTTGATCGATCTGGAGACATTTTTGTCAATTAATTTAAAAAAAATGAAAATCCTTGGTTTTTCAACTACGATCTTTGATGAATCGAATGATTGAACGTTTTTGATTGATCGAATGATTTTGAAGTCGATAAAATGTTTGAAAAATCTCATAATTCTGATTCGAGACTATTTTTTAAAATTTGAACAACCGAGGAAATTGGAGGGCAGGGAATTTGTGAAAATCAAAGCGTGAAAGAGGTTTACAATTACTTGGGCATTTTGGTGCCAAATGAAAAACTAATTTTTCGCCTCGTTCTACCTTTTCCATTACCGGGATTAGCACTGTCGCCGCTCTCCTCGCTGTTGGAAATTTTAACGAGACTTCCAGGTGGTCTGTCTCGTGCATCGGGGCTGGGATTGGACATGGATGCGGTATTTTGATCGTCTTCGGTATTTTCAGTGGGTAGAGCGCTGCTGCGAGTTTTGCAGCAAACTGCGCAAACTTTATCCTTCGCCTCGTTGATAAAGGTGCAATGTTCGCAAGGCCATTCTTCAGTAACGTCGTTCAAATTGTCCGCGGCTGTTTTCGACTCTGGAAGCTTTTTTTTTGTGTCATTTATTTCAGCGCCATTTTCGATGCTTTCCGGTGGTTTCTTGTCGAGGTTCGTGGAGGACTTTGTGACGTTGAAACGATGCGAAGCTTCTGGAATGACAGTCGCCGGTTTCGGAGGGTCCGAGAGCTTGCTACGATCGTTGGCAACTTTTGGTGGACTCGCCGGTGGCATTTGCCGTCTCGCAGCGATCGGTTTGGCCACCGAATCACGTTTGACTTCCCGCTCGTCCGAGGACGATGCTTTTCGCAAACTTGAGGCCGGAGACCGACTTTTTAACGCGTCTTCGTGCTCTGACGTTGTCGTCGAATTCTTCCGCGAAGAAATCGATCTTTTGGCCATGTTCGCGGCTCCCTCCACGATTTTACTCCCGACGTTTCCTGACGATGAATTCCTTTCGTTGTAATCCTCCGACGAGCTGTTCAATCTGCTGCGTGAAACGATCGCCGATCGACGCTCCAGCGTCTCTTCCTCGACGCTGCTCCTTCTTCTCCTTCCGCGATCTCTTCCGTTCTCGTTCTTCGCGCAACCTCGACGACCGTCCGAATGCCCAATACCGATCGCCGCTTCCTCCAACTTTGAACTCCGCGAGATCGACCTGCGATCCTCCTCCACGTCCGACTGCTGCCTCGACCGATTCCGAACCTGCTCCCGCGGGTCAAACTTCTCCATACACTTCCGCGATGAACCAACCAATCCCGAGGAATTCCTCCGCAACGATGCTCGCGAATCCTCGCTAAACGACGACGTCCTATTCCTCCCTCTACGATCTTCCTCCGTCTCCGATTGTCGATGCGATCTCATTCCTCCTCGCAACTCGACATCCTCGTAATCGTAATTCCGCGACGACACACTCGAATCTCGTTTCTTCTCCATCGAACTGCCTGACCATCTTTTCGAATCTCCACCGTTTATTCTATCCTCCGAACGCCATTTGCTGAAATTATTTCATTCTCAAGATTCTTCGCTTTTCATGAAAATCTATCGAACCGCGACACTTTGTTCTTTTTTCTTAAATCCGAATACAAGTTTTTGTCTGGATATTTTTAAAATTGTTTACGGATCGATCTTTGTGTATATTTTTTTATTTGAAAAACTTTGAAAAATCACAAAAATTTTGTCATTGCAGCAAGAAATATTCTAAAAAGTCTCTACGAAAAGTAAATTTTTGTCATTCCAATATTAAATTTTGCTGACAGTTTCCTTGGGAATCAAAAGTATTGGCGAGGTTAAGAAAATTTTTAAATTATCAAAAAATATTTAGTCGACCGTATTCAACAAAATATCGGAGTTTTTTGACAAAATTTTATTTTCAGTGCAGAATTTCGTTGCATTGCAACGATGGAAATTATTTCATTTTGAAGATTCTTCGCTTTTCATGAAAATCTATCGAACTGCGATACTTTGTTCTTTTTTTTTTATGCGAATACAATTTTTTGTCTCGATATTTTTCAAATTTTTTACGGATCGATTTTTTTGTATATTTATTTATTTGAAAAACTTTGAAAAATCACAAAATTTTTGTCATTGCAGCAAGAAATATTCTAGAAAGTCTCTACGAAAAGTAAATTTTTGTCAGTCCGATCGTAAATTTTGCTGACAGTTCCGTTAAAAATAAAAAATATTGTCAAAATTACGGGAAATTTTGAAATTATCCGAAAATATTGAGTTCACCGTGTTCAACAAAATATCGACGTTTTTTTGACATAATTGAATTTTCAGTGCAAAGTCACGAGGATAATAAAAATCTGCATTTTTCGAATGAAAGTTTTTATAAAAATGACATTGAGCTACACTGACCTATGTCGAGTTTTCGACAACAAGGATCGGTTGTCATCGTCATCCTGATAAATTCTGTGTCTGCTTCTGGAGGCGCTATTTCGGCGAAGATTTCTGGAGCTCCGTGAAAGGCGATCATCAAAGTCGGAAGAGTCTTCGGACTCTTCGGAACTGGCGTCCGAATGTGAATCCGGCGACCTTCGCGAACGAGGTCGAGAAGCGAGCGATTTTCGTGATTTCAAGCTGGGCGACGGGGACGGAGCTCGACTCCTTCTGCTCGATTTGACACTTCGCGCTGGACTGTGTCCTCGCGATAAATTTCCAGGATAGTGCGGCGGCAACATTTGTTGGGAATTGTAGCCCATCGGATACGCCCACATCGGTGGATGGTTCAGACTCATGGTCGAACCTCCGACGGGTCCGTCCCAGGGATTCACCGGAGGATACCAAATCATCGGCATTCCTCTGGGTCCCAAATGTGCCACCGATTGCGCCTGGAACGTCACAATTCGGTTATACACAACAATTTAAAGTCATCATCAAAAATCTTCGATCACAAAATAACTTTATTTAGGATTCTTCAATAATTTTGTATCGACGTAAGAATTTGAGATATTTAATTTCAATTCACTTCCATTCAACGAAGAAATCTGGACGCGTGAAAGGGCTTCCGGTTCGCATTGAAAATATAACCAACTACTGTACCAAAGCCCACCAACCAAAAATCCAAATCAACGAATAATGCCAGAATTAACGAACCAAATGAATTTATGCCGAAGGCTCTTTTGCCAACCTCGCGTCACTTGGAAAAACAATCTCTGCCCGATTGAAAAACGTTCATAACGGAAAATGCATCGTCTCGCGTCACTGAAAAATATTTTTCTGTTTCCCGAAGCAAATATTCAGTTCGATACGGACAGACACGAGTTTTTTTTACAAAATTCGTTCGGTTTTTCAAAAATAACGACAGAACCTGGAATTTATTCTGCTTAACGTATCACAAAATCACTTTATTAAGGATTCTAGGAAGAAAAATTGACTGACGTCAAGAATTTGAGATATTTCATTTCCAATTTTTTAATTTTCCCATCCAAACGCGTGGAAATTTAAGTCGCGTTTCGTTTATGGGTTGCAAAAAACTACGTTTAGGATTTTTCTTTAAAAAATTCGACTCGTAGCCTTCCTGGCTGTTTGACAAAAAAATCCTAATTCCATTTTTTTTACACCTCGATTTTTGCAACTTTTATCTCAAAATCTAAACGTCGGAGAATTTTTCTCCGACGAGTTTTCTTTATAGCCGAAACCTGTTTCTTTTTTTATCCTTCTCTCAATCCTGCATCAAAAAACAAAAAGAATGAGCCCAAGTTGAACCCTTTTCGTTGAATTTTGCCCAAGATATGGATTTTCCAAAATTGCGGTCAGTAATGAGGTTACCGAAATATATAGGCAAAAAAAAAAGGTTACCGTGTTAGGGTTGAATGTAAAAGAATTTTCGGCATATGTATTATTTTTGAATATTGACCTGTTGCATGGTAGCGGGATTCCAAATATGGGGCGATGACAAATCGCAAACGCTGGCCGACTGCATCATATTTCTGGGCGGAGGTGGGGGTGGAGTGGGTGATCCGGTGAGACTATTTCGCGGATTGTTGAGACTCAATGGCCTGGGAATGGTCATCGTGTCTCTATTGGTCTCCGGATGAGACGAATTCGGTAATCTCCTTCGATTGGCATCCTGAGCCCTCATGGCTTCCTGATACCGTCGATATCGCTCCTAAAATCATTAAAGTCATCAACAAAGAGAACAAATAATTAATTAGTGATTCTTGTCTGATAATTACTTGAAGGGTCGACATTTTGTCCATGCCGGAGGACTCCGGAGTGGCAGGATTAACAAGAGACTGTGCTGATCTCGTGGAAGTTAAAGTTGACGAAGAATTCGGCGTCGAGGGCAATGGTCTCGTCTGCACATTCGGGCTTGTTCTTTTCATACTGCCGTGCTTATCGTTCAACGAAACTTGCTTCGTAAGATCCTGAGTTATCGACGATCTTCCCTAATTAGCACCGGAAAATACTTTTGCAAATATATTTTTTCATTTTTATTAATCATCATTTTAATAACTGTTTCTGGGCGAGTGACAATGTGAGGAGATTCGGACGAAACATGTGCCAGGACTCGGATATTCGGCTCAATCGAACCACAACGTAATGTTCCTTTTTCGGCTCCATCAGCATTTTTTCTTGCGTCATACTTCCGAACTGTTTATCGCGCTCAGATTGTGTGAAAATATTTCCTTGTTGCTGTTGTTGGTGATCAATTGTTTTCGCAAAATGTATAAACTGATTATTCATGTAATTATCATTGTCGTGACCTTGGTGTAACGCATTCGTATTTTCTTATAGGCACTAAGAGTACACTAAACATTTTAATGAGATTTGATTTTATTATTTTTAAGTTCACCTGTGGAGACGAGGTTAAATAGTTACGAACGTAAAATTATATAAATTCGTGTAAATTGACGAGAAAATATTCAATTTAAATAAATTGTGGAATGAAAAATATTTATGTACTCCAAAAATTAGAGAAAAAAAATTAACGAAACCACTGAAAAGAAAAATTTGTCGGAAAAGATCGATTTTTCGTTGGTCACGTTCGGACTAGACGTTTTTTTGAAAAATCACAGAAATTTGGCCATTTTAGCAAGAAATATTCTAGAAAGTCTCTTCGAAAAGTAAATTTTTGTCATTCCAATCGTAAATTTCTCTGGGAGTTTCGTTGGAAATCAAAAATATTGTCAAAATAATGAAAATTTCGAGAATATCTCAAAATATTTGGTTCATCGTGTTCAACGAGTTGTCGGACGTTTTTTGACAAATTTGATTTTCAGTGTAAGGAATAACAATAATAAAATCACGTTTGAGTACATGAAAATTTTCATGCTTAATCGATATTAAAAATAGTAGAAAAATAATTTGACAAATATTTGTAAAATGTGAAAACAATAATTGAAAAGAAATTTTACCATAAAATAACCCCGTCTCTTTGAAATTCTCGCCAGGAGAATTGCGATAATCTATAAAGCATATTTTCTCATCTCGATGAAATGTTGGGCATGTTTGTTTGAATAATATTTCTTCGTCGAGGCTCAGGAGGAAATTAGGCGAGAGCGCAGCCTACCTGGGTGTTTCTACGATTTCTTCGTGGTGGCGGAACAGGAGGTGGATTTGCGTTGGCCTCGCCTTTGGGCGGCAAGGGCGGCCGCGTCCTGCATCCGGCGTCTTGGTTCATCGTTCCAGAATTCTCCTGCGGCAGTATCCTGCGACGCGTGTGACCTCGTCTCTTCGGATGTTTGTGATTAACGTCGTCGCAGGTCTCGCAATAGAACTCTTTGCACGTGTCGCATCGAGCGAATAAATTTTTTGTGCCGCAGAGAGCGCATTTTTGACTGTTTGAATTGTTCGAGTATACCGAGGCGTTTTTTATCTCGGGGCTAGAGTTTTTCGCTGCTTGTGATAATGGGGCTCGAGAATTGTTCGGGGCTGTGGAGTTTTGCGATCGCACCGGAAATTCAATGACCTCGTAGTCCGGGTCACCGCAATCTCCGGTCAACGAAGGTGGCGGCGATCTAGGGGGCGTGGGCACTCGTCGTGATCCTGATGGACCGTCCTGTGGCGATCGTCCTACTTGCTGCTGCTGTTGCTGTTGCTTAACAGGGAACAAAATTCCTTCAGTTTTAAAATTCCTTCAAATTCAAAATTTTGTAGAAACGTTTTTGGCACCAAAACTCACAGTTTTCTCCTACGAAGAAAATTAATTCACAATTTTTCATTTTCCCCATCCGAACGCGTGTAAATTCAAGTCAAGTGTTAAAAAGTTGCAAAAATCGAGTTGTAAAAAAAATGTATTTAGGATTTTTTTTGCAGATAGCCAGAAAGGTTGTGAGCCGAATTTTTTCAGATAAATCCTAAACACATTTATTTGCAACTCATAAACAGAATTCTTCATTCACAGAATTTTTTTTCTTAGGAGAAAATTGTCAATTTCGGTGTCAAGAATGTTCATAAAACATTGAGGAATTCCGAATAAAGTAATTTTGTGATGGTAATAAAGTTAAAGGCAAAACTAAGTGGTGCAGGAATAATATTGAAAAAATTGTCAATTATTTACCATGACCCAATGGGGCATAGTACGAGCCATTCGAAGGCGAGTCGAGGGATTCGAGATGGCCATGGGTCGCCATCTTTCTGCACCCTGGTTCTGGAAATACCAACAATTGAAATTTGAAATTTGAATTGAAACAAATTGAAATTTTTAATTATGCAAAAGGAAGTTTTTGACGTATTTAAAAGTAAATTTTTTAAATTGATTCCACAATGGAATTTCGTATTATAAAATCGACCTTTTTGTCGTTCGATAAAAAAACGTCAATTGTTTTCCATCGAGGTGGCGCCGTTTGCGCGTGTCGATATCGCGGAGTTTCTGAGAGAAAAGGAGTAACGCAAGCATTTGCGGCGAATACAACACGTTAGAAGCGACCGATGTCGATCTATTTGTGAAACTGAGGAAAAGCAATTCTCTCGCACTCTTTCTTTCTTTCTCTCTCAGTCGCTCGCACCCAAAGTCTAAGAATAACCCTTAAGCGTCTCTCAATCTAACGAACTCTCCGTGACGCTACGATCCCATATGCTTTTTGGCTGCAAATCATTACCGTGCAACACATTTTTCCCAATTTTTAACTAACCGTCCGGTCGATGATGGAAATTCAATTCCGTGTCTCGTTCTATGAGTCTCGAGATTAATTAATTTTTTAATTACCCACCAAAACACTTCAAGGTTGAGTCATTAATGAAAAAATCATTGAATTCAACGAGACAATCAACATTTCGTTATAATTTCGTCAAAGTGTGCAAATAAAAATTAATGATGGAAATTTTTTTTATTACAGCGAGTTTTTCACTTAATTCCCGATCGAATTTGATTAAATTCACACTAAAAATAAAACTTTTGTCATTGCAGCAAGAAGCATTCTAGAAAGTCTTTTCGAAAAGAAAATTTTTGTCATTCCAATCGTAAATTTTGCTGACAGTTCGGTTAGAAATCAAAAATATTATCAAAATTACGAAAATTTCGAAATTATCTAAAAATATTGAGTTCAACATTTGCAAAAAATTTTCTCCAGCATTTTTCATGATGAGCTTTCTTGTTATTGTTTATAAATTTCCATTTGTCATGTGTCAACGTGATCCCCTAATAATTCCCAACACTCAAAGACGCTAATTCGACATGGAATTTTCGTTTTAACACAAAATCGTTTTATTCCCCTTGCAAGATTCAGTTTATCAAAATTCGAAAAAATCGCAACGAACGAAAAAGTTGATATCACGTGTGTTTTCGAGCTAATCTGCTCAATAAATTGTGCATGGCGCGCTGCGTCTCGACGCGGAAGTACGCAAATAGCAAAAAGCACCAAAAATATATGATGACAGGCATGAGTCGTCGCGACGTCTATGATCCGAGAGGACGTCACGATTTCCCTCAATTTCTCGTTAATTTTTAGGTGTGAAAATAATCATGAAATTCGTTTATCAACAAATTTCCGACAAATTTATCAAACACTGTCCATTTTTGAATCGACGAACGAAACGAAGAGGGAAGCAAAGTGCAAGAACGCGAAAAAGTGTATGAAAAGATGAATTTAGTGAGCACGATGACAAAATCACTGAGGAAAGTTGGCATTAGAAGAGCTTTATTTAGACGAGGTACCAGAAGAATCCCCGGCTTGTTTTCACACTCAACTATTCACAGATTTTCCACTCAAAACTAAAAAAAAGTAGAAAAAAAATAGAATTACGAGCCAAAATCAAGAAGTAAATCCGAAAAGCACGAAGAATTGATTCGATCGATAAATTCCACAATATCGCAGCAATTTTTCTATCATATTTCGCATAAATCCGGATAAAGATCTCCGAATCTCATGATGAGCGGAGAAAATAAAGATTTTTCCATTTGTTTCCGTAACTCGTGACCTGGGTCCGCTGCGAATGTTAATTTTGTCGGTTTTTTGATAATTGCACTCGTAATTAATTCGTTAATTGATTGAAAAACTAGTGGCGATTGATCGGAAGGATTTCACTGTCAGTTTCCAATGAAAATTCACTCACACTCATGTGACCTCGCGGAGGTCTGTCTCTATATAGTAATTGTTCTCGTTCCCGCTGTACGTCCTGGTTGTCTCGAGTTGTTTGGGGGCCTCCGAGGTCCAGCCGGCGGCGCAACACTGTCCTCTCTCAGTTCGCTAGGGTGGCGTCCAACTCGCGTGAATTTCTTACCAGAGAATAGAGCTGCAGTGTATTCTATAGAGAATAAATACGAGCGAAAGTGTGAAGCTGCGGAAAAGAGAGGGCGAGCGAAAGAGAGAGAGAGAGAGATGAAAATAGGGGCTGCTATTTTCGTAACGGAGGCTGGATCGCTGCCCACCAAACAAGAAGCACGCCTCTTCTTCATCTTCTTCTTCTCCTTCCTCCCCGGAAAGTATCCGCGCTCGCGTAAACCTACATCAGCTTCGACGCGCTCGTCCCTAATTCCAAAATTTCACATTTTTTCGGCGTCACTTCGCGTTTCCGGAAAACTTATTTCCTGCTTCGGGCATTAACCCTTCGAGCCATTGCGTTCGACCTACATTTCCCCAACCTGTCTGGGACAACGACCTTCTCGAAAATTCGTAAAAAAAAAAAAAAACAAAGCCAACGGAAAGCTCCTCAAATACCGTTGATGTGGACTTATGGAGTTCTTGTCGTGGACTTGTCTGATGGAACTTTTAAAAACGTTATTGGAATCGATTCCGATGTAGAACTTTTGTTTTATCGACGAATCCACTTCAAAAACTGATGCCATTCAATCAGTTTTGTTCCAACAAGACGCACGAGAATCGTGGACTCGTGTAGTTAACTTCGAAAAATTCTACAAGCCGAAAAGACGCAATCGGGCATCGTGTACTTGTCTAGTTTAATTTTTGGAATCGATTCCGATTCAAAACTGTTATTTTATAGACGACTCTACCTTGGAAACTGGAGCCATTCGATCAGTCTGTTCGTGAACCGTCAGCCAACGAGACGCACGAGAATTATGGAACGAAAAAATCGACAACTATTACAATCGCAGTATGTCGAGTCCGATGAACTTTTAATTAGGGCATTGCGATGCATCAACATTTCATTTTTACTTTTTTTCCCACCAAAGCTCCTCATAACGGTTTTATACATTTTTCTCAAGCTAATCCTCGACTAAACTGATTGCTCATGTACATTGCTCGGATTCCGGCGTTTCCATTTCACTACAATCAAAGTTGAATACATGCATTCCTTACGATTTTGCGAAGCTCCTAAACTGATCGCTTTAACAGACCGATAGTGTGTAAGTTGGAGACCAAAACGTTTATAGTGTTCGAGTGAAAATAATGAACGATTTGCAGCTTATCAGCCGTAGGTAAATTACCGACGCGCAGTTTCAATTTTTGATTTATCATTTCCGACTGTCACGAAGGAATTCACGTTATCGACGTCTCGGCGCGAGTTACCATCGGTCGGTTAAAAATTGTTGTTTTCCAACCACCTGCTCCGACACTACGTTATCGACGATTCATTCAAAGCGTGAAAAAAGAACATGCAAAATAAAGGGCCCACAGCGTTCTTGGTGAACCGTCAGTCTTTGATGTTTGCGTTGTTTTATTTCGTGGACGATTTAACGTGCAATTCTCGATACGGCTGGGCCGTGAGTAATGAAAGGAATGTTTACACGTACGGCAACAGCAGGGTATGAGCTTTGAAAGTTGGAACGGAGCGCGTTATTCTGTTTCTCAGAAGCTCCGAGCTTCCTGGAAAAACATTTCGCTACACGCGTCGCTATAGAGACGTACGAAAACACGAATGAGTTTATATATTTTCTGACCAAATCTTGACACAGGGAAATACGTCGGCGGGGTCGTCGTGTGTCGAACACGAGAAATAAAGTTCACGAGAGTAAATTTGTTTACATATACACATGCACACACACACACATAGGCATCTGCGATTCGGAAAAAAATGATACACGTATATACATATCGCGCGAAGGCGCCACAAAGCCGAGTTGGCGGGTCGTAGCTTTGTTTGTTTTCATTGGTCGCGTTCGTGTGCGAGTACGTGTCGAAAGTTTTGTAGCAGCCAACGGAAGGATATCGTTTGCCTTAAAATCGGTTTGACAGTCGGGACAAATTTACACACGCTTTCGATACAAAAACGTCAAGGAATAACTTCCTCTTGTTTTTTTTCTCTCCCTCTGGTCGCTCGCTCGCTTCGGTACTCGCGACTAAATCGCCAGCGCTCCGTCCCGAGAATCGAACGTATCGCTTTTTCTTCCGTTTTATTTTTTTCTCCTAACCGGAGCACTTTGGCTGCATTAGCATTTTCGAAAGATCCAATTATTTTTCTTTGTCTCTGCGCCCACAGAGTGGAAAACTCAGAGGCAAATATACTTTTTTTTAACCCTCGTAACCTCTTTTTTTTACCTATTCCGGTAACATGGGGTCGCGAATGACTCCATGAAAAAGATTCAACTTGGGCTCATTCTTTTCAGTTTTTCATGCAGGATCACGTGAGCCTAGGTCAATTTTGCCCAAAGTCAAAAAATTAGGGAAAAATGCCTTAAGACGATAAAAAACGGGAGAACGAAGGAAAAAAATTGTGTTTGATTTATTTTTATGCAACATTTCATCTCGCAGGATTTCGATCGAAGTTCGAACGAAAATTCCGAATACTTCGAGAAATTCGCATATTATTTTTATGCAACATTTCATCTCGCAGGATTTCGATCGAAGTTCGAACGAAAATTCCGAATACTTCGAGAAATTCGCATATTTTTTTGCAATTAGCCAAAAATTTGAATCGATTCGCAAAAAATAAAGAATGCATGACGCTTATTCAAACGTTATTCGCTACAATATCAACCGCCGGGGATTCTAGGGTTCGCGCGAAGCTTCAAAAACTTTCTAATAAAGTGATCAAAAAAGTTTAATCACATCGATCGATTATTGCCAATAAAATCAATAATTATTCAATTCAATGGACCCCAATTTTGAAAAATTCATATCTCCGGTAAAATTTAACGAAAAGTGTTCAACTTGGGCTCATTCTTTTCGTTTTTTCATGCAGAATCACGTGAGCCCGGGGAAAATTTGCACAAAGTCAAAAAATTAGTGAAAAATGTGGTAAAACGATAAAAAAACGGGAGAACGAAGGAAAAAAGTGGCGCGGGATTAAATTCTTCATATTTCTTTGTGATAGTTCCGGCTTCGAGGGTTCAAGACTCCTCCGCACGGATGGTCAAACTAATCACGCTGGAAATTGTCATACAATTTAAAAATGACAACAAAACGAGAATAATAATTACAATAATTAGAACAATTGAGTCTCAAAAAAATGCGATGCCATGTATAATTTTTCAATTATATAAATTCAGTCTCTTTTCTCGTTCAAGAATGACTGGCAGTTGCGTCGATATGATTGTGTTTCATTTTCTGTGAAAAATGAGGCGCGACGAGTGTATTAGTATTTCTTGTTCGTTCCGGGTCTTGCATAAGAAATACCGTAGATTTCATGACTTACATATATTTATACATGTTTATATACATTATCGAGGATGACGCATCTCGTGAATCCTCGTTAGTGCCCTCCACCCTCTGCTACCGGAGCCTCATGCTGTGTACGGTATAATAACGACCAAGGATATCAAGTTTTCAAACTCTGAAATAATAAGAACGAGCGCAAACTGCTCACACATTGATTTTGCACTTTAGACAGATATTCTCTGATCCCCTAACAACCAAATCGATTTTTCTAATAAAATGATTTCCAATTTTCTAGTCAAAAATTTCCAACTTTTTGGAATCGTCGAAAAAAAAATGAAACTTTGACAATTTTTTCCTTCGCTCTCCCGTCCTTTGATGGTTTTATCGAATTTTTGACTGATTTTTCGACTGCATTGAAAAACGAAAAAAGTGAGCCCAAGTTGATCGATTTTCGTTAAATTTTACTGGAGATATGAATTTTTCAAAATTTGCGTCATTTTTGAGCCCAAATTAACGGAATAGTTGAAAAAAATAAAGTTACCGTTGTAGGGTTAATAATTTTGTAGATTCGATTGAGATTTTTGGAGAGTTGGAGAGCGGACGAGGACGAAGCAGAAAGAAACGACGAAGGAGACAAAAGTTGATTCTTCTATTCGACGAGTGGACTTTCTAATTATCAGTAGTTTATCTCTTCTCCTGCTTCGTCTTCCGAGAAAAAGAAGAAAAAATGATCGAATGAGGTGGAGAAAGCGAATGAGAGATAGAAAAACATACAAACACGTTCACATGTTTTTTGTTCGATCGTTTTCTTTGATCATCTCGAGATCTCGAATGCCTTTGACATTGCCGCACCGAGTCCAATCATCGCCACATCCGCGCACCATCTTCGCTATAAAAAAGCATGGATCAGAGAATTTTAATCGGATACGCGATCCTGGAGATTCTAAACGATAATTTGAAACTTAAATTCGTTAGAGACTCGAGCAGTTCCATCATATTTTTCATCGAGTTTTCATATATCCCGAAGTTAATGTTGGATTGAAAACTTCCTCTTCACGTGGATTTACGATCAACCGAAGTTTGCGTTATCCGGATTCCCAAGATCTCGTCAAAACATTTTACGAAATGTTGAATTTTGATAAATTTCATTGAGAAACATCGAAGAAAACTCCATGAAAATTCACAAAACTCATTATTTTAGGGAAATTCTAAACGTTTGAAAAATTTTCTGACGTTTGGAATTTGAGATATTTGATTCACAATTTTTTATTTTCCCCATCTGAACGCGTGTAAATTGAAGTCACGTTTCGTCAAAAAGTTGCAAAAATCGAGTTGCAAAAAAAATGTAATTAGGATTCTTTTTGCAAACAGCCAGAAAGGCTACGAGTCGAATTTTTTAAAGAAAAATCCTAAACGTAGTTTTTTGCAACCCATAAACGAAACGCGACTTGAATTTCCACGCGTTTGGATGGGAAAATTAAAAAATTGGAAATGAAATATCTCAAATTCTTGACGTCAGGCAATTTTTCTTCCTAGAATCCTAAATAAAGTGATTTTGTGATACGTTAAGCAGAAAAAATTCCAGGTTATGTCGTTATTTTTGAAAAACTGAACGAATTTTGTAAAAAAAACTCGTGTCTGTCCGTATCGAACTGAATATTTGCTTCGGAAAAAAAAAAATGTTTTTCAGTGACGCGAGACGATGCATTTTATGTTATGAACGTTTTTCAATCGGGCAGGGATTATTTTTCCAAGTGACGTGAGGTTGGCAAAAGAGCCTTCGGCATAAATCCATTTGGTTCGTTAATTCTGGCATTATTCGTTGATCTGGATTTTTGGTTGGTGGGCTTTGGTACAGTAGTTGGTTATATTTTCAATGCGAACCGGAAGCCCTTTCACGCGTCCTAATTTCTTCGTTGAATGGAAGACTCGAAAAGTCTCGTGAGTCAAACAAGAGACCGGGTCTTTTTATATTTCTTTCCGATCGTCTCTCGTTTCTCTTCCATTATTTCGTCGAGAACGATATTTTTTTGTACTCTTTCGTTTTTTTTTCGTCTTTTCCTCCCTGGCGAATTCTCCTTTTACGTCATTATTCCAAGGACGTATTGCACTGGAATAAAAATAAAATAAAAGTGTCTGCTCTTCCGCCATGTTTGCCATGAAATTCCATCAATCAGGCGATTGTCTTACGTTTTTTTCTTTCTTCCTTCTCCTTGTTTCATTTTTTTCCCGCCTAATGACGAACGTCTGTTTCGCGGTGACTTTGCCGAGCACCGAACGTGATTTTATTCAATTGATTAGTAAATTTATCGCCGAGCGAGAATGTCGCTTGTGCAACCAACATCTTTTCTGTTTTCAATTACGTTCGCTTCTTCGTATTTCTTCCAATTGCTCACCAGATTTTTGCGCTCAAGATCATGACTCAAAGACATCATTCACAACGATCACGTACATTTCAATGAACGTAACTTCATCAATCTCGAAAGACGATGTTGATCATTATTTCGAGATGATTTTATCGAAATATTGACACGTGTAAATAAATTCTCGGCTCAATGTCATAGAAACGGAAAAATTTCCCTACCAAATGGCAATTTTCACTCTATGATTTTATGAAGATTCCAAATACGTTTGGTCGCTTCATGTGGTTCGAATGAACAGCAGCAGAGCCTGAACTTGATTCCAAACGTGCATTTTTCGTCTTTTACTAAACCTTCGATAATTATTTTCAAATGATTCTGAAGTTTGCATCGTTGGAATGCAACGAAAGTCTTTTTCACATTTGGCAAAAATAATTATTTAAATGGAGAATTTAATTAAGATGATAAAATGATCGATTTTTGCCACCCGAAAACATATCGGCTCGAAAAATTTAGATGACATTGAAAATTGAACGAATTGACAATAAAATGAAATATTTTTCGTTGCATTCCAACGTTGCAAACTTCAGCATCATATTTTCAGCCCACAATGTATTTTCTTTACAAAACTGCATCGTCGTTCACGATGCACAATTATTCTGCAAATTTGCCTCTCACAAAATAATAATCAACATTGAGGCAATTAAATGGGAACAACAATCATTGTCTCCTCAAAATTCATTCAAAATAATTAGCGACAAACTCCTTGGTGGAGAAATTTCCTGCTGGAGATAAAAATAAAAATAAAAATGGTTCGACTATCGAAAAAAAACTCGAAAAAAAATGAATTTTTCAGTCGAGTGGAAAAAATATGCAGGAAGAAAAAAAATCGTGATCGAACTTTTTTTTTTTAATTGATGAGACAGAAGTAAAAAAGTTTTGGGTTTCGAAGAAAAAATCTTGGTTTTTTCAACTCGAAAAAGCCCATAGCTCGTGTTTCGTTGCACACGCATTTGTCCACTTCAAATATTGATGAAGATTTATTTGTCTTCTGTTTTGGGACTAAAGCCCTCGCCTGTATTTCACGTATATCGCGGGGCTGTGTAACGAGGATTCGATTAACAAATTTTCGCCATCGTCAACGAAACGAGGCCTCTCTATGAATTATTAATCGACGTCAACCAAAATTCAAACGGTTTTGATTGACGAAATTCTCTCAATCGACAAATACTCACACTCGTTCTCTTTCTCGCTCGTATCGACGACGCGTTAAAACGCTCCGATATTTGTCGCAATTACTGAATGCATTGACAGTTATACTTGTGAGAGGCTTTCCAGATGTAATCGAGAGACCGCGTGGCTAAATATTCACCGCTGCTCCATTTGTTTTTCCCCCCAGAACGGTGAGAATGCTTTTTATAATTCTGTATGGCTTAAATGCAACTGTGGGGGGCGGGGATTATTATTAAGGACGTTGTATCGCGACGACCAAATCTAAATCTTTCTTTTCAGTTTTTCTCACATAAAAAATGGGGTGCGAGCCCAAGTTCATTGAAAAAAGTTGTTACAAATTGACTAAATTCAAGATTGCCCGAGGCAATTTGTATTTTTTATATAATAACCTAAATTTTGAAAAAAATTTACGACCGATTTTTTTGAAAAACTTAATAAAGCTTCTTCGATGTTACATAAAAGCGTATGCAAAGTTTTAAGAGGCTTCACCATTTAGAAATCGAAATATTGAATGTTGAAAATTGGAAATTTTGACACGCGCTCTTACGAGAAACTGCTGAAAAATGTGATTTTTATAAATAAATATCTCGACTAGGACATGGTGAATCGTCTTAAAATTGCTCGAGCTATTAGAAATCACTAATTTCTTTGTGTGGTGTAAATTTGAAGGAATTCTATCGATAGAAAATGTTGCATACAACGTCCTGAATCGAATTAAATAATTTCAATTTTTTTTTTGCTGTGTAGTTCGAAAAAAATGGATTTTCATCCAAATTTGTTCATCAAACAAATAATTTCTTCATATTTTATTTTCAATTCACGTAATGATTAAATAAGCAGGGTAAACGTCGAAGAAATGAAAATAAATGTGACAATGAATTTGATGGAGATACAGAAACACGTCCATTTGAAAGAATCGAAAACTTAGCATAGAACGTTCTCAATTCGATGGAAGAAAAACCATGCATCATGTTTTTAATCTGCTTGGATATAATTGCAAAGATTGAATTTTTCCTTGGTCGATTAACGAAACGACGAAGGTTCGAGAGTCTGGTGACTCTTGGTGTGTATTCGGAGTCTCGTAAATCGTAATCTTTCGTTTGCACTCTATCAATATCTAGGCTACGACGATTGTGTGCAGTGAAATGCATTTATCGAACGTCCAAAGGTCCGCACGATTCTTATCAATTAGTAACAGGTTTTCTCGTCTTTTTTGTCGTGTCAGATTTTTTCGACTCAGGACAAACATTTTCGCGTCGTTTTTCTCCATTATTGTAGGCGATGCTATCGAAATGTTTAGTCCAAATAAAAATCGTTGTCTCGTTTCATTTCTTTCGAATTTAAACGAACGATCCGCGCGATTCATCTTCCGCTTTTTTCGCCTCTTTCTCTGCGACTTATTCTTCGTGCTCTGTTGGGGTGCCAAAAACGCGATACATTAACGCGATCCCCGAGCCAGCGGGTGCTTTTGGTTCTATCGCGTCGAGGTATAAACTTTCTATGCACTTGCATGGGGCATTTCATGGCAACTCGATTTCAAAACTTTTTCCACCAAAACACGAAAAATTCTGCATTAAATGAAATTCCGTGCAAATTGTCACATGGCGTGAAAATTCGTTTCAATAAAATCGGTAAAAATACGTCGTCCGATAATTCCGACAAACGAACCAACACTGAGAAAAAAAATCGTTCATCTTACTCCATTTTTTCCCATAAAAAAAATTGCTACATTGTGTTTTTTTTTCTTTTTTGACAAACGATCGATTTTATCCCACGAGCTCACAAAAATTTCTCGCAAATAAATCAACTCCATTTTTGACAATTAAAATTTGTCAAAAAACGTCGATATTTTGTTAAATACGTTGAACTGAATATTTTTGGATAATTTCGACATTTTCGTTATTTTTTTTAATATTTTTTATTTTCTATTGGAATTTTCGGCAGAATTTACGATCGGAATGACAAAAATTTACTTTTCGAAGAGACTTTTCAATCGATCTTTTCGAAATATCGATTTTTGCAAACAAAATTTCCTTTTTAGTGTATTTTTTCTCCCAATCACGAATTTTCTTTGAACCAAGACAGAAAACACAGAAAAAAAACGTTTTAGAGAAATGCAAATTCGCGTTTGAACAATTTTCTTTTTTGCTGGTTTTTTGTTGCCATTTTTTATCATTTAAATCTCGTCAGAACGTTGTGACGGAAACTCTCCATCCGTCGACCGGTGAAAAATTGACGTTCGTTTTTATTTACGATTTTTAATCGTCGAGCAAGGTTCAGAATTTTGGTAAAAACTGAATTTGTTGAATTTTCTGGAGACTAGAAATGGGATGAGTTTGATTTCGCGTGGGCTCGCCTGTGAACAGCGTGTTACGCTATAATAGTACAACTATAGAGCCCAAACCGGGTGATCAGTTGCCTGAGTCGAGGTTCACACACCCTCGCACACATACAGAGGAACACGCATCGCATCAATCTTCTTCGCCAACAATGTTCACGTAAATTACCCTCATCGATATCACAAAGCGCCACCGAAAGAGAGGGACAACGGGAGAGAAATACTTGTCGAGGGGGTGCAAGCCTTGTATATTGCATTATAATCGAAAAAAGACCGAAGGAAATTGAGAACAAAAAATAATGGACAAGAAAAAAACGTGTGGGAAAGTGGAGTCTCATCCCTGACAGGAAATTATGTGTGACGAATGATAAAACGTTTTCCTAGCGCCGAAAATTAAGTACAAAAATACCTCGGACGAATTTATTCTCTCCCAATTTCGCAACTGCATCCTCGATTCTTGGTGCCATTGCGTTCGATCGAAGAATTTCAAGTATTACGATCACGAAGACACTTTATTCGGTGTCACCAAAACCAAAACCAACAGATTTCTCCTATGACGGACGATTGTTTGATGTTAAGAATTCGAGATATTTAATTTTTGATTTTCGTCATCCAAACGCGTGTGAATTAAATTCACGTTTCATTAAAAAGTTGCAAAAATCGCGTTGCCAAAAAAATGTATTTAGGATTTTTTTTTGCAATCAGCCAGAAAGGCTACGAGTCGAATTTTTAAAGAAAAATCCTAAACACATGTTTTTGAAACTCATAAACAAATCGCGACTTGAATTTACACGCGTTTAGATGGAAAAATTTAAAAATTGACAATTGTTAGTTTCGGTATGAAGAATGTTCATACAAAATTAGAGGAAAATCTTGAATTAATTAATTTTGTGATGGTAGAAATCGAAGTAATTTTGCTGAGTCATTAGGGAAATGTGAATCTTCATTTATGCAATTGTCACTTTTCTCTCCTGCTGTTGAGGATGGAAAAATGTTTTATTCGGTTTTGGAACGTTTGTGTTGGTTTTGATGGAGAGTGCATTTCCGTATTTGGAGACTAGGGATGATCTCGAGATTAATCCAAGGTTTTGAATGGGAGGACGTTTGTTGGGCCGAATGTGTACGAAAACGTAGCAATTCATCGGAAGGAAGTTGTACATGGAAATGTATTTGGTCGTTATGGTGAGGCGGGTTCAAAGCAATCTAGCCTCGAAGGGGTTTAAAGGGGTTGAATGTCTGAGAAGCGACCAAGGGATGAGAATGGAAGGAAGATTGGTCTGGTTGTTAAAGTTTTCGTGGAGAAATCCGCACGCGGAGCCACGCGAGCTTTTGTCTGTTGTGAGGTTAACCCTTGGGGGTGTTTTCGGGGGTGTGGGACGGGGGTGGTTTCCACTGGGGTGTTTTGTACGAAGAGAAACGATACGGCGGTTAATGTACCGTTATGATCTTTATAGCCGTCGTTTATAGACCCGTTTAGGATCGAGTTTTCACACCGAAACGACAAACGCGTAACCCTCGCACTCGAGGTTTTGGCTCGTCTCAACTGCGAACCTCAAACTGTAGACTCCAAAAGCTCAAATCGCTGCTAGCGTATCGGTCCGCCATTACGGATACACAGAATCCCTAAAAAAAATAGGGGTGGAGGGTTTCTACCCCCTCCCCCGCGATTATCCTCCCTCCATGATCGCTCCAGTGTCTACTTTCGCATCAGCGAAACTGCTCGTCCTCCCTTCGTTTCCCCCGGAGCTTATTTTCCAGCCAAACCATAAAAGCACTTGTCCTTGTTCCACCCCTAAAAGTCACCCCCACACACACACATACATCCCGAGCATATCCTCGTCCGATTTACAACGTACTCATCCTCGGATTTGCCGTTTAGACTCTTTAAACTTTGAGTATCGAGTCTTTTCCTCTTATCTCCGGCATCGTTCTCGAGCGACATATACAGAAGAGTTTTTCGTGCATTTTCTCCTCTTGCCATCGCGTCACACTTTCTCGAAAGAAGGAGAAAAAAATCTTAGTCGCGTCGCCAGATTGGTGGATTTGGTTTTTTCCGGAAATCGGAGTTTACGGCCTTTTTTTTTTTAATGGAGCCATTTTCATGTTTTCCTTATCGGTGAGGGATTTTTTTTTTAATGGTATAAACTTCGAATGTGCCGTAAAAAAAAAAAGCTGGAAAATGGCAGACTGGAAATGAAATTTTGTCAAAAAAACGTCGATATTTTGGTGAACACGGTGAACTCAATATTTTTGGATAATTTCAAAATTTTCCGTAATTTTGACAATATTTTTTATTTCTAACGGAACTGGCAGCAAAATTTACGATCGGACTGAAAAAAATTTACTTTTCGAAAAGACTTTCTAGAATATTTCTTGCTGCATTGACAAAATTTTTGTGATTTTTCAAAGTTTTTCAAATGAAAAAAATATACAAAAAGATCGATCCGTAAAAAATTTGAAAAATATCGAGACAAAAACTTGTATTCGCATAAAAAAAAAAAAGAACAAAGTATCGCATTTCGATAGATTTTCATGAAAAGCGAAGAATCTTCAAAATGAAATAATTTCCATGGTTGGAATGCAACGAAATTCTGCACTGAAAATAAAATTTTGTCAAAAAAATCCGATATTTTGTTGAAAACGGTGAACTAAATTTTTTTGGATAATTTGGAAAATTTCGTAATTTTGACTATATTTTTTATTTCCAACGGAACTGTCAACAAAATTTACGATTCGAAGAGACTTTCTAGAATATTTCTCGCTGCAATGACAACATTTTTGTGATTTTTCAAAAAAATGTTTAGTCGTACGTATCCAACAAAATATCGATCTTTTTCTATGAAATTTTCTTTTCGCCAGTGCAGTGCCTCGAAGATGCAGCTTGACTTGTCACACAGCTCTGGGGATCGATCTTTTCAATTTTCTATTCAGGACCAACGCTTTCACGTACATCCGTTTTCTCTCTTTATTTTCGTCCCGACAAATTGGGAAAATCCTCGTCTCTTCATCTCTGAGCTTTGACTCGATGCGTTTCCGTGACAGGTTTTTTTTTTTGCTTATTTAACGAAGCTTATTTTAATTATCGTCAATCAGCCTGAGGGTCGTGCCCTTGGGCTTACCCGACGTTAATTGCATTAATTGCTGAATTTTCTCTCGTATACTCTCTATGTCCGTTCTCCCCTTCAGTCACTCTCGCTCTCTTTCATCACCTTTTTCCCAGCTCTTGCCTGCTGTCGAGCTCTCCAAATTCGACAAGTGTTTTAATTTCGTTTTTCTTTCACTTTTCTATTTCACTTTCTCCCTCTCTCTCTTCGTATGCTGCTAATTCGTACATTCACTCGCCACTTTTTCAGTGTCTGCCTATACTCCGTAAATAACTTCCGCGTTTGCGGACTCCGACTCGCTCTCTCACGAGTTAATTCCCATCCGAGTCATTAATAACCGGCTCATTTTTATCAACGTTTGCCCGAGCACTCTCCGGACTCTCCGACAAGATTTTCAATTAGGGAATCAAGCAGCCTTCTTAAGACTTCAATTTACGAGTGATTATTATTGTTGTTTTTATAATAACGATAATAATTATTATTCAAGCAATTAAATCGTAGATTTTTCATTTATGTCAACTAATCGTGCTTGCGGGCTTTGCTGGAAAGCAAACCTGGTTGGCGCTAAAACGTACGGCCAGCTTAATATGAAGAGATGAAAAATTTTCGTCAAAATCTTGAAACTTTGATTTTTACTAAAATCGCTATAACTTTTTTTTTTTTTTTCAAACTGGCCACCGCTCATTTTCTTCGTTTTCGAATTATCTTTGAATTGGTAATTAGCGATTTTTGATTATTTATCATTTTTAAGTTGCTTGTGAACTTTGAAAGTGGAAAATGTGACGAAAAATGTGATTTTTTGGTTCGGGTTGCCAAAAATGAAAAATTATCGGAATGCAATACAGCCTAAAAGCTATTTTGATTCATGAGCTTCATTCTTGTGAAAGATTCATTAAAATTGGTTCACTGGTTTTTGCGTGAAAAGGGCACAAACACAATTTTGTAGGGACGTGTTAGGGTCTCCGCAAAAATGGTCTCCACTACCTTTTTTTTTTCCAGCCTTTCAGCGGGTAGTTGTTAATTTTTTTTGGTTGATTCTCCGTGTTTACGAAATCACGATTAATCCGTATTAATCGTCGAGTAGAACGCACAGCTTAGTTTGAGAACTCGGCTAATGCTGAACCTTTCGGGGGCTTGCTCTCGCATTATGCGCGATGGAATCTCTCCGGACTGAGGGCGAAATTCACGTTGCAAAGGTGTGCAGGCGTGCCACCCGCGCTGTCTTAAGGACTCTCAGACTGAAACTTGGCGGCTCCTTCGCGAAAGGAAAGTGCAACCAAGAGTGATCGAGACAATGTGAGAGCGAGAGAGATAAAATGTTCTCACTAGACTCGACGACGTAGTAATGGCTCTTAGGCCCCTCTATACGTACTCTTATCCCTTTGAAATCATCTATATGCAGATTCCGGTCGCGTGCACTTAAGTGCATACCTCCTGCACTCCCTTTTAAATACTCGCTCGCAGTCCTGACGTCGTAGAAACAGAAACAACGATATATATAGATATATATATATCAATATAAACGTATGTTGCTACTTTTTTCATATACAGGGTGTCCAAAAAGTGAAAAACTGAAAATTTGCCATTCGATTCCTCGTGTAATTCGCAACAAAAAAAGTCCAGTCGACATGCCGTCGTTTTCCCTTAGTTTTCGAGTTATCGTAATTTTTTAGTTTTTCCGATTTTTTGTCTTTTTTTCGAGATTTTTTATATTTTTTATTGTCATTTGGTTAAGAATCGGGAATGGCTCATGGAGGGAGGATCTATTGAAGAAAAACGAATATTTTTGTCGATACGCTTGACAGATTTCAATTCGATTAAAAAATATGGACTTTTTTTGCCGCCGGAAAATCGACCGTAATTCGATGGTTTTTGAGCAGTTTCGCGGACGAAAATCCAGGCAGGGAAAGCTCGGGACGTTGATTGTTTGAAATCAATTGGAAAAGTCAGGCACACCCTGTATATTGAAGTGCAGTTTGCAGGAGCATGATGCGGGTGAAGAAAGCTCCGGGCCTGGCCAGTGTGTATTAGCAAGTACGTAGTAAATCTGAGGTGAGCTGTATAGATCGAGGGCTAACTACCCCCGGGGCATATCGGTAAGATCTCAGTGACAAGCACCGCAGGGTCGGTTAATACGATTTCGAGATAACGCTAGATTACTTGCCTGCGGAACAAGAGAGTTGAGTTGTCGTGTATCTTAACACGAACTGGACTCACTGGATCGAACGCAATTACCAAATTTGCAAAAAATAAAGAATGCACGAAGCTTATTCAAACGTTATTCGCTACAATATAAACTGCCGGGGATTCTAAGGTTCCCGCGAAGCCTTAAAAACTTTCTAATAAAGTGATCAAAAAAGTCTAATCAAATCGATCGCTTATTGCCAATAAAATCAATAATTACTCAATTCAAATGACCCCAATTTTGAAAAATTCATATCTACGGTAAAATTTAACGCAAAAGATTCAACTTGGGCTCATTCTTTTCGTTTTTTAATGCAGAATCACGCGAGCCTAGGGCCATTTTGCTTCAATTCAAAAAATTACTAAAAAAATACGTCAAAACGATTTAAAGAACGGGAGAACGAGGGGCGCGGGATTTTAAGTCGCTCGGGGTCGTTTTTGACCCCAGGGTAGCGTTCTAGGGTTAGAAAACAAAGAAAATGATGAAAATTAATTCCATACACGAGCCTTAACGATTTCACCATCTTGAGTTGAACGTTAATGAGTCTGCTCGTCGTTCCTGTATATAGCTCTAACGTTTGGACGTGATATCGATATTATCTACCCCTTGTCTGCATACCCTGCTAGTCTGTATGTTACACAATACATAAATATGATATTAAGGACACATATCTATGTAGTGAACCCCCTACGACTTAGGCTTTACGAAATGCAGTGTATATGAACCATTTCTAAACCTCATGTACACATGTAAACCACCCCTATCTTATATACACAACTTTACTAGCAGGTTATCCTAGCTCAGACGATTTTTTTTATTGTCGTGTCTTCGCCTCTGGAATTTATCTATAGATATGGACAAAAAAGTGGCGTGACTATTAAAATCTATATATCTATATAAAATCCCACTACGAAATTGTGTTTGTGCCCTTTTCACGCAAAAACCAGTGAACCGATTTTGATGAATCTTTCACAAGAATGAAGCTCATGAATCAAAATAGCTTTTAGGCTGTATTGCATTCCGATAATTTTTTATTTTTGGCAACCCGAACCAAAAAATCACATTTTTCGTCACATTTTCCACTTTCAAAGTTCACAAGCAACTGAAAAATGATAATAAATCAAAAATCGCTAATTGCCAATTCAAAGATCATTCGAAAACGAAGAAAATGAGCGGTGGCCAGTTTGTAAAAAAAAAAAAAAGTTATAGCGATTTTAGTAAAAATCCAAGTTTCAAGATTTTGGAATAAAAATTTCAACTTTTTATATTGAGCTATCGATTTATTAAGTCAGTTGTTCATGTATATAGATAAAAAAAAAAAAACATGGTTACGTTGCGCATAGGTATTAAAAATGCCCTAAAGCTTTACACAGATACGAAAACAACCCCTAGCTTGGAATGTATAAATATCTATACTACCCTTATGCTCGAAATTGACGTCGAGAGAGAGAGAGAGAGAGGGAGAGACGTGCATATATAGCAGGGAATATGTAACACCAAGGGGTTTGATTTTACAGGGGTTGAAAGAGCAGGGGTAGCATCCCCGACAGTTTGATGCACGACTCTCGAATTTTGCTACCCCTGCAAATGCTCCCTCCATCGCTCACGAAGTTGAAATTCTCTTTACCATTCCTCTTTCTCACTGGGTGTAGCAACCGGCACCCTTAAAATCCGAAATATCGTCTGCCTCGCGATTGCACTCCCTCCTTCGAGGCCTTTCCGTGTCACTTCCATCGAATTATATCGCGTGTGTACGAGACTCCAAAGATAAATCCACGGCTGGCAATGGTCCAGGTGAATTTTTCCAACTTATCGATCATACAAAGCCCGTTTGTAGTTTTACAACCCCCAGAAAATCATCCCTTCCAACTTTTCGACCAATTAACCGTACACCCAAACGACTCGGGACTTAATTATCATTCGCCATTTAATTTACCCCCCCCAACAATACATCGCCCTACCCTGGACGGAATATTAATTATAATTTCCGTCCGCCAGAGAGGGAGAGGAAAAAAGTTGAAAAGTCGAGACTTCTCCGCACTGGACGACTTTTAACCATGAATAATTTTCGATTCTCCTCACTCTCCCCTCTTCACTCCAACAACACGAGACTCTCGGGACGAGCGAAATTTTTCAATTTAAATCCTGCGTCCTGACCATCGCGAAATCAGACGGAAAGTTTAATCGCTCGCCAATCCATCGTATATTTCGTTCCATGGGTCGTTCTTTGCACAATATCCTATTTCTCACATTTTCTACCTGTTCAAAATGTCACAGGTGCCCATTTTTTCCTGTCAGAACTTTTTACCATGACAATTTGCTAATTTTTCCCTTCGTTTACCCATTTTTTATCGTTTCACCGCATTTTTAACTAATTTTTCGACTTTGAGCGGAATTGCCCCAGACTCACGCGATCCTGCATTAAAAAACGAAAAGAATGAGCCCAAGTTGAACGTTTTTCGTTAAATTTTACCGGAGATATGAATTTTGCAACATTGGGGTCATTTTTGACCCCAGGTTGCCGGAATAAGTGAAAAAAAATAAAGTCATCGTTCCAGAGTTAAAAATTGTTCCATTTTTTCACGAATTTATCAACATTCGTTTGCCTAAATTTTACGTTAATGCCCATCGTTATGGCCGATGGAAAGTGTGAGTGAAAGAAAGAGAGAAAAAAAAATTTTACGAGTGGAAATCCTTGAATATATTTTTACTGGATGTTTTGGTGTTGTTTTGATTTTTTTTTTTAACATCAATATCGCGAGATATTCATCGACATAGGGGTTCGCGCTGGTCTTTCATTTCCGGTCTTTTCGATTGGGACGTTTACACACATGTATATGTATGCCAGGGGAAATTTAGCCTTCGGGGAAACTCTGGGATTGAGATTTAGGGGTGAATCACAAAAAACACATTTACATTATCCTCAATTTGATTTATTTTCGGTTCAATCGATCCCATGCACGCCGAATAACACTGTAAACAAAAAGGATTTAGTTTAGAAAAAACAATCATACAATTCAACAACGTGGCAAGTGAAATTAACATTTTTTACACTCGATGTATTTTTTTCTTCAATTTTTTCCACCTGGAATTTTACCCCTGGAATTCCGTCAACCTGCCGAATTGAGAAAAAACACGTTCGATTTTTTTTTCACTAATTATTCAGTGAGATTGGTTTGGCGAAAAAATTCACAACAAAGAAACATTTTCTTTTTAATAAATAAAAATTCACCCATTACTCGACGTGCTAATGAAAAATTGATCATTAAAAAGAAGGAAAGAATTAAAAACGGAGAATCGTCAAGAATGACCTTGAATTTCCGCGAATTTTCCGTGTGCAAAACGAAAAACAATAATTTCTGTGAAAATAAAATAAAGTTTTGAATCTAGTAAACAAAAATTTATGAACGAATTCCCGAATTCGTCGTTTCACTTGAAATTTGGGAATTTATGATTGTTTTTTTTTTTTAAATGAGAATCATCGAACTTAAATACGAAGAATTTTTTCCGATCCATCGCGCGACATTCACGAGTATTTGGGAATTTAAAAATTGAAATAAACGTTCGGGATGAATTTTTGAATCGAATTATTAAATTATATGATTAATAATTATCGGAATTATTTGACGGCGATCGAGAAATGGTCGAGAGTGGCGGGAATTCTTGTGTAGGGTAAAAATACTGCGCGCGCATCGGAGCACGCTGCCGGTTGAGTTTTGTGTTGCTCGCACACCGCGTGGGCTTTCGCGTCCGTTCCCTTTCTCCCGGCCGCTTAGGCGCTCAGGTTCTGGTAACAGTTGTAGCTTGTGAGGCGAGAGTTTTCAGTTTAGTATTGGCGCTGCCTCTGACGCGCGAGGTACGTGCCCGCGGTCCTCGCTTCCGATTCCCGAAAACGTGAATTCCATGCGCAAGTTCGAAGACTCAAAAAACTCGACTGAAGTAAATAAATTTTCGATGAAATAGTTTTCCGAGGACGAGAACAATTAATAACGCGTTGAACACGAAAAAAAATCTTTTCCCTTTGTCCTTGCCGGTAAAATCCAGTAAACAAAACGAACGTTTGCCTTTGACAATCGGAAAAATAGTGCGCGCGTGCTCGAATTAACGTTCGGAAACTTATTCCTAGTAAAAATAATCAGCGTGACAAGGAACAAAAAAATGACGAGATTTTCGACATTTTGCGTGACCTTGATCGCCGCGCTTGTGTTTTCCGATGCGAGTGAAGATGTGGCGGGAAAAACGACGATACTGAAATGTTGCAAATACGGTGAAGAATTGTCGAAACCGAGCAGTGTTTACACAAAGGATGATGAAAATTCGAGTGCGTCGAAGTGTGTGCCGAGCTCTGTGCCATGGCAACCATTTATTTATTCGCCTACAAAGGGCGGGCTTATAAAAAATGTTCCCGATACCTGGCACGTTCTCGAAGGTGCGAGACCTCGTTGCGATAAAAAGGACCACGTTGTTACGTACGTGCCTTCGACCGAATTAAACCCGGTAATTATCCTCGAGGATGGCCCAGCGATTCCTCAACCTGGCACAGCGACTCCGTTCGAGCCCGGCCAATATTGCGCCGATTCTCGAGCCTTTTTAGTCTGTGCGCCTCGAAGAATCGAAGCAAACAATGCAGCTGCGACAATGAGACCAAAAATTCATCGATGTTGCGGCGACAATGCAGCTTTTCACGAAAAAAGGTGACAATTTTTTTCTACAACACACACAGTATCAAAATATCGTTGACACTTATCATTTATCATGATTTTTTCATATTTTTTCAAACACGATGTACGATGACGTTAGAAATCGATTTTCTACGACGTTCAAGTTTGCATCGTTGGAATGCAACGAAATTCATTAATTTTGTGACAAAACTCTTTACAAAAATGTACAATATGTCGTTACAATGTTGAAACGATCGATTTTTGTGGCCCAGCAAGTATATAAACTCGAAAGATTTCGATGTTTTATACAATTAAACAAATTATCAATAAAAATACGCATTTTTCCTTGCATTCCAACGTTGCAAACTTCAGCCTCATGATTTTTTCATGTTTTTTTTTCAATACAAAAAATCGCTTGCGAGCCTTAGTTCATTTTAGAAAGTTGTTACAAATCGACTGAAGAACAACGTACTCTAAATTCAAGACTGTCCGAGACAATTTGTATTTTTTATAGAATAACCAAAATTTCGAAAAAAATTTACCACCGATTTTTTTTGAAAAACTGAATAAAATTTCTTCGATGTTTCATAAAAGCGTGTGCAAAGTTTCAAGAGGCTTCACCATTTAGAAATCGAAATATTTAATGTTGAAAATTGGAACTTTTGACACGTGCTCTTACGAGAAACTACTGAAAATTGTGATTTTTATAAATAAATATCTCGACTTGGACATGGGGTATCGTCTTAAAATTGCTCGAGCTATTAGAAATCACTATTTTCTTTGTGTAGTGTAAATTTGACGGAATTCTATCGATAGAAAATGTTGCCTACAATGTCCTGAATCGAATTAAAGAATGTCAATTTTTTTTGCTCGCTAGTTCGACAAAAAATGGATTTTTATCGAAATTCGTTGATCGAACGAATAATTTCGAAATATTTTATTGACAATTGACTTAATTATTGAACAAACACTACGAATTTGGGAGAAATGGAAATAAATGTGACAATGAATTTGATGGAAATACAGAAACACGTGCGTTCATCTGAAAGAATCGGAGAGCGGTTTATCGTTGTTGCCAAACGCTTCCTCGATCGTCGAACTCGTGCCTGGTTTTCCATCTTGTCCGAGATCAGATAACTTCACGATCGTCGGAGCAGCTAAGGATGCTGTGGTCCAGCCTGACGGTGGCCTCGAGATTGACGGTGTCAATTTACCTTCTGAGCACTTTTGCGTCGAGAGAATCAACGAACTTGACGGAATTGCCAAGATTTTTGCATGCAGCGAGTACGCACCGCAGAGGTAATTTTTTCTCCACTTAATAAAAACGATCAAAAAAAGGCCCGAACCGAAGAATTAAAACTCCAAAGTCCAAAACTTTCCACGAGCATTTTCTGACACAATTTTTCGAAATTCTGCAACAATTGCATTTTTTTTTTTCAACGTCATTGCGACTCACGTTGGAAAAATTTGCAGATACATAGTTTTAAATCGTACGGTCGCCTTCGAACGTTATTAACGTTCCACGAGCACGTTTTTTTTACGAGGTTCCGTTTCGCGTTTAACGATTGGAACGGCTCCAGAGATCGGTGGCCGCGCGCGAGGTTTACTGTAGCCACCATTGTGTATATCGACATCTATACTTTTGTCCTACTGTTTTATTTGCCATTTTATACGGACATCTGCATTTATTTATGTTGCTCGTTTTTTCAAAAATTCGTATATGTGGACGTGGAGCTCGGGGGTGAGTTTTTGGTGGCTCGTGGGCTTATACACGTCCGGATTTACGATTGCGGTTCTCGGGGACTTGGGGAACCGATCAAGAGGTTTTTTTTTCTCATTTTTTATTTTTATTCTCTGGTCGAAAGACAGAACGATCGAGAGGTCAATGTAATTTCACAGATCCGGTTTCTCCGAGTGAGGAAGAAACAAAGACGAATGGAAAATTTGAATAATTTTATTAATCGCTCGATTAATCAATTTTTTTTTGCTCATTAATGATTTTTCGGGTTTTTTCTTCATTCTTTGAATTTTGTAGTAACGAGCCGGAGGATTTGACGAGGGAACGTGACGACAATTAGATTTATTGATGAAATTTTGAAAATTATACATTTTTGCACTTTGTCGAATTTCTCTTTGGCTTCTTGTGGATTCCTATGAAGTTTGCAACGTTGAGATTCAACGAAAAGTATTTGTTGTATTGATTATTTATTGAATTTTTCGGGTCGATTGAGTTTTTTGGTCGCAATGTTGAATAAAAATGATGAGCTCTGCTAAAGAATTGACGGAATTTCGTTGCATTCCATCGATGCAAACTTCAGGATCATTTTTATTTTGCGTTTGCCCGAATTTGGCTCAGGTAAATTTTTTCCTGGGCTTTTTTTTTCGTGATATTCTCCAGCTTATCGGTTTTCATGCTTTTCAGCCTCGTGTTATCTTTTTTCGGATTTTTCTTATTTTTTCTTCGTACTTGAGCTGGACCCGAGTAAACTTATCTTCACGGTGCATCGACCGTATGACCATTCAGAAACAACCATAGAGCGAGTCGGAATATCACAGGGAGAGAGTGAGAAACCAAGTCTTCGAATTTTCCAAGGCCATGGCACGCCCGCCACTTTCCTTCCTCGCATTCCTATCTCGAGTCTCTCTCTCTCTCCCTCTCTCTTTGGCTTCAGCTCTCTGTACTCGAGAACCTGATGACGTCCCATCTGCCCTGTTGCTTCCCTCGCTACAAATATACAAACCCATCTATGGTCATTCTCCTGTTCCATGGATCGTTATTGAATTTATATTTTTCTTCGATTCTCCGATTAAATTTGAATCAAAGATTTTTAGCGTTCGTATGACAAGAAATGTGTTGTAGAGTATTTTTCAATTTTTACGAGACTTTTCATGGTTTTTCCATCTTCTCAGTATTCAATTGTGTTTTCGATTCTACAAATTTTTGGCTAATTCCAAAAAAAGATGCGAATTTCTCGATGTGTTTGGAATTCTCGTTCGAACCTCGATCCAAGTCCTGCGAGGTCAAATGTTGCATAAAAATAAATCAAACACAATTTTTTATCGTTTTACCGCATTTTTCACTAATTTTTTGACTTTGAGCAAAATTGCCCCGGAAAAGAATGAGCCCAAATGAACTTTTTTGGTTCAATTTTACCGGAGATATGCATTTTTCAAAATTGGGGTCATTTCTGACCCCGGGTTGCCGAAATACGTAAAAAAAATGAGGTTTACGTTCTAGAGCTAATGGTCCGTGTCGTTTTTTGTCCATAGACCGGTCGTCCAGCCATTGGATATAAGATTCACGATGTATCCGATCAGTTTCATAATCAGTGCAATTTTCCTGGCTGCAACCCTCGCGGCAGGTTGGTTGCTGCCAGCATCACATCACGTTTTACACTGGAGATGTCAGACCCATCACGTTGTTTGCCTCATGCTGGCCGATATCCTTATGGCGGTTATACAACTCGGAAGTGATTCCCTCCATGGCAGCGGCTTATGCGACGTAGTCGGTGAGTAAACGAAAATAAATGAATTCCTTGATTAACCGGTTGATTGCTTCTGACGAAATTTTCAAGCGACGACAAAAATTGGCTTTAGAAATTCTCGCTCATACTGTTTTTCAAATTGATTTTCATGGAATTCTCGTGAATGAATCAAGTTCGGGATCGAGGAGAACAATGGAAAAAGTATTTGCCTCGGAAATGCATTTTTCAATCGAATTTTTAATCGTTTTCCATCTGAATATCGTTTTTTTATGTTTCTCCCCCCAAAAAAAAAGGAATGTAGGAAAATTCGCAATTCAATTTTCACACTCGATTGGAAAGACATTTTTCTTCTCAGGAACTCTGAAAATGGAACAAAACTGAACAGCTTTTTATTTTACTACAAATATTGGACTGCAATGATTTTTTTTCATACGTTTCTCGTTTGAAATTGTGTCTGAAAAAAAATATATATATTGCCATTCCTTTCTAGCGACTGATTGCTATTTTTAATCTTCGATCAAAATCAAATCAGCCTGAATATTGAGACTGATCCATATTTGCTTGACGATAATCTAAACCTCAATTTTCCACTATATCGACGAGCTACGGGACAGGCACAGGGATACATGCCTGAAATCGTTAAAACCAATTCACCGTGAGAATTTGAATTTACCCCTCGATTTTCGCTCCTTGCTTCTCTCGTATTTTCACCTACGAGGCCTTCGACACTGAATCGTCAATCCGACAAGAATCTTTCGCTCCATCAGAAATGTTCTCCTCCAGAAAAAAAATTCGCATCAATTTTTCCAATTATTTAATGACGATAACCGAATAAATCAAAATCTGAAGCTTTGATGCAATTGCATAAAAATTTATCAATCAAAATCGTCAATTCACTCTCTTTTCCAAGTTTTTAACATTTTTTTTCCAGACGATCTGAAATCTTGCAACTTTTGCTATGAAAAAGATTCATTCACGAAAAATTGATCGCTTGTTTTTCTTTTATTTGAGGTCGGTTTCGAAATTATCGTTCAGAATTTGATTAAATTTTATACAGTTGTAGATTTTGGTAGGAAAAAGATCGAAATTAAATTTTCAAGAGGCTGCAGAGAACCAGAAAAAATATATTCGCATTGATAATTTCATGAATTTAACATTGATTTCATACGTTTCATTGTATTTTACAATGAAAACTGTGATTTCTCCTAAAAATTGATAAGAATTCGTTATAAATTACAATGAAAATTGAGATTTATCACAAAACTCAACGTTAAATGTACGGAACTACCAATATGAGTATTTTTTTGGTCCTCTGCAGCCTCTTGAAAATTTGACTGGATCGTTCCGAATAAAACAAAATTTGGTACAGTAGTGGATTATGATAAGAAAAAGATCCAGTAAAATTTTCAAGAGGCCACAGAGAATCAGGAAAAAGATGTTCGCATTGGTAATTTCATGAATTTAACATTGATTTCATACGTTTCATTGTATTTTACAATGAAAACTGAGATTTGTCATAAAACTCAACGTTAAATGTATAAAACTACCAATACGAATATTTTTTGTCAGTTTCTCTGTGGCCTATGGAAAATTTGACTGGATCTTTTTCTTATCATGATCCACAAATAACAAATACCAAATTTCATTAAATTCTGAACGGTAATTCTAAAACCGACAGTACTAACTTGACAAGTTTTTCGTTATCATTTTGGAAGAAATGAAGAAGAATTTAGCATGGGAAATCCCATAGATAGTTTCGTCTCTATCGTTCGCTCTTGCTTTCTCTTTCTCTATCTCTTCCAATTCTCCTCTTCGTGCACATTTGTCCACTCAATCTCCGTGCATAGCATTCCCAAACTACACCCCTCGGTCACGACACGTGAAACACTCTCTCGTGTTACACATACGTACATATACATATGTGAGTGAAAAAGGAGGGGGGGGGGGAGATTGTGAACCAACTGGTTATATTTGCAGGGGCGTTTTACCCTCAACCGAAACTATCCTACGGGGTAATTATTCGGATGATCGTGGTAATCCCTTGGCAAAGCCCTTGCTCTTCTCTCTCTCCTCCATCCTCTTTCTCGCCACTTCCTTCGCAGCCCAAAAACACCCGGAGAGAATCAAGGAGAGAGAGAGAGTGAAACGTACTTGAACGAATGTTCGATTCTCGTCGTTTTAACGATCGTTGAAATCGATTACGAGGCTACGAAGCCTCCGAAACCGGAGAGCAAACGATATATTCACCCTCGAACTACATCCACGAGGGATTTCCATCCCTCATCCCCAAAATTCCATTCTCGTCCAGCAAGCTTGTCCGCGAGTGTATTGACCAAAATGAGATCAAACGGAAAACGTTTCATGATTTATTTTCATATTCCCTGACTATTCGGATAAATCTCCACATCTTTTTGCCCGTCGATATTTCCATTGGTTTCCGCGCCCGTAACAATTTTCCCATTGGAACGAAAAATTAATGAATGACACTGAAGCTCGCTACGTTCGGGTGCAACGAAAAAAAATATACGTTTTTCCATTAACTGTTCAATTTCGCAACAATTTTCGCACCTATTTTGTCTTTATATCCTAAAAAAAAGCCAATTTGCTTTCCTGACCAAATATCGAATAAAAATCTTGAAATCTGCTGAAAAAAACGGAATTTCGTTGCATTCCAACGATGCAAACTGCAACATCGTAAATATAATTGTTTCGCAGTTTTTTCCAATAAAATTGAATATCTTTTACGTTTTTTTTCTGCCTCAAATGTTTTTTTTTTTTTTTCGTCAATCATTCAAGTCGAAATAATTCGCGACAAATATGGGAATTTTTCTTGCACGGAAAACCACGATATCATGGAGAAGATTTTTTTTCTCTCTCTTCTCCTCTTCTGAGATCGTTGGCGGTGACTCGCAATTGCCGTATGAAAAACCACGAGGGTCGAGGACCTTCCAGGGTCTCGGCAAGTGTCGAGAGATACGATGTTCGAGGCTTCTATACTACCTCGCACAGAGAGATGCCATCGAGAGAGGGAGCGAGAGCAAAGAAAGGAGAAAGTGGAACGCGCGCTTGCCTCTGACCCACTTTAATTCCTCGACGTAAATAAATATATTTTGTACGTTAAACCGTGTACGTAGCTTTTGGATCGCACTTGAAAATCTCACAATCTCTTCCTCGAGTCTCTTTATGGTAATCCGCGGGGTAATCCGGGTCGGTGGGGCAAAATGGATCTCGCTACTTCGAGAAATTGAAACTCGTAGTTTTTTCCCGTTGATCGATTCGATTTCATTGAAATTCTCATTCATCCTCCGGCTCGAGGAATTTCGTCGCTGAATTCTGTCTGTAGGATTTTTTTTTTTTATGAAAGCTTCTCTGGATCGCAATTGTTATTATTGTCGTTTCTTTTAATGTCACGAGCGTCTTGACGATCCGGTAGCAAGTCGTCGATTCTTCTTTACGCAACGACATACTTTTATAGGCACAACGGCGGCGAATCGTTAAATAATGGCAAACGTGACGAGTGACATTCCAATCCTTGGAGAATACAAAAGTTTGCTATTATATGCTTATTATCCGCACGCAGAATTTTTTTTTTTTAAATCTTCGTTTATTAACGCGACCTTGCTTTCTAATTTTCCGAAGGCTTTTTCAATTATTTCCATCTCTTTGCGGCTGGTTAAAAATTTTTTTTTCTTCTTCTTAACGATTCGTCGTTTTTATGTTTTTATTGAGACATTTTTGTTGTGATTCATCGGTTCCTCGGTTACTAGATCGTTTAATAATGCTGAGACGATTTTGCTAATTTTTTAAGGTTTGACCAACACAAATTGACTTTATTTAGGGCTCTAACAACATTTCGGAGTAACGTTCTTGGCACTGAAATTCACAGCTTCCTCCTGTGACGAAAAATTTTCTGATTTTTCGAATTTGAGATATTTAATGTGCAATTTTTCATTTTCCCAATCAAAACTCGCGTAAATTGACGTTAATTTTTGTTAAAAAGTTGCAAAAATCGAGTTGCAAATAAAAATGTATTTAGGATTTTTTTGCGGACAGCCAGAAAGGTTACGAGTCGAAATTTTTTCAGAAAAGTCCTAAACACATTTTTTTGCAACTCATACACCAGACGCGACTTTAATTTGCACGCGTTTAGATGGAAAAAGTTAAAAATTGGAAATGAAATATGTCAAATTTGTAACGTCTGAGAGTTTTTCTTCATTTTGGAGTGATTTTTTAGTTTTTGTGTCAAGAATTTTAATACAAAATTATTAAAGAAGCCTCAATAAAGTATTTTTTGGCCATCTTTATTATTTTTTATCGATTATTTCGTAGGGATATTGAAAATTTAGTAGTTTCCAATGTTTTCGTTGAATGAAAGTTTTTCAATCTCTTGGTCTTATTTACCGAAACTTTGTGCAACGATAACAAGGAAGAAAAATAATTTTTTTGTTTTAACACGGACGAGGTATCGAAAGATACGTCTCAAGGCACGTGGAATGGACAAACTTTTAAATAACTTATCTCGAGTGTAAATCCTCATGTTTTTTTCTCGGTCTCGAGGGAATAAAAACAAGGAGAAATTTCTCAACTACTCGATACTCTCAGCCTCTTTTTCCTTCGGAACCCTCTCGCGCCGGAATCTCTTTTTTCTTCCCTTTTTTTCGTCCCTTTCCCGTCTCTTCTTCCGTTTTTTGTCTCTTCTTATTTTCTTGTTTCACTCTGCGCCTTGCGAGATCGAACGAGGATCGCGCGGCATTTCTTCTCGTCCCTGACCTTTCCCACCGCGACCCTCGTTGCTTGAGGAAACAAGCGACGAAACGCGAACCTCCTGGGTTAAGGCCGATGGAATTTATAACGACAATATCGCATCCAGACTTTGCCACACAAATTGTAAACCTCAAACGATAAAATTAATTTAAAGGAACTCGCTTTTGCCCTCCCTTTTTCTTGAGTTTTTGTAATTTTGTCGAATTTTCAACTCGATTACTTTTTTTTTTGCGAATTCTTGCACTAAAAATAAAATTTGGTAAAAAAAAATCGTCGAAATTCCGTTGAACGCGGCGAACCAAATATTTTTTGATTATTTCAAAATTTTCGTAATTTTGACCATGTTTTTGATTTTGAACGAAACTGTCATCAAATCATCAAAGTTTAGACTATTTTCATCGTGCAGATTAGAAATTATCACAAAAAAGACATGAATTTTCTTGTCTTCTTGGAAATTGTTCGCATTTTGAGCTCGTTTCGACGATTTCGATTTTTATTCATATCGTGAGATTATGAAAACGATGAAAAAGTCTTGAAACGAAAACATTTGGATAGAAAATTATGGGATCGCCTTGGCAACGAGGCGTGAAAGGTAAAAATAATTGAAACACAAGAAATTAAGTTTCTCTAATTTTGCGTGAAATTCCCCATACGAAATTTTCCCTTATCCACGCTCTTCCGTTTATTTTTTCGAGGCGACTGAATTTTTTATTTCCACGTGCTCGGCTCACTCGAACGCTATAAAGGGTTCATTGTTAATGGGTGGCCTCGAGTCCCGAGAGAGAATCTCCCTTCGTTTCCGCTCTTATCGAAATCCTCGATTGGTAGTGCAAAAAATGGGCACTAATAAAAAGCTCTGAACTGTGAGAACGAGACGGAAAAATTCATTATGTTTGCGACAAAGAATCAAAAGTAATTATGACCCTGAATTTTGCAACGTTGAGATTCATCGAAAAATATTAATTTCTGTTGATTATTTATTGAATTTTGAAAAGCGTGGCAATTTTTCGTATCGATTTATTGGCCGGAGCAGAATCTTCGATAATAATTATGAGCTCTGTCGAAGAAATAACAGAATTTCGTTGCATTTCGACGTTGCGAACTGCACGATCACAAGTAATTTTTATTTCCACATCCATTCGTGACGATTATTCGCAACGAACAATCGTCATTGTTCCACAACAAGATGCCATCACAATTGTCTATTCGTCAAAGCTCTTATTTGTCAAATTATCGATATTATTGCAGTTTTTTTTCCTGATCGACCTTGCGGCTTGACCCTGGGTCAAAAATGCAGTTTCGAGTGTTTTTCCATCGAGTAATTCTGCAAAAATATGCTGAGAAAAATAAAAACTCGATCAATCAATTTTTTTTCAACTTTTTTGAATTTTTCTTTTATTGAAAATATTTAAATGAATTTTCGTCCCTTAAGGTCTAATGTTAAATGAGGAAAAAAATGTCTTTGTTTAAAATCGCTGAACAGAGCAATTGTGTAAAATTTTTTGGCACGATACTTTGAGAAAGTTTGCTCAAAAGACTTTTGCAGATTCTTTTCTCCTCATTTGTCTCATTGTCGTTTCAATTGGGTCTCGTAATTAAGGCTTTATGAATAAAACAAATGAGCTGAATATGTGGCGAGAAGCGTTGAGAATGAAAGAAAAATAAAGAGAGAGAGGGAGAGGTTTTAAGAGAAAAGAATGAGTCGTTTGGAGGTGAGAAGAAAGAATAGAACGAGAATGAAAAGAAAGCAACGTCCTTGGCAAAGAATCGTCGACCCCTGGTGGCCAAGGCGTGGTACTTACGTTTCTGGAATATCAATTTATCCCAGCAGCGATGTGCACTGATTTTAAATGGCGTTGTGAATTCCGCATGAGATATTTTTTCCAATAATAATCCTTACGTAAACTTTGCAAAGGAGGGATGAAAAAGAATTGAATTTCCTCTCGTATCAAGCGTTGCCAAAATGTTAATTATTGATGCAACGTATCTCATGAAATTTCAATTGAAAATCGACGACTGAATCATTCCTTCGATCCCCTCGATGAATTTTCATTCGCAAAATTATTCGAGACTCGTTTTCAGATTCTATAAAAACGTCGTTTTTTCTCTCTCTCTCTCTCTCTGCTCATTTCCTTTGCTACAATGTTGATGGACCGTGGATGCTGTAACGGCGAACGCGAACCTCGTCTCGGGACATTTCGCGTGCGCTCATACTGCGTGCGTGCCTCACTCGCAAACGGTTCTCCTTTTTCTTGTACGATTTCTCTTCGTCTCCTCTTTCTCCTCGTCTTCTTCAGCCTCCTCGTCGACGCCACCCTGATTACGATCTGTCTCTCTTTTTCTCTCTCTCTCTCTCTCTCTCTCGCTTCCTCTCTCTTTCTCGTTTTCTTTAGGGCCTTCAGCCTCCGGCAACTATGATTGATGCGTGTTCGTAATGCATTCTTGCAGCCAGAGGCGCCTATCCTTGTAACATATTAATATATACATCTATATGTATTTTTATATAAAACATAAACATCTATATCTATATAAATGGTTTTCCCATAAAATTGTTTCTCACACTGTCCAACCTTGTCTCGTTATATCTATTTTTTTTTCTTTCACGAAACCGTGAAACGTCGATACTTTATTTTCCCACGAAGGAGAATGACGATGTATACAGGAACTTGTTTTTCTCCTTAATGATTAACCGGAAGGGATGGTTCATTGGACGTTGATTATATCGATGATATATCCCGAGGATTTCCATTTGCCGTGTGAATTTCGGAAATTTAAGGACGTTTTTGCCAAAATTTTCGTTCTATTAAGAGACTTTACCATGAGTCGAGATATTTATTTATAAAAATCACAATTTTCAGCAGTTTCTCATAAGAGCACGTGTCAAAAGTTGCAATTTTCAACATTAAATATTTTGATTTCTAAATGCTGAAGCCTCTTAAAACTTTGCACACACTTTTATGTAACATCGAAGAAGCTTTATTCAGTTTTTCAAAAAAATTGTTCGTAAATTTTGTCGAAATTTTGGTTATTATATGAAAAATACAAATTACCTCGGATAATCTTGAATTTGGAGTTCTTTGGTCAATTTTTAACAACTTTTTTGAATAAACTCAGGCTCACGATTTTAGATGTAAGAAAAACTTGAAACGAAAATTTAGATTCGACGGATGATTCTGAAGTTTGCATCGTTGGAATGCATCGAAATTCAGTTATTTCTTTAGCAGAGCTCATAATTATTATTCAATATTTGGTCCGGCCAGTAAAACGATCCTCTCTTGCGACCAAAAAACTCAATCGACACTAAAAATGGGCATAATTTCAAAAATTCAATAAATAATCAATAGAAATTAATATTTTTCGTTGAATCTCAACGTTGCAGACTTCAGAGTCATATTCGACGGTCGCCATACGCGGTCCTTAATGATCAACAGATCAACGACGATAATCAATAACAAGGTGAAAACTTTCTTGAGGAAAAACAACATTTCTCTTCAGTTTGGAGGAAAAAATTTTATCGAACGGGTCAATAAATAATAATAAAAATTATTAGCTTCCCTTGGGTCCAACAGATCGTTGTTTTTTTTCTTTATTCTGTGTACAAATAGATATCGGTATTTATAAAGGAAGGGAGAAAGAGAATTGGGATTTGATAGATGAGAAAAAAAGGACGAGGGAGTAGATTTAAGGGCATTGGAGGATGAGGGTTAAAAATAGAGGCTGGGCCCGTCGGTTTTCATCCCTGCGAGAGACTCACAAAGCCAAACGGTTTGAAAACAAGAGAAAAGAGTCTGTACTCGCTCGCTCGCTCGCCGTGTGTACTGCTGCGGGCCAATCTATTCATTTCATTCGCCATGAAGGCGATTCTTGTTTTTATATATGTCTACCTTTTTCTTCTCGCCCGTGATCCTCCAAGCGGTTTATAAAAATGGAAAAATCCTACGGGACGACAAACAAACAGAAAAAGTCTTTTTTGCTCTTTCAATTTGCCAAAAATCCGAAGAATTATGTACACATATGATTCTTCGTCCATTCTCTTTTGGCATTTTTCACGATTTATTTCACAAACGCCAATTTCACGTCCTTTTGTCTTTTCCGACCTTTTTGTTGTCATCCGAACGATTCTCTCATTGTTTTTTCTTCCAATTTGTTCTCCCTTTTTGCAACGTCAACTCCCGTGAACTTTACTCTTTTTTTTTTTACAATTAATCATGGCAACAAGAAAATTACTGCGGATACATTTTTTGATGAAAAAAAATGTATGAAATGATCGCAATTTTGAAAATTTCATACCTTCGGTAAAATTCAACGAAAAAAGCTCAATTTGGGCTCATTGTTTTCGTTTTTTGATGCAGCATCACGTGAGCCTGGGCTCATTTAGTTTAAAGTTAAGGAATTGGTCGAAAATTCGGGAAAACGATGTAAAAATCGCTTGGGCTCGTTTTTTTATCACAGGCGAACGTTCTGGTGTTAATTTTCATTACAGTCCAGCATTTTTTTCCTCGTGCTCAATCGTTTTTATTGTCCCAAAGACAATTTGTTCGAATCGTATGTTTTTCTCGAAATATTTTTTATTGCTCATCTTTCCAACTCTGGCTGTTTCCTTCTCGTAAGGTTTCTTTATGATCGTTATTTTCTCATGCTTTTTCGCATGTTTTTGGCTCGTGTATGAACGTGTATGTATAGGAGCATGTGAAAAATCGTAGTCGTCGTAGCGTCACGTCCAAGCCAACTCGTCCATCTTTTTCCTCTCTCTCTCATATGCCGAGAGTACGCGCGCGGATACCATTTTCTTCTGCTATAATACTTCTTTTCCTCAATCTTTATTTTTCTCCTTTTTATCTCCGTTATTTTCTTCTTTTCTTGTTCACTCTCCCAGTCTTTTCGTATTTTCGATCTTCTTCCGCTCTGGCTACTTCGTACAGAAGCTCTTGTTCTTCATCATCTTGGGCGCTTTCTCTTCATCCTTCCCATCCATTTTTGCACAGAGGCTCGTTCACGCTTAATTCATTATTTTCGGGAGAAAAATTCTTCTCGACTCTCAGGGAAAATCGATCGAAAATCACACAGAAAAAGAAACAAAAACTTTGGCAATATTTTTTTGGGTCGTTAATCATTTTCATAATAAAATTAATTAATTCGAGCAATTTTTAATCCTCCAACGACGGGGCCATTTTACCTGGAATTTCACTCGTTCGCCTGTCATCGGCAACATTTTGCTCGGTATTTGTGTCAAAAAATCGGGAATCCAGTATAAAAAACAGTTAATTTCGCGTTCCGGGTCAAAATGACCCAGTGTGTATACGAGGGGTCAAAAATCGTCTTGGAAAACGATAACGAATGGAAGTGCCTGTACTTGATATTTTTTTCTTCTTCCTGGAAAGAGGACTTTCCTCGTTGCACATTGTTCGTGTCCTGTCACCGAATCCAAGAGACCAGTGGTCGTCGACACGCTTCGCTCGCTCCTTCCTCTCTTCTTCTCTTTTTTTTCCAACGGTGTTTTTTTCCCTTTCCACTTTTCTTGATATCCTCGACAAAGTCCCATCTTCATTTCAACTGTGACACATTTTTTTTTGCTTTTTTTTCCTTCCTCAATGTGTCGCGAAAACGATGACAAAATCTTGCGATTCGTGCACCAGATTTTTAAGGATTATTATTATATTTTTATTCAGTCATTATCATTATTGCTCGAGACAAAAGTACTCGGTGATTTTTCTTTTTCTTCTCATCACAAGTGAGTGCTAAAATGCACGAATTTCTCCTTTCATCGCGTTGACTCTTTTTCTTTAGTTTTTTAAACATGCACACGAAATTTTGTGGAGTCTTGAATTTCTCTCAAGAAGTTGACGGATGAAAATGAATTTTGGAAATATTTTTCTACAAGTTCTCCACAAAATGTTTCAATATAAATTCGACCAAATTATTGCGTTTTATTTTATCGAGAGGTTTGTGAAAATTGCCAGAAAAATTGCGGAATTTTGTGTTTTTTTGCTAACGTTTCTTAATTTTTTTCCCCCTCGTTTTTCTCCTCGGAAACGAACCGCGCGGCTTATTTTTGAGCACACGGAAAAGCAGTTACGAGCTCGCTACGAACGAAGGCATAAATTATGCTTTTTTTTGTAATTGGAATTGCAAAAAATGCTTGCTTCAGTTTGCCCAGTCATATGGGGGCAAAACACCGAGAAAAGAGATTCGTTCTGCAGGGGTGAGTTTTCACCCCTCCCCTTGCCTTTTCCTTACGCAATCCTCACGCTCGATTTATCGTCGTCGTGGCGTGTCAAGCAACTCACACCATGCACCTTCATCTTTGTTCCCCCTTATTTTTCTCCCCCTCCCCCCTCTCCGTCTTTCACCCTCGCTTTTCCATTTTATTTCCTGCTTTCTCTCCTTGCTACTTGCTCCCTTCGATCTCGAAGCTTTTTCGCTTAACCTCCGTACCCAAACCATCGGGGAATTAAGCTCCAGGCAAACTGCCCGACCAGTCTCGTTCCAAAGTCCAATTTTTCGTGTGAAAAAACCGTTTCGATGAAATTAACAAATCAAGACAATTTTGTTTATAATTGTATAATTATTTTTCTGAAACAGCTGTTCGTGGCGCATTTGCAATTTCTTGTTCCTCGTGTCAACATTCTTTGTCTCAATTTTTTTTCGATAATTTCGCAATTTTTAACCGAATTTAGTTGAGCGTGTCAATCCGCGACGAAATTTTTCGTCGTGCGTGGGAGAGACATGCAATATTAGGGGCGCGCAGGCTCGAAAAAGACGCTCGCGTTTACGTCGCGTTCATAAACTTGACGAAAATCGGATTATCGCCCTTTTAATCTTCCATTTTTTTTTACATGCGAGCAGACTTGATCACAAAAATTATCGTGGAAAAACATCGATAAATTGGAGGATTTCCGATAAGGATAATCGTCGACTTTTTTTTTCAATACGTTTGTTCAGAGGGTGAAAAATTGTGCTTGTAAATAAGGGATGCAAGTTAATCTTTCAATTTGACTGGAGTTCGTAGGGGTAAAAAACGGATAAATATCAGGCAAGGAAATTGAATTGTTCGGGCTCGTCTCGAAGTGTTTTTGTATTTTTTTCCCCCTCCCGACGTCGTTCCGATATTTGTACTCGATATTTATGAATTTTTCAGTTTTTTCTATTTTTTTCATGGAAATATTTCGTTCAATTTCATTTCGACTCTGTTACTCGGCAGAATAATTATTTATTTAAAAATTTTATTAATTGCACACGAGCCCTTTTTGTGAGAAAAGAAAGAATTTTGTCTAGTCGCAAATAAAAATAACTATGACGAGAGATAAAGTCTTGAGTCAACTATCCTCTTACTCAGTATCAAAAATGACAAGAGGGTGAATAACCGTGCGTACTTGAATCGGATTATCATCCCTTCCATTTCGGAGAACCCCTCTTTTATGTATTTCTACTTGTCCCCAGTCTCTCAGCCTCTCTCTCTCTCGTGCTCTCTCTTCTCCGTTTTGCCCTTTTTATCCAGTGATGTATAGTGCAGTATCAGGTTATCGGAACTCGTGCGTTCCGCACCCTCGCCATTTCCACAAAATCTCAATATATTTTTTTTTCATAGTCTCGCTCTTTCCAATATTTTGGGAACTTTGATAAAAACATTTTTAATAAGCAGTAAATATAAAAACTGAGATTCTCAAGACGAAAAAATGCTGCTTGCAAAAATGTTCACCCCCTCAAGCTGGAAAATCTTGACGCGACGATCTGGACTCTTTTTTTTTTTTAAGCTATTGAAATATTTCGGGAGGGCTGGAAATGATGGCGATTAAATGAAATTATTATCTTTCTCAATTTACAAGAACCTGATAAACGTAAAACATCGTTTTTAAATGACAATTCTCTGCGAAGTAATTAAATTTCGAACGAACTGGTGGCTTTTTAAAAAAGCTCGATGTAGCCGATTTTAGTGAACCAGCGAGCACATTTATTTTCGGTGAAATTGCGCTGGGAAAAAAAAGAGATGAAAAAACATTTCAGCAAAAAATTCTGTGATTATATCTTTCGGAGATACTTCGCTGGTACTCTGATCCAAAACGAACGATAAGTGGTACTTGCGTGGATGAGCGGGCTCGTGGAAAGCACGAACCCGCTGGGTTAAAGCTCGTATATATGTTGCTCGATTATATGTGCAAAATTTCAATTGAACGAACGAAATTAACTACCGGGATTGTTCACATATATCACAATCGAAAATTGCCAATGAAATTCACCAATCTCGATGATACTATTTATACGACAGATTTATCTAAATATATCGTGACAGTCACGAAATTCATTCGAATGAAATGAATCTGAAGCTTGCAACGTTGACATTCAACGGAAAATATTTTTCCCATTGAATATTTATTGAATTTTGAAAATCATGCCAATTTTTCGTGTCGGTCGAGTTTTTTCATCATTTTATTGGCTGGAGCAAATATTGAATAATAATTACGAACTCTGCTGACAAAAAAAAACAGAATTTCGTTGCATTCCAACGATGCAAACATCAGGATCATCGAATGAATCTTTTTCTTCCTTTTTATTTATTCGTCTATCAAACTTCTCGCAATCCCGACCACAATTTATTGTTGCTCACTCGTTATTTAGTGGAATTTGAAACTTCTTGTTACAAAGTTGTTGTTGTTTTTTTTTTAAGTTCATGATTTTTCTAAAAAATAAAAAATACGTTAGTTGCGAATCGAGCGTCACAAAATCTCAGGCTCGTCAATCCCTCGCCGGGATGATAACGAAAAGGAAAAAGAAAGTACCACGTAATGCAGTTTGCAAGCACGTGAGGGATGAACCAGTCTCGAAGCGTGGGAAAGAAGAAAAACACGCAAAAAAAAACTTGAAATATACATCTATAGACATATAGAAATAAATAAGGATATATGGGAGAGAATTTCAAGCCTGCTGGCGCCAAAAAGCCACGCTAGAGAACGAGGGAGCTGCACTTGTTTCTTTCGTTTTTTTTGTTGCGGTTTCTCTTGCGATTCTCGCTCGAATAACTTTGCTATGTGCCCATTTCTCTGCCACGAATATAAGTATACGCCTGTACGGAGACACTTTATTTCTTTATTTTTAAAATCTTTTCTTCCCTCGCTCCATCTATCCTTTCAATGCTGGTGGTCCTTTTTTCGGGTTCCTCCGTTTCGACAGTTTTTTTTTTATTTCAACATTTTTACATATGGCTCTACACAACAAATGAACGGAACTGTGTCTCCTGATTATTTAATTGGTCTCGTTGATCAAGAAATTCCGAATCTGACGTGAATTTTTTTATTTTATAACATTTTAATGCTGTCGAAAATGTTATTGACATTTGAAATTTTTTAAAGATTGCAGCATGGAAAATATGATACGGATCTTGATTCATTTGTATTGATTTTGGCTCCCCTACTTTGTTTCGCTCAGTTCAATTTGATACGAATAATCACGGTCTGCATACAAACTCTCTCGTAGATCCTGTATGTACCGATATGAGATATTCGATTTCACGAGAACCAATTTCCAATATAGAAGCCATTGGATTGTTCGGCCTACGTTTGTCTACTCTCATCGTTACTCCGCACGAAATCTCAGGTTGGGTGGGGTAAAATGGACCACTTGGGATTTTTTTTCTTCTAATCACGAAGATTCAATTATTATTCTTTAAAAATTGTTGCAGTTGTTGTTCAGGCTGTGAGGAATTATTAGAGGTTTTCGATGACATTGATTCCAACCAGCCAGGCACTCTTTCTGCATGCTATTTTGTCCTATTTGCAAAAAGCTTAAACAATGTCGTGGAAAACCTGAGAAAAATGGTTGCGTTTGTTGTTTATTTAAAGTTTTCTCATCACACATGTTTTCGGGATATTTTTGAGACATTGTTCGTCCAGTATTTATTTTTCACTCGAACTAGGAAAATGCTGTCGCACGTATATGGATTTTCGGTGGTCCATTTTACCCCAAAATACTCAAAATCTCTTCTCCTTCGCTCTGTTTCCACGTTCATGAGCATTCGTCGTCTTTGTCCACACTGTTCTGTACACTGGAAGGAAATGAAGGATCGTAAAGCCGACCGGTAGACATCTCGAGGAGGATTTACGATCGTTTGCCAGTTTCCATCCATGGACCGCTCATTATTTTCCTCTGTTGTTTTACGTACCTTCCTCCCTCTTTTTACTCATGCATATCGTCAGTTTTGCATTCACATGAAAAAGCTCTAGAATGCAATTCCTCCCTGCGGCGCCCACCTGCCCAGATTTTTCCATTGTGTATACCTGAACGTTTATGAGAATTCATCTCGTTCCTCCCAGCATCACGGTATCCCCTTTTTACACGAGCTCAAATCTGCAGATTTTAATCCCTCGTGCTCGTTCCGGATTTCAGCTGCTTTTTAAAATCGAAATTGTGATCGAAAAAAAAAAAAACAACTTTGCCCGCATTTTTCCAATATTTTTCTTTTGTTATCTATGACTTTCATTTTTTCCTTTCCACCCACTAAAAATCCGCGAGAGTCAGAAAACACATTCATCCAATTTCCTGAAACCAAAGTGATTTTTTTTTCCATTCATATTTTATTGATTTATTCGAGAATTTCCTTCCTTTTGCCATGAGGAAATGTTTTTCTTTTGCTCTGCTCACTTTTCGAACTATAATGAAATGCACATTTATTTTTTTACGATTCAGGAACAGGGAGGAAAAATTCTTGACGTATTTACTGCGTCGCTGTTATTTTTACTGTTACAAGAAGTAGGAAAAAACAATGAGCACAAAGAGGGGAGAAAATTTTCTCTACGACCTTTGTGAACTCGTAGAATGGGACGATCAACGGTGTGTAACGATATGGGAAAAGGATATATGCTGCTGTATGAAAATAGGGAAAGAAACCGTTGCGAGCTTTATCTTGATAATAACAGTTTCGACCATCTTTCTCTTCCAACAGATTCGCATCTCTCTTTTTTTTGCCGCATTCTTGCCTTTTTTTCTTTTCTCGACAAATCTGGTGCTCTTTTCAACCGGATTTCCGGCAATATTCTCTCCTATCGCAGATCTTCCCCATTCTCCTTCACAGTTCTCGCTGTTTTCGACCTCTTTCTCATTTGTTTATGGTTTTTTACACCATTCTTGCAAACGTTCCACAAAATGAACAATAAAAAAAGGCTCAATCACTTTTATCAGTTTTTCATCAAATACTCCACAATTTCTCTGTCTCCGCAGAATCTTACGAAAAATTTGTCATTTTTCAAGCAAACGAAACAAACATTTTAATTTAATTGAAAATTTTCTGGCCTTAAGAATTTGCGATATTCAATTTTCAATTTTTAACTTTTCCCATCTAAACGCGTGAAAAAATGTGTGCAGGATTTTTCTTAAAAAATTTTCTGGCTGCCTGCATAAAAAATCCTGAATACATTTTTTTTGCAACTCGATTTTTGTGACTTCGGTGGTGAAAATTAAAAATTGGAAATTGAATATCTGAAATTATGAATGTCAGAAAATTTATCTTTATCAGGTGAAAAACTTTTAGTTTTGGTGCCCAGAATATTTATACGAAATTTTGACAATAATCCTCAATTAAGTCGCGATTGTAATACGTTAATGAAACTATCGAGAAAGGGATGTCTTGTGGCGGAAAGAAAATATTGTTTCGGGTTCCTCCTCCGCGGGTGATTCATCCACCGATCGGATGAGTTGGCCAGAGAGAAAAAAGGAGAGGAGGTCCAGTGAATTCTTGGCGAAGTAGAACACGCGCCGCTCCAACGATCGCGAACTCTCGATTCGTCCGTTTTTTTTTTCATCTCGTTTCGGAACCTTTCTCTCGGGTTGAGTTTTTTTTCATTATTTCTCTTCCCATCGTTTATTTTGCCGGCTTCTCTCATTCTTCGCCACCGTTCCACTCACCTCGTGCACGTGGGATTTTTCTCTCTCTCTCTCTCTCTCCTCTTTGCTACCTGATGTCTCTCTTTTCTCTTTTCGTGTCTTTCTCTCTTTCTCTGGACACGATCGTATTACGTACTTAAGGGGTTCTGCAATAACTGGGCCGAGTGCCTCCTGTCTCACACATCCGAACACACGCACGTGTGACGAACAAAGGAAGGTGCTCGAAGCGGACAGAGATGAAGAGAGAATGAGAGAAAATGAAATAATAAAAAGAAGGTCACCCAACACTTTGCTCGTGGGCTCGATGTCGTTGTCCGCGATCTCGATAAGTAGAGCATGAAGTACAAATACATTAATACACCCATACCTTGCTTTCGAAATTACTCGGAAGTTTGTAACGAGAATCATCGAAAAATATTTTTCCTATTGATTATTTATTGAATTTTGGAAAATCATGACGATTTTTCGTGTCGATTCAGTTTTTTGGTCGCAAGGGACGATAATCATGAGCTCTGCTGAAGAAATCACAGAATTTCGTTGCATTTTAACAATGCAAACTTCAGGATCATCCTGTCGAACGATATTTTGACGATTCCCATTCAATATTCAATCAAGACAATGAGACGATCGTTTTTTATAACTCTGGAGTTTGCAACGTTCAGATTCAACGAAAAATATTTTTTCTATTGATTATTTACTGATTTTTGGAATATCATGACTATTTTTCGTTTCGATTGAGTTTTTTGGTCGCAAGAGACGATAATCATGAGCTTTGCTGAAGAAATAACAGAATTTCGTTGCATTTTAACGATGCGAACTTAAGGATCATCCTTTCGAACGATATTTTGACGTTTGCATTGTCGGAATGCAACAAAATTTTTTTCCTGTTGAACAGAGCTCACGATTCTTATTCAATATTTAATCGGGACAATAAAACGATCGTTTTATATAACTCTGGAGTTTGCAACGTTCAGATTTAACGAAAAATATTGTTTCTGTTAATTATTTATTGAATTTTCAAAATTATGGCCATTTTGGGTCTCGATTGCGTTTTTGGGACTCAAGAAACGATCGTTTAATTGTCCGGGCCAAATATTGAATAATAATTATGAGCTCTGGTGAAGAAATAACAGAATTTCGCTGCATTCCAACGATGCAAACTTGAACGCCATTCGTTTTTTAGAATTTAAACACAAAATCGCTACAAAAATTGTCATTTTTTTTTTTTTAATTCAACAAAAAATGAAGAGACAAAGTATTTTTCGTCGGAGCCCGAACGTTGCGAACTCCAGTGTCGTTATTTTTGAACGGCCTGCGTTTCATCAATTTTCTCAAACAACTTTACCAACCACGCGGATTTTTTATTTCTCAAACGAGTTCTTTAATCTTTCGGCCTGCGGTATACTTTTGGAAAAAAATTTGTCAACACATTCCTTTATGTACCAGTGTGTGAAACAGCTTGTATCACTTTCGTTGACCTCAAAACGGGGACTGTGAGAAATCCCATCGATTCATTCGTCTGAAGTATTTGGAATATTCTTCACGATATTTTTCTTCGATTCTCGCTCCTCAAAGGTCGAAAGGCTTGTCACTAGGTTATTGGCCTTTTTACTTATGCCTTTGATGTTCTGTAAAAATCGTTCGATACACGATAATGCTCAAACGCCCCCTCAGGCTTATGTGTAAAATTTGCATTCCCATTTTTTCCAATAATTGCATTTCAATTTAATGCGAAGCTTTATTACAATTTTTTTAAATTCATTAGTTCGAAAAAATTCGTACGTCAATGAGAAAATTTATTTCATTTTGATGGAAAATATTTTATAGTAAAAACGACTTGGAAGTTTTTTTTTTCGTTTCTGTCGCTGTCACGGTTTTCTTTTGGAAATTTTAATACTCTTCGGGGTTCGGTATAAGAGTGCACAATTTTTATAGTTTGGTCTGTTGAATTTATTCTCGTATATTTAAAATCATATTTCATGAACAAAAGGTCTGGTGTTTGCGCGGAGTCAAATTTCTTGGCGAGTCTCGCGGTTAATTACGCTAATGCTCTGGCCATGCTTATTATTTTAATGCGACGAAAGAGCTCAAAAGCGTTTTCCTCCGACGCTCCAAACGTTCAGCCCTTTTGGCACAAGGGTCGCTTTTATTGAAGTATTTTTAAATTTATTTTTTCTTCCATATCCCTTTCCAGTTGTAATTAATGCCCTCCCCGCAGTCGCGACATTCGTTTAACGTAATTTTTATTTTTCAAAGCAACAACGATCTTCGTGGATTTGATTTCGTTGTAATAATGATAAAAATAATTTTGCCATTTTTCTTCTCTCACGTGCCAGCCGCAACGTCGGCATTAGCTTTTTTTTTTTTTCATAACCGCCGAACACATGCTCCTCGCCCTTACCGACCTTTTTCTTCGGTCCAAACACACGTCCTTGCTTCGTGCAGGTCACGAACACGTGACGCGCACCTTTATCCTCCAAGAAATTGGTGTGAAAATGGACCACCGGGTTATTTGAAAATTTCATCATTTTCCATAACGTCCTTTTCAGACTTTTTTTGAATTAACACAAAACTCAAAAATTTATCCCATTTTCTGGTAATAACTGAAAAAATCTTGAGAATAAAAAGTAAATGAATAAAAAAAGTGAACGAATTTGAATTTAAAAGTTTTTGTTGTCGTGTTTCGAAATTCATCGAAATTAACAACAAAAAAAATCCATTTTCGGGTTAAAAAATGAATGAATCGTGAGAAGAAAAAAAATGAATAAAAAAATTGAATGAATTCGAATTAAAAAGTTTTTTTCGTCGTGTTTCGAATTTAGTTTTAGAAATATTTCTCTCGATTGAAAATTTATATCGAAGTCGATACAACTTGGCCATGTAAACACCAATTCCTGGGTACACGGGGATCCACACACCTTTGTGCTGCTCCATGCCTTCCAGATGCTCTCCGGACTCTGAGTGTGGAGCTCGAAAAACCTTTGAAAAAAAAAAATCCCCATCCAAGAGCAAAACCCGCAATAACGATTTCTGGGATTTTGGATCGCAACACACACACACGCACGCACTTTCTCTCAAATAGCTGTACGCGACTATACAACGTCGCTTTTGATTTACCCAGCTGTCGAACACGTTCGCCACGTTTTCTCTTTCTTCTTATACATTCGTGGCTAGGCTTCTCAGCTGGCTTCGAGGCACTTTTTTCTCTCCTCTCAGCCTGTGGACCCTCGTCCTTTTCTCAATTCTTGATTCTTTCTCTCTGCTGCGGCCTCGCCGTCGAGACTTTTAACTCTCGCCCTGCAGTAATTGTCTTTGTGCCAAGTTCCTTTTGTCCTTCGTTAAAATTGACCCTTTTTGCTTCTTTATCTTTTTCTGCCTCCCGTTTCTCGTAATTTTTCGTATATCTATAAAAATTGAGCAAATCAAGTTTTTGAACTGGACCCCGATCCAAAAATGGGGCTATTTTGAAATTTCTTCATGAAATATCGATTTTTGTTCTTCGTAATGCCAAAAAAAATGTCAATTGCGCTTGACCCTTGACCCTTGACCTTCTCAGTAAAATTTCCAACAGTTTTGCCATAAAATCGATCGAAAATCACTCGAATTTATTTTATTTATTTTTCCACTTGTTTTTATACATTTATATGGGAAATATACGCGTTTAAACGCCTGATATCTTGCCCTCGAAGCGACACCCGTACAAACGGGGAAAAAAACCACTCCAACCAGAAGAACCTCGAGGGTTTATTTACCCTTCCACGGTTTCCGCGATTGGATGAGCCTCGCATCCTTTTTCCTTGCTGTCAGAAATAAAAATTCTTCCAGTGCTTGCACTCTCGCGATCCTCGACCTCTCCTCGTGCCAACGCTCGCGCACGTAAAAGACGCTCCATGTCGAATTTATCACAAAATCCTTTACTGCAATCGTGCACGTAAGAAATTCCTTGTAAGGACTTTAAATTTCTGTAGAATTTCGCGCGCTCGGGCCACAAAAAATTTCTCAAAAATTCTTCAACATTCTTCGAAAGTCTTTTTAAATTGTGAGAACAAAATTAAAAAACTAAAAATAAAAGAAAATCGAAAATTTGTTTATTTTTTGTTTTTGTGTAATTCACAAATCGTGATCGCTTGTGTTTTTTTTTTTTTACAATCACGAATGATCCATGGACCGAGAAGCAACCTTTGAGGGTCGAATTTCAATTTACAATTGCGATTAAGGGCGAGAGGGTTGAAAATTTGAATAAATTCCATCAACTCAATGATTTTTGGCTTGTAGAAACAATTTTGCGATGAAAATTTGTTTCTCGTTTTGCACAAAGTTGCCCATACGTCGAAACTTTCATCCCTCACACGTGTTGGCTTCTTCATCCCCCATTCCTGACCCTCTGGACCCACCCTCCGCGACATCGAGCTCCCCACAACGTTCGTCCGTAGCCTCACACTCACCATTCACGCCATTCAGAAAAGAGACGAGAATAAAAATAAAAAATGAAGCGAGCACACACGTTTGTCGTGAACAGGATATTCGTACGCGAGGAATATTGCGCTCGGCACACGGTGCTTGATCTCTGCGCGTACGAGCCCTCTCGTATGTGCGTGCCTTTGCATAAATAGCCGAGCATCGAGAGACGAGGCCTAATGTGACTGGGGAGTATGCAAATTCTTTTTTCTCCTTCAAGCAGGTGCTGGAGTTGCCCTTATCGCGTTTCCCAATCGTAATGTGACGCTTTCTCTCTCTCCCTCGTTTTTTTCTCTCATTTCCAACAGAATTAAACGACTGCTGCGAATTGCGATAATTTTTTACTCTCTTTCTCGAAATTCAATTGAAAAATTAGGAGGAAAATTGTTAATTGCTGAAATTTTTACTGCAGAGATGCAATAACAATAAATTTCGAAAATTTTGTCGTCATTTTGCAGGGAAATATTTTTTTTCTTCTTTTTTTAGCACGGAGAGGTTGCAAAATTGTAAAATCGTTTATTGCCATTTTTATTTTCAACTTTATATCGCACGCGGGATTTTGGTGCTGATGAACTTTGAGGAATTTTGAGATGGATCGAGAGACTCGACAGATGTTTGAGGTGAAACGTGTGTTGAATTCTCTTTCAACCCTCCTTTTTTTCTCTCTCTCTCATTTTCTCGCTGGTTCGCTCTCTGTAACAATTTGCACTCTCGAAACGCGTTATTACAGTATTGCATAGTCTGGCTTGTATAGAGAGAACACTCGGCGATTATGTGCATTATGCGTGCTCTTAACAAAATGCTCTCACTCTGTGTTATACGATCGATTCACACGACGAAATACTATTTTCTCCCCTCCCTTGCCCATTGTTATTCGAGCTACATTTACGACTAGTAGTTTATGCAGCATAAACGATTTCTAGTCACGTATATACATATTTTTATGCCTCCCATATACGAGACCGCGTCTGCAGTCGGAAAAATCTCGACGTCTCTACAACTTGATCAAGCGATTGCTATTTTTTTTTTCTCCACATTCTTCATCGACGTTATCGAAAAAAATGAAGATTTTTTTTTTTAATGATCTTGAATCTGAATATTTATCGATAAAACGAAAATGAGTGACAGTTTTTTTAATATTCTTTTATGAGAAGTCACGAAATTTTTGCATCCGACAATTGTAACAATTGTCATTTGGTAATAAAACGAGTGTGCGAGTCGTCGTGACAAATGTTTCCCGTTGTCGGAGCGTATCACGAGAATTAAAGTTAACGTGTGGATTCTTAATTGCGACACGAATCGAGGTCGTCGAACTATATGTCCGTGTGTTAAATGGCATGTTTGTTGCAGCCATTATTCGCGCGTGTAGTCGCAATTTCTGTTTTTTTTTGCCTCATTTTGTATTTTCCATTTTTTTGTGTTGCGATTTCAATTTTTTTTTTTTTTCTTTCATTTTGATGGCGATTTTTGGTTCGGTTTTTCGTCGCATCGAATCCACTGTCGGTGCAAAATTTCACATCATATTTAAGAGATCAAATGAATTGAGGGAAAAAAAAATTTTGTCAAAAAACGTTCGATATTTTGATGAACACGGCAAACTGAATATTTTTGGGCAATTCCAAAATATTCAGTATTTTGACAATATTTTTGATTCCTAACGGAACTGTCCGCAAAATTTACGATTGGAATGACAAAAATTTGCTGTCTGAAGAGATTTTCTAGAATATTTCTCGCTCCAATGACAACATTTTTGTTATTTTTCAAAAAAACGCTTAGTCCGCAACGTATCCAAGAAATTTTTTTTTCTCAGTGTATTAATTTTTTTTTTGTATCTTTCGGAATCAAAGGCTTTTTTTTTTCTTTCAATTGATTTCTGATTCGACTGAACTGCCTCCCACTCACCGATTCATGCGCGACCTGAACGGCTGAGCGGTCCCCCAACCAAGTATTGACCCGCCTCCGACCCATCGCGCGCTCATCAGTTCCACGTTGAATATGTTTACATCCGCAATTATGAGAAACACTCACCCACTCAGTGTTTTCTCTTGTTCCGAGCACTCGACGGCGAGTCTTTTTTTCTTTTTTTCCAGCTCCACGTGGTTTTATCCTTCCCACGTGTTGCTGATACCTCGCGTTTATATATATACACAATTTATGTATCGCCTACATAAGTCTACGTGTATTTCTTGTTTTCTCATCGCTCTCCGCGTCTATTTTTACCGAAAATTGACGAGATGCCTCTCGTTGATCGTGAAATAAATATGCGAAAAAAAAACGAAAATTCCATCATCGGCTTTTGCTGTAAATATTACAAACATCGGTCTTTGACTCCGCGTGCGAGCTGTTTCGCTACTTTTTTCCTTTTTTTTTTACTCCCCAACGCCGAACAGTACGAATCGGGCTCGGCGTCATGGAAATTCGCATCCGCATCAACGAAAAAAATATTACGTTTTTTTTTGTTACTTTTTTTCACTTGGTCGATTTTTCCATTAAAATATTATTCACGCTCCGAAATGTTTATTATTTGCACGAGTTACTTTTAATTCGGTCATTAGAATCCGCAGCGAAATACGTGAGTGCTTAGTTTTTTTTTTTGCATGGTTTTTTGCTCTTCAATTCGGCTCATTTGTTGTCCAATTAATTATCAATGCTCATTAGCGAATCCCTAATTTCGTAAATGGCTTACGTTCACACGGATATACACGAATGTCACTCTCTCCGCGGCAACGGCAGGATCCAATCGGTTCAACGGTCATCTCCTGTCACAGGGCTTTCCTCTATTTTGTTTCCTCTCTGCTCATGCACTCTCTCTCACGATCTCGCTCTTTCTTTTCGTCCTTTGGAGCAAATTCGCTTCGGCGTATCAACGATCTGATTCGACCGGAAATACAACCACTCGCGAATTATACTGTCACATATTCTATTCGACGTATAATCGATAACATCGGTCCGGACATGCAAGACTGGCTTAGATTATCGAATTAACACGTACGAGACTTTATCCAAATTGAATAATGCAATATTTCACGTGTTCGGGACTCCCAATCTTCATATATTTACAAGCAACTCGAATTTTATCGTTTTTCATTGTTTTCAACGCGTCTACATGATCCTAAAGTTTCCAACATTGAAATGCAACCAAATTCTGTCATTTCTTCAGCAGAACTCACGATTATTATTCAATATTTGCACCGGCCAACAAAACGATTTTTTCTTGCGACCAAAAAACTCAATCGACACGAAAAATCGACATGATTTTCAAAATTCAATAAATAATCAATGGAACAAATATTTTTCATCGAATCTCAACGATTTTTTTATTAATCGCGAAAATTCAATCACCATTCTGAATGAAATTATCGTGGAATTGGAAAAAATAAAACAAAAAAATTGCTGTTGAGAAAAAAGTCGAGAGAATCGATGACAAAAAGTTGTCTCGAAATTGAAACTCTCAGTCAAATCTCGTTCATGAGGCAGGAAAATAAATTTGTCAAACACGCCGTACAAAGTGGCGGGTTGAAAAAAAAAACACAATAGAGATTCGATGAAACATCGCGGACCCGAAATGGCGTTAATAATTGTGTACGTATATATTATTGCCTAAGCCAATGGTCCCGGATTTTCAAGCCCATCAAGTAAATGCATCCATAGGGGCTGCTTTCTCTACCCCTTGATCATGTATGCAGGCAATTCTATGCGAGATTAACTTTGAAAAAAAAAAAAAAACCCAATGAAAAACGACAAAAACGTGTTTCTCGCGAGCCAAACAATTCTATAAAAATTCTGGCAACGCGCAGAGATGTAAAATCGTACGAAAATCAAATCAACCGCATGGTTAACCGGTTTGGATGACCTTTTCAAAATTTCACCAACTTTTGCACGCATGAAAATCATGCTCGAATTGCTACTCTTGGAAATGTGGTGGAAAATAAAAAATTGCATCAAGTATCGCGTTTTTCCCTATGGTGCTATGAAAAATTATGGACCGCGCCAGCCTCCGGACTTAATAGCTTCACGGAATACTCGATTTTGGCAGGAATTACCTGTGCACGTAACTAACGCAACACATCCTCGTACAAATGCAGCTTACGCTCGTGCGTTTCCGATCTTTCTCTCTCTCGCTCTCGCTCTCTCCCTCTCACGTTGCCTGCTGCCGCTGCAACGCACTCGGGGAATACGCGCTCGGTTCGTGAAATCCCTTGGGCCAGTCTCTCGCAGCCACAGTCGTGGACCGATGCAACGAGGCAAATTCTCGTCGAGGTTTGCATTCGGTGTGCGTGCTGCGGGTTGCCAATGTTTCCAACTCTGTATCTTTCCCTCTCTCTCGCACTCTAAATCAATCGTATGCATATGTTTAATCGTGTACAGGGTGCCGATCGCAAATCCATTTTTCACCCCAAAAAAAATGAATTATTTTACGTTAAACTTTTGTACGAAGGAAACGTTGAGATTCGATCGAATCTCCAGAGCAGAAACAGCCGAAACAGTCAGACGAAAAAACCGACGCTCGAATTCTCGAAAACAAAAATTTTCTATGCAAGAACGAGTCGGAATTATGATTCTGAAGATTGCATCGTTGGAATGCAACGAAATTATGTCATTTTTGCAGCAGAGCTCATGATTATTGTTGAATATTTGGTCCAGCCAATAAAACGACTCGAAAAATCGTCATGAGTTTCAAAATTCAATAAATAACCATTAGAAAAAATATTTTTCGTTGAATCTCAACGATGCAAACTTCGGAGTCATGCTCTGATGATTCTGAAGTTTGCATCGTTGGAATGCAACGAAATTACGTCATTTTTGCAGCAGAGCTCATGATTATTGTTGAATATTTGGTCCAGCCAATAAAACGATCGTCTCTTGCGACCAAGAAACTCAATCGACACGAAAAATCGCCACGATTTTCAAAATTCAATAATTAATCAATAGAAAAAATACTTTTCGTTGAATCTCAACGCGATGCAAACTTCGGAGTCATGCTCTGAGAGGCACACCCTGTGTATAGTTTGAACAATACTTGCACTCGCTGCTGAGGGGAAAGCAGCAGCAGGCTCTATGGGGATGGTAACGCGACACGAATTTCGTGGAGGAAATGACGTTTCTCGTCGCACTCATCCTGCTGCTCTCTCTGGTCAAATGTGTGTGCTTCGTCCCGTAAATTTACCTTGTCCTGCGCGCCTCTGTTGCTGCACTTGACACTCGACTTCCGGTTTTACTACGTACATGACTTTGCTATACACACCGCATATTATAGGTATGTGTAAATATATATGCTCGCGAGCAGAGTAACGGGCTTTCTCGTGCAAATTCATTGCTCCGGAAAGCACCGAATGTCCTTCCAATGTTCGCACATTTGCTTCGCTACTCTATTCACTGATTACACTCATTTTTTTCTTTTTTCTTACTAATAAAACATTTAATTGAATTTTTTCAATAAAAAATAAGTTTCGGGTTTTTTTGGAGGTTTTTTTGGAAGTTTCTTTCCCCATGATTAATTTTAATACAATTTTAGGACAAAGTTGATTTTTTTTTCTTTTAAGAAAATTTCAACAAAAATTGCTAAAAAATTAAGTTGTCGAGTTTTTGATTTTCTTTTGCGAGAAAATCGTATTTTCTGAGCTTTTTATGGGCACATCGGGAGCTACGAAGAATTTGGGTGATTCATTGACGCGTTTTGGGTTTCGGAAATACAGCGGGTTTTCGTTTGTTTCGAAATTACGATAGTTTTAGTATTTTCGGTGTTTCGTGGTACGTTTTTTTATTTCGGAGTGACTGGGAATGTTTTTTTTTGTTTGGGTTTGTTCTTACTGCAATGGGCGAATCGTCATAGTTGCATAATGGTTGAGTGGGAGATTCAACATCGTTGGTAAGAAATATGTAAGTGAAGACACGAGAAGGAATCATTTTGGCAACTTGCCCGAACGGTTTTGACTCCCCCGTTACGAATACATGTATATAGTCGGAAGATTTCTCTTGCCTTTCTCTTGCTTGCTCGTTCTATCTCGCTTGTTCCTCGAGTTTTCATTCCTTCAACGTTATAATAACGAGCGTCGGATGCTGCTGGACCGAACGATGTGTCTATGTCGCTGCTGGGATTCGAACGAATTCAACGCGTTTTGGATTACCGCCATGGCGACGAGAAATTTTTGGCCCCGATCGGGGGTGGAATTGCTCACGAACATGTCCAAGTCCCCACGAGATATCGAACTGACCAATTGTCTTTCCAATCTGTTCGTTTTTTCCCCCCAAGTCTTATCGTCCAGACGCGAAATCGTTTTTTTTCGCATTCACGTTTCTCGACCAACAAATTCGTGCCATTTTTTTTCATCCATTTATCACAATGTTTTTTTTTTTGCAATAATTCAATTCAACTTTTTGGTGTGACGGTCTGGCTATAATGAGAGATCTAGAGGTGGCCCTAGCGCAGTGGTTAGCGCTCCGGACTACGACTCCGTGGGTCCCGGGATCGAGTCCCACTCGGATCACCTTTTTATTCGCTCATTATTGCTGGACCGTGCCTCGTCACAAAATGGTGTCAGAAGTTTCCGAACCGACTACACGCTCACTCAAAATCAACGGCCCATCGAGGCAGAATCTACGGCCCATCGAGGCACATATACTACGGCCCAACGCGGCACATAATAAAGCCCAGAGCGGCAGAATCTACGAAAGCCCAACGCGGCAGAATACTTTGAATCGCCCACAGAAGGCAGAATCTTCAGGAAAATGTGACGTTAGTCGACGAGGACGTCGAATACTGTAAGAGGGGGAGTGTGACGGTCTGGCTATAATGAGAGATCTAGAGGTGGCCCTAGCGCAGTGGTTAGCGCTCCGGACTACGACTCCGTGGGTCCCGGGATCGAGTCCCACTCGGATCACCTTTTTATTCGCTCATTATTGCTGGACCGTGCCTCGTCACATTGGCCTCTGGGACGAATTTTTTTATTATCGTCTTATCGAGATCTGCAGCGGTCAAATTAATTTTTTTTTGTGTTTTTTCATATGTTTGGGTTGATTTGAAATTGATTTATTGTGCCGATGGATAAATGTCGTTGACACGATCGTGGCCGCGAATCGCCATTCGATGTCGAAGTTTGCATCGCTGGAATGCAACGAAATTCTTTTTTTCCTTGCACAGAGCTCATGATTCTTATCAAAAATTTAATCAGGACAATAAAACGATCGTTTTGTGTAATTAAAACACAAAATCAATACCAAAATTGGCATTGTTCCTTTTAATTGAACAAAAAATGAAGAGGAAAAGTATTTTTTTTTGGAACGAAACGTTGCGAACTTTAGTGACGTCGAATCCATCGGTCACGACGACTTTTGTACAGGTATCCCCAGAATCATTCGCTCAAAGGCGAATTTCTTGGTCAGTCATGTGCTGGGCTTTCGTACTGCTCTCGAGAGTCCAGTTATATTTATCAACTCGTCAGTGTGTACGAACGCCGCTATGATTCACCGTACCAAGAGCTCAGGTTCATCGTCACAATGTCTCACGCACACACACACACGATTTTATGTGTGAATTATAATTTGTATTCGAGCATCGTGACGACCAAGAGGCCAAATGATTCTAAAGTTTGCAACGTGTTGAGATTCAACGAAAAATATTTTTTCTATTGCTTATTTATTGAATTTTGAAAATCTTGACAATTTTTCGAGTCGATTGAGCTTTTTGCGTCGCAAGAGACGATCGTTTCATTGGCCGGATCAAATATTTAATAATAATTATGGGCAATGCTGAAGAAATAACAGAATTTCGTTGTTGAATTTTAAACCAAAATTAATAAATGAATTAAGTTGAATTAGAAACTAAAATTAATTCCAAAATTAATTTATTCATGAAATAATTTCATGAAATTGATTACAAAGCTTTGGCAAAAGTTGCAAATTCGCAGCCAAAAATTATTTTCGGCAATTTCAACGTCACGATTTTATTACACGTTGAAAAATTATATAAATTCCACGATCATTCATACTTTCGTGTGGAGAGGAAATTTATTGAGTTATATGGTGGAAATGCATCTCTCCATATATATACGTCCTAATTCCACGTATCAATTTCTCGTCGGTCAACAACACTACGCGGTAGTACCTCATCGTTGGTGTAAACAAACTGGCATAGGCAAATTTTTATCTCTCAAGCTTCTCGCGCGTACTCGTGAAACTAGAGACGAACCAGGGCGAGTGAAGAAATTTCGTCGTTGCCAGCAAATTAAATTACTCGTGTCGTGCCCATCAACGTACCACGAACATCCAATTCTCGGCACAAGTGGCTCTTTATTAATGTCGAATCTTCAAAGAAAACCAAAAATAACGACGGATCTGCCGTTTTTGATATTTCCTTATATATTCGCAAATTCTCCTTTTCATTTTCCGTTACCTCGAACCGGATTCTGTAAAACCGATGGACACTAAAAAAAAAAATATAAAAAATTGTCGATTTTTTGTTGAAAAACCACAAAAATTTTGTCATCGCAGCAAGAAATATTCTTGAAAGTCTCTTCGAACAGCAAATTTTTGTCATTCCAATCATAAATTTTGCTGACAGTTTCGTTCGAAATGAAAAATATTGTCAAATTACGGAAATTTTGAAATTATCCAAAAATATTTAGTTCACCGCGTTCAACAAAATATCGACGTTTTTTGACGAAATTTTATTTTCCGTGCAATGAAAAAATCTCATGGTTTGGATGAAAAATCACTGGACGATTCAATTGAATTCACAATCGGTCATTCCGATCTGCTTGATTCTTAATTTCCAATCAATGGCAACGCGAGAACTTCTAGATACAAAAAAACCTGAAGCGAAATGCAGAAAATGTTTGATTAATATCGAAAACGAGGAACGATTGTTATTTCTATTATTATACCGTTTAATTAAATTAATATAATCAGAAAGATATGGAAAACCGAGAAAATTACAAATATATTCATACTTTGTAATAAATTTCATTATGCATGGATGGTCACGTACTGAAATCGCCAGTGGAAAAGCAAAACGAGCGGAAAACGAATGTTGCAGATTTGCGAATCGTGAATTCCGTTTGCGTTCATGTATATATGTCTCTTTATATCTGTATATTTACAGGTATAACATTTTCATGACTAAGTGCCGAGCACAAGAGAGACAGACATTTTTTAAAGTTAAAACGATCCCCCATGCCCCCCCCCCCCCATAGAGCTCACGAGTGTTTACGCATGCAAATTGCAGATTTTAACGATCGTACCTCATTACACAGCAGCAGCTATACATTTCGTAGCGACATGTAGAAATAAGTATACGAAAAACTACGACATATGAAGAATTTCGGTCAAATTCGAACTCTGTTATTTTATCATGGGCTTTTCGATCTTTTTTCATGATTCCTTTGCATTTTCCGTAACGAAATTCAGCATCTTTTTTTTATCGGATTCACAACTCAATTTTTACGTTTACTTTTCGACACCCCCGCAATCGTCACTTTTCGCGTTGCCAAAAATTTCCGTATCAGCGAAAAACATTACTCGATACGATCAGCAATTCGGTCATGAAAAAAAACACACACACACACAAACACTGACGCGTGAAAATATTGCGAGAAAATTAAAATTGTGTTGCAATCGCAATATCGCATACTCAGCGACTCTAAACGGTCGTCGGACTCCTCGATCGTACCGGTTAGACGAGAAAAAGTGGAATTCTCGTTGCGGTAGACCAAGATCGGCCTAGATATCGCTCAAGAATATTTACATCCTCCCACCTTTCGATCTTCTCGGATTTGAATCATTTACAAATCACGATCGTGTCCACGAAACATTTTTCACAAAATGAATTTTTTTTTGTTTTAATTCAATTTTTATGAGAAAAATCGAAGCATTTGTTGCAATTAAAATGTTTTAAATAATGAAATTAGCAGGTGAAAATGAAAAAATTGATTGATCGACGAAACGAATTTTTGATTTCAAAATAATCGATTATTTGATTTTTAATCTTGATTTCGTTGTTTTTTTTCGATTTATAAACAATTGTCAAATGTTGATTCTGTGATATTTCTTAATATTTGTTAATTAAGGCTCTTCCAGCAATAACTCAACTGATCAAATATCATGAATATCGAAGATACCGCAATGTGTCGAGGTATAATGTGTTTACGCGCAAATTACTCATCGCACTCAACGTGTACCAATGCTCACGTGCCGTACAACTATAATAAATGTTACATATACACGTATGGTAAATCCATAAGCACGGCGAGCAAATAGCCAAGCGTTTCGTATCTCGAGAGTTAACTCGTACGATAATTCAAACGGTGCTCAAACTTTCTCAACTATTTATTCTCGCATGTACAGGCAATTTCGTTTGAAATTAGATTCACTGGCATATTGAAATTTGAATTTTTTTTTTTTTTTATAAACGTTTTCTGTATTGCGAATCATTTTGAGGAAAAATTTATGAGAAAAATGTGGAAATTCGTTTTTGAAAATGTCGAGAAACGATTTTGAAAATTTCTCGGACAAATGTAAAGAAAAAATGATTTTTTTTTTTTTTTTTGAAAATTTGCTGGAAGCCGCAATATTGAATAATAAATATGCAACGTTTAATAAAAATTTAAATCATCCCCGTGTATCGGAGGCGAAAGTCCACTTTACGAGACGTTATCTCGACGCACTTGCAACCGGCCAGATAAATGTCCCTGTTTGCACCGAGTTGTAATTGCAACGAAGCGTAATTAGTTTTGGAAAATTTAATTATTTCCGCGAGAGCTGCTCGTGCGGCGGCATGCGTTGGAATTTACGATAAATTTTCTCTTCCCTTTTCCCTTACAAATGTACAAGCCCATATTTGCACTATTTCTGACATCAATTCTCCTTCCGATGTAGTTGATGGGCAGCAAATTAATTACGATAAGTAAATATTGCAGGATATAGTGCTTCGTTCTAATAATCACAACTGTGATGATGGAATTTTGATCTTGGCTTTCGGAAACGAATATAAACAATTGAAGAAAAAAAACGCTTCACTGAAAATTTAATTTTGTCAAAAAATGTCGATATTTCGTTGAATACGGTGAAATATTTTGGGATAATTTCCAAATTTTCTTTATTTTGACAATATTTTTTATTTCTAACGGAACTGTCCGCTAAATTTACGATTGGGATGACAAAAAGTTACTTTTCGAAGTGACTTTCTAGAATATTTCTTGCTGGAATGACAAAATTTTTGTGATTTAAAAAAAAAATGTTTAGACGAACGTAATCAACGAAATATCGATTTTTTCCAACAAAATTTTGTTTTCAGCGTCACCACTTCATGACGGAATGCAACGAAATTCTGTTATTTCTTCAGCAGAGCTCGTAATTATTATTGAATATTTGGTCCGGCCAATAAAACGATTCTCGCTTGCGAGCGAAAAACTCGATGGACACGAAAAATTGCCTCGATTTTTAAAATTCAATAAATAATCAAAAGAAAAAATATTTTTCGATGAATCTCAACGTTGCAAACTCCAGAGTGATTTGACAGTATTGTTGGAAAAAGCGAGGATCCCTGAACCCTGGCACGAAGGTGTTTTTTCTATGAGAATCATCGAATTACTCCTGAGCCTTGGTAATTTAATTTTCGAATTTGAAACACCGCCCTTTTCATGAATAAAACGTGTGCGTCACGGTCTTTGAAAGCGTAAAAATTGCAGCAGAGATTGCATTCTTAGAAATTAATGCCGCGCCTCCCTTTTCTACCTTCGTCAAGAATCGGGGTATCATAATGGGCAGACAAAAGGGGTTTTTCGCGAGGGGGTGGACTTGGGGTTACCCCCTCTTGGTTACTCCTTTGAACCAATTTCTAAGGTTAACAAGTCGCTGAAAAATTTATGGACAGCCTTATTCGTGAGACGACTCTTCTTTGGCCATTCCTTCTTCCTTCTGCCCTTCTTCATCCCTTAGCGACCCACCCCCTTTTCAAGAACAAGCCCGCCGTTACGTTTTCTTTCTATACGAAGCAAGCACAGCGGAGCAAAATGTTCCGGACAAAAGCCGATCGTCCTGAAAGTTTTCCTACTCGCGCTCCGAAACCTCGTCCCTTCGTCCAGAAATCATCCCCCTTCTTGCATTCCTCACCCTTCCTCGTTCTGCCTCCTTCCTCCTCAGCCACCAACTCCATGAATAATTCTTTGCGAAAATGTCTTCGTACCGTTGAAGCACCGCTTTCGTTCGAGTCCTCGGAGCATCCCCTTCAACCTCTGTTCCTTCCCCATCCCTTAATGGCCCTCCCCCTCTTAATACTGTAAATTAAATATTGATCGCGACAAAATCACAAAAGTATCTGGGATTAATAATGAATTAACACTAAACCATCGCGTACAACAACATCCCCGCGTTTAAAATTGATCGTAGAAATTATTTGTGAGAAAAAAAAATTGAAAATGATTTTTTTTGTAAAAACAAAATTCAATCGAATTTCGTAATCTCTCGCGTCTGATTCTTCGAGCCATACATTTTTCCTTGCACACAATAAACTCGAAATAAATCGACAATTTGTTTTTTTTTCTCAATTCTAAGAAATTTTTGACCACGTTTCGTTTTGTTTTTATCGGAGTTTAGTGGGAAATTGCGATTTTCATGCAAAATTTCGCTATCGGATAATTTATTTGTATTAATGTCCCAATTTGGCTCGAAGGATCCGTCACAATACTGTAAAGATTTTCATACATTTTCAATGGGGAAGAATGACGATTGAGAGTTATTGAATTTTATGGTTTTTTTTGTTTGCAGCGATACTGGCGCACTTTTTCTTCCTTGCTGCATTCTTCTGGCTGAACACCATGTGTTTCAATATCTGGTGGACCTTCCGGTGAGTAATTAGAACAGCGAAAGCACTTGAGCTTGATTTTTCGTTGCAATTATTTGGGATCGTTGGTAATTTTTCATCATAATTAATTGAAGTTCCACAATGGTGATCTACGATATTTTGCCAAAAAAGTGAACGATTTATTACGAGATATTTACGAGGTAGGAAGGTGCAAAGATTCTTCCAGGATGATTGATGACTCCCAAGATTAATTATCCGGAGATTTTACGTTCGCCTTGTATAATATATACGTTTATATCTGAAAGCTTAAACCCAGTGGTGAAAGCTTTCGTGAAAGCTTCCCCCCCCCCTCCTCCCACACTTTACGATTTTTCTTCCGACCAAGTTTATTCTCACGGAAATCCTCATGGAAACTATCGTACTCGCGCGCTTCCCAAAGTTTTTGAAACCCCTCGTGGCAAGACTTGCCACATGTATGGTCCGTTTCAAATCAAATTCTTGCCTCTCGGAATCGAGGGTTTGATTAACTCTAGAAATTTGCGTCAAAAACGAGCTCATGGCGCTTCGTTCTTTCGTTTTACCGCATTTTTTAATCAATTCTTCGACTCCGAGCAAAATTGTTTCAGGCTCACGTGATTCTGCATTGAAAAACGAAAAGAATGAGCCCCAGTTGAACCCTTTTTGGTAAATTTTACCGGAGATATGAATTTTTCAAAATTGGGGTCATTTATGACCCCAGGTTACCAGAATCGGTAAAGAAAAAGCCCCATTCCGGGTTATTTCTCCTCTATCAATCGTTTGCAAATTGAAGAATTCTCGTTGTGTTTTCGAAAAATTGAATTGTTGGCAAAGCATGGGAGTAGTATCATGATAATAATGAAAGGAGCGGGCCGCGGGGATCAAGATCAGTCGGTCGACTGGTTAATGCGATGCAACGCTCGCGGGGTCTGAATCCACAGCAGGCTTTCCAATCGCCTCACCTCTCGTGTCGTGGCCTCACCTAACGGTGCTTCTTCCTTTTTTTTTCGCTTCATCGACTTGGCTCGCCATTAATACCGACTCCACGTGAACTCGTACGCGGACGCGTCAAAACAGTTTTCTCTGCAAGAAAATGTTGCTCAATTTCGGCATCGGCGAGAATAGTAATTTCGTCAGATCCGTAAGAGAAATTTTTAATCGGACTTTGTTTTATGGAATCTGCGATGCGCTTTGCAAAACATTGATTAACTGAATAATGTCCAATTTTGATAGAGTAGCCCATATTAATGGATTTTATGGATTTCCTCTTCGTTATAAAATTTTACCAATATTCGGCCAGGAATATAGAGAACGTAATTCGACTCACCGGTGATTTTCTCGGGTGCGTCGAGCTCTCAGTGATGCCCCACCTTTTACCCTTTTCCCACCCCCGAGGAGCCTCTTTGCCCCCGGTTATCCATAATTGCACGTGAAACGGTGCTCGGAGTGCATTGTCGAGAGAGCAGCTACCGCGTGGCAGCGTTGAACCAAAGTGCATCAACGTGAGTGCACTCTTTTTCTCAGAGCTTCTCACGTCTCACTCTCTTCTTGAAAAGCACACACATACACACGTATATCTCATTCCATATATGTATACCTGTTAAATCCTCGAAGGCTCGTTTCTCACCCACCATTCTTCTCTTTCAGCCTCCCATCACACGAGACTCTCTCCTGTCTGAATACAATATCGTCTTTTTTTTTTTATTCCACCATTTTTCTCAACACGTTTTGTTTTTTTCACACGTATGAAACAGCACTTTGCGAAAGAATCCTAGAGCTGTGAGTGCTGCCCTCTCCTAGAGACCCCTTAACACTAGAGGCCTAAACGCATTTCAGCCTATTTAGCACTTTGAAACGCTGCCACAAGAGCAACTCCTCAAATGACTGCTTGCACTTGATTCAATTTGCAATCCTTGAGCAAGTTTTCTATTTTTATTTCTTAAACAAGTAGGGATTTTGTCACTATTTCTAAACAAAGCCCATCTAATGGACGAGACAAGTAGCCAGTTCAGCTACAAAGTGGTGCCAATAACTTGGGAGAGGTAGCGTAAGATGGCGAGAGCAAGTTCTAGTTAGTACTTCCATTTTACTACAGAGACTCCTTCGAAATAGTCTAATGTGTTTGAAACCACAGCATATCCTTGACGTCGCATGTCCTTTTGTACCCAAAGCCAAGAAGCCATCTTGGCCACTCGCATTCGGCCAGACTCTGACAACTAAACACTATATGTACTGGTCGATCTAATTAGCTAACAGCATAGCTCTGTGTCTGATGCTTGAGAACTGGTGCTCTTAGCGAATGGACGAATCACAAGTTTGGCAGGCTCTCCATGAAGCCACACGCAAAGTACTTGCGACCTTCAACCACATTCTGATAGTTTTCAAGCTGATGTCCTTCTCGCATTGGAAAGTCTCTCGCTGCCCTGATAACACTTGCCACCCTTGTGCGGCCGACCCAACAAAACTATTCGTCAATGCATCATCACGACGTCCTGTTCAAGGGTTCAGGTTAAACTTGCCTCTTGGCGCCTAGAGAATCTTCGATTTCGGAAGTGGACCGATCGAGCAACGTCGATCGTTATCAGACAAACCGCAATGGTTGGACAATGCCAGGAATCACATTGAGGATGAAGCTGGAATGCTGGTGTTCTGTCATCGACCTTGTCCTTTGGGCACCCATTTATGTGGTCCATTTGCTGGCCCTCAACACTGTCTGGCATCGTGATGGATTCCCACGCCTTTCTTGATATTCTGGACTACCCTTGCCTTCGGTTTGCGCCTCAACCGCAACCGTGACGTTTGACCTTACAAGATATTTTAGGATCGGATGTCCCCAAGTTCCCAAGTCCATGTTTTCTCCTTCCGCCAAACTATTTTCTTAGCCTTTCATTAATTCCAAGTCGTTCCATCACTTACTTGCACCTTTGGCACCAAGACACTGCCTATAAAGAGTTTTTGTCTGGCTCTAAACGATGTTGAAGATTCCTCGAAAATGTTTTCATCGCACAAAGCAGTCTACATCGTCCACATCTCTTTATAAACTTGCCTGGGGTTATTCAGTTCATCATCGCCACGACTAGAATCTTAATGTGAACTTGTGGTCATTGTCCTGCGTTCTCCCATCCCAGCTATGAAGTTGAATTATTACGTCGTTTTTTTGTGCATCAAAAAAACGTGTACGAGTAATTGTAAAATCAGAAGAACCGGAAAGCTCATTTCAGCTTGCCCTCGGAATCCCTTTTTCGACAGTTTAGTCAGGCCATCGTCCTTTGCCGTAACAGGAAAGAATTACAAATCCTTACCATCGCGTCATCCATAAACATGTTGCTCAATGGGATAAATGGATGGAGATTTCTTTAAAAAATTCGTAACGCGTGCCCTGTGCAGACTTGACGGAACTAAAGGGACCTGCAGCCAGCCGCAGGCTTCTCCGTGACAGTCTTACCAATCTAGACTCCTTCCAGAGCACATATAAATATATGTATTTCAACGTGCCAACCAACGCACGCAGGCTCTTGAATGATACAGAGTGTTAAAGGGTCTGGTGAAGGTGACCAATGCCGTCGTTGCCTGTTGGTTGTTCAAGCCAACTCCTTGAAAAGATTTCTTTTGAATGTTCTATTGAAAAGACGCATGGACCCCGACCAGACTTTGAGACGTAAATCTTTTTATTCTATTCCTCATCACCGAGAGCGTGACCGAAAGACAACTTTATCGCGGAATTGACGCAGCGCTCCACATGAACCATTTTCTTTCATAGATTACAACTTCTATTACGCTCTATTAACGGCAGCTTCTTCTTCTCCTTCTCCCTTGATTCTGGGGTCTAGTTGCGATCTCGGACGTTTCTAAAGACACTTGCAAAGGGAATTTCGTCAATTTTTATGTCATTCGAAAAAAAGATCGAATCATGGGTAGTAAATTGAGCAGAACCTTTCGAGAAGACTGCCTTTGATGAAAAAATGCTATTACACTTGAATTTCATGATTCTGAAGTTCCCATCGGTGGAATGCAACGAAATTGTGTTATTTCTTCAGCAGAGCTCATAATTTTATTCAATATTTGGTCCAGCCAATAAAGGATCTTTTCTCGAGACCCAACAACTCAATCGACACGAAAAATTGGTATGATTTTCAAAATTCAATAAATAATCGATAGATAAAATATTTTTCGTTGCATTTTAACATTGCAAACTTCAGGGTCATTGAATTACACTGGCCTAGACCCCATGAAAGACCACTCAGTTTTTTTTGTTCCGTTCTGCTGTGATTAACGATTAGATTGCTTCATGATCGTAGCAAATACAATTAAGATTCTCCCTTTATCGAGACACCTTTGTTTTGCTATTAAACAATGATTTATCCCGCGACTGTTATTTCCCCCATGGAAAAGAAAGGAGAGAGAATAATAAAAGGAAGAAGGAGAGAATGGACCGTTGTTCGAAGGTGAACGACGAAGAGGGAGCGAGCGAGGAACCGAGCGCAACTGGCAAAGAGTAGACACTTTACCACTATCCTCAGGGTCAACGTCCTTAAGTCTTTCTCTATCAGTCTCTCGCTCAGGTCGACCGAGAGCCGCACCTGTAGCTCCTGCATCCACACCTGCAAACCTTCCAGAATCTCTTGTTTCTCCGCAATTGTTATTATTACGTTGCTCCATTTTGCGAGCATCCGCGGATCTTGCCCTGCCATAAATGGATCTCGCAAAAGTAAAAGGAACCTCAAAGATGTTGGTAATTAGCCTACGAGAATAATTGAGCGGAGGTCATTTGGATTCCTGAATGCGACCAGCGACCAGCTGCACAGCAAAGTTGACATAACCGGATTCCATGATTCTTCCTCTGTTTGATTCAACGTGCAACAATGTCAGAAGATTCGCCAAGGAAAAGGCCAGGAAGATTCAGTCGAAGTATAAGGCGAAAACCACATTGGTAACTTCTCTATTAGGAAGTGGCAGCGCTGCTGTGAAGAATGCCGGTTCTCACAGTCGTACGGTCTTTCAACTCAGCTGACGAAAGCATCCCCACTGGATTCCTCACAAACACTACTAGTTTTGCCTTAACTTTCCACGTGCTGCATGAAATTCCATTGATTGGTTGCCGAATCTATATCGGTGTACCGACTTTCCTACAACTTGAGAATTTAGCCTGTTGTTGGTACTCCAAGGGCTTAAGGACAAGTCCACACTGTTAAGGACTATTTGGCCATGTTAGATATGCGAATTTCTGCATGAGAATTGGTCTGGCTGGAGGACATTGCCTTGCGTCGAATCCTCAATAAAACGTGTTAGGAAGGGTCATAAGGGTCCAGCCGAAACTCTCCGTTTGCAAGAACACCAACCTCCAAGGGGAATAAGCCACCGACAGCATATTTCTTCTATTTTTTTCTTCTTCTTCTTCTTCCGATTCACTTTGTAAGCCAGTCTCGTACAACCCGTTGTCTCTTTCTTCCTTTCTTCGTATTTTTCTCCCATTCTATCTGTTCTTCTACCGAATGCTGTGTCCAACCAGTCAGACCGTCCGAATGGAGCTCTCCTCTTTATTTAGAAAATTCCGCATTCCTCGTGACTCTTTCTTTCTTTATCGCGTCTCGCGAGCTTTTTTTAGTTTTTTTTCTCGAACCACCGAAGGACTCTCATAAGGTTGCGGTCATTTCCCATTCGACAAGAATCCTGCGTCATTACCTTTATTGTATTACATTTGAATAATTTGCTCCAGGAAATACCGGAATGACTCGGAATGCTGCAATTGATTATTTTTAATATTTACATACCATTTTTATCTTAAAAAAAATTAATAATTCTAAATTAAATTTGCCAACGAGATGAAATTAAGGGATAACCGGTTTTACTTATCAAATACCGCCGGGATTTATTCTACGCAGAAGCCTTATGTTATGAAGAATCCGTCAGAGGTTGGAAAAAAAAAAAGAAATTTCAAACAACCTCGTCTCCAAGAGATAAAAATCCGCGTGGACCGATCTCATCTCGACGTTTCGCGCTGCAATTTATGCACTGGAACTTCCAACCCCCTACTCTCTTCAACCCCTGTGCAAATTCATTTCGCATATTTCTCCACGATGTACACCAGGATGGCACTGAGAATTGTAAACTCAACCAGCTCATCTCGTACTTTCCGCTCTTGGGGTTGTAAGAACTCTTCAACCCCCGGACTTGTGAACCTCTCCCTCTCCCTCCTTTCTCTCTGTTACTGTGTGCACTCGTCGGCGTGATCCTCAAGCATAATTATTATTTGGGCTGAGGATATGCGCCAGAAACGACCAACAGTCTTCATGGACATTAAGAGATTTTCTTAGTCCTCTTGTTACCGTTCTTGAAAATCATATTCTACTGATATACGCGTATGTGATGCCTAAATTTCAAAATTTTGTCTTCAAACCATGGGCAGTGTTTAGACAACAGAATTCTGAACAGAAAGTTCCTTTGCTGCTTCTCTCTCCGATGCGTAGTTCACGCGATATCGACGAATTAGTTGCTGACCAATTGGATGCTCCGCCGTGAGAAGTGGGCGTGGCTGCCTTATCGAGAGATTACGCCAGGCCACCAGATTGGTTACCCACGAATTGATCGATATCTCGCCAACGGTACGTCTGAGAAAGAAACCTGTAAGCACTTTTCTCTTCAGGATTTCACGAGCCGCGTTTTTCTGCTCTCAGAAGTGACTTTCAGGACACATTTTGTATTTGAGGGGAAAAAAAGTGGATATTCGGGAATGGGGGATGAACGAGAATCTCAACTGGCTTTTATGCATTTTGTATGCAAGATACGTTCGTTCTTGGGTGCTAGGCAAGGCTTTTCAACACGTGTGACTGTCCTGAAACCTTAAGGGCTCGTGGTTACCGCCAGAAAACATTTTTTACGCCTCTCTGCTTCTCAACCATCGATTTGTGCCCAGGGAAAAAAATTTTGAGCTCGTGCGCGCGTAGCCCGGCGAGACTTTTCCTTATTCGCAAAGAATTCTGTATTCTGCACTGTCGTGCCAATATAATACGCCTCTCGAACAGTCCGTGCGTGTAAGCGATCGTTTCGACTTGGACATTTTTTATCACCGTATATACGTAACTATCCGTCGGATCTTTTTCGCTTTTCCGCTTTTGAAGGGTCTGACTTTGAAAAAAAACTCTTCCCATCTTTTTTTAATTCAAAAAAGCATAAAAATTTTCGAAAAGAAAAGCAGATTTCAATTTCCGGCAGAAGTTTAATTAAGAAAAAAATCATTTACCGTTCTCTCGCTCAATTCTTTTTTCTTTTCGACCAGAAATTTTATTCATTTCAAATCGGAATCGTTCGCGAAGGAAGTTTCAGAAATAGCTTTTTTCGAATCGTCTCGTCCCCTCTCGCTCTCCTTCTCTAGAGTCTCGTGTTAAAAAATTCCGTCGCGACGCCAAAAATTCCATCGGCTACTTGGACTTTTTTTGCCAAGTTATTCTCATTCTCAATGTCGCCGGTGTCTTCGTCCTGCCCCGAATATTTTTTTTTTTCGTCCATCATTTCTCAACATCGATTTCGGTGCAGTAAGACCGAAATATATTATCAGCGAATTTCTTGAATATTCCAGCAACGCCAAAAACATGGACCGTTTAACAAAATCGAAATTAATTCCCAAATTTCTATTTTTTTTTTTGCAAAATGAAATTTTTTTTCTCCAACACTTTTCGAACCATCAAGATTTTGTGTTCTCAAAGAATGATCCTGAAGTTTTCATCACTGGAATGCGACGAAATTGTGTAATTTCTTCAGCAGGGCTCACAATTTTTATTCAATATTTGCTCCAGCCAATAAAACGATCTATAATTCGATAAATAATCAATCGAAAACATATTTATCGCTGGATCTCAACGTCGCAAACTTCAGAGTCATCTCAAAGATTCTCGATACCTCGATCTTGCCATACTCCAATTCCTCCCATATCGTGTCACCGACGCATCAAGCACGACGTCTACTTTATGTTAGTCTCGTCATTGTCGCGCGTGCCCGTTCTCCTTCTCGATTGTGACTCTCTAATTGAACTTACGAACTATCTCGTTCGTCGAAGACACATTATGTGTACTTGACAACACATTTCTGAGTATATTTGTGTGTGCGTGTTCGTATACTATATACGTTTGAAGAGACTTCGATCGGGTCTGATCGTCGAGGCATTGTAAGCTCCCAATTGGATTATCAGGACAAAAAGCAGGGGAATTCGCCACCATACTTGAATCACAATAAGTCAGTGAATTTCAATCTGTTGCAGTCTTGTTTGTTTTTTTTTTTCATCGTAAAACGCTTAATCAATTTTAATTTTATGTGAACTTGTCTGTCTCAGATTTCTTGCATGCTCCTTTACCCTTTCGTACATAAATGCAAGTTTGGAATCTGTGAATTTTCGTTTTACGATATTCGATCGAAATTTTTCCCCCGAAACTTTTTTTTCCGAACTTAATTCGCGATTTTCTTTTATCTGCGGAGTCTATTTTGGTTCCACGTAAGATCTCTGACTCGTTTCAACTTTATACTCTGTGACTATTATTGTTGGTATCTTATCTCGGATTTTATTATACTTAATTCTCGCCCACTTGGTCGCGAGTTTCGCGCTTTCGTCTCTCTCTCTCTCTCTCTCTTCTCTTGAAATCTTGTTCTATGGTGGGAGCCATGGGTCTGGTAGATTGGAGAAGCGAGTAGGAACTCTTGGGAAGCTAGCAACGCTTATTACCTCTTCTTGAATCTTCTCTCGTTGCTCGTTTCGAGAAGCGAACCAATGTAATTTCCGAGAACATGGTCTCAGCTTAAGCCACCGAGCTGTTGGAGTGTTTTTCATTTTTTTTTTTTATTCCTCTTTGTGCAACGTGCACACTTTTGCACTTGCTGCACGAGAGTTGCCCACGAACCACGACACTCGGTTGGCAATTCAATATCATCTCGGATAGCGAGAACTCGAATTTATTCTATGAAAAAAAGCCTCGGATCGATTTTGCGTTCAGAAACGCTTTTAAAAAAATGAAGGGACTGAAATTTTTTTTTATGCGAATCAAACGACGGAAAATTGTTTAAAATCGTCGTCGTGGAAAATTTTCTGAAAAATTCACTAAATGGTTTTTATATTTCGTCACATTTTATTGCTCTTCCTTTCTTGAATTTTTCCTTTACCACCTTCCTTTTCGATTCTGCAAGGTAAGCAACAAGATAAAGAGAAAAATTCGCTATTTCCTGTACATCCGGTTCGATCGTTTTTTCGTCTCATTCTTTTACCTTATTTTTCGTGTCATCCATTACCGCACTTCCTGGCCGAGGGTTATTACATTTCGCATCGAGTCACTGTCTGCATCATTTCACTTTTACGGCAGATTTCCTCTCTGCTCGGTGACGACAGGAAGACGCGGATTTATTTTTCTCCTCTCTCGCGGATCGGATCTTTCTCCGAACGCGTGAGATTTCATCCCACCATTTTTTTTTGTCAACTCGAGAAATGTATTTGCTATGGAGATTGAAGGGACAAATCGAATGAAACGTGTAGCATCCACTCGAACGACCAAAAACGCCAGACGACACGTGTCTCAGCGAATTATCGTACACAGGCGAATGCGCGTACAAGGCAAAAAAAGAAAAGTTCGGTCGTGTTTGTAAAAAAAAAAAGAACAAAAAACATACAATTTATAACAAAAAAATGTATGGATGAAGTTTTCAATTGAAAAAACCCCCATAACGTCGGTGGAAATTGATTTTCAATAAAAAGTTAAAGTGCATTTTACAAAAATGCTAAATAACACATTGTAGGAGTCAGAAAAAAAAAGAATAGATCGACGGAATGATCGATGGGGTACGTAACGCTTGAGCAAGAATGCGTATAAAAAATATAAGCCTGAACAAGAGAATGAGCGAGTAATTTAGACGTCACCTTTTGAGGAATCGAAGGGTTGGAAATTGTCTCGATCCCTTGGTCTTTTCTCTCTTGGGCACGGGCAAACATGCCGGATTATTAAGTCGTCTACGTGTACTAGGAACGTTTCATCTTTGATTGAACGCTGTAGTTCACCGAGGCATCAAGATCGCAAACCTTAATGGGAATTTCCCTCGCCTTCAACCGTTGACTCGCAGACATAGACACATAGACACGTGTGTAGTCCACCCTCTTCGAATCTGCGTCACTCTTCCGTCCCATCTATAAGTCACGAGTCTCTCGATGTTGCAGCCGTTTCGCAGTTGGCTGAAATGAATAGGGGACTGATAATAGGATATATTTTATGCAACGAAAATATCCTCTTTTTCTCCTTTCAACTCCTGATAAAAGATTTTTTTTATTACAACAATCACTCTGTTAAAATATTCTCGGAAAAGATGCTGGAGAAAGAATTTGATTTAAAAGAAAAAAACATTCACTGTTTATTCTGTTCAGCTATCTAAAATAATGAAATCTGTTGCATGCCAACGATGTAATCTTTTCAATCAGTGGAAAAGATGAAACAGATGACTTTGTGACTTTCGTTCCACTTTGGGATCTTCTTCAGCAGTTTCTATTTCATCCCTTATTCGCGTCGAGACCCTGAACCCTTGGTATGCCCTTTTCTGACTGCATTCACGATCCCGATCCGAAAAAAAAATTGGTGCTTTCGATTTTCACCTGTTGGATGAGCACACGAAGCTGATTCGCAGAGAAAGAGAGTCGATGCTCCGGTGCAAGAGTTTGGCCAGAGCCAGCCGGGTCAATCCAATTAGATCCTGAAATTATAGTCCCCCGAATAGCTAGCCCCCTCTTTGCTCATTCCCATTCCTCTTTGCTACCGACGATCATCCTGGACGGTGCGCCCTTAACCAGAGAATCGTTAATTAAATATTGCCTCGAGCTGTTGGCTTTTCGAGCGTACTTAATTGAGACTTAATTGCGTATACAGGTCTACCTGTCGTCGAAAATTGCCCGGACGCACCCTTCTTGTACTCTCTTATGTAGGGGAGATGGTATTTTTGAAATATTCTGCTTCCTTCACCTTTCGTAGAAAGCCAAAGAGACAAAGATTTCAGACTTCAGGCTCGAGAAACCCTCGGGGGTGGCATCGTCGAGACCTCGAGATTCAGGTGGGATTTAACTCGCTATACTACTCGTAGCTTTCGTTGCTTCAACCCTATGTATGTAGATATATGTGAGTCTTTCACGCAGAGTGTCTTTGCTCCTTCACCCTTCCCTCCACCTGGCCAGGATTTATGTTGCAAATATTTGCAAGACTTAAGTCTTGTAGAAACGCTTAACGGTGTACTCCAGACTCCTGGTATTATCCCTCTTTCTCGACTAATGGATTGGTGACTCGGACAACCCCCTTTTCAAGGCGGTGGTCCCGGATCTCCCTTCTGGAATTCTTAGCTATTTCTTCTTTTTTAATGCTTTTCTGGCACGTCTTGTTTCATCGTTTCCAGACGATTTGACCATAAATATGTCCATGGTGAAATAAAACCATTAATTGGTACCAGTAAAAGTCCCGAAGATGTCCAATCAGTCGAAAAGCCCACGAGAGTCGTAATGTTTCTTCATTCGCAGCCCCTTAAATTCCACCAAATTCCACCGCTGTTCACACGACGTTGAGGAAATACTCCAAGTATTTAAGGGCTGAATCATCATGCCGGGATGCGTGGATTCACTGGTTAGCTCCATAAAGACTCCACCAATGTAGTTTCTACCGCACAAATAAACCTGGATACGACCTTCAAGGATCGGGAGTACGGATACCAGTTCTGTACATCGTCGAGACAAGCTGGCGCGAATTGTGCCCGACGGTCGAGTTTTAATCGTGTACCCAACCGACCCATACCCTTCCAACCCTCCATCGCCTCCCCACTTCCATCTTTCTTCCTTCCTTCCTTCCTTCATCCGACGTTAAATTATTTACCGTATATATAACCGCTTCCCCGAATACTCTTGCTCTTGCCACTCCCGGGGTAGTCTCTAAATTAGTGTCAGTCGCCTCAAGGCTTTACCTCTTTCCATACCCTTAACTCCACAACGATACGACACCCACTACCAACTCCCGATCGGTTTGCCGTTTTTGGCACTTCGTGAAATATTAGTAGAGCCCGCTTCGACCAAACTTTTGCAGTCGTCATTGACTCGGGACAAGTAGGAAATTCACATTGCCTTGTTCTAGACGTCCACCCCATACAATGTCCACAATTCATGTCGAAACTTCCAGTCCCCGTAGTAACTAGTCTCTGGACTATTAGTGACCCTTATTTCCCGCGCTACACTTTCCCTTTACCCCGCGATCCTCATCGAGCCTGGGTCCTCTCGACCAAATTGGATTTTCTGAATTAGCGCGAAATTGGTCGAATCTTAATCTGGACGATGGGACTAAGATTGTCCAAATACTAGGTTGAGACGGAATGCGCCGGGACTAGAAGCGAAAGAAAGGTAAAAATAAGTGGAGGCAACCGAATCTTGCGCTTGCTTACGGCAGCAGTTAACGGGAGCTGCTCCTGTTCCGAGGAAATTGAAGCCTCGTCGAAAGGCATTTTCCTTCTTCGTCTTCTTTTTTCTACATCCCTCAACTCTCAGCCTTCCATCGAAACCCCCAAGCTTGCACTCCACTCGAAGAAAGTGCTTCGGGATTGGCGAAAACGAAGTGTGAGGAGAGTCTTCTGCAGAAGAAAACGAGGGAGCAACGAGTTGAGGTACTATTACGAGAACTGAGCCAGTCCCAGGGGCTGAGGAGCTGCGGATTGGATAGTTCGGTTAACTTCTATTTAATGGAACACAACCTGCCTGTCCATGGTATAAAACCAGAAATTCTAAAGGAGAAAAATTACAGAGCTGTGCCGATTGCGGGCTAGGCAAGTTGCCAGATCGCTCGAAGCGTTTCTTCGATTGGATCAGCTGTAACAGAAGAAATCCAAAGACACGCTGGAAATGGTGACTCTGATCGAAACCATCCCACAACTTGCATCAATTAACTAAGACGATGATACGCCAGCAATACGAATCAGCTTCCTAAAATCACCGATATGAACCTTTTTTTGGTTACTCCCATCAGACGATCTTCAGCTGAGCTAGTCCTCATTCGAAGCAAACAAAGGAGGCAACATAATTTAGTCGATAACGTTCATACCCTCAGACCAACTGCCTGCACCACCTGAAACTTGGGCTCCCTTGATTCACTTTTGGCTAGATGATGCGCATCACAGTTGAATTCTCAAAATTAACAGATTCTGCAACAACATCCGGATCATCAACATTCCGGGAGTCCTTGTAAACCGCCGCAGGCCAACATTGGCCAACCCATCATAGCGGAGTCTCTGATGAACGTGTCTTCCAACCACACTACTCCATCCACGTTCACACGCATTTTCCAACAACCTGAAGTGTCCCCAAAACAGGAACTTTGATATCAACACATGAAACGCTTCTGCGCTTTAACTTTCATGAATGATTACAGAGTAAAAAATGAAAGCAACCCTTTTTTCTTTCGTAATTGACTGCGCGACATGTCATGTTTATGGAAGAATTTTCGAACATACTCCATGGATGGACCGTTTCAATGTTGCCCAAGACCCTCTGCTATCTCGCTGCTTCCTCCTCACTCTCTCTGTGTTATGACAAGTTGAATGGCATACAGACGCATACACGAGTCTCTCTTACTTAGCGAATACTACGGAAGATCTCTGGGAGGGTTGAACCATGATGGTGGTTCATTGATGCTGATATTACTCGAAGCACGTAGGGTCGGTGAGGACACAACTATGGTCAAAGGACCAAAATCCATATCGCTTGCTAACAGGCAACATGTGTACCTACAATTTCGGTTAACCGTAATTCGAGGTGACTGACTCTCGTGGGCTCGAACATTTGGTACCAATGCTGCTGCTGTTGCTAATCAGTCGGGAGATGATTTTGCGTTTGGGCGTACATGGGGGCCCTTGCTTCCGAGCTTGCTTCTGGTATTCGATGCATACGAGTCATTGATATTAGGAGGGACCAATTCCTTCAATGAAGTAGATTCGTACGATCTTGGCTTCAAACACAAATAAGCTTGCTTGATCATTTAGGATTGCGTGTGAGTTTCGAGAAATCCTATGGGGTCTTATATCAGTTTAAATATCATATTGTTTGAAATCATATTGACCCTAGAACGCCAACCTTATTTTTCTTTACCTATTCAGGAATCCCCGGGCCATAAATGATCCCGCTTTTGAAAAAATTCATATCTCCGGTAAAATTTACCAAAAAGGGTTCAACTTGGGCTCATTCTTTCTGTTTTTTGATGCAGAATCACGTGAACCTGGAGCAATTCTGCTCGAAGTGAAAAATGCGGTAAAATGATTTAGAAAAAAAAAGGACGAACGAAGGGAGAAAGGGCGCGGAATTTAAAGTCGCCCGGGGTCGTTTTTGACCCCGAGGTTACCGTCCTAGGGTTAATCATAATTAATATTCTTCGGGAGTCTCGCAAATCCATGATGTGTAGGGGCTTCCCTTCTTTGATACTTCAATACAAAGATTATATCCCTTTCATCGGAGATCCCTGACATCTGCTTGGGTCTATCGATGTCCCTTTGGTCTTCTTACGCTTCTCAGATTCACGCTAATTATTTCTTTCATCGGGCTTCGAAAGGGGAGTGGCTCATTTTGCTGCCTTAAGTCCAACTTTTCTCTGGCTTCATTCACTGTAATACGTATACCCAACCGAGTTCTTTTCCAGCACTCATCCCTTGCCAACCAACTTTGCCAGAATATTCATCCAACTTGTCATTCATATCGAAATTCTCCGAGACTTTGAACGAGTATGGTTCTAGTTTTTTTTTGTTGGTTTGTTTTTTTTTCGGTAACTTTCAATTAAATTAGCTGCAAAGAGCCCGGCAATTTCATGGTGACTCGGTCCACGTTGACCGGATGCTTCGAGGCTTTAGACATCGACGAAATAAGCGGAAAAGATGAGACACAAAAATGGCGTTGCTGGATGAGCTGTTCAGTCTGAATGCTCGGTCTCTCATGATGTTGCATTTTGCTTCGTTGGAATGCAACGAAATTCTCCTTTTTATTCAGCAGAGTTGATCATTATGACTCAAAGACTCTATCGACACGAAAAACTGCCACGATTTACAGAATTCAATAAATAATCGATAGGAAAACGATTTTTTGTTGAATCTCAACGTTGGACACTCCAGAGTCGTTTCGTTGCTCGTTTCTGCTGAAACGAACCTCGAAAAGCCTGACTTCCTGGCAGAATTCAATTGGATCGTTCTCTCTTTGTTTTCTGGGTATTTCTCCATGCTTTCGGACTTGTCTGTTTCGACAAATGATCTTGAATTGCCTGTGGGAGTTGGTGTGTGCATCCGCGACGAAATGGAAACCGCGACCAATTGCTTAATTGCGGAAACCCACTCTCTCTCTCTCTCATTGCTTCTCGCGCTCTCTCTTCCTTGCTCTTCCTATTTCCCTCTTTCTCTCATTCCTCTCAACTCGCGGGTGTAATCAGGATGCACCCGTTTAGAGCATTTAACGGACGGGCGGTACGCGTGAACGATGGAAACCCCAAACCCGTGTAAACCACGCTCAATTTATTTCTGCATACGTTTGAATGCCTTGAAATAAGGTGCGAGACGGCTCCTCGTTGGGCAAGAAATTTTTTGCAATTGACGAGCAATTCTTAATGTTTTCTCGAAAGTTTAATTTTTTCTTTACACGTCAATTCATTTAATTTTCCCTGAAAAATAAAAAAGCATTTTTTTTTATCGAAAAAATGTGAGGAATAAGAAATTTATCGCGTTCCACCAGTTGCACATTTGCCAAGGTGCATCGGAGCTCGAAATTGCGAGATAAAAAATATTGCATCTCAATAAAAATTCGCTCGAGGCTGTTTTTTCAGCGCATTTCATCGCTATTTTTCTTCTTCATTTCCTCTCCTTACTTCAGTGAGATTTCACCCAAGTTCACCGCAGCCAAAAGCCCCTTTATTCGTGTTCTTTTGATATTTTGTCATATTCTTCCATTCTTATGATCGCGAAAAATGCCTCGAGGCTACGCCACGACTACGTTATGATTATCCACCGTATAGAAATTTTTCCATACGTATTTTTTTTCTGCTTATTTATTTTCTCCACGTTTTATTTTCCCTCGTACTTGATATTTTACCTCTCAAAAAGCCAGCGAACGTTCTTAGATCTTGTGCGGTGATCTCTGGCTCCGTGCTCTGTAGCAAACTTCACATAAAAGCCCGATAGAAATTTGTTTTGTAGCGAATAAAAATAATTTGTTCAACATTTTTTAATAAATTATCTCCCTTCATTAAAAAGTCGTGGAAAAACTAATTGATGCACCGAGGGCTGAGATAAGTACTGGCTAAAGTTTGCGAGTCGACACAAAGTGGCTCGTGGGGATTTTTACTCTATTTTATTTCTTATTTTCATCGTTTTGCCAGAAAATTAATTTTCCATTTTCCTGGACAGCTACGTGACACTTTTGGCGCGGCAGCTGCTTTGAAAGGATGGAGAGAGAGACCGAGAGGAGAGAGAGAGAGAGAGAGCTCTCTCGATGGCAAAAAGGGCAACGAGGCTTTTCATTTTTTATCGTTTTTTTCTCCCGTCGTCATCTGCTGTTGAGCAGAACATGAGCGAGGCAGGTTCGACGACCGATCGATTATTAATACACGAGCGTGTAAAAAGTGTTGGCTTATTCGAGAGAAATAAAAATCCCTAGCGCCTCTCGATGTACCTAGGGAAAACAATTTTTTTTTGCAACACGTGCTTTGTTTACTAATCTCTTTCACTTTGTTTGGGTTTGTTTTTTCACATTCCTCAAAAACTCGTTAGGTAATTTCTGTTTCTCTTGCCAACGTGCTTCACGAGGATTTAAAAGGGTTCGTTGGAATTCAAAAATCATCAAGTAAATGAAATTCAATGCTGATAATCTGGTAATAAACTTTATTATTTAAATAAATTACACATCTAGATGAAAAACTTTTTGGTTACGAGGGAAATTGGATATTTTAACAGTGCAAAAATTCATTCGACAAATTTGCGCAAAGGGTTTAATGGTCCTCGTAAAATCTTTTGGTACAACGTTTGGGTTGGGCGAGGTTTCTAACATTTACTCAGTTCAATCCCTACCGTAATCCCCACCCCCCACGGCCTTTCCCATTGGGATGTATGGCATAGAAGCGCGCTCGAGAACTAAAGCTTCCCATTAGAATTCGATTACGTAACGAATAATGGAAAGCTCTCGTCGTTGGCAACGATATGCTAATTAACAATTATCTTTCGCTAACTAAAATATACACGTTCATCCATGTATTGTAGCGGGAGGACAAACGATGACCTATTTTCGAGTAATCGATTTTATTTTTCAACCCAGTAAACGCTGTTCTGATTGATCCATTATTTTACTCATCAAGAAATACCAACTCAAACTTTCGACGTCAAGTCCTCGAATAAAAATGTAGCCAAGACTCGGTTTTTATATTTTATAAATATTTTTTCTACTGATTATTTATTGAATTTTTAAAATGTTGAATGATAATTATGAACTTTGCTGAACAAATTACAGAACTTTGTTGCATTCCAACGATGCAAACTTCAGCATCATCAGAATTGAATATTTGCAGTTATTCTTCGACTATAATCAAAAATGAAAATGAATTCATCAGTTTTTATTCATTTTTTCAGAAAATTACTGCAAGACTTTTTTCAGGTCAATAATTAATGAATTTTTCGTTCAATTTGGCAGTTTTTTTCTCAGTGAGTCAGAAAAAAGTCTAGAAATTTGGTCTGAGAATTATTTTCATTTCGAAATTTCATATTTCAGCTTAATTTCTCGAGTTCGAACCGATTTTTTCATGATCCTGAAGTTTGCATCGTTGGAATGCAACGAAATTCTGTTATTTCTTCAGCAGAGCTCATAATTATAATTGAATATTTGCTCCGGCCAATAAAACGATCCTCGTTTGCTACCAAAAAACTCGATGGACATGAAAAATTGCTACGATTTTCAAAATTCAATAAAAAATCAATAGAAAAAATGTTTTCCGTTAAATCTCAACGTTGCAAACTTCAAAATCATATTTTTTCACATAGACGCACTCCCAAGGCTTTTGTAGCTTTCACCAAATTAGGAACATTATGATGAGTGAACATTCGCTGAATTATTTGAAATTATGGGCCTTTCGTACGTGAAAGATCTGACGAAATCCTCTTGATAGTTCTCCAGTGTGCTGCTACGTAATTAAAGATGCAGACAAACTTGGTTTTCCTTTGAAGATTTATATATACATTGAAAGTTGATATTACATTGCATCGATCGTTTCGATCGATAATGTGCACCTTTCTAATAACAAGTAACGAGGATCGTCCCTCGAGCGTAACGCGATACGTTTACGAAACATCGGAGCCTCCCTCTATCTCTCATATCCGGTATATCATTTTCGCCATATTCATGTGTACGTGTAGGTTGAAATCGCATGAATTCCTCTTTTCCACTGCGCCATTAATTTGCTGCAAAATCGATACACAAAGTGATGATTGCGTCGCCCGGTTATTAATAAATTTGCGGATATTTTTATGTGGAAAATGTGGCGAATCGCGGCACAAATAAAATAAAAAATAAAAAACAAATAAAATAGAATAAAATGAATTTGAATTAAATTTAAAAAAATTGCAAAACAAATAAAAAATGGAAGTGAAATTATTATTTTTCAAAAAGTTCGTTAATCGCGAATTTGAATTCTCGTGAATTTGATCAATTTGAAGAAAATTATTGTTCCGTGTGCTCGATTTTTATATGGGCGTCCTCATCTCGGATAATTTTTCTCCGATATCGTTAATGAGGACGATTTGAGTGAATTAATCGATCGATAAAAATCTCGAGCCTCGTTAGTAGGTCAAATTTGGAACTTTATCACATTGAGTTTTTTTGTTAATTCAATTTTTTGTTTTTTATTTTACAATCTCATTGGTTCGCTAGTATAAAAAATGATGAATATTTTTATCGGTGCATTGCTGGATTGGTCAGTTTTCTGAATTTTACTATGGTGATCCGTTCCGCGGACTCAATTGTAGACTTTGCTCGCGATCCATTTTGCGTGAGAGTAAACGCGAGTGTAAGCGTCCGGTGCTCCGCGAGCACAAGGAACCACGTACGATGCGATTCCAAGTTGAACACCGTGATAGACGAGTGGCCCACCGGAATCTCCCTGAAATGACGAAATTTTAAAAAAATTTCGAAAATCTCGCGCGGCAAACCAAAATTCGCTTTCTTCACACACTGCTCGTTTTAATTTTTCGGCTTTGATAGAAAAAATCAAGCTTTTCCGTATTGTTTATTGCACCGAAAAATAAAATACTCATTTCTTAAGGTTGTTCTGTCGGTTTCAGAATTACCGTTCAGAATTTATTCAAATTTGGTACATTAGTGAATTATTATTAGAAGATTTATTCAAATTTTCAAAATGCTACAGAGAACCACAAAAAAGATATTCCTGTCGGTAGTTTCATGCATTTAACATTAAGTTTTATGATAAATGACAATTCTCATTAGAATTTACAATGAATTTTAATCAATTTTCAGGAGAAATTGCAGTTTTCATTGTAAAATACAATGAAATGTATGAAATCGATGTTAAATTCATGGAATGCGAATATTTTTTTTTCTGGTTCTCTGTAGCCTTTTGAAAATTTAACCCGACCTTTTTCTCATCAGAATCTACCACTGTATCAAATTTGATCAAATTCTGATGACTTTGAAGTTTGCAACGTTGAGATTCAACGAAAAATAATGTTTCTATTAATGATTGATTGAGTTTTGAAAATTATGGCAATATTTCGTCTCGATTGAGTTTTCGGGTCTCGAGAGACGATCGTTTTTCGTCCGTAACAAATATTGAATGATAATTATGAGCCTGCGCTGAATAAAAAAAACGATTTCTCTGCATTCCAACGATGCAAACTTCAGCATCATAAATTCTGAACGGTAATTCCAAAACCAATAGGATTATTTTGAATCAAATTTTCTATACGTACGAAGCAAATGCCTTCTCCTTCCTTGTTCAACGTGAAGACGTGTCTGCTGAGAACCTCGTTGTCGTAATCGTATTTGTAGAGGTTTAAGAAGATTTCTTGAAGGTCATTTGGGACTTCAGTATCACTTGCCTGTTCGCGTAGAATAGAAAAAAATAATTATTGCGGGCAACGAAACGCATGTAGACCTCAAGACAGACACGAAATTGAGGAGAAAAACGAAAAAAAGAAACAAGCAGACACAGAATCAATGGAAATACTCACGTCGAGAACGCCCCAACCGGAGAACACGACGGTTTTGTTGTAGTGAGTTAAATCGCGCTCAGGAATTCTAACTGGCTGAACGTTTGAATTGAATTCAAAGTCTCTGGTTATTTTCAACAGAGCTATATCGTAGTCCAAGAAATTGACGTAGTTTTCGTGAATTATTGCGGCTTCAACCGAATAAACTTGCGGACGGTAATCCAAGTGATTGGTACCAGCCACAACTTCGATGTCTTTGTAATAAACCCTGAAAAAATCACATTTTTCCAATCAAGCAGAGGCTCACGAGAGTCTGCTAAAGAAAAAATGTCAAAATTTGACAAAAGTCATTCAAATCATTCGTGAAATCGTTGAATTCAGAATTATTCGAATTGATGATTGGTAAATGAATTTTGGACAACTTACGCCTCGGCGCAATGCGCAGCAGTCAGTACGTAACGCGCTGTGACGATCGAACCACTGCAAAAATGCCTTCCTAATCGTTGCAGAGATACCTGATAGCGATACGCGTGTTCGGGAGCATCGTGACCACCCACGATCCGAGGTGCACCTGGAATCCGAAAACAAAGTCATCCAATCTGCTTCTCAATCGCTGACAAATAAAATTAATCAAAAAGTATTAATTATTGATTCGTATATGAACGAAATTTAATCGAAATAAAAATCTCGGAAATTCGATAACTTAAAGTTTGGCAATCGCGGAAACTTTTTATTTCTTTCGTAGTCCAGTTGGAAATTCTGGTCCACAACGTTTCGATATTTAATCTTCGCGTCGAGGTTTCCGATCGACTCGTTTTCAGCCATTCAAAGTGTATCACTATCACAAAATTACTTTATTTATCAAATTATCAAAATTACTTCAATAATTGTTTATGAAAATTTTTCCGACGTCAAAATTTGGGATATTTAATTTCCAATTTTGAATATTTTTCATCTAAACACGTGTAAATTCGCGTTCCGTTTATGAGTTGCAAAAAAATGTGTTTAGGATTTTTCTCAAAAAATTTCGGCTCATTTTTCTGGCTGTCTGAAAAAAAAAATCCTAAAAACGTTTTTTTGCAACTCGATTCTTGCAACTTTGAAATGAAACGTGAATCGAATTTACAAGCGTTCAGATGAGGAAAATGAAAAATTGCAAATTAAATATCTCAAATTCAAAACGTCAGAAAATTTTTCTTCATAGGAGAAAACTGTTGGTTTTAGTGCCAAGAACTTATAGACAAAATTTTGAAAAGACCCTAAATAAAGTCGTTTTGTGATGATAATACCTTAAGGCGTCACTTTCCAAACGTGTCAGAATATTATGACCCGAAGTAACCGTTTTTCATACCAAGAGCTGTTGCTGCAAAACAGCTGAGTACAAGGAGTGCACTGAGAAGATACATGGTCGATGCACACATGTGAATCGAGTGTTGACTGATTGAAAAAGCAAACGACTTTATATAGTCGAGCCTATCGAGTAATCAAGAAAGGCGTTCGTGATTTGACAAAATTATATCGATACCGATAATAATTTGTGAGGCGATCTGTTTTTTTTTAATTTTTTAAATTTTTTGATAACACAATAGCGCGGAAAAATTTCATTTATTTCTAGAGGATGGAATTAAATAAACTCTTTGATAAAATTCTCCAATGTGGGAAATCATCTCATTTATTTGGCAAAATGCAATCCTGATGCAAATGTCATCAATTTTATGATCTCCATACATTTTGGTTTTTATTTAGTTGAATTTGTTGCAATCGCGGTTTTTCGTGACTTTTTATAAATCTAGAACTGAATTTCGATCGATAACTGAAGTGTCTCAATCTTTGCGAAGAGTGATCTCAATTGGAACGTTAGTTTTATCTTCACATATGCGTCGATTCGTTAATATTTTTGTTGCAATCGCTCGGTAGTTGTTTTTGCGCCTGAAAGACGTTTTTACACGTCAACGTTGAAGTTGACCGATTCTTTGATCGTTGCCAGCCTCATCAGTCGTTCCTTCCTCTCTATCCACAAAAGAGCAACAAAACTTGTCGTTTTTCTTGCCATCGTTTCCCTATTTTCTGCCCATTGGGATGCATCCAAGTCTGTACAGAATTGCACACATCTGTGCACTTCGATCGTAAACGACTGAGCATTTTTTGCAATTATTCGAAAGAGATATATAACTGAATGCGAGAACATCAAAATTTCTTTTGGCCGTGTGTGCTAACTCGACTGCTTTTCCATGTTTATCTACAGGGTGTGCTCAAGAATGATCGCCATTTTTTGAGAATCGCTGCAGCGAGAAATTTTCGAAGAGAAAACTTTCTAATTGTTTTTTTTTTATCTGATTCTTCGTTGCTCCGATGTCCACGTAACTTCGTGCCAGCTGATGGCACCGGCTGAGCTCTTGTGCCCCCTGCCCTCCAACGCTGCATTCGATATTCAACCCTAGAAGCGTGACCTGGGGTCGAAAATGACCCCAATTTTGAAAAATTCATATCTCCGGTAAAATTTAACGAAAAGGGTTCAAGTTGGGCTCATTCTTTTCGTTTTTTAATGCAGAATCACGTGAGCCTCGGGTAATTTTGCTTAAAGTCGAAAAATTACTGAAAAAATGTGGAAAACCGATAAAAAACGGGAGAACGAAAAAAAGGGTGAAAAGGCCAAGTATTAGAAAACAAGGTTAGAAGAATAAATTTTGATTCCTTCGTCATAAGATTTTTTATGTCTCTCGATCTCGTTTCCTAGTGATTTTTTCGTCACCCCATATATTTTCTCGAAAAGCAACTCATCCTGCTCTCTCGGTTTTGTTACCATTACACATACATGCATACGCGCTGCTGACAGTATTTCGCATCGCAGTTCACCTTTTTCTCGGACGACGCTGAGGTTCGAGCCATCTGCTACCGACTTCTGATATAGATATGCCACGTATAAGACTTTCCGTCTCGAATTTCACCGACCAATTATTCCTCCGCGATCCATAATATCGCGAATCGTCCCTCCAGAACGCCCGCGTGTAGCAGCCTCCAATATCATTCCCTTTCGTTCTCCTCGACTCTTGTAAATCCCTGAAATTTCCATTTAATCAAAATTCCACAAATTCTTCACTTTGCATCCTGGCGAACAAAATCATTAATGCAACAATTTCAGATCCCAACAGGAAATTCTCCACTGGGAAGTAGAAAAAAAAACCCTTTCGCAATGAATATTGGCGGCAATTTTGATTAAATGGAACTTGGAAACTCTGAGATTTAAAAAAATCATCCGAATGTAAAGGAAATTTCAATGCCTTCGCAATGGATGATGAAAACTTTTAATTCAGGGTCTTGAAAATTTTTGCGGTCTCGATAAAAATACCCCGTATATGTATATTTTACTTTTCGACTGCGACAAGGGATGAAGGAGAAGGGATGGGGGGGGGGAGGGGACGTGGAGAATACAGAAATGCGGGTTACTGATTTGAATATCGGAAGACCAACAGACTGTATATACATCATATGGATATATATTTACCCCCATATGGAGAACTAAAAAAAAACGAGAAACAAATATATATACATGTATATATTTGTAGGGCAGCTAGGGCAGCTTTTACACTTTAATTAAAACTGCTGTTCCGCACGGAGTGCCACTACGTGTCCACGTCTCGGATAATGAAAATCAAAATATATATTTCAACTTTGTCCTCCCGCACGTAGACGTATTTTGCGATAAAGTATATCCAGTCGATTCGGAATGGAAAAGTTGTCTCGGAGAGGACGATTTAATTTTCTGTTCCTTTCAATCTTTTTTTTTGGTCAGAAAAGCCTCAAAAATCGATCCCATTGATTCTCTTTTATACTCGGTGTTTGCTTTCCAAGATTTCACGCTCCTAATCTCCTCGTAATGTGTGGGGAAGGAAAATCAATCAATTCTCTTCCCTTTGAAAAATCTTACGATATTTCTACCTGAAAACAACTTCACTCCAGAACGACCATCTGGGGTCAAAAACGACCCCATGCCACTTTAAATTCCGCGCCCTTTCTCCCTTCGTTCGCCCGTTCTTTATCGTTTTACCGCATTTTGGACTGATTTTTTAACTTTAAGCAAAACTGCCCCCGGCTCACGCGATTCTGCATCAAAAGACGAAAAGAATGAGCCCAAGTCGAACTCTTTTCGTTAAATTTTATCGGAGATGTGAATTTTTCAAATGTTTTTGAAATTTCAGGTCGTTATATTTTCGATATTTAGGAATGAGTCGTTGATTTGATGAAATGTGGTCCATAAGTTTTTTTTTCAATTCGCATTTCGATGATCCAGTTAATTCAATGTCTCCAGGTGAATTGGGTCGGATTTTTTGGAGAATCGATAATGAAAATATTTATTTCATTCGTTGTAACTTTTTTTCATTTATTTTAAAGTCTGATTTTATGTTTTCTTTTTATCTTCCTTTTTTGACAAGTGTCTCTTGTAGGCGAAACATTAATACGAGAAATTATATTTACATGCATTGAACATCGGCAGGATATTCTCGAGAGTCTTGTGTCTGTGTCTCAAAGTGGTACTCGATTTTGCTACAGTGTACAACGAAAGATATTGTCCGAGTTTCTTATCTCTCTGTTACTTCATCTCCTTTTTCTTCTTTCGTTCTTCTTTGTGCCTCTTCATCTTCGGATCGCGGCGCCTGGCCTCTCGAGGCCAAGCTCCGGACGAGTTAATTCAATCTCGATAGTGCAGCACATTGCGAATCGCAACGTAGAGTGCACTTGAGAAGAAATTTGATAAGAAAAAAGTCTTAATTGCGAGGAATTATTTCGTACGGAATGAAATTTAACGATTTATTTTTAAAGGATTGATTTTGTTTGAACGATCGAATGGAGTAAGCGAAATGCGTCGAATTTCCTGATTCCTTTCGGACGAATAATCCAGCATTACAGAATTTTCTTATCACGTGCGATTTGGGACTCAAAGATCCTCAAAATCCCACCGACTCCTACTCGATATTTTTTTGTTAATGACTTTGTGGTTGATTTTCTTTTCTTCACTTCTGTCAAAACCATCGTTCCCGTCCCTCCGATACGCTCGAGCCTTGCCCGAGATTTTTGACCCACGACGCACCAGACGCTTCGGATCATTATACGCGAACAGTACCGCAGGCGTCGTGTTATATTTTTCTCTTTAAAAATAGATGTAACGGAGCTCCGTATCGAACACAAAACGAGACGGACCGGAATATGTTCCACACTTTTCTCATTCTCATCAAGAATATCCACCTTTTTTCTTTTTTTTTAAATCACCATGGAAAGTTTATCCCTTCGGCAAAATTTGTCCTTGAAAAGAGAAAAAAACGGAAATTTTTGTGAAAGGGTGTGAAGTCGGAAGATTTTTTATTTCAATTCCGAAAAATGAACTTGAATGGATTAGGAAACCAATAGTTTGATTTTTTTCGATGAATTTTGCAAAAAATGATGAAATTTTAGGCGATGCCAATAATAAGAAAAAGTTATTTAGAAGGAAGCGGTGGCAAAAGCAGAAATATAGCAGAGTGAGACGAAAGGGAGGAGGTGTCGAGGGACAAGAAACCTGAGAACAAAGTCTCGATATCCCAGTGCTCTCGGTTTCGTCGGCGGGCTCGTACAACCCTCGAATCCACCCCCCGAATTATTCGGGAACAAACAAAAGCCTGGCAACCGACATTCAAGCCTTTTCGAGACTCTGGCTTGTTCCATCCTCGTCAAACCCCCTTACGCTCGAGCATTTTCGCCAACACACAGTTCTCGATGACCCAAACCGAGGAAAACCTACCCCATATCGTCTTTCATCCCCCATTGGCCCTTCCACCTAGCACCGAGTAAAAGTTGTGCAACCACCACTATAAACCACTTGGCATTGACTCTCGCCTTTCTCAACCCCCAACCTTGCCCGTGCTGAATTTTCATCCCTCTCTTGCCACCTCCTCAGAACCCCGTCTCTCCAACCCCCAGCCCCTCCATCTCAACCCCTCTAACTCACTATTTGTTTTCTCTTACATCGTCAATCTCACCACCATCCGCACCACCCCCGCCTGATCTCTTTCATTCATATACACCCTTCCGTTCACACTCTCCTACACAACCCCCACCCTTTGAATCGCGCTCGAAAGTACAGTTAACCAACCACCATATTGGCCATGCTGAATACAATACACCGAGTATTTGCTGCCCTTCATTTGCAGACAACCACAGCATGCTCCGCGTCATACTATTCTCACTCTCTCTTCTCTCTCTATGTACAAACCGGTCATCATCGAACCCCTTCTCTCCTACTTTCTCCTTTTCCATAAACCACAACTCGGGCATTTTACACCCCAGAAGGCACGAAACTTTTCACCAGAAATTCCAACCATCGAACTAACCGAATTCCCAAGCGATCTCAGCCTCTCCCTGTTCGAGGCGTACAAAAATGCGGCAGGGAGGGGGATTCATTTTGTAATGACCCTTCGTGGGTCGTTCCTGGCCGGAGAAAACTTTCTAAAGCTCCAACAAAATGTTTTGCCATTTTATAAACAATTCTTTAACGATACTGATTTTTTTTATACCAAGTTTCATTGAATCATACAATGAAATACGTTTTTTGATGATTCTGACGTTTGCATCGTTGGAATGCAACGAAAATTCGTAATTTCTTTGGCAGAGCCCATCATTATTATTCAATATTTGGTCCAGCCAATAAAACGATGCTCTCTTTCGACCCAAAACCTCAATCGACGCAAAAAATGGCCATGATTTCCAAAATTCAATAAATAATTAATTGAAAAAATGTTTTTTCGTTGAATCTCAACGTTGCAAACTTCAGTCATCTTTTTTTAGGTTTTCTGTAGCCTCTTGAAAATTTGACGGAATTTTTTTCTTATTACAATTTACTAGCGTACCAAATTTTATTAAATTCTGAACGGTAATTTGAAAACCGACAGTTTATTGAAAATCCTTTGAAAATTAGGCGTTATTGAGGAATTCCTGTTTCACCGGCCTCTGGGAGTCATCAATAACTGCTCCAACCGTGACGCAACCATCTGACAGAAAACGTGCGAGGCTGTAGACTCGAGTCTCGAGGACCCTGAACAAGTCTCCTCCCTTCCGATTCTCGTGAAACGCGCGTCCTCGAGCTCGTCCTAAACCCTTGAGAAAGATAGAATTGGAGGGGGGCACGAGAAAGGAGAGACGAAAATCCAACGTTTCCCCTGTGCGATTCTTGGCAATGTAAACAAGCAATGTCACGGGGGGTAAGACTCTCGAGATACGCAAGGGAAGTGACAACGAGCACAGAGACGCAAGGAAATGAGAATAAAGCTCGAAAAAAACACTTTTATTTCCTTACGACTTTCACTGTTCGCGTTTCCTTTTTCAATTCGAGTCCTGGCGCTTGTTCCGCCCTCTTGAAATCTATTCCCCCAACTTCGGGATTTTTTTTTTGCCGAAATCTCAACCACCATCGGAAAATAAAGTGTTCGCTCATTTTTTCAAGCGAATAAAATGCAATTGTCATAATTTTTTCAACGTTTCTTCATTGCTTCGGGCGACAATTTTCATTAGCGATGATAAGCAACAAAAGTGATAATGAATTATCAATTAAAAGAGAACAAATCAGTACTATTGGATCTCCGATTGCTCTTAATGAGTCTTCATAAGTAATTACCAGTAACAGAAGTCATTAGAAGTTATTATGGACTCATGAAAACAGTTGTAGCCTCATGAATCCTTCGCAGTTTATAGCAAGTCGGAATGCAACGAAATTCTGTTATTTCTTCAGCAGAGCTCATAATTATTATTCAATATTCGGTCCGGCCAACAAAACGATTCTCTCTTGCGACCCAAAAACTCAATCGACACGAAAAATCGCCATGATTTTCAAAATTCAATAAATAATCAACAGAAATAATATTTTTCGTTAAATCTCAACGTTGCAAACTTCAGAATCATCTCAGGAGAACCGGATCATTGTTTCGTGTCTTTAGTGACAAATTAAAACTAACTATGATCATATCCACGTGGTCCAAACTCGATCGAGTCTTCGTTTCATCTCAACGCGTTTATTAGTGCTCATTAATATTTCGGCACTGCCCGCGAAAATGTTTTTTTTTTTTTCATTCGTGCTAATTCTAATTTGATCAATTTGTTTTTTTTTTCTATATATTTATCTAATTATATCGCAACGTTTTTTCAACAAACAAGTCGAAGGCAAAAAGATTTGCTTTTTCGCTCGTGTCGGGAAGAAGCTCTAAGTATAACTGTCCCTAAATTGAACAAACTCTTGAAGTCTGTTATTACATGGATGGAACGAGAGACGAGTCCTTGAAATTCACCGTGAAGGAAACGAGATAAAAAGGGCGCGAGAGGGGATCGAAGGGGAGGAAAAATGGAAAGACGAAGGAGTCTTGATTGTACAACATGTACTTAACACACCCCTGAGTGACTTTTGCCATCTCGCTCTCTCGCTCTGTTTGCTCGTCGTGTTTTTTCTCCATTAACGATCGTTCTGGCGTTTCTCTCGCGTATACAGCATATATATATATAGATTTTTTTTCTCAGTCGATTTCCGAGTAGAGATTCGTGCGGTCTCTTCATCCCGAAGAAAATTCGCTTCGCTTATCGAGTCTTGTGTAAGCTCTTTGGCAACAATTCTCCAGACTCGTTTCGGGTGGTCTCCGCGCGAGGTGGACCGAATAAAAAAATCTCCTGTCCGACAATTTTCCAGTATTACTCCGCCACGAGGGATTCTGGGTTATGATAAATGTGTCAACAACAGATCGGAACTCAGCCACTCGGTTAACTCGTGTCTCACCCACGTTTAGATTTTTTCTCTTCATACGTTACAATTTTTCTCTCTCCCCCTATATTTCGATATCGCTCTCCCAGTCATTTCGTCCTTCCAGCATTCTCGACCATTCATCCGTGTCAATTATTTTTGTTTCTTTCCATTTTTTTTTACTTTTACAATCTCCAATATTTTGCTTTCTCGTGGTTCGATCGCGGTGGTTCGCGAGTAACAACGAACTTTGAATCAACAAAAATCCAAGCTAAAATATTTTATTCTTCCCACGCTTTTTAAGGACGTTGGATGCACCATTTTTTGTCGATGGGATTCCTTCAAATTTCCGCAACACAAAGAGAATAGCGCGCGCAATTTTAAGAGGTTTCGCCGTGTGAAAGTCGAGATATTTATTTATAAAAATCACAATTTTCAGATGACTCTGAAGTTTGCAACGTTGAGATTCAACGAAAAACTTTTTTTCCATTGATTATTTATTGAATTTTCGAAATCATGGCAATTCTTCGAGTCAATTGAATTTTTTAGTCGCAAAACAGGATCGTTTTACTGGCTGGAGCAAATATTGAATAATAATGATGGGCTCTGCCAAAGAAATTACGAATTTTCGTTGCATTCCAACGATGGAAACTTCAGGATCATATTTTCAGCAGTTTCTCATAAGTGCGCGGGTTAAAAGTTCCAATTTTCAACATTAAATATTCCGATTTCCAAATGGTGCAGCTTCTTAAAACTTTGTATACGCTTTTATGTAATTTCGAAGAAGCTTTAGTCAGTTTTTCAAAAAAATCGGTCCTAAAATTTGTTTGAAATTTAGGTTATTACATAAAAAATACAGATTACCTCGGACAATTTTGAATTTCGAGTATGTTGTTCTTCAGTCAATTTGTAAAAACTTTTTTTCATGAACTTAGCCCCGCGAACCATTTTGTATGTAAGAAAAACTGAAAACGCACATTTAGATTTGACCGTCGCCATACAACGTCCCTAAATGCTCCGATCTGAATTCTCAGTCGCATGCTTCAAGACGGAAAAATGTTTCGTACAACGAAGAAAAAAGAAATGAAACATTTCTGAGAACTTCAGAAGCATTCGTGTGGAAAAACTTTTCGATCGGACTTGAAGTTACAGGGTCGAATTGTAGGAGAGAAATGGATGGGTGGGTGGGTGGCTCGCTCTCTGCGGTAGGAAAATAGTGAAAAGAGGGTAGGGGTATCAGCAACGAGCACACGCTCCAAATGCAACGACTATAATTACAACTGGCACCAGAAATAAGTAGAGGGCTGTCAGACGTGAACGACTCTTGCGTTTCTCGACAGTATAATAATAGTAGGACCGATACTGCTTACCCCTTAACCCCCCCCCCCCCTCTCTTTTACACTTATTTTACTTTCTTTACCACGTCTCTCTGTTCTCGTATATATAAATATGCATTAACTTGCATTTGCCATACCGATATGGCTTAATGTCTCATTCACATCGCGTCTCGTCATTGTGCAACGACGATTTTCCTATAACACGAGCAATGCGGTGTAAAAAAATGCAGAAATTTTCTGTGCCCATGATTTCCTCCGAAATGTTCCACACAAATGATCCTGAAGTTTGCGTCATTGGAAATCGACGAAATTCTGTTATTTCTTCAGCAGATTTTCAAAATCCAATGAATTATCAATAGAAAAAATGTTTTTCGTTGGATCTCAACGTTGCAACCTTCAGACTCATTTCCATCAATGAAAAATAAATGGGCGTGCAAATTGCTGCACATAATCCGGAACGTGAACGCAGAAATTGACGATTTTAAGTAATTTTACAAAAATATCGACACGTTGGTCCGAATAATGTTTATGGGAACCATAAAAGTCGCTGAGGGAACGTTTTTTTTTGTTTTATCGAGATCACCCAAGAAAATATGTATCGACGTACAAATAGCTGTGCGTAAGTGCAAGTATAGAATTCGCCCTGAGGTACGATCGTGTAAAGGCACGGACAGGAAACTGTCAAGTTATTCCAGTCGAAGGGAAGTTCGTACATTAAATTGAGTGCGCGAGTGCTGGATAAAGAGACAGAGCGAGAGGGAAATATGCGGATGACGAACTGTTATTTTCTCTTTCACGATCTTCGGTATACGTTCCCAGGATTTGTACGCGAGTACTCCATAATTTTCAGAACGTGCTGGCATAACGTAACGCACCTAAGCTTTCTCAATAATTCAATATGCCTTGAATTGCCATCATTCAATATTCAAACCTCGATAGGGCGAAGAAGACGCGAATACCCTTTGTACAATAATATCATATATATATCTATAGTCGCCCTTGCATATTACTCTTCAACCCTTCCGTACGAACTTTGCTCCGAAGCGACGAAACATTATCGTGACTTTAACTCTGTATTGCAACTTCGCAATTCACATTGCTTCTTCGTCCAATTTGTCAGTCAATATTACTTGCGTCACGAAGGCATTGAACCTTTCATCGTTCCATATCAATTCATTGCGTTTCCCAGTTCCTCGCTGGGAAACCAATCGGTGATTAGCTAATTATTATTATTCGGAAGCCAATTAATTATCGTCACGATTTTGCATTCGTAAAAAGAAGCCTCGCCAGAATTTTGGATAAATGTCAGATTCCCGGGAAAAATCGTCACTAACGAAATGATCGTTAGGGGTGCAGAGAAAAATAAAAATTAATGCCGACCATTGTTCGCATAAAGATATTCGCTTATGGCGATTCACGCTTTTGGAGATGAACGGACTTGCAACCATCGAAACGATCGGCAGACACAATGAATTTTATGGGATTTGCGACAGGGCAAGGGGAGGGGAGAGGGTATTAATGAAATTTCAAAGTCATTAAATTTGGTCGATCGGTGGCCACTCTGCCCCTTCTCCCTCTTCACTTTCGTGGTTTATATACACGCGGGAGGAATACATAAACTTGGGCAGTATAAACTCATGATTCTGCGTTGATCGTTGGTCCATGCTTATATACAGGGACTCTGCGAAACGACATGCAGCATTGTCCGCATTGAGATTCAACGGGTCATTTCACCAGGCACTTGATTTTTTATTTTTTCATTCCTGCCAGATACGCGAGATTTATTCATTTATTACGATTTTTAACCATAGAACGCTAACTTTTTTTTGTTCACCTATTCCGATGACCTATGGGGTCATAAATGACTCCAATTTTGAAAAATTCATATCTCCGGTAAAATTCAACGAAAACAGCTCAACTTGGGCTCATTCTTTTCGTTTTTCCATGCAGAATCACGTGGGCCTGGGTCAATTTTGTTCAAAGTCGGAAAATTAGTCAAAAAGGCGATAAAATTATTTAAAAAACGGGAGAACGAAAAGAGAAAACGCGCGGGATTTACACTGAAAATTAAATTTTCAAAAAACGTCGATATTTTGTTGAACACGGTGAACCGAATATTTTTGGTTAATGTCAAAATTTTCGTAATTTTGACAAAAATGTACTTTTCAAAGAGACTTTCTAGAATATTTCTTGCTGTAATGACACAATTTTTGTGATTTTCCAAAAAACCGTTTAGTCGGAAGTGTCTAACAAAATTTTCTTTTCATTGTGAAGTGGCTTGGGCTAGTTTTTGACCCCGGTCAAGTATTTTTTAATTGAAAAATGAACTTTTTTTTTGTACTATTTGTCAATGAGTTTTACGGTTTGTTTTTACGGGGGAATAGAATCGATGAAAAAATTGATCGTAAAAATAGAATTAGTATAAATAAAAAAAAAACATGAGGTTGAAGAACTTTAAATTTAGAACACGGGCTGTGTGCAGTGGACAGAGACACGTGGACTGGTATAACGTACGTGATCGTTCGCGTTGACAGTTCTTCGATAATATAACAAGGGCTGAGACACGCTTGTGGAACGTGCCGGTAACCGCGCGGTCACTCCGGTTCTACTCTACGCGCTCTCCTATCATTCTCTAATTAGAATTTCTAATCATCGCTCCATCCGATTAATCACTCAGCGACGATTTCCTCTCTTGTGTACGTCTCTCTGTACGTCAGTACTCAACCATTATGCATCCGAACAACGGACTAAATTTCGATAAATTCAAGAGTTCCGACTCTCCAACATATCCCGCGCACATCGTCACTCGCTCGACCATTGACCATCAAGTTATTCGATAATACCAAGCGTTACGTCATATCCCATCTTTCACTCCTATATCAAATTGTTACCAAACTTGTATTGTCATGAAGATACGATGCGGAAATTATTGAAATTCGGACGAATCGTATCATCAAGATGAATTAATATCGCCTCGCTTTAATTAAGAGCATTCAATTTTCACCATCGCTGCGTATATCCAAAGTTTCAAATAAAAATTCGATAATTTGCGACCGTAGATTTGTATGACACTGACGAAAATTTTTGACATCAGGAATCTTCAACCGATTAATTCAAAGTTTTAACTTTTATTTCGCCCTGTTCAAATCGAAACGTGTTTATAACTCGAGAACGGTTTAAGCTCTTCATTCTCTGAGAATTTTGTCGGAATTGCTATAAAAATACAAACTCCCGGAATTTTGAGTGACTTTGAAGTTTGCAACGTTGAAATTTAACGAAAAATATTATTTTCTATTGATTATTTATTGAATTTTGGCAATCATGGCAATTTTTCGTGCTGATTGAGGTTTTTGGTCGCAAAAGAATCGTTTTATTGGCAAATATTGAATAATAATGATAAGTTTTGCTGAAGAAATAACAGAATTGTGTTGCATTCCAACGATGCAATCTTCAGGATCATGCATTTTGAAATTATCAAAAAAAAATGGTGTGACTGCTCTGACTTCCGCAAATTTTAAGATTCTTCACTTTTTTTTTTTTTTTTTCATAAATAGAGTATCATAATAGGAAAAATGGTATTGAATCAGGAAATTATCGGTTGAACGGTTAAAATTTGATGATTTTTCGAATTTCACGAAAGTCTCAGTTTTTTTGAAAAATCGTTCAACCCCGTTAAAATTTGCAAATTTTGTAAGATATTGTGTACAAGTCCGCATTTCCTTTTCCCTGTCTAAAAAAGTTATCGAAAATGTCAAAAAACTAAAAAAAATCGACAAAGGAGTGAAAATTTTATTAAAGACGCTGCAAATTGAGCGAGATTTGAGCTTCGTTTTTTTTTTATGCTGAATGATACAAAAATTCAAGAAATAAAGTGGAAATAATTGTTACGAGTTCGTTAACCGATATTTTTATCATGAATAATCTTGCACTCGGAGGATAATTTTGATGGGCGGCAAAAACGAGTGAAAATTAATTGCGACATGAACGTAATCTTGTGGACAAATTAATGTTTCGTGGTAATTGGTACAAACGATGATCTTAATGACTCTATATTGAGGCATTTGATGACTACGGGATGAAAGAGTCGTATACGAAATATAATCAATTCGCACAATGATATCTTGGATCGTAAAACTTTTTATTCGACTTTAAGTACTGGTTTTATGAGCTCGTCGTTTGGGACTTCCTTCTGCAATAATGTCTTATCGTGCGATTTTTGTTTGTTTATGGATTTGCAGTGATCTGAGACCAGCGAGTTTGGAAAAGGGCCAGGAGACATTGAGACTGAGAGTTTACGCTTGTTACGCATGGGGTGGACCGCTCCTCGTTGCTGGCCTCGCAGCCCTTCTCGATCATCTTCCGCCACAGCCACATTACACCTTCCTCAAGCCTCGATTTGGCGAGAAACAATGCTGGTTCTACGGTTCGTATTCATTTATCCCTGTCATTATGTTCTGATTGAATAATTTTCATGATGTTGGAGTTGGCATCGTTGGAATGCAACGAAATTCTCTTTTTTCTTCTGCGAGTCCAGAAATTCTTATTCAATATTTGGTTCGGACAAAAAAAACGATTGTCTCTTGGGTCCGAAAAATGTAATCGAGACGAAAAATTGCCACGATTGTCAAAATTCAATAAATAATTACTACAAACAATATTTTTCATTGAATCTCAACGCTGCAAACTTCAGAGTCATTCATTTTCGTATTCTTGACCAGCAATGACAAATTCCTTTGTTCATCGGCTTGCACAAGTCGTCGCCAGGCTTGTCGAGTCTTAATAACAATCCAGCCGAAAAGCTCCATTAAAAAATGAACCCAAAAAACTTTGTAATGAGTTTCTAGTCCGCGTTCGATCGAGGAGGGTTCGTAATCCGAAGATTTAATAAATACACTGGCCACGTGGCGCTCTAAATTCTCTGCGCAATATTTCTCTGCAGGACCTCTGGGATCAAATGAACCGACATAATTACTCGAGAATTTGATATCCGAATGAAACCCACCGATCAAAGATTCCATCGTAATTACATTCAATGAAAAAAATCGTAGATTAAAATAATGAAATCCGACGTTATAAATAAAATCACTATTTTTTCGAACTAGAGTATATTAATCTACTACGTGGACGTTTTTTTAAATCTCACCTGGTTATTCGTAACGCAGCGTTCAACTGAAATTGTTTCGTGAAGATCTCTTAGCTTCGAGGCTTACGTGAGATTGCCGGGGCCCTTAATCCCTATCGTACGCTTATGCACAATAAGAATGAGGGATGGAGTCTACCACGCGCTATTATTATCATTATTCATGTACGTTTTATAGGGGAGAGGGTTGCCATGAATTCGACCATAGGTAGTTTGTAGAGGAACGTTAAGGAATTATGATTCGTGTATACATCGACGTATGCCGGGTGTCCCGAAAATCTCTTCTCGAAAACCCTAAGGATAATGCGATCAGCAGATTTCCAACCCCAGAACATGACTCTGAAGTCTGCAACGTTAAGATTCAACGAAAAATATTATTTTCTATTGATTATTTATTGAATTTTTGAAATCATGGCAATTTTCAGTGTCGATTGAGTTTCTTGGTCGCAAGAGAGGATCGTTTTACTGGCCGGACCAAATATTGAATAATAATTATGAGCTCTGCTAAAAAAAAACTGAATTTCGATGCATTTCAACGATGGAAACTTCAGAATCATCCCCAGAACAGTCTCTTTTTACCTCATTTTTGGCTAATTTTTTACTTGACTTTTTAATTTTTGACGTTTCGTTAAATTTTACCGGAGATGTGAATTTTTCAAAATTGGGGTCTTTTATGACCCCGGGTTACCGGAATAAGTAAAAAAAATAAGTTTGTCGTTTTGGGGTTGAAAAAAATATTACAATTCGATTATTTCTTCCCGAAAAATTAGCGAACTATTTATTAATTAGTTTGCGATAATCTCCTGTGGGACCGACCAATGTTTGGTCATTGTCCTTGAGCTGATTTGACCCTGAATAATTGGTAAACGTTCTTTAAATTATCGATTGGAGATTAAAATGAAAGAAATCTTTTCTCTATCGAGTTTAACGAATTCTTATGGTTCTGGACTTCTTGTTCATGATTCTGGAGACACCCTGGTCATGTGGCTAATCGTAAACGTGCTATTTAATGACCGGCCACGTAATCCAGCAAGGGCCTCATCATCCGTTGCGTAATCCCTCCTCTCTAAAATCCCTATAACTAGCTTCGCCAATATTCTCCACCGAAATCTCTACTTCATCTAGAATGGCTTGGTCGTGAGTGGAGAAAAAAAATAAGATCTGCTATTTTTGTTCCGATAGAGTGCCTTGAACTGTGAAAAAACTGGAACCAGTGAATGGGATCAAAAACGACCCCAGGCGACTTTGAATTCCGCGCCGTTTCTCCCTTCGTTTTCCCGTTTTTTTATCGTTTTGGCGAATTTTTTACTAATTTTTTAACTCCAAGCAAAATTGCCCCGGGCTCACGTGATCTTGCATTGAAAAACGAAAAAAATGAGCCCAAGTTTCCTTATCGTTCGATTTTACTGGGGAAATGAATTTTCGAAAAACTCGGCAAGTTGCCGACTCTGACGAAAAATTGTCGTTTCTCATCAATTTTTGTCATTGTTGCCCACTCCCTGGCGATTAAGAGGGATCTCGGAAAATATCCAAATCAGGATAATTGTGTCCCAGAGGGAAGAAGCCTGGAAACATAATAGTGGCGGGCGTTTGCGTAACGAGGATAAAGGAGAACGAGGGTAGGGAGTTGGAGCAAAAGACTCGGCGTGTATTCAGCACCCTCGTGGATCATCTGCGCAAATTACACGCTTTTTTACTCCTTCCTTGTTCCTCTTTTTCTCGTTTTTCTCGGCATGTCTCGTGATAATATTGCCGTTGAAGAGACGAGGGTAAAAAACAACAACAACAACAACAACAGCGTCGAGCACATATTCCCATGAGGATGGAAACAGACTGACGAAGGGTGCATAAAAACTGTGATTTCTTGAACGAATGGGGTATTGAGGGTCACAGTCAGAAAGGAAGAGACTCCGTCTCGCAAACGACCCTGCCTGCAGGGATGAAAATACAGAAAGTGCAGCTTTTTTTTGGTCCATTGCAAAGATGAATCGAAAAAAATAAAAGTTTCAAGCCTTGCCGCGATGATAAATTTTTTTCTGGTTTTTCGAGGCAACGAAGCCGAGAATTTGGCAAAAGTCATGCATTTTGAATGAAATTGCTAGAGAAGCAAAAATCATAAATGGGGATGAAACGTATTTTGAAGCTTTTTCGGCCTGCTCCCGCTCTCTCGTATCATCCCTCATTTCGGCTCAGAGTAAAAGCCCCATGACAAAGTAGGCCGAGGGGATGGGAAAGAGGTGGAAGGCCGTTTCGGTGCACAAGCCTGGCGTGCAATGGCACAGACAGATAAACCGTAGTGGCGCCAGTCCGAGCCAGTCTATAACTAAACCGTACGCGAATGGAAGGGAAAGCGAAAGCCAGAGAGAGAATGCGAGGAGGGAAACGAGCGAGCGGATCTGCGGCGAGCATAACCAACCCCCTGCCTTCTTCGCATCAAGCCTCCACCCTTAAACCGTGCGAAATTCACCCTCCGTGTGTACCGACACTGTGGCCATGGAGCGAGTGTTCTTCTATAACTACGTCGAGACCTCGTGGTGCCTACTACAAAACTACTCCCAAGTCAGCTCATGGTTAGAAGGCATTTGTGAGGGAAGGGGTGCGAATTCATCTTGGTACCTCTTCGTACTACCTTCCCAATTTTTTTCATTCATTTTCTAACTCCTCTCTCGCTCCTTTTCGTTCCTCCACCTTTTCACTTCTGTAATAATGTCTAGACCATGCTTTTTTTCATTTTCTCCTCTCCCCTCGCCTTTTTAATATGCTTTACGCAAAACAGTTTAGCGAATGAATTCGAGACTTATGAAAATTTGCCCTCTCAACACGTTCTCCGAGAAATGCTGCAGCTTTTTTTCTTTCATTCCCTTTTCATATGAGAGCCAGAGCACGTCTGTATGAATTTTCATTACGACCATGTTTGCGGAGATGATGCGATTCAAAAATGACGTGGTTAATTGTCCGGATTATTAAACTCGGCATGGGGAGTTAAAATAGAAAAGTGTTGAACGGACTCTCCATTTTTTTCACACCCTAAAAATAAAAATTTCGTTGGATACGTTCGACTAAACTTTTAATGAAAAATTACAAAAATGTTGTTCATTGCAGCAAGAAATATTCTAGAAAGTCTCTTCAAAAAGGAAATTTTGCTGGCACTTCCGTTAGAAATAAAAAAATATTGTCAAAATTACGAAAATTTGAAAAATATTTGGTTCCACCGTATTCAACAAAATATCAACGATTTTTAAATTTGATTTTCAGTGCGAGCAATAAATCGAACAAACATATCGATGAAATGAAAAGTTTCTACGATCCCGAAGTTTCCATCGTTGGAACGCAACGAAATTCTGTTATTTATCAAGCAAAGCTGATAATTATTATTGAATATTTGATCCGGCCAATAAAACGATTCTCGCTCGCGACCGAAAAAGTCGATCGACACGAAAAATTGGCATGATTTGCAAAATTCAATAAATAATCAATAGGAAAAATATTTTTCGTTGAATCTCAACGTTGCAAAATTCAGAGAGTCATAAGTTTATCCCCCGAATAACCCTTTTGGCTCCTTTAACGATTTATTTTTCGCTGGTTTGCCAAATACTTTTGTTATTATTGTAGCTCGTGTTTAAAAGGAGTGTGAGGAAACGGTGGACACGTGTCGAGGTGAAAGGGTGACAGGATTTGCCGTATGTAACTTTCATGCCGTCTCTCATCTCCATCCCCCCGGGGGCACGTTTATTCGATCGTATAACTCGTGTACATTTGTTTCCTCTTCTTTTTCTCTCTTTCTCTGGCTCTGTGTGTAAATCAATCGTAACCGTTAATGAAACGCTCTCCAGTCGCGTTAAATAATCGGCGCGAATAATGTCCAAAAAGGGAGGTGTTTTTTTCCGCCTCCACAAGCTCGCGCAGTGGCGACATAGAATCAATTTGCATTGGACGTGTCGATAAACAAAAAGCCGAGTGAAACCGTTGCCTCTACGCTCCATTACTCATCCATGAATATCTCGCGAATTTGCTCCCTTTCCTGATCGCGCCAAGCAGAAAAAAACAAACTACCCCCAAAACATTGTCGGCCTCACTTTTTGGGACATCCGCGGGCGTGGATTACATCCCAAAAGCCACTGTCTCTCGTCTCTGTATCCAGCCGCACGGATTTAAACCTGTCCGCATAGCTTTCCTGACGAAAAAACAAAACAAACAAACAAAAACAACTGGATATCGTCATCGCAAATACTCCGGAAGTTGTAAAACGCCACCAATCTGCTAATTGATACCAATCCTCGCGCGTACTCGTCTCTGAGGCTGGCGAGACGCCATTTTCATTGTCGTTCACTCACCCTCCCTTTTTTTTTTCATTTTACTGTCCCAGCGTCCCTCGGATTTTCATCGGAAATTCTCCCTTTTCCTAACAAACGAATATGACACTCGTAAAACCCATCGGACCTGACCATTAACACGAAATATTCCATATAACTTCTCGATTTAGCAGCGGGCTCGTTACTCTCGCCTATCCTTTCCAGCAGCGGCTCCCTCATCCCTTCCCTCAAATTCATCCAAACCTAACCGACGTGTCACCTGTCATGTGCAAACTGCTTGCCAAGTGATACGACCACCCCTCCAACGATACCATACAAACCCTTGCCAGCGCTTGCTCACCTGGACCTTCACTGCCCGGATCCTAATTGGAGCGCCTTGGCCCTTTATCCACTTGCAATTATCAAGCGCAGGGCCTCGCATCCGTCGTTTCTAATTACCGAAGCAGCAATTTATCACATTCATCATTTTTGGGGTCTGATTCGATCAGGTGAAAGAAGCCACGCAGCTCTGAGCTGGAGGAAGATCAAAATTTTCGCTCACTTTCGAGTCTCAATCACGTTAGAAAATTCACACCTGATTTCAACCCTTAATGGTGGTCACATGGGGTTTATTCCACCCCAGCTGCTACCGAGCAACGATACGTAATAGAAATTTTGAGAAAATACAATTTGTAACGCTTCTATTGTTTGCTCGAACTTTTCAGAAGGGAGCCCCATCGTTTTATTATTTAAAAGGGCTCGTTAGTTCAGTTTTGGAAGCCGCAGGAACCAGACGCTGTAAAATCTGGGGTAGACTTTTTGTAACGATCGCTAATTTAACCAGTCCCACCTGAAATGATGTTATTTCAGATCTATTCGAATTGAAAATTCTGCATCATTTTTTGTAAAAAAAAAAAAAGTCATTTTTGCGGAACCTTTTTTCTTCGACATATTTTCATATTAAAAATTGCACTAATTGCACGCAATCATTAGGCTCGTTGCTCAAGGGCTAAAAATACATTGTAGGATTGGAAAAAAAAATTGTCGCCTTCTGAAGTTACTATTGAGATTTAAAATCACCATCAACAACTTTTCAAATTCGAACTAATGGAAACGATTCCAAACGAATCTACGCAGACTCAATCGAGTTTGGACCACGTGGATACGATCATAATTAGTTTTAATTTGTCTCTAAAGACACCAATGATCCGGTTTTCCTGAGATGATTTTGAAGTTTGCAACGTTAAGATTCAAGGAAAAATATTATTTCTGTGGATTATTTATTGAATTTTGAAAATCATGGCACTTTTTCGTGTCGATCGAGTTTCTGATGAGCTTTGCTGAAGAAATAACAGAATTTCGTTGCATTCGAACAATGAAAACTTCAGGATCAGCTCCAGAGTGCTGCAGCAATGAAAATCGATGAAGATCGAATGCGGCGTTTAGATTTTCAGGCTGATTTACCATTTAATCGAGCTTGGTTGTGCCGAGTATCCCATAAAACACGAGCACATATATACGTAACAAGTTCTTGCAGAGGCCAAAACGCGGTGACGACACTTCCAACTAACATATATTCCGGTCCATTCTGTACCGAACGATTCGGACGGCTGGTATATGGATTCTGCGGCTTGTCCTAGTATCCTGGCCCGAACAGTAGTCTGCCCTGATGGTAGCCTTACCAATATACCAACCTCTCGCATTCTCACAACGTTCGAACCAACGAACATAATTCACTTATGTTTGTTATGGGTTGCCATGGAGTGAGATATAAGCCCCTCGACTCTCGAAACAGCTATTGTTGGCCACGAGCCAAAAACCTAAGCGAACTATACATCTTTCTCGCTCTCCCTCGCGCTCTCTCCCTCTGATTTTAGCTGATGGCTTTTTGTCTCTAGCAACGCTCCAACTGTGTTTTTTTCCTTCTACCTTCTCGTATTAGTCCTTGTGTTCTGCGGGAGTAATAAAACAGCGAATAAAGATCACGAGCGAGACACAAACTTTCGATATTCACCCAGAAATAACAAGTTTCCATGGAGAACTTGATTTCCAAACGGAATTTGTGAAACACTCGATGGAAACTTTTTCTCAAATGTTTTTTTTCCCCTACTCGTAAGAATGTTTCAATTTTTTAATTTTTTTTTGTTCATTTTGCGGCCAATTGAAATTCTATTGAAACAACCAACAATTTAGATAGTCTGTGCAATCTTGCTCAACAACGCAGCCTCCGTTGAGGACCTTCTGGATCTCTCACTGTCTATTGACGCAGAACTTGAAGGCAAACTCCGAGAGGAATTCAGTCTCGTGGAGTCGCGTCCTTGTACCGGAGACTGCAAGAGCATATATACACGTGGAATATAATCCACTTGTGAGAACGGGGTACACGCGTCCACGATTAATTTTTCATTAACTTTGTTCCTCTATTTATTCGCGTTTATTCCTATTTTTCGATATATTCTGATCGCTCATCGCTCTGGATATCGATCGTTTTGTTTGGGTCTCTTTTCTATTTTTAAATTCGATGACGATGCCAAATTTTGGATTCTGAAATCATTTGGAAGAATTATTTCGAATGTCTGCTAACGGATTAACCATTTTTTAGGGGAATCTGCTATTTTGAAATTGTCGTCTTATTATAAATCGAAAAAAAACATGGGACGCAGGTTTTTCTAGTTCGGAATGAAATTCAGGCCGGAAATGTTATTTATTGAAAATTTAGAGTATTTAGGAAAAATTATGCGGTTTGTTATTAGTCGATTTGGTCCGGAAAGACTCGTAGGCAAAATTTGCTGAAGACGTCGCGCCCAGCAAGAGGCACACAATTCGCTTCGCTCGCGCGAGTACCAGAACAACAGAAACTATGGAAGCGAACTGAGAAGCGTGGCCGGGATAAGTGGCCAAAACCGACGTGATCAACGTGAAGTTTACTGTAACTTGCTGCTCGGTCTCGAGAGGGTGTCCTGTGCTGCTGTACTCTTCCTTCCGGAAACGACGACGAGAGAGAAATTCGCCATCATCAACGAACCGATAGTTATGCCACGAGAGCAGGCAATATGCTTAAGTTTACGAGAACAGCCTCCAGAGCGGGGCAACCACCTAGAGAAAGGGAAAAAGGGATGGAAGGAGCAAGATAAGCATCAATAAGACGCTCTCAAGACGAGCTAGCAACGATTTTTCAAAGGATCCGATCTCTCTTCCCCTCTCACCCATACAAAAGCTCATTTCCGTTATGTTCTCGACATATTCTTCGTTGTTAAGTACTCAAACTTGCGGACCATTTAACGATCCACGAATTCCGGAGGACGGGAGAATTTCGAGCCGATTTTCAATCTATCTCCAAAATTCCAAAACATTTTCATCGACAGTTTCAGGAACTTTTATGGCAACGGTCAAATCTAAATGTTTGTTTTTGCTTCTTCTTACATACAAAATGGTTTGCGAGCCTAAGTTCATGAAAAAAAATTGTTACTAATTGAGTAAATTACTAATTGACTGATTTTGTTGAAAAACTCAATAAAGTTTCTTCGATGTCACATCAAATCGTGTGCCAAGTTTTGAGAGGCTTTACCATTCGGAAATCGAAATATTTAATGTTAAAAATTAGAACTTTTAACACGCGCTCTTATGAGAATCTCCTGAAAATTGTGATTTTTATAAATAAATATTTCGACTCCTACATGGTGAAAACTCTTAAAATTGCGCGAGCTATTAGATCTCACTATTCTTTTTGTTTGGTGAAAATTTGAAGGAATTCTATGGATAGAAAAGTTTGCTTACACGGTCCTAAAGCTTTCCCAATAATTACATCGAGTTAATGGGAACTTTCCTTGATAATATTTCGATAAAAATCCAATTCTTCTCTCGATTATTCAAATTAAGTGCTAATTTAGTTCATGAGCTCCATTTCCGCGGAAAATTCATCACAATCGGTTCAATAGTTTTCTCGTGGAAAACAAACAAACACATTTTCGCAGTAAAGATTAAATTCATTTTTCTCGTTATCATCGCGAGCACAAAATTCATTCGGAATAAATTTCCGGGTATCTGTCCGAGGGTGGAAATATATCGTGATTATTTGTTTGCGAAGCCATGAAATCCTCACTTCCGGTGAATGTGCAAAGCCAAACTTCGAGAGAGTTTGCCTCGAATCAATGATTACACGCTGGATTATTTTTTTTATCGATCCGTTCGCCGAATCTTTGGCAGAATGCAGACTCGTTTATTCAACGCGTACGAGAAAAATCGCATCTCCATCAACGAAGAAAGTTCAAGACCGATTTCTTGAATTAAAATCTACAAATTTTTCAAATTTCCCTCCAAATTTATTCTTTATATTATTCTTTATATTATTCAATGAAATAAATAAATAAAATAAATAGAATAAATAAAACGAATAAAATTAATTAAATAAAATGAGTAAAATAAATAAAATAAATGATTAAATATTGATAAACATTATTTATGCAATTCAAATTGTTCTTCCGTTCCATATTATCGTGAGAGAGGAAACAAAATATGCGACGAACTCAATTTTGTCATTGATTGAACGACAAACTCGAACGACCCATAGAGAAGATTCGGTAGCGCTAAAGCGTCGTCCAAATAAACTGTTCTCGCGCGCCATTCACCGATCCTAGGTTTATTATTGAACCTGGCCTAAAACACGAGACACTGCGAGACTCTCGTTCCACGAGAGCTATTCGAACGGATTAATTTTAGAAAATCTCTGGCTTTTAATGTCTCAACTTTACGTGCTTGTCCTTCCGTAATTCTCGATCAGTAATTGGCACACTTTGGAGCGAAGCAAAAAGTCGAAACACGTTTTTAGTATTAAAAACGTTTCCCCGTTGATTTCGCCTCATTAGATTGACGTGAAAGTTTTTTTAATCAATTTTTATTTTAATATAAAAATGAGACTTTATTGATTTCTTTTTTTTTTCAATCTGTTACAGGCGACACCGAAATTTTGGCATATTTCTTTGGACCCATTGGCGTTTTGTTGCTCGTTAACGTCATTTTCTTCATCGCAACAGCTCGTGAATTGACCTGTGGACTGTGGAAAGGCGAATTTGTGAAAAGCACGACCGAACGGTGAGAATTGAAAATATTTTCAATAATTAAAACTTTTTTTTTATTTTCGTAAATTTTTTGATTTGTGAATTTTTCACACTAATGAAACGTTAGTGAAACAAAAATATTCTTCTCCAAGAATTGGTTTTCTGATCGTCACATTTTTGGGGATCGATATAAATTTGTCGAAAGACGTCAACGATCTAAATATAATTATACTATTTCGGAAATTCTTCGGGACATTATAAAAATCTTGACGTATCAGCGCTCTATATTAAAAAACGAGAAGAAAACACAAAAATTGATTCGTGTTGATTGCCAAAAAAACAATAAAAAAGAGATGTGGAGATAAAATAATAAAAATACTTTGAAATCGTACATCGTAAGCTTTGTAGGATCGCCAAAAATAAAAGTAAAATAAATCGGTGTCGCGTCGACGATAAAAATAATACATAAACGTTTTTTTTCTCCTCGTCAAGTATTTTTTTCCGTCTTCCTTGTAACGCTGATACAATTTAATTTACGATCGGATCGTTTTTTATTTTTATTTTTATTCGGAATCGCGCGGGAAATTTTTTTTCAACCCACTTTTCCGGCCCACTTTTTCAACCCGTTTTTCAAAATTTATTGCGGCGCTCAAATGTGGCCTTGAAATTCTTGCGATGTGGAAGAACGTCGCTGCAAGAACGACTTTGGCATAATATTCCTGGGGCTTAACGTCTATATCGTCGTCGAGCAGGCCTGACGACCTCCTTTATCCTTCTCTCTCTCTCTCTCCCTCGCTCTCTCGTGTTCAGTTCTCTGCAGTATCTTCGTGGCTGCTGTGAGCTCGCGATAGTAAAACCGAAAAGTATGCAGTTCACTGATCAAGCTCAATGAACTTGTATTTTCCAAAAAGCTATTATTTATTGACGGAAAAACAGAAAAGAACGACGTTTATTCTCAAAATATATATTTTCAGGACGACACGACGAAATCGATCGAAATTCGTGTTTTGTTTCATTTCTGTACCGAATGCACAACTTTACGTTTTGTTGAAAAATTTTATTTAAGATTTTTTTCTTGCCGATAGCCAAAAAGGCTAGGAGCCGAATTTTTTTAAGAAAAGTCCTAAACACATTTTTTTGCAACTCATGAACGAACCGCGACTCGAAAAGTTAAAAATTGGAAATTAAATATCTCAAATTCTTAACGTCAGAGTCCCTGGAACAAAATGCACAGACTTTTGATGTTCGTCGTGTTCGTCGTCGACGTACGAGACGAATATCTGTGATTTCCTTAGCGTCGTTATTTTCCATTTGGCTCCAAGTTCCGATTCTCTCCTTCCGGGGCTTCCGTCTCCGCCGCATTCGTTGCAATATCCTCGCGTTAAAAAAAAAAGAGCAATGAGGCCAACAAGATGTACATTGATCGGGTTTTATTCTCATTCACGATTGATATTAACGATTGCCATTATCCGAACTATATTGACACGAGGATTGCATTGAAATTGAACCTTAGAAAACATTACCCGAAAAACACGCGCATCACTTCTTTCTACTCCGTTCAAAATATGTTCGCCAGTAATATTAAAGCAATTTGGACCCCAAACTAAAAGAAATCAACACAGTGGCGTACGAATAAAAATCATGTGTCAAGATAATGCAAAGAAAATAAATTTGCCATCCTTTCTGTAAAAAAAAAAAATGATGCTGAGAAGACTTTTCAATTTTTTCTTTTCATGATAAATAATCGGAGAATGAGCACAAATTTATTTTTGTGTCAATGATATTTCAGGAGCACGAGTAATTTTTCAACGTTCGTTTATCTATTCGAGCAATCACGCAAAACATTCATATTTTTATACGGATTTTTTCACGTTAATTAATTTTTCAAACTCGTCTGTGCTGGGAATCAATGTTCCGGAAGTTTTAAGGATGTTGAATACCGCGATGACACTTGTTAATGTTAATTGTTCACTAAATAGCTTCTTAATCGTTGTGAAATTTGTACACGACCTCGTGAATACTTCATGTGAAAACATACCAAATTTTGAGAATTCTAATGATAAGAAAATTCAGAAAATTTAGTATGTTTTTGTAAAAAGTATTTGAGAAGTCGTGCCAAAATTTCACGACGATTTAAAAACTCGTTATCAAAAAATTAACAATAAGAACAATTTTTAAACAAATACAAAAAATCTTTATAAATAAACTTCCCTTCGTTTCCGTTGCTTTAACTGAAAGAACCTTATCGCAAAGTTATTCCAGTTTCCATGAGACTACATTTGATGACTCTGAAGTTTGCAACGTTGAGATGCAACGAAAAACATTTTTTCTATTGATTATTTATTGAATTTTGAAAATCGTGGCAATTTTTCGAGTCTATTGAGTTTTTCGGTCTCAAGAGAGAATCGTTCTATTGACCGGACCAAATATTGAATAATAATTATTGGCTCTGCTGGAGAAATAACAGAATTTCGTTGCATTCCAACGATGGAAATTTCAAACTAAATTTAATCAATTAATGTTAATTGTTCAATGACGAGCTTCCTAATGTTCGTGGAATTTTCACACAATTTCTTAAATATTTCATACAAAAATATACCAAATTTTCAGAATTTTCTTATCATTTGCGATGCAGGGCTCAAAATCCTTAAAGGTTCTGGAAATGAAGATTTTTGTTCTCGGCACGAATTCCCCTGATTTATAGATCAGAATATAATTTTCACTTGTTCAGCGCACGATGCTGCTGGGAACATTTAAAATGTTGGCGAATCGCAAACACACGTGCTTTTCCACGATTTCATAAATTAAAGTCGTCTCTTGCTCTTTTTCTTGTAGGGCATAAACTCACTCGCTTCCACGCTGATATTCGGGTTGTTGGTTTTGTAAATATGTAACGCCTCTGATGTCACGATTATGGCTAATCTCACGAAGCACATGCGAATACACCGGAAACATGATGAGACCATTTTCACCCTCGACTCTTTTTTTTTACGTCTATCAAATCTTGTATGCATGTTATATGTATATAAAGATGTATGTAAATATAGACATGAAGATATTTTTTCGTTTTATCTTGCGTCTTGTTTCACTTCTTACTTCGCCACGGTTTTGGCTCGTCTTTTCAACCCCTTTCCTTTTTCTTCTTCATTCCCATCCTTCCTGCCCATTCTTTTCTCCTTTTTGGTCGACGAATTCGCCTATACACACGCCAACTCGTTTTCTGCCGCTTCGATTTCGCGCACCGCCGAGTGGAAATCTGTGTTTCGCCTCTTTGCTCTTTCTCTCTCTCTCTGTCTTTCTCTATTTCTTCTTTTCATCACTTTTTTCCGCGTTTCTTTTTCTTTTTCTCTCTCACGTCTCGCGAAACCGTCTCGTCGCGCTCCCGCGGCAGCCACGCGTGTACTCCGCCCCGCCCCCTCCCCCTAACTCTTTTCTTTTTTCACATTTCATGCCGTAGAATCCTTCCATGTGCTGTAACACGCTCTCCCAGCATTTTTCACGAAACGTCGAATTCCTATACTCGCATTCATTTTTTTCTTTCGACTTTTCGGCTTTTTTCATCCCGCCGTGTTTGTTTCATGCTGGCTTATGTTATTTTCTCTCGTAAATGAGATTCGAAGCTTTTTGCCTTGACGGTCCTTTCGATTCAGCCGGAAGTAACGATTTCTTCAAAGAAAATTAACCCCGGAACAGTAACATTATCGTTTTTTTTACTTTTTCCGGTAATCTGGGGTCATAAATGACCCCAATTTTGAAAAATTCATATCTCCGGTAAAATTCAACGAAAAGAGATCAACTTGGGCTCATTTTTTCGTTTTTTCATGCAGGATCACGTGAGCCTCGGGTAATTTTGCTTAAAGTCGAAAAATTACTGAAAAAATGTGGAAAACCGATAAAAAACGGGAGATCGAGACGACGCGGGAATTTTAAGTCGCCTGGGGTCGTTTTGACCCCACCGTTCCATTTGCCCTAATTGAACGGGCAAAAAAGGCTATTGCACGAATTTTTTTAACTGGTATAAATCATAAAAATTGATATAAAAAGTGTTTGGTCTAGAAATTACACTCTAAAAATACACAAAAATTTTTTAAATTATTTATTGGACTCAGTTTCTGTACAGGAAAGTGGCGGACAAGACGGGTAAAAAAAAAAAGCGTGTGCGCTGTTGATAAAATTTCTAGAACGGATGATATGAAGAAAAAAAATGGTTTAAAACTTTTTTTCAAAGTTTCAAATCTTTTTTTCATTATTTTCTCGTCACATACATTTTTCAATGAATTTATTTATTTATTGGGACAAAGAACGTGTTTTTGTGTATTTCGTTTTTGGTTCCCGATCCTTGGGCACTTTTCTATTATTTCGGACAAAAAAACTGCCGCAATTTGTTCATGATTTTGGATCATAAGTGCAAATGCAACAATTTATCATATTATTATAGTTGACGATATGAAAACTCGGCGTAATGATGATTAGCATAATTGAAATGAGCCGGTAGTTGGAGGTTGGGGAAAAAAAATTTAGTCGGTTATTCCTGTGCAGCAAAGGAGCAATTTTGCAGCTCGGACTCGAAGACGCACGCAAGGGCGAGAAAACTGAGTCTCGTTACGCCTTGGAAAGCCGAAAGGCCTCGCTTTTGCATCTCTCATACACCGCGTGCACTAAGTTTCTATATACGAAGCTGGTCGTTCATAATAATTAGCAATGCAACGGAAATAGAACTCGCTTGTGCTCCCAAGAATTATATACACGAAGAGAACGAGGGAGAGAGAAAGAGCAAAAGAGAGAGAGAGAGAGAGAAAAAAGAGGAAAAACGGAGAGAGTAAATTCTCAAGACGAGCACGAGCGACTTTCATTTTCAGTGTTGAAGAGTTTATACATTTTGAACCTTCCTGCGGATAGCCTTTAAAGAGAAAAAACAAAGAGGAGAGAAAATTAGAGAAGTAAAGTCAAGCGACAATAATCGAAATGGTTACGCCAGCAATGAACAAGATTTATACGACGATGTACGATCAAATTTCTCTTTTTGCTCTTTCTCCTTTTTTCTCAATCTCTCATTTATACCTCCCGGATCTCGATGGTCTAATTACTGGAAACGACGTAACGCGAATTGATAGTTTCATGGCTCTCTATATATTTCTATTTGTTCTTTCATTTTTTTCTCGTTAAATCTGCTTGATACATTTTTATTTTCTAAATCTTCGAACTTTGATTTGACGAAAATCGCGATAACTTTCTTTTTTTTCAAACTGGCACTCCAGCCATTTATCTTGGTTTTCGAATCATCTTTGAATCGGTAATCAGCGATTTTTGATTCATTATCATTTTTAAGTCGCTTGTGAACTTTAAAAGTGGAAAATGTGACGAAAAATGTGATTTTTTCGTTCGGCTTTGCAAAAATGAAAATTCAAACGTATTCAGATTCATGAGCTTCGTTCCTGGCAAATATTCATCAAAATTTGTTCAGTAGTTTTTGCGTGAAAAGGGCACAAACACGATTTTGTAGTAAAGTTTTTTTTTTGTGTAATATAGAAATGGAAATTTGGCAGATGAAGAATGTGGATAATTGAATAAATGGGGAAAAATAAAGATGCGAAAAAATTGTAAGAAATAAATAATTATTGAATGTTTCAGTGCTGCCCTTGGTCGGGTTTGTATGAAGCTGGTGATTGTGATGGGTGTGACATGGATAGCGGACGTGGTATCTTGGTTGGTCGGTGGTCCACATTACGTTTGGTATTTTACCGATCTGCTGAACGCACTTCAGGGTCTCTTCATTTTCATCGTGGTTGGTTGGCAGCCGCAGGTACGTGCGGGTCTTAAGAGGCTTTTCAACAGAAATCCTCGTGCCAACGCCGGAAGACAGGGTAATGGCCTCAGCACCACGAGTCATGGAATGCCGAGCATGGGAGACAGCGTGACGCAAAATCCGAGCACCAAGACTGCACCCCTTGAAACCATCTGCTAAAACGTTCCCCCTCCTCTTTCTAGTTTATGCAGTTACACACAAAACGTGTCTATTCAGACTCGTTCTCAACTTTTTTCCCGTTCTTTTTCCGCTCGTGCTGTGACGTGCGGTTCTGTAACGCGAGTTCTGTATCAAAAATTTGCGCTGAAAGACGAGGAGCCAGAAACGAGATTTTCATGAAAAAAATGGGCCTCATCGGTCCGAATGAAATCCCAGGCCCAATATTCCTTCGAGGCCCATTTATTTCGGGCCTTATTTATTTCATCGCACCAGATTCAACTCACATTTAACTTTTTTTCATCCTTCAAGTGACAGAAGAAACGAGACTGTAACATTCAATCCAAAGAATGATTTTTTGCGCGCGAGGCTTACTCCTCGATGTACGAATGTCTGTATACGCGATAGACCATTTTTTTTCTCCCCAGAGTGTTGTAGATACGAGGGTGATTTTTTTTTTTTCTATTTATAGGAACTAGGGATTTGAGGGAAAAATAATGTTTGCAAATTTCGAGGATTATACGAAAAAGAAAATTACATTTTCACTTGTTCTCATTGACGATGGGAAATTTTTTCCTGTCGTTCAGTGCTGCTTCGCCCCTTGATCCCTTTGACGACAATACCAACGTAATTATTAAACAACAATTCGAATAAGGAAATTCGCTTTACTCGATTCATCATTCGAATTGAAATATTAAGATTTTTCGTTCATTCGACTCTCAGCACGACACAATTCGTTTCGATTTTTAAGGGAAACATTCCCTTGCTCCTGAGGGATTCATTTTTTTTTTTTTTTAATAAAATTGTGGAAAAATATAAAAAATATGTTGGTGTATACAATTTTGTAAATCGTCTCGAAACGAATATTCGAATCGATCCTCCACTACGAAGAGCTTTTATAGATATAAATTTTCCTTAGAGTGCCAACGACACTCTTTTTTGATCATTTTTTATGTGCGCATGCACGTGTGTGTGTGTGTGTAAATTTATTGAGAGGGCATAAATACGACGAAGAAATAAAAAACACACACATTTTTTAAAATCGTGACAATACAAGCGAGCAGAAGAGTAATTAACTTGTAACATTGCCTTCGTGAAAATGCCTTCCTTCGTGTGTGTTCAACTCTTGGCAAGCAAAAAAAAAAACAGAGTTTTTCTCTTGTGAGCGACGATAAAATGGGGATAAAAAATTGACAAATTGTCGGTAACGAAAATGGGAAGTAAAAATGTTTCGGAACATCGAGACAGCGAAAAAACTTGCAAACGCCAGATTTTTACGAGGTTTTCGAAACCCACGAGCAGATATCCAAGGATTACTCTCGAAATTTATTTCGCCACAAGAATTTTTTGAAAAACTCTCGTGAATCGGTCTGTAAAAAAATAAATAAAAAGCTCAATTTTCGATTTCATCCAAAAATGAAATCAAAATCTATTGATAAACGAAAAAATTATAAGAACGTAAAAATCAGAATTTCGAATTTGAACTTTTTGTCGTGGCGGAAATTGTGGTTGCTCGCGTGCACAATTGTGAGACTGATTAAATTCATTGACCAATATTTTTTTTTTCTACGAATTAAAAAAAAATCGAACAGCTACACTCGAACAAAAAAACTGTCCCTTAGTTCCTTAGTGCGGAGAGGTGAATGATAATGTGATAGTGCGACTGCACCGGCGAAAGAATTATCGGTTTTCCCTTCAAAGTTATTGACAATTCTCGTAAAGTTCCAACCAAAACTTCGAAATTGAGAAAAACGTCGAAAAGGAAAAAAAAGAAAACAATTCTTAGGATCGTCGTTATGGGAAGATTTTTTTGAGTGTTTTTGGACACGATTGTTTCGAGAATTGTTGTGGGAAATTATTCATTCGGCGGTGAGTCTTGTATGGATTTGTATGCACGTGTACTTTACAATTAAACGATGATTAATAATCTAGTAATTAGACTCTAAAGATGCTGTGTAATTAAGTTGATCGATAGATCGTCAACTCCATTACGTTATTATTATTTTTTTTATCATTGATATTATTTTATATTTTTATTAATTGTATCATTAGTCAATCATATTAATTCCGATCCACGCAGCAGTTTAATGTAAACATGTGACTAGCAACGATAGTTTTTTTTTTGTAAATAGTAGCGAATACACAAAAATTTGATAAGGACATTTTTTCATAATGTCATTCGAAAACAATGTGGAGTTTCGTAAGGAATACAAAACAACAAACGATATTTATTATTTATTTGTGGATATTGATAAACCTGAAAAAATGTGTACTGCCTTCTGACTTTTTGCGTGAAGTGATGAACGCAAGTGGCGAAAATTGAAATGCCCAAATAACTCAAATTTGTGTTTCCTCTCAATTTTTCACCGATTTTTTTTTCAAGCAACGACACCATTGAATTTTTCTCATTAGTCAGATTTTTCGAACGACACACATAACGCGTACGTGTGAAAAATTAAGGACACGGAATATAGAAAAAATATGATCGTGAAGTTTGCATCGTGGAAATGCAACGAAATTCCGATATTTCTTCAGCAGAGTTCATAATATTATTCAATATTTGGTTTTGGAAAAAACTCAATCGACACGAAAAATGATTTTCAAAATCCCATAAAAAGTCAATAGAAAAAAATCTTTCGTTGAATCGCAACGATGCAAACTTCAGAGTCATGAAAAAATTGTCGAAATCTCCAGTGGCATTGATTCCCATCATGAAGCCAACGAGACGAAAGCGAATTTGCAGTCACAAAAACGACGTAGCGCGAAAGTTGGATTTTTATTTCGTGCAAACAAAAAAAAAGTGGTAGTCATGGAGGACAAAAAAATATTAACACAATCTATTAAGAATAAAAGAGAAAAAAGTACTTTAACCAACGTAACTTTTAGGATACGTAGCTTGCCAGTAACAAAGTTTCCCACACTCACCATTACCCAATATATTCGTAAAATAAGCTCATCTCGTTTTCATATAATTTTCTGTTTTATTATTATTCTTATTATAATTATTGTATTTATCACACGAGAATTCGAATAATCAACGTAAAGGATAAAATCGGCACTCTGTCGATTCAAAGTTCGAGGCTAAACTTTTCCTAACCCTTTATTTATCTCTGTCTAATCAAACGTAATTATAATGAAAACGGACGAAAAACAATATACAAAGGAAATAATAAATATAGTACGAAGAATCGACGATAGTATTAAGACGCGAGACGTTGGGGAGAAACGGAACTAGCCAGCGTAGAAAATAGAGAGAGTTATTGCAAGGAATATTGTAACGAAGCAGTCGCAAATGAGGTTTTTCAATATGGAGATTATACATATACATGTGTATTTGTATAAATATGTATGTATGCATCGATCGTACACCATTCCTACGATGTATTTGTAACAGTATTTATATCGCGCGTAAAATGAATCAAATAAAAACTGTTGATACTCGATTTATTCATTTTTCATGAATATTCTTGACACGTATTGCTGTTTTTTAGTTTTTTCAGACTTTGAGGATTCTGAGTCTTTGGATATTCTGAAAATTTGGTATGTTTTCACATGAAGTATTCACGAGGTCATGTACAAATTTCAGGCAGATTGAGGAGCTATTTATTGAACAATTAACATTAACAAATTCCATAGGCACTCAAACTGAATACGTTGCCCTATTCGCAGGAAGGGAATCAGTGAACGGCTCCACACATTTTCCTTTTTATCTGTCATTGCCGGGGGAAAAAGTGACAATGAAAAATGCTGAGCAAGTTTCATCGGCTGATTGGCTAATTGTAGGTCGATAAAATCGCCGTTGAATCATTTCATTCGGAATCTGATAAGAAAACGATTCTTAGAGCGGAAGAAAGGCTTCGCGCACTCAATTGTGCACCGATAAATTAATCCGCAAGGATGAAACAATTGTTATCGTTGCACATTTGTGCTCGAATCAGGTATTTTATCAGATCAATGGAACAAGAGGAAAAGATGAAGAATTTTATCGTCAGTTCGCTCGCGCCGATCCATCAGCGAAGTGGTCACGAATAATTAATTTTATTATGGCTCATACTCGAAACAAAGAGGTGCCGATAGGCTGTCTGGATTATACAGTTAACTGTTTCTTCGTGGTGAGTGCAGTGATTTCGGCTCGTCGTTGCTTCTCGTGCGAGCACTGTTTTTCTCACATCCACAGTTTCGACTAATTGGTTCAATGAATAGCACATTGCAAGTGTTTTCGGAACAACTATCGTGTGACTATTTCACATTTTTGCAGCCCATCACACTGTCCTCCGAGTGCTGAATCATGATAATATCGGATAACGTCGTTAACAATTATTTTCACTCCATTTCTTGAATTTCTATAATGCAGCAATACTGCAGGAGATCGAATCATTAAAAATAAACCGCGAAGCTCAAATCGGAGTATTTTTAATAAAATTTTCACTCATTTATCAATTTTTTACTTTGTGTGAAATAAGTTCGACAACTTTTCTAGAGGAAGTGCGAACTCAAACACAAAATCTGACAAAATTTTCAAAAATCAAAGCGGTTAAACGATTTTTCAAAAAAACTAAAATTTTCGTAAAATTCGAAAAGTCATCAAATTTAGGCCGTTCAACCGATATTTTGCAAATTCAATACTAATCTTCCTATGATGATACCCTGTTTATAAAAAAAAAAAATGCGAAAGTTGAAGCGTGACACGTTTTTTTTTTTTTTAATTCCAAAATGCCATGATTTTTTGACGTTTTGGGACATTTTAAGCGCATTGACATTGAAAACTGGAAAAAAAAATTCACCGTCACTCTATGAAGATGCAAAAAGCAATAAATGTTCAATGATTAACTCATTAAATGAATAATCAGTAATTAATCCGTCATTTCGATCACTAATGAACGTGCCCAACGAATTAAATTGTAGCAGGTGAATGAATTAATCGTTATGTTTGACAAACCATGACCTTTTTTCGTAGATAACATCGACAATCACATTGCTCATCGGTCTCACATTGAAATATGAATTTTCCATATTTGGTAATTACCTCAATTATTACTCGGGCACGCCAACATTGTCGCTTCTTATAATATCGGTTTTGACATTGCTGGATGCAATTTTCGGATTCATTTCATTGAAGAAAAAAACTCGGCGCGGTCTCATTACGGTAAGGGAATTCGAAAAAATTCAATAAAAATGAAAAGTCTGTGGAAAAAGAAACTTAACGATGCATAAATATTGTTTTTAGTTCGCAATTTGCACGATGTATCTTTTCGTATCGGTGGTAGCCCTCGTCGGTGTGACATTAATATTCTCCGTTGAGGCTGAGCAAAAACTGTATTCAAATTTGAAGGAGGACATGAGAAACCAAACTGCAAGTAATGATGATACGATCGACGCGATTCAGGTGCATGTGAGTTCATTATTCTCTCATTAGCAGTGAAATAAGGACGAAAATCCTTCGAGAAATTAACTGAAAGTTGAGGAAACTTATATTTCGATTAGCTGAATTGTTGCGGGTACAAAAATCTTACGGAGTGGTTGAACGTCTCGAGCAATAATCTGCCGCAAAGTTGCTGCACATTCAGCGACATCTGTGACGCGCAGAATTCGGCGGACGTTCATACGATCGGCTGCGAAGATGCACTCGACGATTTTCTCACGTGCCGCAAATGGTTCGTCGGTGGAATTCTCGCCATTCTTGGCTTCATTGAGGTCGCCTTCATTGCCCCGGATGCGTTATCTATTTCTCGAACGGTAATTGGTTAATTGATCCTCCGGATGTCATTTTTTTTACAGATTGACTCGATAATCTTGTCGCTCATGGCTTACCAACGGTTGGCAACGACAATCGCGACCCCACCGCCCGTTAACAACATACCGAGAGTCAATCCCTTACCGCCAGTCGGTAACGCCGTCCCTTATGTCAGGCGACCAACTCAATTACCAGTCGTTCTAACTTATCGAAGTGCTCACGAAAACTTCCTCAAGCAACCGCCTCAAAATCGATTTGACCGGAGGTGATTTTTGCATTTTTTAAAATTGATCATCAATCGAACAAAAGTTGATCCGTTTACCTGAAAATATATTTTTTTCTGTTTTATGAAGACTGATGCTGCCGAATGTAAAATACACGATTCCTCACGCAAAATGACCGGTTCAAAGTTCGTAGGAATTGAACTACATTCGAAATACATTAATTAGTTGCGTGAAATAATTTCAATTAAGGCTTCAAATTTATTTATTCGAATTCATCGTCCATTCACAATTTTTTTTACGTTGTTCATACAATAAATAATTTATTAAAACAATTATTGCTAATGAATACAAACACTCGATATGTGTAATTAGTCAATGACATTAGTTCGATAAATAAATGCTGTTTTTTTGCAATTTTTTTCAATGTTCAGACATTCTTTTCTAATTAATGGCTTCTACACTACAATCTTCAAATCGACAATCACACAAAGGCACAATTACAATTAAGATAAACTATTTTTAGACGTTGCTCTTGAGTACAAGGCATCTTAAAATCACGAAATTATTATTTTCTTTAGTGTACAAACACGCAATGACCTTAAAACTGAATCTCTTGCCTTCTTCGTGTTTTATAACAGTAGGAGAGGCTTAAAAATACAGAATGCAGTTACGTGCTCAGGAAACATTTGGAATCGCGATTGCATGGGCAAGGGTGTGGTTAATCCACTCCTCATTATGATTGTCTTATCCTTTTTTTCGTCCTATTTCGTTATTTCTGTTATTATTCTGGAACAGCTGTTTTAATATTTTTGATAGAGATGCGTGAGGGAAGAAGATTCCATGAATAATTCTATGAGAAAAAACAACCATCTGTTACGATGAAACCACGCGATAAGCTGAGGAAGGCACTTTTTGAGGTTAGAATCAGCAGAACGCGCTCACCTCGAAATGAATAATGAATTTTTCTCGGAGATAGCGGCACGGGATTCGACAAAATTTGAGAGCAATTCGTACAAGTATGGCACGGATATGATCCAATTGAGTTTTTTTCATACCGAAGAAAATGTACGATTTGCATGAGAAAACAAAAAATTCAGTGCCGTATGAAACGAAGTCACAGGAGCGGGATTCCATCACTTTTTTAAAACATGAAACTTGTTTTTACGGCTTTTCACATTAATAAAAAATATCAAACACACATTTATTCAGCACGATGGACGCTCCGTTGATAGATCGACCGGATCCTCTCATTGTTTCGATGATTGGCTGATGCAATCACGGTTGCATCAGTTCTCCATGTCTCATTTATTCGCGTCTTCTTTTTTTATGGTGATTGCGAGGCAGCAGGCGAAAATTATTCCTACAACCTGTTTAGTAGAAAAAATTCCAATTTAAATAAATTTCGATGTTTGGTTTTTTAGATTTCGTGAATTTTCCGCTGCAATCGCACGTTCTGCAATCACTAAAGTCGAATGTGGTTTATTATATACGAACTCTTAAGTTATCACAATTAAATATTTTCCTGTTGATCGATAAAAAAGCAACAAGTCTGGCCCTTCGCTCATTGCGTGTGCAACGGAGGTTTCGACAGTTGTCTCGTCAAGGCCTTTTTTTCATGCATCAATTCAGATAATTCAGGTATTGCATTCAGGACACTACTACGATGATTATGGGTGCAATTCTTTGAGAATTCCCAGATTCAGATTGTAAAGGATTCCCATTAAATATTCCAGGTGGAAGAATTCGAAATTCTTATAACAATTTGAAACATTAAACTTTATAATTCGGCATCGTTTCTGATGAAAAATTACTCTTTAAAGACGTTGTATGCAAAATTTTCGCACCACTGAAAAATCACAATTTGCAGTAGTTTTTCATGAGATCGCGTGTTAAAAGTTCCAATTTTCAACATTAAATATTTCGATTTCTTGGGGGTGAATCCTCTGATTAGTTTTCTAAACCCTTTAATTAGTTTTTTTTTTCGAGAGAGACTCGCAAACCATTTTATATGTAAGAAAACTGAAAACAAACATTTAGATTTGACCGTCGCCATACAACGTCCTGAATTATCCACGAAAACGTGTGAATTTTCTTTTTTTTCTCTTTTAATGAGAAAATCTAATTACGGCGAGACAACAACAATGAAATCTTGTGATAAACGAACGAATCCCGTAAGTTCTGTGGGAAATGGCTTGAACGACTCACCTCAATGAACGCAATACCGATTCCAACGCCGATAAGAACGGTTGCCCCCTTGTGTACCCTATTTTCGAGAGCGGCGTAGCAGCCAGATGAGGAAACGTTGATGACATCGTACGCCCGGCAAGGGAAGTTAGATCGAAGATTTTTGCAGCAGGAAGCAGGCAAGTATCCGATTTGGCTGATCCCCGCATTTGGAACTTGTTCCCAGTCCGCGGGAGAATCGACTCCGCAACATTCCAACTACAATTCAACGCAAAGAATTTTTTTTCTCTCAAATCAAATCACGTCCTCTTCACGGCATTCAACTAATCTCCGTGGAAAACCTTAACAGGAACCTAAAATCGACTTCACACGCAATGGAGGCATTTGAAAGTCAATGAAAATCAAATTCTCAGCGACTGCAATTCGAAAAGAATCATCGACGAAAATTCTTTGTTTTACCGCAGTTTTGACTATTTTTTTCACTTCGAGCTGAATTGCCCCAGGCTCACGTGATCCTGCATCAAAATACGAAAAGAATGAGCCCAAGATGAACCGTTTTCGTTCAATTTTATCGGAGATATGAATTTTTCAAAATCTGGGGTCATTTTTCACCCCGGGCTACCGGAATAGGTAAAAAAAAAGTTCCATGGTCAACATATAGATCAATTTCACAATATTGTGGATTGCGCACATTTATTATTCAGTTACCACTCTCACTTGTAGTCATAAAAAAATGCTGTAACTATACGGTGGCACGTAGTTCAATGTTATGAGTGAAAACATATACACATATTCCAAGTCTCGTGTATCAGCCCGGACAATCGATTTTTCTGTTATCGCATTTAACGGTCTCGCTACATCGATCTGGCTCTGTATACATAGTTATAGGTCAACGCATTCGCGCAAATAAAGGGATATTCTTATTTGATTATTAATGAGTCAACAAAATGTTTGCCTACGTGACTAAGTTAAACTAAACCTTACGCTGAAAATTCAATTTTGTCGAAAAAACGTCGATATTTTATTGAACACGGTGTACTAAATATTTCTGGCTAATTTCAAAATTTTCGTAATTTCGATATTATTTTTGATTTCTAACAGAACTGCCAGCAAAATTTACGATTGAAATGACAAAAATTTACTTTTCGAAGAGACTTTCCAGAATATTTCTTGCTGTCATGACAAAATTTTTGTGATTAAAAAAAGAAATGTTTAGTCGAACCTTTCCAACTAAATATCGATCGTTTCCAACACAATTTTCTTTCTATTATAATAATTTTTGACGTTATTATTATTATTGTTATTATTATTCTTTTTATGGCTATTGTTAATGTTTATATTTTCTTATTGGTTGATGAAATAGAAAAAAAATGATTTGAAATGAATTTCTTGGCTTACCTTTCTCTGGATATTGTCCCAAGCTGTCTGATCGGCTGCTGTATTATTTTTCATCGAGTCTTTCATGGAGCTTTTCAGTACCATGGCAAAATCATTTTTGAACACAGCTGCTGCAATCCCGACAGCCATTTCCACGACGAATATGAGCACCAACGCAACGGCGAACTTGACGAATGATGAAAAAGATTCGGTTCAGTTTTGAATGATTTTTTTATAAGAATTTTGGGAAGTTTTTGTTAGGAAAGAAAAATTCGAAGGTTTAGTTGACTTTTCCTGAATTTTTTTTTGCTTTTTCAATACTCACGGTCATCAGCAGGTTGTAATTTTCTTTTATTGCACCGTAACATCCGAGGAAAGCGATGAAAAATACTATGGATCCTGCAACTATGAGAACAATGGGTGGAGCGATTATTCGACCCTCTAGGAAATGACTGAAGTCTCCAACATCCGAGAGCACTAATCCACCAGCGGCGATTATCCCGATTCCCGAGATCTTGATAAAAACAAAGAAAATTATCAAAAAATTGAATTTTTGATAATCAAATTTCAATTGATCTGAGTTGCTGTTGGATTTACTCACTGCGAAAATAAGATTGAAAATAAAAAGGATGTATTTGATGACGCTCATGCCGCAGGACTTCATCTTGAAATTTTTTTATTCGACACTAAAAGAATTTAAATAGAATGAAAAAATTGATTTATCGAGTATAAATGGCATTAAATAAATTGTTTCATGTTTCATGTTTTAGGATTTAACATCGACAATTCGCAAATACGAACGTTTACTCACAATTCACTCCTCGGAAATGCCCTTAATGTCACGTTTTTTTTTTCCTGATCGCCTCAGAGTTCCTTCCGACCAAAAGTCCGTTGGTATACTGAAATTTTTCTTTGTATATGATCGAATGGAACAACGACTTTCTCGCCTGAAGCTTTCGATCGAATTTTCACTAAACACGCAAAAGCTCTCCTTCCCATCGCCCTGAAAATGTCCCATTGGCCGGAATTTTTTTCTCCATTTCTCCCACCCTTCATTTTTTCTATTCCTGTCTCTCTTTTCGTCCTTTCTAGGAGAAATGTCCTCCGGAGTAAAGCATTGTTTTATAGTCGCTGTGGGTGTTGACATCGAGGAGGACTCGGTCAGGTTCGTTGGAAAAAAAATGTATATATATATATGTATTCGAACGTTGACTTACTATTAGGTCAGCTTCGGAACTATTACAAGGGTGGACGTGTGTACGATCCTAGTTACCAGGACAACCGTTCTCTTTACCCTTCCGCAAACTGATTATTAACAAAAAAATTTCACGGAATCCTTTTTCGTGGAATCGAATTTGTTGCACATCGACATTTTCCTAACGAAAGTAAGCGATTTCCTTATCTGCTGCAAATCTTTGTTTTTATGGCCCTTTTTTTGTTCAGCAAAAAAGAAAAGACTCACCGAACGATAAAAAAGTACATTCCTCTTTTAGGAAGATTCCTTCCTTTTAGAAAGTGAATCATATTGCGAATTGTGAAATATTCTGCAATTTGACAACTGTGTTTCGATTTTAAGGACGACCGTCTAATCTAAATGTTCGTTTTCAGTTTTTCTTACATACAAAATGTTTTGCGAGGCCAAGTTCATGATAAAAAAGTTGTTGACAATTGACTAAAGGACAATTTACTCCAAATTCAAGATTGTTCGAGGTAATTTGTATTTTTTACATAACAACCAAAATTTCAAAAAGTTTTTGCGACCGAATTTTTTGAAAAACTTCATAAAGCTTTTTGGATGTTACATAAAAGCGCATGCAGAGTTTTAAGAGGCTTCACCATTCAGAAATCGAAATATTAAATGTTGAAAATTGGAACTTTTAAAACGCGCTCTTATGAGAAACTCCTGAAAATTGTGATTTTTATAGATAAATATCTCGACCTTTACATGTTGAATCCTCTCAAAATTCGACGAGTTATTAGATATTGTCTTTGTGTGGTGAAAATTTAAAGGGATTGTGTGGATATAAAATGTTGCATACAACGTCATTAAAAGTAAGATTTTATTTGTCATTTGTCAAAATACAACTCTCCGAAGGGTTTCTGTAAAACTATTTCTCATCATATCGAAAGATTGGGATGGAATTGACAACAGATGCATTTTTTTTTCTTTGGATGCAACTTCGCAGTAGCTCATTAAAGTATTGCGGGGAAATTTTTTTTTTCAGGAGATCGAATTGTTTATTGGGTGTGACAATTTTCTGCGTTCACATTAAGAATTTAAAAAAAACAGCATAAAAAGTTACGAACTTTATTATCATTATCATTATTAAAGATTAATTATTAGATCTAAAAAAATCCGAAAAAACTCGCAAAATCACTGCACCAAATTTTATCATTTAATCAATAGATTCGTTTAACTTTCGAGAAATAAATTAAAAATAAGTCTTGAAAGTAATTGAACGTTTTCATTATTGCTTGGCGGAGAAGACTCCAAAAATTTTTCGAAAATTCTCATTGCTGACCCATATTTAATTTCCTTCTTAAATTATTGACGCTTCCGGACAATCAGAACCGACAGAATTGACAGCAGAACAACTGTTGCTGGGTCTATGGTCGAACGAGAACTGCTTGAAGTCCCGCCATTGACTGGTCACCTGAGAACAAAAAGTTTGAAGCTATTATAATAATGGAATCGAGCCTGGAACAGGCATTTTTTCACTTCCTGCACGCCAACATTCGGTTCGTTTACACGTAAAAGTTGTTTTGAACCCGTCGATCAATTCTTACGATGTAGAAAATCATTTTTATCGATGAATAGATTTAAAAAGAAATATTTTTTTTTTTTCAATACGAACGTCCATTTATTATGGAAAAACCTACAAGCGACCGATGACACCGCACGCTAGTCGGGAACCAGCGTTTCCAGTGGTCGATGAAAGTGGATGACCACCCCTTCCTAGGTCATCGGGTTGAGAGTGGATGACAATCGATAAACCAAGAATGTTGTTCATCCCAGTTAGGTTTATGACAGTGTCGGTTATATGAACGTTTACTACGCCTTGGTCATTGGCCTCGACGTTGCCCAGATCCCCAGCATGCCTCACCGCGTCTTGTGGTGCTCCATGACTTTGCTGAAAAATTTCAGTAAATACCAGATTCATAAAAAATCAATTCAGGACTCGAACTATACATTTTCTTAAAGCTTGACATTTTCTCGACTGTTTTTACTTGTCATTGAAATTCCTGACAATTTTTTCATACGATTCTTGTGGGTAACGATCCAGAACTTGTCATTTCTTTTAACAATTTCGAAACATTTTTGATTCTGATGAATATAACACTAAATAATGTTTTAAATAAATTTATAACATTCAAAATGAATCAAGTTCCAAACAATAAATTAAAAACATCCTTTTTCTTCTATATTAGAAAAATTAAAACATTTTTAAAGAATATAACATTAAATAGACGTTTTGAATGAATTAAAAATGTATAAAATTTAAAATTAATAAAGTTTTGAATGAATTTAAACACTCGTTCTATAACAGAAAAAAAAATGAAGCGTTTTTCACGATCCGCGTGTGCATCGGTCGGGAAATTAGTTGCTTAGCATGACTGGAACGAGACAACGATCTAAAAAGGGCACGCGTCACAGTAATTTGGATGAGACCTTCTCTACTGGAACACGTAACAAAAACACATGCACGTAATGGTTTTTCTGCTCACATTAAATGGATTAAAATGACCTCCGGTCGATAAGCAGCCGTTGCTCAAATCTCCTTTCTCATGGATGTGGAAACCGTGCTGTCCGGGCGTGAGTCCAGTCAGACTTCCAGATATTACGACCGGTGCAGTCGGTCCATCTTGGACCAACTGTAAAACTCCTGTCACGTTGTTCGACGCGTCATGCGGCATCATTCTTACCGTAGCGTGCATCTGCAGTAGCGAAATCATTCAATTGTTTATTGCATCGATTTTGCACTCGTTTATTTTTTTCAAATTTTGATGATTTTTCATTATTTTGTCACGATATTTTTGCATTTTCTTATTTTTCACGTTGAATTTTTCTTACCTGGGCAGCAGACAGGGCTGCGAAAGCAAGCACCAGCACGATCGATTTCATGATTGCAAATATATATTCCCTGGAACAATTAAAAGTTTCAACACTTTGAGAAAATCCGTCTCAAAGATTATAATTAAATATAGAGATTCCGCAGACGTTCCAGCAAATGAGGGAATACTGTAAGGAAAGTATCGAGATACATAATTAGCCAAAGTTTTCTCTGAGACCGGGTGTGTTTGCTTGTTTACAATTAAACACGTTGTAGACACGATCTACGTGTTGATACTCGAAGGAGACCTCTCGTCTTCACGACGATTGAAAAAGTCAATCAGCGTACAATGTGATTGGAAATGATTTACAAAATCGTCAAGTTCAATTTTATATCCGAGCGTTTCTGGAAATTTTTTTCCTCAGTTTTGAAATACAAATTCATTTTCTCTTCACAAAGTCCGAGCAGGTGCACCTTAACGTGACGAAAACACGATCACTACAGATTTTTAATTCTTCACTTCCGCAGATTCGTTAAGTTGTGAGACGCGATTGCGAAATTATTCGAGTTCCTACTTCTGACCATCATTAAGTTGCTCGATTCCAAATTCATGTGATAAACGCGAGACACGTATTTGCGCAGTGATAACGATGATAATTTGAGCTGGAATGGAATCCGTCAATCGATCATAAAGGACCTCGCAATCTCTTATGCAAATTCGGTCAGAAAAATGATTTTTTCGCCAGGAAATTCCATCGACAATAGGACAATGCATCGATTCTCGATCCGTGATGACTCGTTGGTTGAATCTTTAGGCATCGAGGCACAATGAACGGAAACGTTTGACAGAAAATTGTCGAAATTTGATTTTTCTTTATCAATAATTTCGTACGACGTAACGACACTTTTGAACGGAATTTATTCCACTGGATATTTTTGCCGGCTCGAACTATTGCGCGTCAACAGTGCCTGGAAATTCCCAGTCGAAAAAAATCGTCGCGAGTGAAAGGAGACCTACCGGTTTTTTCGTTTTTTTTTTTTTTAACACGAACTAGAGATTGAGAATTCGAGTCTCTTGTTATGATTGAGACTGATCTGACTGAGGATGCTGTGCTAACTTGTCCTTATATATGAACCATTCCATGACCTGCATCACCACGCCCCACTCTCCTTTCGTTAATGAAATTATAACCCACTGCGTGAACGTAAGAACCAGAGACAGAGAGAGAGAGAGAGAGAGAAGAGAAAATAAAATGTTTTTTGCGAACGAGCAGGAAAAAGCAAAAATTCCACACTGAGAATTGAAATTTGTCAAGAAACGTCGATATTTTTTTTTTTAACACGGTCAACTGAATATTTTTGGATAATTTTAAAATTCACGTAATTTTGACAATATTTTTGATTTCTTATGGAACTGTCAGCAAAATTCACCATTGGAATGACTGAAATTTACTTTTCGCAAAGACTTTCTAGAATATTTCTTGCTACAATGACAACATTTTTGTGATTTAAGAAAAAAAACGTTTAGTCGAACGTTCCAAATATCGATCTTTTCCAACGAAATTTTTTTTCAGTGCGAAATCTACGAGAATGGAAATGAATTTGCTACGAATACCTTCGACCCAAATCACTCGAATCGGATATTTTTATCATTCCAATAATAAAAATAGAAAAGTTGAAAATTTTAAAAAGAATCCCGACAAAAAAAACTGTTACATTTTTTTTAGATTTAAAACTGTAATTACTTTATTCGCAAATACAAGTTTTTACTTTATTGACAACAAAAACTCTCCCAAGAAATCTGAACGGTGTTTAATGGGAGAAAAAATGCCTCGGTCTCGTAATACTGTGGATTTAATAGTACGTACGACCAGAAGCATTCGATCGAATTAAAATAAAACACGTCCAGTATTTTCTTCATTAAAATTCATGGTTTTCCTCGTTGTTTTTTTTTTTTTACCTCGCAGCAGTGTTGCGAACGTGGTAAAAGGCTGAAGCAGAAAAGGCTTGTGAATCCTTGTGCCAACTTGAGGCCTCTGTCGTTCGTTACAATGCCTCGAGAGGGCCTTGAGACACAGCCATTCAAGAATCGAGTTTATTTATTGAAATAAGAAAAAAAAACGCACTCGTCACGCTTGGAATCGGTTAAATTACGCAGTCGAGAGCTGCAAAACTGTTTTTACGTTACGTAAAATATAACTACTTGTTCGAGATGAATGTTAGAAAAATTCGGACACAAAAAAGAAATCGAGATCGGATAATTGTCGCAATTGTCGATCGAATGTTTAATGAAAATTAATGAACAGTCTTCGAGCAGCGATCAGTCTCTCAACTAATAAGAATCTTGTTTAACAATTTCGTCCGAAACCCAAGAATTCCTTTCATTAGGAAATTAACCCTAGAACGGTAACCTGGGGTCAAAACGACCCCAGGCGAATTTAAATCCCGCGCCCTTTTTCCCTTCGTTTGTCCGTTTTTTATCGATTTATCGCATTTTTGACTAATTTTTTGACGTCAAGCAGAAAGTCCCCAGACTCACGTGATCCTGCACTAAAAAACGAAAAGAATGAGCCCAAGTTGAACTGTTTTTGTTAAATTTTACCGGAGATATGAATTTTCCAAAATTGGGGTCATTTATGACTACAATTTTGCTTTAATCCGTTTCAATATCAATTTGGGGTTAAGCTGCTTTGAGAAAAGAAGGATTTCGCTTTTTTTTTTATTGAAAATTACTCCAAAAACGTTACAGCGGCTTTTTTCACTCACAATGTTTTATTCCATGATCGAGAATGTTTTCGAAATTTGAAGCAACTTTTTCGTTTTATATACACTCGAGTACTCACCCAAAACAACTGCCGATGAGTTCAAATCACGAATCGCTCGTGGTGACCGAAATAGGGAAAAAGTAGTTGCGACAAATCTTTTCGATCAACAGACTTAATTCAACTTTGTAGAAACGATACTGGTTTTCGTGAGAACTGCGCAGTCACACGTCTACGGTCTATGGATCGTACAAGTTTTGATTCCTGGTGTGATGTTCAACGTGTAAAGCCACAATGGCGTAAGATAAACTGCGAGAGAGTGTTAAACGGATTCTTTTATTTCGATTCTTTGACTGCCTCTCGAGTGCGTTTTTATGTCTGCTAGTCGTTTGAGTTCCTGTCCCACCTTTTTAAAGAGATTGCTACAATGTCTTGGTACATCTACGCGGTGAAATGCACGCGCGCGATAAATAAACATGCACGTATTTGCACGTGTACAGGGCATTCCAGAAAGAAAGGAACGAGATCAAATGAATTTGAAAATAAAGTTTATTTTCTCTGATTTATATTGAAAAACTGATTTTCGACCATTGGATGCATTGAAAATAAAATTTTGGCAAAAAACGTCGATATCTCGTTGAACAATTTCAAAATTTTCGTAAATTAGACTATTTTTTTGATTTCTCACGGAACTATCAGCCAAATTTACGATTGGAATGATGAAAATTCACTTTTCGAAGACACTTTCTCAAATTCATTTCTTGCCGAAATGACCAAATTTGTTTAGTCATTTTGTAAAAACAAAATGTCGATCTTTTCCAACAAAATTTTCTTTTCAGTCGATCCAATGGGCCTGGACCGAAAAATCCTGGACTCTGATCATAATTTTTCTTTTATATGGATCACATCTTCTGAAAATTCATTTGAGACGAAATGACACGCTTTATTTTTATGAATATAGGTAATTATCGAACGGATTTGGATTCGTGACATAACGGAGACATTTCTTATCGCCGAGCGGTGATAATAACAAATGCATTGACAACTAAAAATTAAGTGACTCGATGAAATCACTTTGAAGGACATTTTTTTCTTTGTGTGGAGCGATAAAGACATTGTGATATAAGCTATTCTTCAAGGAGCTATACAAAATGTTATGTAAAGTTGATGATTTATGGAACACGAAAATAATTATACACATTTTTCGACATTGTTGTAAACATTTTTTATTTCCAACTGAGTAGCGCCTCAAGATCCATCCCCGAATCAATGCAATAGTATGTCCAATGTTTAATTTTGTTCATTTTTCATCGTGACTTTTTCACACAATGGGAAATAATGTTGATATTGATTTAAGAACTTTTTACTTTCAGTCCACAGCCACAAACGAGCGAAAACTGCAATAAAAAGGAATCAACACTCAACCAAGTTCATACCCAGACACTCTCGTGTTAATTGTGCAGTAAACATGCCCTTCGTTGCATTTATCAATTATTATTCATTCTTGCTGAGTTACTAATTCTCAATTTTTTTCATTTTTCATCAATCCTGTTTGGCTTTTAACGTATTCCCATCAAAAAATTACTTTACTCCAAAACTGACAATTTTCTCCTATGAAGAAAAATTTCTGACGTTAAGAATTTCAGATATTTAATTTCCCAGTTTTTAACTTTTCCCATCCAAACGCGTGTGTGAGTTGAAGTCGCGTTTTTTTTATGAATTGCAGAAAAATGTGTTTAGCATTTTTCTTAAAAAAAAATCGGGCTATAGTCTTTCTGGCTATCGGCTAAAAAAATCCTAAATACAGTTTTTTTGCAACTTTTTAATGAACCGTGAGTTCAATTCAGACGCTTTTGAATGGGGACAATAATAAATTGGAAATTGAGGATCTCAAATTTTAAGCGTCAGAAAAAAATTGTTCCTAGAAGTTCCAAGGAAATGCTGGTGCCAAGGAAATTCATACAAAATTTGTTTTTAATTTCCCGATTCATTGAAACTTGTGTGTGTTTAAAAATGTTTATTAATCTCCGTGTGTCCAAAACTGAGTAGGAAAAAGGAATGTTTCACATGTTTCTTTAGTTGCCTTGATCTGAAAATCAGGCTGAATCATCAAACCAAAAAGCTGATTAGTTTGACGATCCCGACGAGAGTGAATATCCTTGAGGACCTTTGACCTCATCGGGAAGAGCCAATGAAAAAAGTTCCTTCAGTTTCCAGTGACTCCATAAATTTACAACCGATGTTATCAATTTTCTCGAAGTTCACGCGTTTTTCTTTATTTTTATCACAAATATATAATTAACGTCCAACATTCATGAAGCCTCAGAATGAAATGGCTGTCGTCGAATAATTAATACAGCTTGAATTAAAGAATTAAATGAAAAAATAAACATAAATCTTTCTGTTGAGTGATCAAGGTTCCTATTGAATCTGCAAACTCCGTGTATTTATAGACATTTGGTGTACTCATCTCTTGTTTGTCTAAGCCGCACCATAAGTCTCAGGATCGAGAGAAAAAAAAATATCGAGAAAAAATGTGAACGAGAAAAAAGAGTTGAGAAAAAAAAGGAGAGGAAAAAAAGTAATAGACACAAGCGAGACCACCTCTCGAGATACATTTTATCCCTGTGCATCTTCCACACCTGATGTAACCATAAATACTGGCCACATTATTGCAGACTTCCACTCGTCAATTCTCCACGTAACTGGACGTACGTTTGTACGTTATCAAAGAATTTCAATCTCCCTCTAAAGTGTAACGTGACAAGATCAAATTAATCGAATTATCAAATTAATTTATCCGTGCACTTAATTATCTATCCATAACTTTTTTACTACAGTGCAGTGTCGTTTAAAGTCGTTGGCTGAAACCCAAACAAAATAATACAGTCGAAATTAGTGCAAAAGTGTCAAGTCGTGTTTAACAATATGTGGATCTTATTTGCTGCTCTTTTCGGGGCCGTTTTGGCACAAGAAATGACAACTGAATCGAATGACAACGGTGACAGAAAACTCTACATCAGGAGTCTTCCTGGCTACCCTGGATTGAGGAGCAACTTGTACGAGGTTTATATGGAGCCCTATTATTACGTGAGTTTTTATCGAAAAAAAGACTTCATATTAAACAACCATTTAAAAAAAATGAATAATATTTATCAAATTTATCAAGAATTGTTAAAATTTGAGTTGGAGGTTCGATTTAAATGATTCAATCCCGACATCACGGTCTCGGTTTTATGCAGATCGTCGATTCGCAATTGGCGATAAATCTTCGCGTTTTTTTTTGCTTCATTTACTTAATTGATTTGTTTTACTTCCTTCAAAAAATATTTAAAACCGAATCTGCTTAGTCGTGGACGAGTCTTGTTTTTATTTGAAACAAAAGTTGGCAATGAGTGTTTTTTTTTTTTTTTTCAATTTCCGGTGAAATTGAAAAATTTGATGAAGTTATTCGATTTTAATGGTTCCCAGATTTTTTTTGTATGGTTTTTATGCGATGATTCTGGATCTAGTAAATAAATACGAAGACTGCAATGCTGTGAGTCAACTACGAAGATAGAGGATTTTCAAAAATGAGCTAGGTTGGCCGAGCGGTCTAAGGCGCCAGATTTAAGCTCTGGTTCCCGTCAGGGAGCGTGGGTTCGAACCCCACACTTAGCAAATATTTTTTTTTTTTTTGAAACTCGTCCTAAGCAGGTCGTCTATCACGAATATTGAAAAGGATGATAAACGCTTATTTTCATTTAGCAACGTCATCGCTAAATTGCTTTTGTAACGTTGTTCTCAACAGGCAAGTGACTTGGAGGCTGTGGTCGAGCTAAAGGCCCTGAGCAACGAGGGTATGCCAGTGGATGGTCCTGGAGGAATTTTGACTCTCAAACAAATGCCGAATGGCGTTAAAATCACTGGCAGCATTAAAGGACTTACTCCAGGAATGCATGGGTTCCATATTCATGAAAAAGGAGACCTGAGAATGGGCTGCGGCTCAGCTGGAGCTCATTTCAATCCTTACATGGTAACCACGAACAAAATATTCATTTTGCTCAACATTTTTTTTTGCTCAAAATCTTCAGACTTTGATTTTACGAAAAATCGCTACAACTTTTTTTTTTACAAACTGGCACTCCAGCTCACGCTCATAATCTTCATTTTCGAATTATCTTTAAATTGATGATTAGCGATTTTTTATTTATTATCAGCTTTTAGTTGCTTGTGAACTTTGAAAGTAGAAAATATGACGAAAAATGTGATTTTTTTTTGAGGTTCCCAAAAAAATGAAATTATCGGAATGCAATACGGCCTAAAACCTATTATGATTGATGAGCTCCATACCTGTGAAAGATTCATCAGAATTGGTTCAGTGGTTTTTGCGTAAAAAGGGCACAAACACAATTTTGGAGTAGAGTTTTACATGGAAGAAGAGATTACAAAAAATTCTGCAATTCTATACCAATAAAACTTTAACAATTTTATTTAAATGTTATTTGTAGTAAACTTTTGCTTAAATAATCACAATATGTAATTAAATGTCATCAATTAAGGGGACAGGGGTAGAAAATTGATCTTGCTTTTGGCAAAGGTGCAGCAGGTACCGCTTCCGAGCATTTTTTTCCACTTCCTTTGATGGTTTCTACCACGTCACATTAAAACAACTCGTTTTTTTTTTAAATGGAAAAAAAAATTCCAAACATTCTCCATATCACCGTTTTGTCAAATTACTCGGTCAAAAGTTCGGAGTAATACTCCGAAATGAGTAAAGATTTGAAAAAAGGAAAGATTTCACGTGGATCTAATTTTTTCAGACTTTGCACGGTGGCCCACACGATCCACTTCGTCACGTTGGAGATTTGGGTAACGTCGAGGCCAAAGAAGATGGTGTAGCTGAAGTTGACATTATAGATCATTATTTAACCTTGGCCGGTGTTCGAGGAGCGATTGGTCGAGCTCTCATAATTCACGAAAAACCAGATGACCTTGGACGTGGTAATACTGAGGACAGCGCGAAAACTGGTTCGGCCGGTGCTCGTTTGGCATGTGGAATAGTTGCTTTTTCGTAATCGTTACGATTCAAACGAACACGAATAAAAAAATCATCGGAATCAATAGATTTTTACGCAATTTTATGAAATACAACAAAAAAATTTGTAAATTAATGAAAAACGTTACGAATTAAATTTAAATAACAAAAAATTCTTTCGCGTTTTTGTTTTCGTAATATTTACCTACAAAAGTTTTTAACTTCCGAGAACTTTTTTTTTGTTTTACATTTTCTCAGCAGAAAAAATGTTTCTTGCGTCTCGATTCTGAGTTCTCGCGTGTTCACTTTTTTCTTCAGTTTCAAGCGCACTCGTAAGCCCCAGGCAATGACCTACAGCCCGAGGCGATCTTACTCCCGCGAAAATCAACTCGAATGACGAGGTTTTCAAGATTCTTTTTGCACAGGAAATTCTGGACATTTTTGAACCGTTTTCTTCACAAGAATGATCGATTTGTTTTAAACAAATCGAAATTGATGCGGAATCGCGAGAAAATGTAATAAGAAAAAAGAAATTTGAGACTAATGTGAAAAAAATTTGTTGAAATAATTTAAAAAATTGGATTTCCGATCTCACTTCCAGGGAACAGTAATATTTATTATTGAAAAATAAAGACGATGAAAAATCGATTTATTGCGTCTCCTCGATCATGACAATTCCGCGGGTAATTCTGCCTCGTTCATCGGCTCATTTTCGTCGGCCGTAATGTTATTCATGGATTTAGTTTCGTTGAGCTCATCGATCGCCTGTAACATTTTTGACACCACTTCCGGCGGGGAACGTCTTCTCATGCACGGAGCATCCGGTCTATGTTGAAGATCTTCCGGTTGTCTAATCGGTACCGGAATATCGAAGCTCTGAGGCTGGAAGTAAACTGACGAAAATAATTTCTCAAATGATCAAAAAAATAAAATGCACAAATAAAATTTTGCATCGGAAAAATCGTTCGAGGATTGGAAATTTGTTCCGTTCAATTCAACATTTCAACAGAGAATTCCGAGGAAAATGGAGATGGAATCAAAACCAACAGGAAAAATGACTGTGACCCAATATTTCTCGGAGAAAACTGATAAATAAAAATCAATAATTACCAGGCACGTCCTGAATATCGTAATCGGGAATATCGTCGAAATCATCGATGACCCGATTATTACGTGCGCATCTCATGACGAAATTAATGCATTCAATTAAAATTCTCCTCGATGCTCTCCACATAATAAGTCACCAACATTTTGATAGAATAATTGACTAATTAACAATCGACAAAATTCAAATTAACGTGTTTTCTCACAACCAAACTGTCAATTCGTTGAACCTTTTCAGTAGTATCAACTTTTATTTTTCTAAATGTCACTTTAATTCAAGTGACAGTTGTGTCTCGAGAGCAACTTCAGAGCTGCTCGTGAGGAGCGAAAGAAAGCTTTGCTTGACCAATGACCGAAAAGTTCGAAAGTCCATATTAAAAAATTGAATACACGAACCGTCGAAATCCGAGCATCAAAAAATTGCAATTACAGAATTTCGGATTCTTGAGTTGCGTGGAATTTTTTTCATTTCAGGACCCTGGTTATTCACAATTTATTCATTTTTATTGTCAACCCCGTTTGACAAGGTTAAGGTCAAATCTAAAAATGTTTGTTTTCAGTTTTTCTTACAAACAAAATGGTTTGCGAGCTTAAGTTCATTAAAAAACGTTGTTACAAATTAATTAAAGAACAACATACTCTAAATTCAAGATTGTCCGAGGAAATCTGTATTTTTTATATAATAATCAAAATTTCGAAAAAACTTTACGACCGATTTTTTTAAAAAACTGAATAAATTTTCTTCGATGTCACATAAAATCGTATGCAAAGTTTTAAGAGGCTTCACCAATTAGAAATCGAAATATTTAATGTTGAAAATTGGAACTTTTAACACGCGCTCTTATGAGAAACTACTGAAAATTGTGATTTTTATAAATAAATATCTCGACTACATGGTGAAACCTCTTAAAATTGCGCGAGCTATTAAATATAACTATTTTCTTTGTATGGTGCAAATTCAAAGGAATTCTATCGATAGAAATTTTGCATACAATGTCCTTAAGATAGAACGACCACGACGTACGTTCCTGATGAGCAAAATGACAACCGCGCGTGGACTATCTATCCAACGTCACAGGAAATGATTACTTTATAGATTTGGGTGTCAGCAATTAGCATGACAATCGAGCACAAATATTTTGACTTACCATCAAATACTTCCAATATTCGAAAACAAGCACACGGGTCGTGAAATGATTGAGTTACATCGGTCTCGCCAATAAGATTTCGATTCGGCTGTCGTCTCGACGCCGCTATAGTGTTTTTGTTGTTTAATTTCGCTTCGAATAATGCGTGTCAGAATGAGTTTTGCCCTGTTTTTGACACGCATCATGAAGTTGTGAACTCAATTTGCCAATAGAATGATCAAACGAGACTCAAAAAATCGTCATGAATTAATTTCTTTGTCAACCAACTGAGTACACGTTATCAAACGGAGTGACGTGAATTCTATAATGTATAACCTTGTCCAATACTATCAGCATTTGTCGTTATGAATGCCTTTCACGTTTGAACGCCAAATGATATCGAAATTAGAAAAACAGCTTCTCATATTCCTTCAAAACACTAAACAAAGGCCCCCATAACTTATACGCCTCACAGGCCCATCTTAGAATTATGTCAATACAAGAAAAGTATAAAATAACAAGTAAAAGCGTAGATCGGACCAGATTACGCAGGCAGACAGCTCCGAAAAAGTTAATCGAAATCTCTCATTTACGGGGCGATAAGTGATTTTCAAATCACCTCGTAGCATCTCGTTGATTCGTAACGAGAAACAATTGCCAATGAAGAGCTCTAAAGAAACGTGAGTTTTACCGTAATTTTCATTTGTTCGGAAAATTTCCATGAAAATTATAATTTTTGTCGTTTATTTTAACCGCAGAAAAAAAGGATTTCCGAAGGCGCAGAGATGGTGGTTTTTCGGACTCAAAAATTTAGTCGGTTGCGGATTTTTCTTGATGTCCATGAAAGCTTGTGGTGTTGAGGGTGCAGGTGCCGTGTGTTTGTCCGATGCATGCTCCTTCGCAGGTAAAAATAGACGACAAATGTCCTTGGAAAATGAAAAGTGACTCGAGGGAATTTGAGCAAAAATTAATCGGCGACGAAATCGTTAATATTTTGTCTTCAGCTTCGACAATTCTGAAAAACATGAACGCGAGTATCAATCCTTGCGAGGATTTCTATGAATTCGCCTGTGGTGGCTTCCGGAAGTCTGCAACCATACCAAGCAATAAATTGCACGTGGACTACCCAGAGATACTGTCCAATGAGATTCGCGAGAATATGACGCGTACGATTGCTGCTGAGATCAGTCCTACTGAGCCGAAATATGTCAAGCTCGCCAAGAAATTATACAAAAGCTGCATGAATCCAGGTAATTCAATTAAATATTCTACATTTAAGGATCTTGAGTTCCAAATCGCAGGTGATGGGAAAATTCTGAAAATTTGGTAAATTTTTGCCTGAAGTATTCAAAGAGATCGGATAAAAATTTAACCTGGATTAAGAACTTTGCGATGAGTTTTTTTTTACCTCTCAATTTTTCAACATAAAAAAAAATCAGTCAATTTTTCCTTTTTTTTTGTACTCCGGTAAATTGTGTAGTTTCTTCCGGGGTCCAGGGACTTCAAGAGCTCAAACAGTACCTGAGCAAGTTGGGCGGGTGGCCGGTGCTTGAAGGCGAAACTTGGGATAGCAGTAAATTTTATTGGAGACAAATGATTTATCAATTACACAATGACGCGGACTGGACCCTCGAAAACGAGATCGGGGGTTTGATCAGAAGCCGCATTGAAATCGACCTCATTCGTCCCGAACGAATTATCACGGTTAGTGAAAACTTTTTGAAAATCCAAGAGATTTAAAATTGGTAGCACTTGAAAAACTGAATTCGTTGCTGATGAGCATGGATTGGATAAAGAAAATTTCCGTTTTGTAACAAATTTTTTTTGTAACAAATTTTACTTTGCTTGTTCCGAGTCATTGACTTTCACTTTGTTTCATATAAAAAATAGTTCACGGAGCCAATGGATTTTCTTTTGACCGGAGTTAGCGAAGTCGATTTCAACAAATCGAACGGATATGTTCGCCGACATTACAATTTCCTGGTGGACTTGGCAGTCGATCTTGGGGCTGACAGGCAACGCGCTTTGACGGAACTACGGGAAACAATATCTTTCGAAATTCAACTGGCAAATGTGAGTGGACCATTGATTCGCCTTGGCGAGTAGCGACAGAAAAAAAATCGTTTTGAAGATTCTTTTGAACAAAAAAAATGAAAATGCTGATGCGTCGTCGAGGTCCAAGTTTAAAAAGGATCAAAACACATTTCACCGTAGAATTTCCAATTCAAGCAAAATTGCTGCAGGTTCACGTGATCCTGCATTAAAAACCGAAAAGAATGAGCCCAATCTGAACCCTTTCCGTTAAATTTTACCGGCGATGTGAAGGTTACCGAAATAGGTAAAAAAAATGAACTTACCGTTCCAGGATGCACTTTTTCGTGGTTCGCTTTTCGTTCGCGTAATTATGGAAGATTTTTGCAGATCAAATCGTTGGATAACAAGTCCAAGACATACAAACCGAACACGATCCAGCTGCTCAACAGAATGTATCCCAGTGTTCCGTGGATAGAATACATCAGAGAATTTGTGCTTCCGAACGCAAGTGTCACTGTGTACGATGTTATCGACGTCAGGGCGCCCGAATACTACGTCAAACTGGAAAAGCTCATCGCCAATACCTCAAAAAGAGCTCAAGCTAATTACGTGTTTTCCCGACTCGCGATCCGGAACGCGATCTATGCGAGCAGGGAACTGCGTCGGAAAGTGTACGATTATTTATCGTTGGTATTCAAAATTCCATGGGAACGGAATCAAACCATATGGTGCACGAACCAAGTAATGGCGAATTTCAAACTTGGCATCTCTGGAATTTATGAAAAGAATTTTTCGAGCAGAGCAGCAAAAAGAATTGTAAACGCGATGACTGTGCAACTCAAACAAGCCGTTCATGAAAAATTATTGAAGGTATAACGCAGCATTCCCATTTTATTTCTCGTTCACACACTGAAAAGAAAATTTCGTTGAAAAATATCGATATTTTGTTGGATACGTTCGACTAAACGTTTTTTTTTTGTTTTGAAAAATCATAAAAATGTTGTCATTACAGCAAGAAATATTTTAAAAAGTCTCTTCGAAACGTCAATTCCGTTAGAAATGAAAAATATTGTCAAAATTGCCAAAATTTTGGAATTATTTCGACTTTTTTCACAATATTTAATATTGATTTTGGTTGAACGTCTGAAGAATCACTGGATGGACAACGATACGAAGACCGCAGGCATCAGAAAATTGAGTAAACTGAGCCACGCCATTGGGCATCCGGACAAAGTTTTGGAGGAGCAAGAATTAGACAAATTTTACGAGGATCTTCATTTCGACGAGAACAATTTTTTCGGAAACATGAATAATTTAACGGCGTTCGATCGTTCAATAGAACTCCAAAAACTAAAAAAACCTGCGAACAAAATCGATTGGACAAACGTGTGGCCGGCCACAACAGTAAACGCCTATTATTCGCCAATGGCAAACAGTATCGGTGTGTTTATCAAATTTCCTCATTTTTTGTATTTATTTTTTATTACTGTCGTTAAGCGATGGATCTAAATTGACTTTTTCCATTAATTTCGCACAGGGATTTGGAGCGGAATGCTTCATGGCCTGTACTTCGAAGAAAACCGACCCAGTTATCTAAACTACGGAGCAATGGGCAGCTCGATCGGCCACGAGCTTACGCACGCCTTTTTCGGACCAGGAAGGCACTTTGATGAAGATGGTTACCAGGAATGGTGGCGAGACACCGCCCAGGCAAATTTTAAAAATCGCACACAATGCATTATTGATCAATACAACAATTATGTGGACAATGTTACTGGCTTGCATGTGAGTTTTCTCTGCGTAAACAAAAACGAATTAGTCAATGTTCTTCTCGTATCAAGCAAAAAATTGACCCTGGAACGGTAACCTTATTGGTTTTTTAATCCATTCCGGTAACCTGGGGTCAGAAATGACCCCAATTTTGAAAAATTCACGTCTCCGATAAAATTTAACGAAAAGGGTTCAACTTGGGCTCATAGTTTTCGTTTTTTAATGCAGGATCACGTGTTAAAGCCGCGTGGGGTCGTTTTTGACCCCAGGTTTCCGTTCTAGGGTCAATTCACGTCGTAGGCCCGTCCATAAAAAATATTTTCACACTGAATTTTATCTCACAGTTGAGCGGTTCGCTGGGACTGAACGAAAACATGGCCGACATCGGAGGTGCCAAGTTAGCTTACGATGCATACGAGAAATGGGCACAACAAAACGGCCGCGAACCAAAATTGCCCGGATTCGAGAGATTCTCTCCCGCACAAATGTTCTGGATAAGCTCAGCGAGTATCTCGTGCGCAAAATACCATAAAGAAGAATTAATGTTCAGGATTAAAAGCGGAGACCGTAGCATCAATAAATTTCGAGTGAACGGTCCGTTTTCGAACATGCCTGAATTTAGCAAAGATTTTCAATGTAATCAATATTCTCACATGAATCGCACGAATAAATGTATCGTTTGGTAGAATTTTTTTAATGTGTCGAATTCAATTTAATCCCCACCAAACACGGTTGTGAGCTGCCTTGCCTGTTTGGCGCGAAACTATGCAGCTTTTAATATGAAAAGATGGAAAATTTTTGTCAAAATCTTCAAACTTTGATTTTACTAAAATCGCTATAACTTTTTTTTTTACAAACTGGCACTCCAGCTACCGCTCATAATCTTCATTTCCGGCGTATCTTTAAATTGGTAATTAGCGATTTTTGATTTATTATCAGTTTTTAGTCGCTTGCGAACTTTGAAAGTGGAAAATATGACGAAAAATGTGATTTTTTGTTTTGGTTGCCAAAAAAATGAAATTATGGAAATGCAACACGGCCTGAAACCTATTATAATTGATGATCTTCATTCCTGTGAAAAATTCATCAAAATTGGTTCACTGGTTTTTGCGTGAAACGGGCACAAACACAATTTTGTAGTAGAGTTTTACAAAGAAGGAGAGATTACAACTAATTCTGCGAATCTTTACCAATGAAATTTTAACAATTGTTTGAATGTTATTTCTGCTAAACTTCTGCTCAAATAATCTCAATGTGTAATGAAATGTTTTCCATCAAGGGGGCAGGGATAGAAAATCCAAAAAATTGACCCAACAAGTGCTTTTCGCCATTTAGTTTTTCAAATTCTCAAACTTTATTGATAAATAAAATCCCGTGCCATGGAAATTTTCGTGCAAATTACACGTGCTCGGTCGTGTCACGACTTTGCACACGATTTTTCACGTTCCCCACCCTCACACCTAACCACAGCGTGTCGAATGACATTCGTCGTTCCGCAATTGATATTAAAGACTGCCATATAACCGTGCACAATGGGCAAACATGTCGTGCGAAGCGCACACGCCACGGGTATAAAAGACGTATAAACGAGAGCATCGATAGCAGTCTTGACCAACCGCTCTCATTTTCAACACCCATCACGAATGCCGTAACCGAACATGAGGATCAGGCGTCATGTGGAGTCCCATGATTCCTGGGCCTCGCAGGACCCTCGTCCTGGTCCCGGAGATCAGGAGTTTTCGGGAAGCTGCGGTCCAGCAATTCGGAAAAACTTTTCTTCTCTTCTTGGTTGATGCCGGATGCGAAACAACAGATCGTTCCATGGGAATCATTATGACGACGATTTGTGCTTAGAAAATATCGAATTTACTTTTATAAATTATTCTAATACGCTGTGAGCAAAAATCTTCGGAAAGGAATAAAAATAAATGAAAGATTGAAACTTGTTACGATATCATGAATATAAAACGTAACGGCGCAAACGGTCAACGAATTTATTGTCCAACAGATGTTTATATTCATCGATAACATAAAAGTCTTGTCAACCTTTTGGGTAAACATTGAATCATGAAATAAGCTGAAATAATTGTCAACTTTTAATAGTTTGCATTGAAATCATTTCGCATCATCGTATCTATGGCTCTTAGCAAAAAGTACATCCGTACAGTACACACGTGCACTATCGAAACTCATATTCTCTGTGACAAATCCGTCGACCTATATAATCTGCACTGAAATGGACGGCGTCGGTTATTCTTTATATTTCTCGTATCTCGTAGACACGAAATTCGCATATACGTGCGAGGTGTTTTTTTTTTTTTGTAGTGTCATAATTGTCACTAATTAATAAATTCCACAAGTGCATATAAAATTTAGATTTAATAAAAACCTATAAAATATAATCAAAATTCAAAACATTTCATTGGATTTTTGTGATTTTTTGGACGCATGAAAACAAATGCTCGTAAATCAAGTTTGACTTCGAAATTTGTACTAAACAACGATGCACTTCGAGGCGTAAGTTTTACGCTTATTTTTACACACTCCCTGGCATCGAGATTCGAAGGATACGTTTTTGCAGGATTTTCAGACAACGTGGATGGGCAAGGGATAAAATCTCATGGCAATTGGGAACTTGGAGCTTAATTCGTTGTGCATTCATTTTGCACCTCGAAGTTTTAAACGGTACTGGCGCGGACGACGCGTGCTTGACCCACGGATGCGTCACGATCGGTAAGTAAACGAGCCAGAATGCATTGAAAATTAAAAGAAGCCCGCAAGGGGCCGAGACACTCGATAGTATTTGGAAAAATCCACTGAACGTTGGAAAATCATTCAATCTACGACGATCACGAAACGATATTGAAGTTGGAGTGCGAGGAAAAATATTCTATGCATTCCCCGTTCGAAATCTGCAAATATTTTCATATAGGGTCACTGCATTTTGATTTTTGGCTCTGCTCTCAAAAACTAGATTAAGGATGTTGAGTCCCGGATCGCAAAAGATAAGAAAATTCTAAAAATTTGGTATATTTCTGTACGAAATCTTGAAGAGATCGTGTCCAAATTTCACGACGATCAGGAACTTCGTTACTGAACAATTAACATGAATAAATCAAATGTAGTCAAAACTAGTCTTGTGGAAACTGGTATAATTATGCAATAAGTTTTTTTTTTACCTCCCAATTTTATAATATCTACAATATACTAAAAACAACGGAAACAAAACGAAGTTTATTGAAAAATATTTTTTGTAATTGTTTAAAAATTGTTCTTAACAAAATGTTGATTTTTTAATAACGAGCTTTCTCATGATCGTCGTGAAATTTTTACACGAACTCTTGAATACTTCATACAAAGAAATACTAAATTTTATGAATTTTCTTATCATTTTTTATTTCAACCCTCAAGGTGGTTAAAGTAATGATTTTAGAATTCTCAAAATTTGGTATGTTTTTATATGAAGTATTCAAAAGATCGTGTACAAATTTCACGATGATCAAGGAGCTATTTATTGAATGATTAACATGAACAAGTTTTATATGTACTCAATATCCTTGAAAGTAAGGAAATCCGTTGAATTCCAACGATGTCAACTTCCGCATAATCAAACGGAATTTCATCTTCAGCTAGAAGGATCGCCCTGAACATGAATCCGTCCACCGATGTCTGCGATAATATTTATAAATATGCCTGCGGTTCCTTCCACCTTCAGACGGGCACGCCCGCCGAGCAGGATGTCACATCCACCGACTATTGGCTCGCATGGGATATGCATCACGAAATAAAAAAAATGATGGAAGCGGAAATAGAGTTTGATGAGCCACGACCTTTCAAGCTTCTGAAGAAATTATACAAGACTTGCATGGATCCAAGTGCGTGACATGCACATTCCGAATAACTATTCATTGCATTCCAATTAATTATGACAAAATCCAACAATGTCGTTGCAGCAAATTATGGAAATCGAGCAAAGGCAGACCTGAAAAGTTTTCTAAAGAAAAGAGGCGGATGGCCTGTCGTCGAAGGCAAAGCTTGGATCGATAAACATTTCACTTGGCGACAGAAGATTCGCAAATTTCAACACGATAAAGGAGGTGTAGGTGATTTTACAGAAATCCGCATAGAAAAAAATCCACAGCAACAAGGCTCACGAATGATCTCGGTAATTATTATTAATCTGGATTTTTTCAAATGTTACTTCTGGATACTAAAGACGATCCCAAAATTACTTTCCTCAGGATTCTTTAATAATTTCTTATCAACATTCTCGACACCAAAACTAACAATTTTCTCTCATGAAGACGAATTTTCTGACTTTAAGAATTTGAGATAATTAATTTCTAATTTTTAACTGTTCTGCTCGAAACAATAATGGGAAAAAATAACGAAAATAATGGATTGATCGCTTGACAGCTTCTTTCGGTGGTTCCCACCTCACCGACGACCGCGAACACGAAAGAATTCAATCATACCGACGTGCAACAGTGGTACAAATACATCGTGGAGTTGGCTGTTGAGCTTGGTGCGAAAAAGGACTACGCTTTGAAGGAATTAAAAGAATCGGTACTATTCGACCTCAAACGGAAAGACGTGAGTAAAAAGGCTTGAAATAAATTGACAAATTCATGAAAATTTTATTTGATCATTGGAAATTTCCACCGCTATTTGTCTGATTTCGAGGCCTGACAACGTTCGAGTGTCATTTGGACGCAAAGATCGAGGAGACAGTCTTAAAGAATTTCTGACTGGTTTGTTTGGATTTGCAGTTTTTCTTACATGCAAAATAGTTTGCGAGTCGAAATTCATACTCTAAATTCGTGAATTTTCGAACAAATTTTACGAACGATTTTTTTGAAAAACTGAATAAATTTTCTTCGTTGTTACATAAAAGCGTATGCAAAGTTTAAAGAGGCTTCACCATTTAGAAATCGAAATATTTAATGTTGAAAATTGCAAATTTTAACACGCGCTCTTATGAGAAACTACTGAAAATTGTAATTTTTATAAATACATATCTCGACTTGTACATGATAAAACGTGGCAAAATTGCGCGAGCTATTCTCTGTCTGTGATGAAAATTTAAAAGAATTCTATGGATAGAAAATTTTGCATACAACGTCCTTAAGGTATTTTAATTGTTACGGTGTGCACTACAGATTCATTTAACGGATAAAGAAAAAGTGCAATCAAAAAAGCCGAATATGATGACGATCCGGGAGCTAAAAAAGAAGTACCCGAGTGTGCCGTGGGTGGAAAACATCAAGTCAATTCTGAATGCACCCGAAGTCGAAATTCCTGATGACGAGATCGTCAATGTGCCAGTACCGGAGTATTTTGTCCGAGTCGAAGACCTCATGGCCAAGACACCGACGAAGATTCAAGCAAACAGCATTCTTGCGAGGGTCGCCTCGAGAAATGCACAATACTCTAGCGAACGAGTCCGTCGTTTGAAAAATGACTATTTAACAGCTCGGACAAAGTCGCCGCGCTATCCTCAAAAACAAATTGCGTGCATGAAAGACGTTGTTGGGGGTCTTTGGCCTATTTTCAATAGCATGTTCATCAGGAAATATTTATCCGACGAGGCAGCACAAAATATCACTGAGATCATAAAGGCTATGAAAGCAGAATATACGAAAAAAATCGATTGGGTACGTTTCCGCGTAATCACCACAAATTCATTACACTTTTATCTCGTTTTGCCCATTTTTTTTCATTTCAAATTTCAAATAACTTATTAACTTTCAAAATTTAACGAAAAGGGTTGAACTTGGGCTCATTCGTTTCGTTTTTCAACGCATAATCACGTGAGCCTGGGGCAATTTTGCTTGAAGTAAAAAAAATGCGTCGAAAATGCGGGAAAAAGTTTTTTTAAATCGGGAGAACGAAAGGACAAAGGGCGCGAGATTCAAAATCGCCTCGGGGTCGTTCCTGACCCCAGGATACCGTTCTAGCGTTGATGATCGACTTTTGTTCTCGTTGTACAGCTCACTCCATATTACGCTGCCCACGAGGACCCACAGACGGTGAAAGGGATGAAAATGGTAATTGATGCAGTCAGCGACGTGCTTTACCCCCCGGACGACGAAGCCCTGAAAACATTTTACGCGAATCTCACTTTTAATAGCGAGAGTTATTTCAAAAATATGGAGCGCTTAGCAGTATTCGACGCACACAAGGAATATACGCAATTGAGGAAACCAGCTGAGTTTGAGGAACTGACACAGTATTTCGTGACAACTAGTATGAATCCTGCTTCGTTGGGGTCTCAAGATTTCATTGGTAAAACATCAATTTTTTCCTATTCTAAAAATGCTCATTGTTTTGCGTTTTTATTTACTTTTTCGCGATTTCCTACCAATGCATTCATCACTAATTTGGATTAACCCCAAAGCGGTAACTTTATTTTTTTCCCTATTCCGGTAATTGCGATCAAGAATGGCCCCAATTTCGAAAAATTCATATCTCCGGTAAAATTCTACGAAAAGGATTGAACTTGGGCCCATTCTTTTCGTTTTTAATGAGAATCGCGCGAGCCTAAGGCAATTTAGTTTAAAGTAAAAAAGTCTTCAAAAAAATGCGGGTCAAAATCGCCTTTGGTCGTTTTTGAGTGCAGGTTACCGTTTTAGGATTAAATTTATTTTGATTTTTATTTCGTTGTGCAGCTATTCCTCGAAATATAATCCAGATATTGTACGCGAACCATCATCAACCGCGATCTCTCGGTTACGCTACGATTGGCATTAACGTTGCTCGTGACATTATTTCCGGTTCGTACATCGGCACCCCGAAAGACATCTGCAGTTGCAACGAGTGCATAATCGAAAAATGGGATAAATCCACGCTCGACAAAAAGAAACTTAAGGTACGACGATCCTAAAAACAACGTGTTGCGAATTTTAGTTTTTTTTTTACGTCTAAGAAAAAGAAATTTCATTTTTTATTTGCTTCCGTTTTATTTGGCTGTTTTTTCGATTTTTTTTCTCTAGTAATTTAATTTTCGACCCCGACTGTACCGTCGGAATCACGAAGAAATTAGGTCAAACAAGAATAACAAATAATAGTTTTTGTTCTGCTTATTCGCGCACAGATTAACGGCACTCGTACACTCGCTCAAAATAAGATTGAAATCGCTAGTCTGCGAGTAGCTTACGACGCGTACATCGCGTGGCTAACGATGGAAGACGAGACGATTAATTTGCCCGGATTCGAACAGTACACGCCTGAACAGATGTTTTGGATTGCCGCTGCGAGTAATGTTTGCACAAAACACTCGGCGAAATCATTGCAAAAATTAATGTCCTCAGGCCCCATTGTTCCTCAGGAATATCAGATCAACATTTTGTTCTCGAATATGCAGGAATTTGCCAAAGATTTTGGATGTGCCTCTTGGACTCAGATGAAATCCAAAAGTACTTGTGAAATTTGGTAGAAACTTGCGATTCGATAGTTTCAAAAAAAAACGAGGAATTTAATATCATCCGGGACTGCTTTTGTCAACATATGTATTGAAAAATTGTTACGGAATAAAAAACTGTGCGAAAAATCGTGAATTTTTACAGATTTTTTTCTGTTCACGCTTATTATTCATTTATTTTTATTGAGCGATACGTTTTTTAGATATTTCGCAATGCAGACGATGTATTTTTACCTGGAAAAAGAGCGAAACTTGACTCGCGCAGTCAGAGTCAATTTCAGTTGAGAATAACACGATAAATTTGGCGGGATACCGTTCGACCGAAAAGATTTTTATTAGCGCGGAGCACAGTGACAAGCAGTGGCGAACAATTCACTCGTGGCTCGATTCTTACTGGATAAAGATAATTCTTCTCCAACGTTTTATATTAATTTGTCAAAATATTACGAGGCGACGAACAACAGGTGCAAGTTCCAACTATGGCAGCTGACGAAGTTGCGGAGGAACCGATGGAAGTTGACGTTTTACCGTCTACAAGTGGCAAAAAGAATTCTCGAGACGACAAATTAACAAAATCCTTGAGTCTGCCGTGGTAAGAAATCAAAAATTCACTCCCACTCTATTGCTTGCAAATTCATCGCGATCCATAAATTGAGGTTATGCGGAAGATTCGCCGGTTTGTTTACGTCACGAGAACGAAAATCCTTATGATTTTCATGACACTTTAAAAAGTTGTAAATCGGAGTGTATTCACGCAAATAATATTTGACAAAAATGGCATTAAATTGTGTCGGAGAAAAACTTTGGAATGTCGGAATCAAAAAAAGTGAGGTTAAGGCATCATCGTTCAAAAACAACGATTCGTGGCTATCTCCGCATCGATAAAACTGATATTTCGATACAGGAAAGTAAAAAAAAACATCAGTATGAAATTTTCGAATCATGCGAGTTAAAAAATCGATAGAAAATCTAAGAGAACGTGCGAAAACCGTTAAATTACGATCGGCATGAAATGTTGTGTTTACAACGATCGTTCTGACTTTAGGATTGAAAAATATCGACCACAAGTATTTAGTGACATCGTGGGAAATGAAGATACGGTCGAAAGATTGTCCTTGTTTGCCCGAATGGGCAACGCGCCCAACATTATCATTGCGGGCCCTCCCGGAGTCGGCAAAACAACAACAATTTTATGTCTGGCACGAATACTTTTGGGTCCGGCGTTCAAGGAGTCTGTTCTCGAACTGAACGCGTCAAACGATCGAGGAATCGATGTCGTTAGAAACAAAATTAAGATGTTTGCTCAAAAGAAGGTTTGGAACGATCGCTCGCTGAAAATTGAAGATTTTACCCGTGAATTTGTGATTTATTGCGAGAAATCTCATGTCGGTTTCAGGTAAATTTGCCCCAAAATAAACACAAGATAATAATCCTGGACGAAGCTGACAGCATGACGGAAGGCGCGCAGCAAGCTTTGCGACGCACCATGGAAATTTACAGCAACACTACAAGATTCGCTCTCGCTTGTAACAACAGCGAAAAAATTATTGAACCCATACAATCGAGGTGCGCTATGCTACGTTACGGCAAACTAACGGATGCGCAAGTATTGGCAAAAGTGCTTGAAGTTTGCAGAAAAGAGAATGTGAGTGTGCCACAAATAAGTTTTCGCCTGTGTACAAATTTGCCTTGACGTATTACCATCGCAAAATTACTTTATGTAGGATTTTTAAATAACTTTATATCAACGTTCTTGACACAAAAACTATCGATTTTCTCCTATGGAGAAAATTTATTGACGTTAAGAATTTGGGATGTTCAATTTCCAATTTTTAACTTTTCTCATCTTGACGCGTGTAAATTCAATTCGCGTTTGAGTTGCAAAAAAATGTGTTTAGGATTTTCTGTATAATTCTAAAATAGAAAAATTCTAAATACATTTATTTTGCAACTTTTTAACGCAACGTGACTCGAATTTACACGCGTTTAGATGGGGAAAAATGCAAATTGAATATCTCAAATTCGAGACGTCAGAAAAATTTTCGTCATAAGAGAAAACTGTTAGTTTTGGTGCCGAGTGCAAAATTTTGAGAGAACCCTAAATAAAGTCGTTTCGTCATACTTTAATAATCATGAACGATTTTGTTTTTCAAGGTTTCTTACACCGAGGACGGTTTGGATGCCATAGTGTTTACGGCGCAGGGAGACATGCGACAAGCGTTGAACAATTTGCAATCGACGCACAACGGTTTTGGCCACGTAAACAACGAGAATGTCTTTAAAGTTTGCGACCAGCCACATCCTCTGGCCATCAAAGAGATGCTGGAAAAGTGCTGTGTGGGTGAGATCAGTTCGGCGCTGGAAACGTTGCAATATCTCTGGAGCATGGGATATTCTGCGGAAGATTTGATAACGAATATATTTCGGGTCTGCAAGAATTTGAAAATCGATGAGATACTCAGACTCGATTTTATCAAGGTAAATTGAACAAAAATGGAGGCGCTGCATCCTGTCAAAAATAAAAACCCAGATTTCACGTTTTTTTCTCAACGATCAATATTTATTTTCATTTTCTCAAGTCTTTTGTCTTTATTTTTACAGGAAATTGGAATAACGCATTTGGGAATTGTTGAAGGAATGAACAGTCTTCTGCAATTGGACAGTCTTTTGGCGCGTCTTTGTCGGCGAGGATTGCAAAAATAGTTTTTTCTCCTAATCTCTGATCGTATGGAAAAATATTTTTCTTTTTTTGTTTCCTTCGAATTAAAATAAAGTTATTTATACATTTGTATCCATAGAGTCTGCTTAGAAAATTGTCCCTTTTTTCCCAGATCCAGGAGAAGGGCGAGTAAAAAATGAAATCGTCTTATATTTATCGATAGTAAAAATGCTTCGAGTTAATTTCTACAGTCTTGGACATTAGATCATAAAAAAACTCGCGCATTCTCGAGCTTCGTCGTGCTCGATTTTCGGATCGTGTGAAAAAAAAAAACTTAAAAAATTGACCAAAAAGTCATTAATTCTCTAGGACATTCGAAATTGCACTTAGCACATGAGATTCGATTCACTTATGATATTTAATTGTACGAGATATCACTTTTTCCGAGTTTTCGAGAAATTTTTCTATCAAATCTACTCAAGAGAATTTTTGGCCGAAACGGAGATTGGAGAAATGCATTTTTCCATATTATTCCTTCATTTGAGAAATGAAAACGATGACGTTTTATTTTTTCATAGAAAAAAGTGTTGATTCTATGTCGAAAAAAGTTCTAGCGTGAGAAATTCATTTTCGAGGCAATCCTCGTTGAATACAGTTCAAAATGTGAAAATTTTGATTTCAACACCATTTTTCCATCGGCACTGACGTTAACTGGGGTCGTGGCTTAGGCGAAGGCCATCGTAAGGCGCTTTGACAGGATTCCGCCCTGGATGGCGTCCTCGGCGGTGGCTGAGGCGGATTGTTCAAGGACGAGTGTAAATCCGTATTATGATTATTGTGATTATTGTAATTATTATGATTATTGTGGTTATTGTGATTATTATGATTATTGTGATTGTTAGTTTCGGTGTCGCTGCGGCCGTTTTTATCGATGGTCGGTGGGTCGCCGCGATAATTTCTCTTCATTGGTTTTCTCGAAGTTTCGTGAGATGGTGCGCTCGGTGGTGCGCTCTCCACAGACTGCAAACTCGCTGCTCGATGAAGGGACAAACGTAACGGTTTTTTCGGCGGTGCTGGACGTGCTTTCGAATTGGACTCGTGAGAACTGTATATTCCTGACATTTCCGAATGCTCCGATGCTCTCGATTGATTATCCTGCAAGAAGAACACGAATTTTATGAAAAAAATCATTTTTCTGGAATTTTCAATCCCGCTCCCTTCCTCCCTTTGTTTCTCCCCTTTTTTTCCGTCGCTTTACCGCATTTTTGACCAATTTTTTCACTTCGAGCATTAAAATACGAAAAGAATGAGCCCAAGTTGGACCCTTTTCGTTCAAGGTCACAAAACGACTCCATTCAGGGTTCTTTCAAAATTTTGTAAAAACGTTTTTGCCACCAAAACTAACAGTTTTCTTCTGTGAAGAAAATTTTCCTCACGTTTCAAATTTGATATATTTTATTTGCAATTTTTAACTTTTCCCCATCTCAACGCGTGTAAATTCAAATTCAGGATTTTTTGCTAATAGCCAGAACGAACGTTCAGGAGCGAAATTTTTTTAAGAAAAATCTAAAACACTTTTTTTTGCACTTCGTTAACGAAATGAGAGTCGAATTTACACGCGTTCGGATGAAAAAAGTTAAAAATTGGAAATTAAATATCTCAGATTCTAAACGTCAGGGAAATTTTTTCTCATAGTAGAAAATTGTATTGTAAATAATTAAAAAATTATTGAAGAACCCTGAATAAAGTGATTTTGTGAGGAATTTTACTGGAGGTATGAATTTTTCAAATTGGGGTGATTTATGACTCCAGGTCATAAAAAAAGGTTGCCGTTTAGGGTCAAAAGGGTCGATGGCTTGCGTGAGTACCGGAGAGGTAATAAAAATGCTTTTTCCACCTTTTCGAGGACATTTCAGCACCGGTGAATGATTAATATGTTTATTAGTGTTGATTAGTACGTTCCATCAAGGGATGCGATTGTGCTGATTGAAAATGAATTAATTTACCTGCATCCGATAGAAAGTGGGTTCCGAATCGAATTCCAGCGATTGCAACGCTTGAGAACTTCGTCGGCTCTTGTGCAATTGATCGACGTTGGTATCGAGACGAGAAGATCGCCTTCGTTGCGATTGCAATTGTCCCTGCGATTGATGAAAATCTAAGCTCGCGGTTGAACGTGTCAATTGAAAATTTGCCAACGACACGCCCTTCTGACGGTGGCGAGATTTCTGGTGACCGTTCGTCGCACTGTCCGATGAAAAATCCAGGACATCCTTCGGGCTTCGAGAATCTTGAACGAATCTTCTTGCTTGATCGCTCTGGCGCGTTCTCACCGTCGGCAAACTTTGCCTCAGGTCAGCTGGACTCCGTACATTCAATCCCGGCAAATTTGCCACTAATGCTGTCACCTGAGGCCCTTTCTGGAACACCTGAATTTTATTCAACGTTTTTATTCGTTTCTTTCGAATTTTTCTTAAATCACTCTGAGCTCCAAGGCGAATCAATTAGTTTGATTAATAAATTCTCGTACCTGAACGTGATCCTGATGACTCGGCTGCGTCTCTACAACAGTTACTTCGGGTCTCGTTGGTGCCAAAAGATCTCGAACCTGTTCCTCCAGATATCCGATTCTGTGTGTAAGCCTGAGATTATCGGATCTCAATGTACGAAGTGCAGCGAGTGATTCGCTTCTTCGTAAAACGACGATTTGCGCAGCGTCCGGTGCAACCGCGAGCAGCCTCGCCAGATCATTCCTTCCAGCACCAACGACCGTTTTACCGTTTACCTCTAAAATCCTGTTCAACAAATATGTCTAATTATTATTAAGAACGTGAGAAAACTAATTACCAGTCGAAAATTAAATAAATTCGATTTTTTCGACTAAAAATAAGAATTCGACAAACGTTCAATTTTAATTAGTGATGAATTCCCAAAAAAATGAGATTTCTGTCGTTTTCTTATTAAGGACGTTGTATGCCAAATTCGCTATGAATAGAATTCTTTTAAATTTGCACCACACGAAGAAAATAGCGATCTCAATAGCTCGCGCAATTTTAAGAGGTTTCGCCACCTAGAAGTCGAGATATTTATTTATAAAAATCACAATTTTCCGTAGTGTCTCATAAGAGCGGGTGTTAAAAGTTCCAATTTTCAACATTAAATATTTCGATTTCTAAATGGTCAAGTCTCTTGAAACTTCGCATACGCTTTTATGTAACTTCGAAGAAGCTTTATTCAATTTTTCAAAAAAATCGGTCGTAAAATTGTTCCGAAATTTTGGTTATTATATAAAAAATACAGATTACCTCGGACAATCTTGAATTTAGATTATGTTGTTCTTCAATCAATTTGCGACAATTTTTGTTAATGAACTTAGACTCGAAAATCATTTTGTATGTAAGAAAAACTGAAAACAAACATTTAGATTTGATCGTCGTCACACAACGTCCTTAGACCAAAAGAAATTGCGACTTTTGAACACTTTTTTGGAAAAAAAAAAACAAATCGATTTCAAGACAAATGGAACGATTGTTTCTCGAGAAGAATGTGTGTTTCGAAGGCTGACGAGTGCACTCGGCATTATAAGAGGTCATGTGAAGTTGCAGTTGCAATTAGCGGGGGCAGGCCGCGGACTTCCGGAGCTTATTGTGTGTTTCATCAGTTAATACAGTGCGAGAAATTTACGAAAGAAACAAAAGGCTTTGATTCTCGTTATCTTGAGTCTAAAATCATCAACTTGCGCCTTTTTGTTAGTCACTGAGAGTATTTATGAATAAATGTGTGTGGTGCGAGCTTCACGGTACAGAGAACTACGAGAGAACGTGAACGCCAAGATTGGCCATTGTTCTTCCTCGATCCACGCTCGTAGGAGTGCGCGAGATCGCCTCGTGTTTACCTCACCCATTTTCATTTTTTTTCTTCACCATATTATGGTAATCTTCTTTAGCGTATGCATAAAAGTAACGATTGTGGGTCGCGGAATGGCGACAAGTGCATTTTCTGCTTTATCCGAATTTCCACAAAAATTGCAACAAGAGAAGAAGAAAAAAAATTTGACACGAACATTTTGCTCCGATTTCGAAAAAATGACAAAAAAACGATCAGGCCACTCTGCCAATAAACAATTCACCAAATTCTGCCATCTCGACATTTCAGGTCCAAGCTCAAATATTATCACAGCGAAAATGATCAAATTCCGGAAATACGTGCTCACGTACGAGAGATAAAGAAACAAAAGTAAAGAATCATGTTTCGGGTCTGTGAGAACAGATCGAGATTTTTGTGGACATACATCTTTGTGGGAAGCGTTTTTTTAGAACGGATGTGGGAAAGAGCGGACAAGAAGGGTCCGAAAACCGGGCATTCCAGAATAATCAAGAACAACTCGCGTGTGTGTCCACAGAAAAAAAAAGAGTGGAGAATTGGCACAAGCTATTTCTCTGATGGCACGAAATCCATTCGCTTCCGGTTTGAAAAAATGGGCACGTGAAAATTAGCTGCGATCTTGATAAATCAATAAAATGATCAAAATATTGACTGAGTGAGGTTTTAGAAAATTGATTTTTTACCTGTCTCCCTTGCACAGACCGGAATCCTCGACCGCCCAGTCGACGTAAAGGCCGGCAGCAGCGTCACGTGGCCCAGCACCAAACCGCGGACTTTTCGGGTCGGCGCTGACCTCAACGGCGTGAACGGTCATTTGTGTACCACCGGAAATACAGCTTGAAAATGACCGTTAAATGAATATTTTTGGACAAGTGAAAAAACAAAAAAATTACTGAGATTCCTTTTGTTTTTCTTTTTCAGAGTATACAGGAAACGTCGTGAATGGAAAGATTGCTTAATGAATTCCGAAATACCTGAATATCGTATCGTTCTTTTGTTTCTCTTGGGTTTCTGCCAACTCTAAAGCAGCCTGTAGAGCTCTGCTCTCTTCGCGAAGAGTAAGAAGCTCGAGTTCCTCCCGTCCGAGACGATACTCCAATTCGGCTTGTTGAATTCTTACGTCAATGTTGCTAGAAAGAGAACCACATGAATAAACAAATGGAAATTCATTATAATTAACTATTATAAAATATTATAATATTATAAAATGGCATAAAAAATATTATAATATTTATTATCCGAGTCTTCATCATATTATAATATAAAATAAATATAATAAATATAATACCATATGATAAAATATAATATAATATAAAATATTATAATATTATAAAATGTGATAGAAAATATTATATTTATTATTCTATTATTTTTATAATATAATAATATAATATTGAATTGAATTTGAATTTCTACCGGGCGCTCAGTCCTGATCGACCAAGGGGGAAAATAATATTAATATTTATTATTCTATTATTATTGATAATATTATAATATTTCTACCATAATAATTTATAACAATTTAATAACAAGTGAACAACAGCAGAAATGTAAAAAAAAAAAAAAAATTCCCATACCGGGAATCGAACCCGGGCCTTCTGGGTGAAAGCCAGATATCCTAACCACTAGACAATATGGGAGGAGATGAGTACAAATCGTTCCGAGTCGCTCAGGTACACAAAGTGACTTCGGCACGCGAGGTACGAATTTTCTTGAGGAAAAAAAAAAAAAATTCCCATACCGGGAATCGAACCCGGGCCTTCTGGGTGAAAGCCAGATATCCTAACCACTAGACAATATGGGATGAGGTGAATGCGAATGCGTTAAAGTACTCCAAAAAGTTGGAGTAACTTTTAACATGAGAATATGCGATTTATTCTTACTCTGTGATGTCAAGACGTTCGAGGGCCAGTTTGAGGTTCTTTATAGTCAGTCTTTTGTTATCCGCGTCCCGTTGTAATCTTTGAAGACGTTCGTCAGTCGCTTTTCTGTCGGCCTCGGTCAATGGCGGCGCTCCGTTTCTCAGAGCCAGACGATTGCTCAGTGTATTGCACAGTTGACCTTTGAGCCTACGATAACAAACACACCGGACATTAAGGAAACATAAAAAGGAATGGAATAACTTTTATTTGTTCTTCACGATGTGGCAACCGGAAATATGAGAAAAAAATGCGAAACCAACGTCTGAATTATGTTTTCTTTGTCGCGGAGAGCAACCCTCAGGGCATCGACTTCCTTATAATGATCACGATTCCGATGACTTGCTGGCGAGGTCATACCTCCGGATACGCTACCGCCCTTCTTCCGGCGCGGTGTCGTTGACAGCGAGACCTCGATGCTCGCCATCTGAAACATCGAATACACCCCAAAATCAAAAAAAAAATTTCGTTAAGGCCACAAATCCACTTTGATCTTTCTTTTTAAATTTTGTATTAACGTTCTTGGCATCAAAACTAACAGTTTTCTCCTGAGAATTAAATTTGAGCTACTTAATTTGAAATTTTTTGAGTTCCCCATCTAAGTGCGTGTAAATTCAAATCACGTTTCGTTAAAAAGTTAGAAAAATCGAGTTGCAAAAAAAAATGTATTCGGGATTTTTTTTGCAGATAGCCAAAAAGATTGGGAGCCGAAATTTTTGAAGGAAAAGCCTAAACTCATTTTTTTGCAACTCATTAACAAAGCGCGACGTAACAATTTACACGCGTTCAAATGAGAATAGTAAAAAATTGACAATTATTGGTAATTTTGTGTCAAGTTAATAGAATTGTGAAAAAATTGACGAATTTAGTAATTGAATATTCGTACAAAATGAAAATGAATACTCCTTTCGAACGATGTAAATCCTCGGGCTCTTGTCTGCAAATAAATTTTTGAATCATTGCAAGAATTTCATTTTCTCTTTATGTTCATTTCTCCACAGTCGATGTTCACGACCGCACGACCTCCAGTCGTGACTTTCCTTCCATCGTTTTTTTTCTCTCCTCTCTTTACTCCTGCCATTCTCCCTCTTTTCTTTTCAGTCCTTATCCTAAGGGCGAATGAATGTTTTTTACAAGGACGAAACAGGAGAACGCGAGGAGGGAAAGAATCAGAAAAGAGAAAGATGGAGAAGCAGGATGCATGGATAATGCCACTGAAAAAATTCTCAGTACCCTCTCACTGTACACCCTGTGGATAGAATACCTTTTCAAGTACCTTTCTGCTTTTTTGTGACTCTGCTCCTTTTTCCTTCCTCTTGTTGCTTTTCAAACTCCGTAACTCCCATAAAATCAACTTATCAAAAGTTTATTAGCCTGACGTTTTCATGCGAAGCTCCTAAATGGACCTTTTTAACATGATTTGAACTTCATCTTAAATAATTTTGTGTCACAATTTTTCCTCAACTGAAGGAAATTCAATAAAAATCATTATCAGCAGTTTCGAGTTTTTTCCTTCCGAATTTGCAGCGCGTGAATTAAATTTTATTCCAATAAAGATTCGAATACTCTCCGTGTCTTAATTTTTTTTTTTTTAGTGAAAAAAACAGTTTTAACGTTTCGATTTATTTTTTACTTTAAGCTCTCGAGGCACTTGGTGCTTGAGGAGCTTCCCTAAGAATGTCATGGCAAACGACTGCGAGTCCTATGTACTCGCTTCTATATCGTACAGTGCCTTAACGAGTCCCGGATACTTTGACGACGTTGGGCGCACCGGAAACTCGAGAGCAACGAATCCGAGAAGTCTTTGCCTTCTTCGTTTCGTGCATATGCCTCAATATTTTTCTCTCTATCCGCGCGTTCCCCAGGTTGTAAAATAAACGAGGAAAATCCACACGAGAGAGCATTCAACAATGGGAAAACACCACAATTCTTTTCAACTCTTGTCTGTATTTATGTATACAAACGTTACGGTACAGGAAAGTTGTACTCTACCGTTAATTGTGTTATATTATGGTACTTTGCAGAGCAACTGAGACTTTATACGCACAACCGAGTCCTTCGTAAATGGATTTCATTGAAATTTTAACAATAAATCTCAAATTTCACAATAAAAATATGAAATTCCAAGAAAACGTTCCACTGTTTAGTAAAATATGAATTTTTCTCCAAAGAGATAAAATTAAGAAATGAATTAATTTATTGTGTATTCACATTTTTTAATTATGCATAATTACTTTATTTTTCGCGTCACAAGACCGGCATTGTCTCTGCTCCTTGTATTGTTCTTATCTTCACGTATCGAAATTTCGTACAATGGGAAAAAATCTCAGAGGCTTGGTCGTGAACGAGTAAAAGAGAAAAAATGATGTATCCGGTTGCCCGTTCGCACCGATGCGGTCACCAGACTCGTAAGTCTTCCCTCGAATTTCTTGCCTAAACGTTATTAAAAATATCCTCTGGGTTCACTTTTTCCTTCGACCGAATATCCGGTGGGGAAGAATCTCGTAAATATTGTGAAAGACTGAATTCCTCGGGAAGAATTGTTATCACGGTATTGTTTAGACTTTAATGAATAAAATTGCTGAAAAATCTTTCTTGCATTATGGACCCTAGAACGTTAACCTTGGGCCCGCGCCTTTTCTCCCTTCGTTCTCCCATTTCTTATCGTTTTACCGCATTTTTGACTAATTTTTCGACTTTGAGCAAAATCGCCGAGGCTCACGCGATCTTGCATTAAAAAACGAAAAGAATGAGCCCAAGTTGAACCATTTTCGTTAAATTTTACCGGAGATATGAATTTTTCAAAATTGAGGTCAATTTTGAGCCACAAGGTTACCGGAATAGGTAAAAGGAAAATAAAGCGACGGTTCTAGGGTCGCCAAAACAATTGATGACGTGTCCCTTTGGCCTTGGAAAGCCCAAAAATGCACTTTTTCGTCAAGGGCATCATGCGACCCGGGAAGACGGTTTCATGGACCACTTGGGTGGACCAGACAGGTCGAGAATAAAAAAAGGAAAGAGGGAAAAAAGAATTCACGAGGAAGTTACGCCACTGCAAAAAGGGCCAGTCTATATATTCGTGTTTATGCGTCTCTGTATGAGTTCAGATCGTTCGGCCTCGGGCAATTTTAATGTTGCGAGAACGAAGGAACGAAAGGAAGAAGAAGCCGAAAACCCGCGCGAAGTCGATCTTCCGTGGCTGTAACCGACGCAACGAAACGTCGAAAGGTCCTCCTCGGTGTTTCGGTTCCCTCGCATCTGCATATAAATCACTGGCTGGACAGGAACCAGGAGAAAGAAGAACATGCCTGACGTTAAAGGAAAATAATAATAAAAGGTAGCAAAGTGCCATTACGTGGTCCACCGACCAATTCGCCACCAAAATTGGTCACTTTTCGAACCAAGTTACGTTATATTTTATGACAAAATTGCTGCGATATTATACCCGAAAATAACTGAAATCGCTTGAAAAATGTTACCCCAATGATATTCACGTATTTCTCACAAAATTCTGCAAACAAAAAAAAATAAACGAAAACGAACGGATCTCGGAGTGATTCTCGAGAAAATCCTAAAATCCATTTCCCTAGGTAAACAAGTGTGGAAAGTTTGAACAGAAAATTCTGTAGATAAAAAGTTGTTCGGGGGTAAAAATAAGTTTTCTCCAAGACTCGCATCGAGCTTTTTACCAACGAAATTCACTTTATTCTATTCTAAAGATTTTCTATATTTTTTCCTCTTTTTCATCGTAAAACTCCCGTCATTTTTTTACCCTCTTTCAGAGTGATTGTTTATTCAGGATCACTTTACCTTGGCTTCGAGAGTCTCGAGTTGCGCCATTCTTGGCTCAAGGAGTTGCTGCTGTGATCCAAATCCTGTGTGCAATGCAGTCTGAAAGCATAGAAAAATGCTCATAAATAATAATAGCAATAAATAAACGAACAGAAGTCCGTAATTCAATAAATTCATCAAAAAAAAAAATCATAATTGCAGGCCAAGTGCATAGTTGCAGCTAAAAAACGAATGAAAAATCGTTGGAAATTAGTACGAGGTCGAAATATACGATACGAAACGATAAGACGAGAAGGAAATTAGTCAGAATGCTCATTCGATTTGTTAGTTCCGTGTAAAACTGCCTATGCCATGACTCTGAAGTTTGCAACGTCGAGATTCAACGAAAAATATTATTTCTATTGACTATTTATTGAATTTTCGCCAGTGAGGATCGATTTAATGGCCAGACCTAATATTGAATGATAATTGCGAGCTCTGCTGCAGAAATAACAGAATTTCGTTGCATTTCAAGGATGCAAACTTCAGGATCATTCGATGCCACTGAATCCTGCGGGTTACTTTTGCTTCCGAAACGTTTATACGAGTCTCGGAAGAATCACGCCTTTTCTGCAATCTCGTGGAGGCCTATACAGACGTGTATAATGGTCCGTAGACTATTATACGAGGTATATTACCCTACTGTGCGGTATATTTGCAATTCTCTCTCCCTCTCTCTCATTCTTTCTTCCTTGATTTCGTTGAGGCTTCGTGTTACTCCCCTCTTCCTTTCATATCCACGTTCATCCTCCAGAATCCTTTCACGCTTGGATCCTACACCTTCTTCATTCTCCCCTCCTCTCCACTACTTCTTCCTCTTCATTTTTCCTTGTCCATTGAGCGTGTCTCTGGCGAGAGATAATGAAGAAAGAAAAGCTACAGTTGTACTGTTTGTGGGCAGATTTTGCTGGCAGACAAGTCCCATTTCACATCCAGTGTATATTCCAACACGACTCTTTTCTTCTCAACTTGATTTCTTCGTTTTTTTCCTTCCGTTCTTTTCTCTCTGTCGTTGCCCTCTTCTTTATGACCTTACTGCGATTCCTAATGTGTTTGCAGACCTTCCATGGGATCTACGTGTCTCTGAGCTCCCACGATCGATCGATTTTTTGTCCTGAACTTTTTCATTTCTACGTCATAACAAAGTGGTGACAAAAATAATGACCTTCCTAGAATTTCGATCGCGTGGAAATCTTTCGGAGCATAAAAAGTCTTTTCTCGTTTTCGCATCGGGTTTTCATTATTTTTATTTATAGTAAAATGAAATTTCTCACGAGAAAGGAGGTGCCGAAAATAGTTGGACCATTTGGTCCTTCTGCACGAGGGTCAAAAGTGGGCAGAGTTCCTGGAAACTTTCAGGAAGGAAGGCTCGAAAAGGCATTAACAAAAATTAAGGGCGTTTCGTGGCGCTCGATATGTATAGAGGAATTTTACAACCTACCTCAAACGAGCATTATGGATCGCGTGCGAAAGACTGCAGCACTTTTAAGACAACCTATCATAATGTATACACGTCTTTACATGTATACGCGAGAACGTCGTTCATTCCATTAAAAATTCATTCCATTAAAGCCGAATATTTTGAATTATCGTTTTCTTCATTCTCATTTAACTTTCAATCAGTCGATCCAATATTGTTTTATAAGGAACGCTCTGGAAATTGAGAAAAATATTAAAATTTTGTTTTTTCCCTCATGATCTTCGTTTTCGAATTATCTTTAAATTGATAATTCGAGATTTTTCATTTATTATCATTTTTTAATTGCTTGTGAACTTTGAAAGTTAAAAATATGACGAAAAATGTAATTTTTTGATTCGGGTTGCCAAAAAAAATAAAATATCGGATACAGCCGAAAACTTATTCTGATTCATGAGCGTCATTCCTGTGAAAGATTCATCAAAATTGTTTCATTGGTTTTTGCGTGGAAAGGGCGTAAACACAATTTTGTGGTAAAGTTTTATAGATACAGCGAAATAGCCATAAAAATTCTATACCATATACACGGAAACCGAGATTTTTCATATTTTACACTGAGAAATTCCCTTAATGGAAATTGTATCAAAAATAACAAATGATTAATGGTTCTTGGTCCGTTTGTCATAGAAACGCCTGTATGGACGTGGAAAAAATCGGACGAAAACATAATATAGTTTGTTATAGGTGGGTATCGAACCTTTTTCAGGGCACGAAGATTCCGAGGGACCGTTGGAATCGTGAGCACCAAAGATGTGTATAACCGTACCCTCACCTCGACTTACTCACGCCTTGGAATTTTTTGCTCCCTTCCCCTTTTTGTAATTATCACAAGATTCACGTCAGCTTTTTTTTCCTTTACCACACTGTATAAAGAAAAAAAAACTGATGGGAACAACAAACACATTTGGGAAATTGCGATAATCAATAAAAAAATTTAAACATAGTGGGACAATTATAAAAAGACAAGTCAATTTTTTTGATTGGAATAAGCGATTCGATGTTATCGAAATAATTTACGGAATTTTCGATTTACGAGAAAGTGCAAAAGAAAAATTTGTTAGCACGAAATAATGTGCGTCTCTCAAATTCTGCAAAGTTCAATGCAAAAGCCATCGCATTCTTCTTTGACTATGTCGAAAAAAAAAAACAGATTCACGATACAGCAACAGGGGAAGGAAAGAATCGAGAAGCATGCGAGAGTTGTGTCGCTGTATAGGAAAGAACGGAAAGGGGAAAATATTTTGTGTGTACCTTCGACGTCGCCTCGAAAAAAAAAATAAAAAATTATTTTGATAACTGGAGCGCAAATACGGAAATGTGGTGACCTTTTGTGTCAGTTTTCGGAAAAATTGCTGAAACAAGACTGCGGAAGATATTTGAATGGACTTGGCTCATTAATCTTTAATTTCCCATTAATTACGATAATTAATAGTGGCGACCTCTTTTCACAGAAACTTCAAGTTAATGAAGTGACTCGCAACATTCAAGATTGGATCGTAATCGGTTTATCATGGTTAATATACATAAAGGCTGGCTGAACTGGAGGATAAAGAGGGAACGAAATTTCGCACGAGCTTTTACCGGCTCGATCATACGACCTATTGTGTGTGTTGCTCCATCAATTATTCAAGTTGCTTTCGAAACGTTCCCACAACGGTACAAAAGCGTCCTTAAAACGCTAATTCTGAGATTACTTGGCAAGAAAAAAATCTGACTCTGCTCATTTGAATGTTGAATAGAAAAATGATTTTTTTTCTAATTGCCATTAAATCAATTGATAATTATTTTCTATTTTTAATTCGTGAGCAATGGCTCAGTTTTTTTATCGGTTCAATTTTCATCTTCGAAATACATTAAGGACGTTGTATGCTAATTTTTCTATCGATGGAATTTCTTCAAATTTACACCACATAAAAAAAATCGTGATGGCCAGTAGCTCACGCAATTTTAAGAGGTTTCACCGGGTAAAATTCGAGATGTTTATTTATAAAAATCACAATTTTCGTTAGTTTCTCATAAGAGCGTGTGTTAAAAGTTGCAATTTTTAACATTAAATGTTTCAATTTCTAAATGGCGAAGCCTCTTAAAGTTTGCATACGCTTTTGTGCAACATCGAAGAAGCTTCATCAAGTTTTTCAAAAAAATCGGTAGTAAAACTTTTTCGGAATGTTGAGTATTGTATAAAAAATACAAATTACCTCGGACAATCGTGAATTTAGAGTATGTTGATCTTTAGTCAATTTGTAAAAACTTTTTTTCATGAACTTCGTCTCGCAAACTATTTTAGTATGTAAGAAAAACTGAAAAGGTAAATTTCGATTTGGCCGTGGCCATACAACGTCAAAAAAGTGAATATTTTGGAACACTCCGAAATGTTCTGTATATACTGCAAGACATACCGGTCGTTTTCTTCGAGGGGTGAAATGTTACTTGTACCAAGGGGAGCTGCAACCCACGATTTGCATGCAAGGGAGGCCCGTTAATCGGGAGGCTTTGCAAAAAAGGTATCCAAAAAAAAAAAAATGAAACGAAACATTGACTAAAAAGTGAAAAATAAAAATCGCGTCGAAGAATATCGAAAACCAGTTTTGCCTCGCAGCGTGTGCTGTTGCTCGACTCCGTTTCTCATTCGTTAATCGTCGTTCCCTGTGCGATCATATACTACGAACGTACACACACGTATGGGCCGCTTTGTGTGGAGAGAAAAAAAATCGGCTGCGATGAAACAAGAGAAATCAAATCAATTTTTCCTGCAGGAACCCATTGAACCATGGCGAGACAAATCCTATGGGACATTTGCAAAAAAAAAAAAAAAAGTCACGTTTCTCAGTGATCCTTTCTCGATTTTTTGATCGTTTGGATCGTAAATATTATTTTCCCCGCCAGTCGGCGTGTGTTCAGTGCTAAATTTTTGTTTTTTTTGTTCCCAGTCCTGTCGGTCTTGGCATTCTGCGTAATCAATTATGCAAACAAAACATCGACTCGACAAAAAACGGCCCATAGGTGGCTATGTATCGTAAATATGGCTCTGGGGATGCATCCATTCGTGTGTACAATTATGTGGGAGTCTCAGGAGGATGAGTGCGCATCGGGGGATCGCGGAGGGAAAAGCATTATATAGACTTCACGCACACACACGCACACACATAAAGAGTCACATAGATGTAGCGAATTTCGCCCGGAGCATCGAGAAGAACTTTTCTCATACAGTATCTATTTCTGTATGCGTGTTAAGCGCGTCCGAGTCTTTCCCCGACGCGCTTACGAAGGCGTGCGAGCTTAGTCGTTTTTCTCATATACACATGCATCGGACTTTCTGTGCAAAATCTTCTGATTCACGCAGTGCGACGAAGTCTTTGCAGTAAAACTGGCTCCTTCTGGCTTTTTTTCCGAGGTTTCGACAACGCACTGAAAATCAAATTTTGTCTGCAGCAAGAAATAATCTAGGAAGTTTCTTCAAGGAGTTAATTTCCGTCATTTCAATCGTAAAAAATATTGTCAAAATTACGAAAATTTTGAAATTGGTCAAAAATCCTTAGTTGACCGTGTTCAACAAAATATGGACGTTTTTTGACAAAATCCAATTTTCAGTGCGAGAAAAAATAAATTTTTTATCCATTTTTCTCATTAGATCGACGAAAAAAAAAGTTTTCTCATTTTTTTTCGGTTTTATTTTGAAATTCGGCTTGGGGGGCTGACAAAATTTTGAAAATATTGAAATTTTACGTTTTTTTCTGGCTACTCGAGCCAGAATTCCTCGTGCAATCGTATAATATACTTGTATTTTTTCATACATGATTTCCCTCGGAGTCAAGAGTACGAGCATACCTTGTGCACACGCCCAACACACGTATAAATATAACGTGCGTTTGTATTTGTATTTTGTATGCAAATATACATGTACAAAATGTATTCCCGGAAGATTATGTAGCGAGGAGTGTGAAGATACATGAAAGGCCTCCGGAGGCTGTAACATGATGAACGATCCAATGGAAATTAATCTCTCTCGTTGTCGACTCGATCCCTTCACTATACGAAAATCATTTTCGTAAATTATAAAAGCAATAAACTCATTTACTCGTTTTGATACGCCAAAGCCACGAAGGAGGAACAAACGAACGAGATAGATCGAATGATTTATGAAGAGGTACGATTTTTTTGATAATTGAATCATAGCTCAATGAGGTATTTACGTTTTTAACCCTCGAACGGTGATCTGGAGTCATAAACGACCCCAATTTTGAAAAATTCATATCTCTGGTAGAATTTGACGTGGAAAGTTCAACTTGCGCTTATTATTTTCGTTTTTTAATGCAGGACCACGTGAGCCTGGAGCAATTTTGCTTGAAGTAAAAAAATTGGTCAAATTGCGGTAAAACGACGAGCCCACTTCACCGTTTAAGGGTTAACGTTGACGATTGTGACGATTCTGTTGTCCTAGAAACACACTGTCGATATCCGTTGGTAAGTTTTACATTTTGTCAGAGAAAAGCCTGAGTGAGGCCTCTCGACCTCACATTGTCTCGATGAATCGTGCCCAATTCAGTGAGCTCTTGTCGATGGAATATAACGATGCCGAGAGCTTTGGAGCAACGTAATATATGCCAAAGGAAAAGAGATGGAAAGTGGCGAGAGCGAGAGAGAAAAAATATTGCTATAGAGAAAAGAAAAAAAGCTCGACCTGTTTTACCAGCTAAAAGAGACGAAAATAGAAACAAAAAAGTCTCCTTCATATATTTTTGCAAACAAAGTTTGTAGCCTCTGAATCGATATGCTAAACGATAGGGAATCGGGGTCAAGAGTCTACCAGATTTCGTGAAAATGTAAATTTCCCTTATAGGCATTTCCTGATGGTTAACGAGAAAATTGTTAAAGCCAAATCACTTAGAAACTATGAAATTCTAGAAATTTGTATCCAATCGAGATTCAGTCTTTTTGTGACTTATATTTTTATGGTACTCACCAATGACACTGAGCGCTGTTGAACTGTCAATCCAAGATCTTCTCTGTCGTCGCCACAGTCAGTCGTATAAAACAAAACACTTTTTTTAGACTCCCTGGAACAGAAACCAGACGTTTTATTGATAAATTTCATTCCATCCCACCGAGAACACGCAATAATTAAATGATGACATGTTTCATGTTGTTACAACCGATTCTTATGGGTTTGTTTTCTTTTTCGTTAAAGTATATACGAGCCGAGTTGAGGAAAGTGAGAAATACGCATCCGGAGGCAATTCCGATGTGGAAACCGATAATTATTAGACGATAAATCATTTTCGGTTGCCTCCCATTCTGTCACGAGCAATTAAAGTAGTAAAAACGAGTGTAACGATCGTGCATCAGGCGTTCCAGTCCAAATTCGCAATTCCCACATAGAAGTGAACCAGAAAATCAGACAATAGCTCGAAATTTAATTTTTTGGTCTATTTCAATGGTTGATGGTTTAAATGAATTGGATAAAAATTTCTATACATGCCGAAACCCCGGATGTTACTACGAAAAATCGATTAATGTTCCGATTAAATGTTTTTCAGTGTCTCTTTGAACCTCCGGTGTAGCTTTCGATTATTTTTGAACATGACCATAGCAAGAAAAAAAAATCTCAGGAGGTGCCTCGTCTGGTTGCACTTATTCAATTTTTTCAGGCCAATTATTTATTTTTACCCGTTTTCATCAAGAAAGTCATACCAAGTACCAAAATAGCTCGGTATGGAAAAAAATGAAGCTCATCGATCTATTTAGAAGAGAAAGATGTTCTAGTTTTCAAATTCGCCTGAAATAGCCGATACATAAAAACCTGCGTATGGATTTCGAGTGCAACTGTATTTATGATAATCGTTTTTCACCTGAGTGCCTTGCCATTCCGGTTGAATGAGTGGTCATGTCGATGATAATCGTTCATCTCGATATTTTAGCGCACGTCATTTCGTCGCAGCGAGTCTTCGCCAACTGGAAGAAAAATAAAGCAGAATGATGAATACTTACGAATTGAAATAATCGTGATGGGATGCGAAAATGTTGGGTAATAAAAATTTTCTGAGAAAATAATTGTGGAGTAGAATAAATAATAAAAAATAAAAAAATTAGAAGCGGAGAAAAAAATGTGATTCCGGCCAGGATCGAACTGGCGGCCTTCTGCGTGTAAAGCAGACGTGATAACCGCTACACCACGGAACCAGTGGAGCTTCGCTCACAACAAGACGCTCTACCGATTTTCCTATTCTGATGGATATTTTAAACCCATTCGCACGATCTCGATGTAAGAAAGTGAAAACGAGAGTATTTAAGGATGTTAAGTACCTATGAAATTTGTTTCGGGCTTGTTCGATCTACAACAAGCCAACAAGATACACGAGAATCGAGGACTCGTTTGGTGGTATAGTAGTAGTGAAGTTTTACATGCATACCCTTGTCGGATTTTTTCATGGTGTGCTTTTTCGTATTTCCTCTTTTTTCTTTTTTTTTTGTTTAATTTCCACTTTCTGTTTTTTTATTCCCACCGTGGACTCGTCTAATTTAACTTTTAAAAACTTGATCATCACCACATAAGACGTTGGAATCGAAACAAGGAAAATTTTGCCTGATTGGCATTCTGGAAGATTGGGAAAAAAATAGTTGACAAGAGATTTGGAAATGCACTTTTAAACGAAAACGTCAGATTCTCCTCAAATCGCTAATTCTGACGGCCAGCTGGTCCTGTTTTCGCCTATGGAAGTCTGCGAAATGGTTTCTGCGAGTTGTTTACAGATGTAGGAGGAAAGTTACGGCCTATGCTCCGCTATTTCATGGGGAATAAGTGGCTTATAATATACGGTGAATGCAGCATGGTGGCTAGTTTGCTAGGGAGAAGATTCGAGGCGCCAGGGCGTTTCGAGTTTCAAGTACCCACGCGACTCAATTGTCCAGCCACATTGGCATCAAACCCTATTAATAAATAAATCTATGTACGTATATAAATGCATACACATTTGTAGGTACTATACCAAGATTTGTATATATATAAGTATATGATAACTATTCGTAACGTGTATTAAGCAAGCGTGGACAATAGTCGTATGATTTGCATGAGTTATGCGCGAGAAAGTTCTATCCTACACCCACGGTATGTACGGGGTGTCCGAAACGTCATCCCCACAGAAAAGAGAATTCAGTTGGAAAAGATCGATATTTTGTTGGATACGTTCGACTAAAAGTTTATTCGAAAAAACACAAAAATGTTGTCATTGCGGCAAGAAATATTCTAGAAAGTCGCTTTGAAAAGTGAATGTCTGTCATTCCAATCGTAAATTTAGTTGACAGTTACGTTAGAACTTAAAAATATTGTCAAAATTACGAAAATTCTGAAATTATCCAAAAATACTTAGACTGTTCAAAAAATATCGACGTTTTTTGACAGGATTTGATTTTCAGTCAAACTGAAAGTTCCATTCTTGTTATATCGCACCGGGTCTCGTGGACCCACGATAGAAAAGGCAACATTTTTCTTCCATGTTGCAAATCGCAATGACGTTCATGCTGTGATTTTCTTTTGTACAAAAATGCTTGACACTTGAGTCTCGAGTGGTTCTCAAATATGATCGTTAATCGTTGCGTTGGGTGATTCGGGTCTAAGAGAGAAAAAATGAAGAGGGTACGAGGGGCAAAATGAGAAAATATTGTGTGCACGCGTGTGGGGATGAAAGGGGATATAAAAAAAAAACGTCACTTCTCGTAGGGGAAACTCAAAAGCACTCCAACAGTTAGTGGAGCGCGAGCTCGAAAGTCGTGACCAATTTTTTTCGTCCTGAATGCTATCTAGCCGGGACAACCTTGACTTTTGTCTCTTTCACCTCCGCATGGTAATCGACGAGAAGCAAAACGTGAAGAGCCCTTTTGTGCATTCAGCAAAGTCACCACCATGACAAACCGTTGTCGTTGTATAGAATTCCATCAAAAATATACAATCATGTAAAAAATGAACGTTATCAAGATAAAATCTTGCGAAGAAAAATTGAAACCCAAAAAAATGATCTTGAATGCAGGATCAACAAATATCAAAAAATGCAGAGTTATTTAACAACGAAAAAGTTCGATTGACAAGAAATGCCAAATTATGTGCACTTTTTAGTCCATAGATATCTCTCGAGGTCCAGAGATTCAGAATCATTTTTGAAAAGCATGAAAATTTCCGTTTCCGTCTGTCAAATTTTTTCAGACCAAGCTGTTATTATTAGTTTCATTTCTGTAGGGAGAAAATGTTGCTTATTCAGTAACCTCGACCGAAACGAAGCGAGAGGGATGACGGAACAGCTGTCCATTGGAAGAGCACCACCCTATCGATCCCCTCGGAAACAACTATCGATATGTACAGTACTAGAGGAATACATGTCGACAAAGCGTTCAATCTCCAACATTCGAAAAAGGTTCTTAGGCCAACCGCATCATTAATTATTTTGCTTCCTTCTACCTGGTCTACGATTGTTCGATATTATCATTATTTTCTCACTCCTCAAATACACGTTGTTCCTCTTAAAAATATACGATTGTTACATAAATAATTTATCGAGCATTAAGGACGCTGTATGCGAAATTTTCTATCGATAGAATTCCTCTAAATTTACACCACCCAAAAAGAATAGTGATGTCTAATAGCTCGCGCAATTTTGAGACGTTTCTCGCAAACCATTTTGTATGTAAGAAAAACTGGAAACAAAAATGTTGGTTCGCTCGTCGCCATACAAAGCCCTTAATATTAAGGAACAAACTATTTGTTTCCATTGCACGAAATTCGGAGAAAATCTGGAAATGTCGTGGAATTTTTCCGAAATTTTGTTTATTACATAAAAAATACAGATTACCTCGATCAAACTTGAATTTAGAGTCTGTTGTTTTTTCGTCAATTCGTAACGACTTTTCTTTTCATGAACTTGGGCTCGCAAACTTTTTTTTATGAAAGAAAATCTGAGAACAAACATTGCGATTTGGCGTTGCAATAAATGATCGATAATATTCTGATCTAGTCATCAAGTACTGTGCAATCTTCGCAAATAGTTTAATTCCGATGATTATCCGCGAAATGATAAATGAAACATGTTAATAAAAAGGGGACGATAGAAAAAAAAGGTCCACGACGGTTCGCAACGAGCACCGATTATTTTACGCTTAAGCTACCTTATGAAAGTTGCCTTTCGCACGGTAATGTTGAACGTATGCGGACATGAGCTGTTCAACGTGAAACGGACCCACGTTGCAGCCAGAAAAAGGTCAGAAATTATTTGGCAACTTTTCCCACGTCATTTCTACAGAAAATCAATAAAAATCTTTGAATTCATTTTTCATTCACTCATTTTTGGACCTGACGTTTCGTTGCTTTGCTACTAAAACTGAAGACTCGAACGTGGCGAAAAAAATGATCCGGATTATCGAGTAAATGTGTCCTGAGCGAATTATTTAGTTCCGAAAAGAATTCTGGCAATTTTTTTTCCGAAATTTAAGAGAATCGACTGTGAAGGTCTCGTACAATGATGTACAAATAATACATTACCGCTGCGATGTTACATACGCGTAATATAGTAATGGGAAGAATCGTTACACGCATAACTTGGCAAGATAATTGACGATCATTAAAATCCCATTGGTTTTTCTCGTGGTCAGTCTACACCGCATGTTACGAATTACGTCTATTCTGCTTGCCTCTGGCAGAACAAATGTGAAGATGTTTAAAGAAGAAGGTAAAGAATGAAAAAAAAAAACAGAGTATCAAGGGTCCGGTTCCAAAAAATTTTTTCGGTTCCTTCTTTTTCCTGAGTTGACATAAATTTTCTGTTCATTGAGATCGATTGAGAAACGAATTTTAAATTTGAGGGCAAAATACATGAATTTCTCGTCAAATTTTTGCCAAAATGTACAGGCAAATTCGTTCCTTGTTGCTCCAACGAAAAAGTATCATCTTTCAGAACACAAAGTGGGCATGAAAGTCTCTGTTTTGGCAGCAACAGTCAGGGTAAGAATGTATCCAAAATAAACGTTAAGAAAAGGCATTGGGAAAAGAGAAATTGATTCCATTTTTTTTCCTGACACAATTTTTTTCTATTCGTTTTCGTACAATCGGATCGTGATCTATATAAAAAAAAATCGTTGCGTAATCGAATCTTTGGCACAGATCAAACCACACAGGGGCAAGCGAACTGGCATTGTATAAAAACTCCGGATACCGATGCACAGGGGATGCAATATGTACGGATGCATTTATCACTCTATTGAAAACGAGCTGTTTGAGCTGATGGCGTTGATCGAAAAGATTTGTTAAATTTATGTGCCTGTGTGGTTCACCAGAAACCTCCTGTTCCAATCATACCCCCTGAAAACATGTTACCCCATATTTTCTCTCTTGCTTTCTCTCTTTTGATCCCCTTTTTCACCGTTCGGTTCAGAGCCGCCAAATAATATATAATTTTCGGAATGTAATCCGATCGCGTGTACAGGCGAACGAGACAATTATTATAATCCGGGAAATCGCATAAAACTGAAATTTCCTATTCTTCTCTCGCTCTTTCTCTTCATCTCGCTAAACTTTCCCCTCAATCTAGTCCCCCGGATGAAATTTCTATCCGGAAAAAGGATATCCTGTGATACTGAAAATATTTTTATAGAAATTTTACTTCTACGTCAATAAATTGCGTCGTGAGCGAATTAATATGTCAAAAGAAATCTAGAAGTTTATTTGTTTTTTTTTTGGCGATGGAAAACTTTGTTCGCAAATCTGCTGTGTTTTTAAGGACGCCGTATGGCGACGGTCGAATCTTAGTGTTGATTTTCAGTTCTTCTTACATAAAAAATGGTTCACGAGCCTAAGTTCATGATAAAAACTTTTTACAAATTGACTGAATAACAACATAGTCCAAATTCAAGATTGTCCGAGTCAATCTGTATTTTTTATATAATAACCAAAATTTCGGAACAATTTTACGGCCGATTTTTTTGAAATACTGAATAAAGCTTTTTCGATGTTACGTAAAAGCGCATGCAAAGTTGTGAGAGGCTTCACCATTCAGAAATCGAAATATTTAATGTCGGAAACTGGAACTTTTAACACGCGCTCTTATGAGAAACTACTGAAAATTGTGATTTTTATAAATAAATATCTCGACTTCTACATGGTGAAACCTCTTAAAATTGTGCGAGCTATTCTCTTCATGTGGTGCAAATTTAAAGGAATTCTATCGGTATAAAATTTTGCATACATGGTAAATATTTGCTCGGGATGTTCGAACGAATAGATTCATGTAATTGTTGAGTTTTCATTGAAATTGGCAACTTGGATGATTTATACAATTTTTTTTTTTTATGAAGTAAAAATTTAACGAAAAATATTTATTTGTTTAGCCAATATTGTCATGGAGATTTTTTATATTGTTCAATTATGTATGAAATGAAAAAGGACTGAAAATAAATAGAAATAAGTTAAGGGGGGTGAACGCCGGCTGCAGTGCAGCGTGCATCTCGACAGTTGAAATGCACACACGAGCCGCCGGAGTATTCTTACCCCAAACGCTGACGAGTCACAGCTGGTCGCATTCGATATTCAATGGATGAAGGGAAAAAATATCATAAGCAAAGAAGAAAAGGGATTGGGAAATGCAGCCCCTGGAGACACTCCAAAAGTGTCAGACGGTCAAGAGTTCCCAAGTTCGCAAGTTCAAAGGTCATCAGGATGTCAACATATTTTATATATATATATATATAAATATTCTCAGCGTATCGTCATTTACATTATTCGAGGCAATGAACCGTAGAAAATTCTCCCCAAAAAGCCCATTAGATGCTTCAATAATAAATTAAAAACGAATTTATAAAATTCACGGAAATCTCCAGAAAACAAATGCATCCGCAAAGACTCAAAACACTCTGGGGGGTTCGAGGGAAATGGGATCGAGCAGGAAGCAAAGTGGGAGAAAAGGTAAAATTACACGATGGGTCCCAAAAAAAACACGCGATTCACAGGGAGTTGGGAAATAGCACGAAATTGCTCAAGGGCCTTCGAAATTGATGATGAATTATTTAAAATCTTTTTAAAAAAATGATGATTCGTTTATATTTTTCAAGATTTAACACTTCGTAATGAGAAAATGTTTTTTTTAGGATTTCGGTTCACAGAAGGAAAGAATCGATTTTTTGGTTAAAATTGGCTACATATGTCGTCGATCCGCCAATTTCATGCATCGAATACGTCAAGTCGGATAAATTTGAGGGCGGACGACGTTGTTACACATCCGTTCTCCAACAAGTACGATCCCATCAGAAATACCATGCCCACGTAGCGTGTAATCTATGTACGTGTATGTATATATGTAAAATATATATGCACATACAAGAAGAATGAATTTATGTCTGTAGTGGGCTACGCTTGCCTAAATAACGTACGTTCCGGAGCAAAATTTCGACGCCATTCGTCATGGTTAGTGAATATCCGATAACCATAAATGTGCATGAAATAAGCCACTGTCTCAACGGAAGTTTGAAATTTATTTGACAATATATCGTCATTAAACATTATTATTCCGATAACGATAATGTATTATGATTTATCAAATTTTTTTTCTCAGCCAAAATCAACGTTACAGTTGCTCGAGAATTCTTTGACTTTTAAAAAAATTCTGCACAAATTTTCAGAATTTGATCAAATTTGGTACAGTAGTGGATTATGATAAGAATGAGTTCCAGTCAAATTTTTGTGTTTTATGATGAATCTCGGTTTTGATTGTATTTTACAACGAATTCTTGTCAATTCTTAGGAGGAATCACAGTTTTCATTGTAAAGTACAATTAAATGTATGAAATGACTGTTAAATTCATAAAATTACCAATGCGAATATCTTTTTTCTGGTTTTCTGTAGCCTTTTGAAAATTTGACTGGATCTTTTTACTATCATGATCTACCACTGTATCAAATTTTATCAAAATCCGAATGGTAATTCCAAAACCGACAGGGCTTACTTATAAAATGAAATGGAAAGGAAACGAGAATAATTCCATAAATTGGTTACTTTCGGATTCAATCGAATCGCTGCGAATCGAATCAATTTTCATTCCTTTCTGAGGTATAGGAAGGATGAAAATATTTTTAAAATATTTGGATACAAATTTTATTTTTTGAGTCGATAATTTGAGAGGCAAGCGACAGGACGAGCCCTGGCTGGAAGGTTAAGTAACGTATATGCGCATAAATTGAGCGTAGCCAACCCTTGTATTCGGAGAATTGAGTGGAGGGATGAAAAGTACGGGGGGGGGGGGGGGGTTATGATGAATCGCACTTTAATGTCACTCGAGCTGGTTCTCCCAAATCGTTAATTTCGGTATCATCGTCATGTGGGACGAGCTTTTGCATATGCAATAGAAAAAAAAAGGAAAACTGGTTTTCAACCCTCGGTGTGCGAGCCCTCTGTCATTGAACGTTCTGCAGATTGAATTGAATCACTTACAGGGATAAAAGTCGAAACGGAGGTTTTGGAAGTGCATAAATTATATTATCTGACGTTTGCCGAGAGGGTTTACGTGTTTGGAACGTCGCTCGCACAAATATGCATGAAAATAGGGGATGGAAGTAACATCTAAATGGGCAGGAAGTCTCTGACAAAAAAAAAACACGAACTTTGTAAAAAAACACTGAAAAATTTCGTAGCTCTTCGGGAAGAGAATTGAAAATGCCAATAAAGTAATTCGTGATTCACGACAATTATTCAAATGTTAAAAAAAATTTGAAAATTGAAAAATGGAGCACGATTTTTATTTTTATTTGCCAGAATTCGAGGAAATTTCGGAATCGACCTCTCAAGATGGAAAACTTTCCAAGCATGAAATATAAATCGCAAGGGATGAGAAGGAAGATCTGCCCGAGTGAAAAATCAAAGCAAGGAAAAACTCTTTGAGGGGTTAAAAGTTTAAAGCGCCAAGGAGAGGGAGAAAAGGGCTGAACACGTGTGAAAGGTATTTGCAATTCCTCCGGTCGCCTCCTTTCTTGAGGCCATTCCATTATTCATGCCTGCATGAATAATTGCTCACGAATCGCATGGTGAAATAAACTAGACGCTTATGTGTTTTTCCTATCGCTCAGTTTCGCTTGAAATTAAAAAAAAACCTTTTTTGTGAACTATCTTGAACTCTTCTGAATATATTGCAGAAAAAAAATGTTGTTAAAATAATTCTGGAGAATAAAATATCGATTCGTTATCGATGAGTCTCCGGACCAAACGTTTTTTTATCGCGATTCCTCGATACTCTGTCCACAATCGCACATGCTCGACACGTTCTGTTCCTTATGACAATTTATTGCTTCGTAAATGACTGATTTTCCATAAACTCCACCGGGTCGCTTGACAATTACGGCTAGTCATTAATTAGAGGGAGAGTTACGAGGCACGATCAGGAAAAATTACAAACGCAATGATCCCTTTCGAAGAGTATAAAAAGCAAAATAAAAATGAAACGAGAATAAATTGACAAGTTTACGGAATAAAAAATCTTGATTCATTTCAGTCATTTTTACGCGATACTAACGAGAAATTTCTTTTCAATTCCATTTTTTTACATACCCCGACTCGATAATTATTTTAGCGAGAGGAATTGAAAATTAAAAAATCGTGAGAACCTGGAGAAAAAAATGCACCGAAAATGCAGCTGCAGAATAATGTTTTGCATTTTTTCCATATCTTCCCTTCCTTTCCTTCTATGGGAACATACATTTCGAGTGAGACACAAGTTTGAATAAAAAGGTGACTTAATGACGCGATGCTAATAGAATTACGACACCCTTAGGGGCTTATGAAAAAGGGGTTGGAATGGTGCAGCAGATTTTCGATCCCAAATGAAACTCCCAAGCCTTAGACAAATATTTTTATTGATTTATCGAGAAATATTTTAATGACAATTTCATCATTAAAATGACATTACGAATCAGAGGTTTTTTTTCCTTTATCTCATTTACTTTGAGATAACATCGCCGGCAACATTTTTCGCTGCACGACGAAGAGAGTAATAAATCTTCCCGACACTGTTCATTAATGATAATAATTGAGACATGGCGTGAGGACGTACAGTTCTCGAGAATGATCACCAACCATTAGAGCAATTAATCTTCAACTTTAATATCGAAAACATTTTCCCCTTATATTCTAATTGAAGCTTGCACTAATAATTAATTGGAATTCCATACGCATTGTAATTATTACAGGAAGCCTTTGACACAAAATTTCGAGCAATTTGATTATAACATTCGTTACACATTTTTTCAGAATAATGACAAAATGATATATATAAAAAGAGGACTCGTGTTACTGGTATGGAATGTCTATTAAATTTTGTGCCACTGACAAGCAAGTCGTGGGAGAGTACACATTTCCCACGAGGGTTTGTGTTTTACGGTATTTTCTTTTTTTTCCATCTTTTTTATTACTTAATTCGTATAAAAAGAAAAATGTTATACAAATGCGACACGATGACCATTGCACAGTGCACGCGATGTATCATTTTCTGCCTCCTCGACGGGACGAAAAAACAACGAGAATTGTGGCAAAAAATTCGAGACAAAAAATATTATTAATGGCAGAATTTTCATTAAATATTTTATTGATAAGACGAAATTGATGAAAAATTTAATTCCAGAATAATCGTTGGTTTTTTTTTTTATGTCCTTTGGAGATTCTCAATTACGAAAAATTCGGTTCAAGAGTAGAAAAAAACGTCCTCGTGCCAACGGACGAGAGGATCTTTAAAATCTACCAACAGTCAAGTAACACCTGTCGACAGGTGTTGTGGGCGTAGAGCGGACACTAGCCTTTACTTCGTCTCAACCCGATACACTGGCTAAAAACACGTCTTCCTGTTCGTTGTAACTCCGTTTATTTTCTTCCTTTCTCTTTCTCTCTTTTTCTTCCTCTCTCGCTCGTCATTTATTTCCAATTTATTGTGACGCCTTTCAAGTAACTTCGTTAATTTTCAATGTTCGGAATGATAATGAGAGATTCATGAGTGTAACAACAAAATAGCGAGTGTTTGTTTTTTTTGTGTTAGGTTTTTTGTTTCGAAATGGATTGAGAATTGATTTTTCGTTCGTCTTCGGTCAAAAATTCTTCCTGAACGTAAGGACCAACATTTTTCAAATGTTCCGATAGAATTTGTCGTCTCATTTCGAGAATTTCTTTGTTCTCGATCTCTTCGATTTCTTTATCACGTTCTAATTGTTCATTGATTTTTTGTATCTCGTTTTGCCTAATTTTCTCTCGTTCAGCCATCAATTTCATCAAATCCTGTCGATAGACGATTTTATTCCGAATTTTAGCTTCGTTCGTCAGTTTTTCTATTTTTTCATCCTCCATTATTCGTCGGATAACATTTTCGGCAAATTCTTTGTCGAGGTCGCGATTACGTCGAGATAATTCGGCAGTAAATTTGATTTGCTCGTCGAGGCCTTTTTTCAAATATTCGCGCATTTTCTTTCGACGGATTTCTTCTTGGCGCTCCTGAATTACGATTTCCCATGATATTTCCTCGGCCACCATGTCACGAATTTTTTGGTCGTTCGAGATCGACTTTTCCGCCTCACGATCTATCAAAATTTGTGCAACTCTCTCGATCAACTTTTCGCGTCTCTCGCGCTGCTCTTCGCGAAGTTTTCTCAATTTGAGCGCTCGCTTTTCCATCTCTTCTTGATATTTTTCTACATCCCTGGCTACTTTTTCCTCATTTTCGCGCGTCACTCGTTCGCGAATTTTTTTCATCTCGGCAAATATAATTTTATCCTTGCCCGTAATTTCCATTATTTTTCTCTTTTTTTCCATTTTCATAGCCAATTCATTCCTTTCGATAACTCGGTCCAATTCTTCGAGTAATTTTCTCTCCCTCTTCGCCTCTTCGTCCGCGATTTTTTTATCTCTCTCCTTTTCCGATATTTGTTTTTCCAAATCCCTTTTGTACGTTTCTCGGGTCTCGTTGATTTTCAACTCGCGTTTCTTTTCTTCTTTCATAATTTCCGAGTTTCGACGTTTTTCCAAGTTCAAACGATAATTTTCGCGGATTTTTGAAAATTCTAATTCCCTTTCCTTATCGCGGATCTGAGACTCGAGCACTTTTTTCACATAAGCATTGCGCAGTTGAGCTTCAAGCTCGGCCAAACTAAAATCGCGATATTTCGACATCGATTGCTCAAAGTTTAGTGTCTTTTTTTCAATAATCGAATATTTTCCAGCGTTCAGCAATTTTGTGCATGAGTGACAACGCACGGAGCCTGAAACAAACAAAAAATATTCCCTGACGATCAAGAGGATCTTTCCAGTCAATTTTTTTGCCAAAACAAACAATTTTCGTCCCAACTAATTCTCGTTTAATTACGCTCAATGTTTCATTGATGCAAATTTTAATTAAAAACGGTTTCTGTCACTCATGCACCCTCTCGCTGACGGCATCGGAAAAAAATTCGAACACACAGTGAAAAAAAGAAAGAACATAGAAACAAGCGATATATTTCTTTCCTACCTGTATATGTTTTTGAATAGCTCGAGGATAAGTCTCGCCCGTTCGCTCCACCATGAAAATCCCTGGACACTGATATGCGCAAATTATTTGTCCAATCGATTCCAAACAAACATTCACTTCGTTTTGAGTTGATTTTTAAATTCCAAGTTCCTTTGATTAAAATATCCGAGTTGGTATTTATTTTTCGTGATTCACTTTTAATTAGATTTTCGAGGAGTAAATAATTGGAAAAATCTTTCAACGATTTTTATCATTTAAAAAAAAATTCAATCCAGTCACTTTATCAAAATCTCACGATTTTTTATTCACAGTTTTTCCATGTGTCACTGTCAGTTTTATTCACGCGTAAAAAAATTTTCTCTGCGAATAAAAAAAAAAACAACAATTGTTTGATTGTTTTTTTTTTTCGATTCTAATCAATTTTTTCGACTCGACGGCCTAAGTTTTCACGTATAAATGGAGAGAGGTAAAGAGCCCCGGTTTAATGCGTACACTACGACGGATCGGGACCGACTAACCGGCTTTCCGCGTGAGGGCACAACCGACGGAACCTTTTGCCGGTTGCCTTAGGGGGAACTCCTCTCCTCGACCATCAAACCGCACAACACCGAACATCCAGTCGGAACCGAACGGAACACGAACTCGAGGAGCTCGATTTATAGCGTTGGACAGACTTTTCCCGTATCGGAGATGGCAGAGGTAAAGCGAGTCCCCCAAAAACGCTCAGCGACGCAAAAGAAACAGCAGAAAAATTTAATTAAGATACTTTACCAACGGAACTAATTAGATAATTATCCAAATAATGAGGCGCGGTTTTTTCATGAATTTTCCCGAACTAAAATCCGTTCGAATTGATAGCCTCTGGAATTTGTTGAAACGAAACCATAATTTGACGATAAAAACTAACAATTTACAGTGTAGACAACAAAAAAGCCAATTTTTTTCATTTTTTCATGTCATCACGAAATCGTTGGATAAAGAAACGGAAAAGTCAAAGGAATCGATAAATCCTGTGCTCATAATAAATCGAAAACAATATTCGTATAAGTGACGAATTAATGAGAATTCATGCACAAAAAAACCACCGATTTTTATCTTTCGTGACCCGCAATACCCCGACGTAGAAAACAACCCATCTCACTTTGGCCATCCATAAAAGCCAGGACATTGGAGCTCCTCTTGTGGTCCCTTCCCTGCACAAGAGAGATGGACGAGGAAAGATTAAATCTCGGCAAAGCACGAGGTATAATATCCCAAGAAGGTGAGGATGAAACAAGAAGTGAAAGAACACATTACCGAACGCTACAGTCTCATTCAAAAGTTGTTTACCGTTTTCGTAAATATTTCGTCACTATCGAATCGTTTTATCCAAATGATGAAAAACTATAAAAATTCTAATGAAAAATATAGACCTGTTTTTTTTTTTTTTGTAATCGTTTTACCGAATTTTCGACTAATTTTACGAGTTTGAACAAAATTGCCCCAGGCTCACGCGATCCTGCATTAAAAAAGGACCAAGAATGAGCCCAACTTGAACCCTTTTCGTCAAATTTTACCGAAGATATAGATTTTTCAAAATTGGCATAATTTATTACCCGAACTCAATTTGGGGGTAATTTCAGGGTTAATTTGGTTCAGTCACAATTCCAGAACTGGACAAGTTTAGCAGGAATAAAATTATGAAGAGATGTCGTTATTGAGATTATGGAAAAAACCGTAATTTATAATTAATACGCCTTCATCAACGTGATTAATTTTTTTCTAATGATCAAAGTGATCATGATTCAAAGTGATGAAGAGACAATTCTTATGAATATCTGTGCAACGGATTTCGACGAAATTTTATGGAAAAATTTGGTTCTTGATTCCGGCTGACAATCTCTAGAAAATCCACATTTTTCACAACAAAATACTCGATTTTATTCCAACCGAAGTTCAATCTCGATGTATGATTTTTTTTTTTTTTTTGAAGTGTGAGAATCGTCGGTTTGCTGAACGTGTGGAATGGTGAAAAATGCTGAAAATGTATTTTCTGTAGCATGAAAATGAAAATATGATGCATGTGATATCGTGTTGGAAATGGAATCGTGAATTTCATCTCCATGTTATCCATGGAATGCCATCTGTGCCAATTGCGCTCGGCTGATGGTTCCTTTCGGCTCACGTCTATTTCGCGGTACGTTTAACGTTTGCGAGCATATCGTGCGGCGCAAAATAAAAGATTTTCTTTAGTGTGTGCAGGTTTGTGTGTGTGTATCGATGTACAGGTGTGTTATTCGGTTGGGTCGTAAGTGCCCATATGGGTTGGACTACATGTATACATTTAAAAGCGAGACAAGATCGTAAAAAGCTTTCAACTCGGAAGAAATGTAATCAAAGGACTGAGAACTCCTCCTTCCTCCATCACCATTTTCTGTTTGTGCCTATTCTTCCCCGTATAAATAGCGCACTTCCCGGGAAAGAAATAACTCGTTATGTTTTATTGCGCTGATATTGTGGCGAATCAACAGCAAGAAAAATCGAACTCGCGTCTGCGAGAGAATAGAGAAGGAAAAGCGTTTTTTGTTCATGGATTATCGTTGTCCATAAAATTCCGGAAGGTTGTTATTAAATGTGTAAGCAAACGTTCTTTCCAGCAATTTGTAGGCCAAAGATTCGAATCATCATTGCTCCGAGAGTTATTTAAGAAATTACTATCAACAAACGACTTTATTTAGGGCTCTCTCAACATTTTTTATGAACTTTCTTGGCACCAAAACTAAAAGTTTTCTGCTATGAAGAAAAATTTCCCGATGTTTGGAATTTGAGATACTTTTTTTGCCATTTTTCATCTTCCCCATTAAAACGCGCCTAAATTCAAATCACGTTTCGTTGAAGTTGCAAAAATCGAGTTGCATGAGAAAATGTATTTAGGATTTTTTTGGCACAAAGCCAGAAAAGCTATGAGACAATTTTTTTTACGAAAAATCCTAAACACTTTTTTCCACGTGTTTGGATGGGAAACTTTAATCATTGGAAATGAAATATCTCAAATTATTAACGTCAGAGAATGTTTCTTTATGGGAGAAAATTGTTAGTTATGGTGTCAAGAATGTTGATACAGAATTATTGAACAAAATGATGAGTCAGGGAAACCCCAGGATGGCGAGGCCATAAAATCCCAAAGGAAAAGTGTCCCATGGCACATTTGCAAATAAACAATTTCGAAAAAGTCTCCGATTCGCTGGAAGACTTAAATTTTCAGCGTTCCAATCGTTTATTTTTCTGCCAGTCTCTGGAGAACTCAAAAGGGCAGTTGGAATGGAAAAAATTTGGAATCTTTTCACAAAATCATTCGGATCATCGAGTCCGACTAAATATTGAGCGTGCGTCCAATAAAATTGGGTTGTTCAATGTTGATGAAAAACAGAGCAACGAAAGAGCATAAATATTCATACCGGGGATGTCCTTGCGGAAGACAAAAAAATCGTGAGGCTCTATACCGCATAAATAAAAATAATTGTCCATGAATTACGAGTTACCGTGTTACATAATCTTGACTACCGCAGCGTCCTTAATCAAGTGAAAAAATAGACGTTTTAGCCTTTTCTCTCGTGACATGAAAAGTCGAGGGCACATTAGTCGGTGAGAGGAAGAAGAAGAGAGAAAAAAACGAAGAGGAAAAGTAGGGAAAGGCCGTGTAATGACGTAGTGGGACTGCACGTTGACATACATAGTTTTGTACACGCGATGCGACAAATCGATTCCATATAAACTAGCTCTGCACGGTACTTGTCGTTTCGAACAACATTTACGAGCGACATCGCCAGTCATTTGCCGGACCATCCTATGTACATGTACCCGGCCATACGTGTACATAGAACCATGTATGCGAATTGTGTTCATGTTGAGTAATAGACGAGACTCGATCCTAGAGACACAAAACAATGAGCAATGAAAAATAGAAAAAAATCCGATCCATTTATTAATTAAAGAGTGTTATTTTCTGTGTCCCTATGAGAATGTAGCGTAATTGAAAAAAAGTTCATCTCGCCGAGGGCTTTTCGCGTATCAATTATTTTCTCGTCGTATCAAAAGGGTACAATATCGAGGGTACGAATAAAAGTTTTCAATTGGTGGCAGAAAAAGGTGGGAATTTCGATGACACAGTTTTCATTAAGAACGTTGTATGCAGCATTTTCTATCGATAGAATTCCTTTTAATTTGCACCACACAAAGAGAATAGCGATATCTAATAGCTCGCGCAATTTTGAGACGTTTCACCATGTACAAATCGAGATATTTATTTATAAAAATCACAATTTTCAGTAGTTTCTCATAAGAGCGCGTGTTAAAAGTTCCAATTTCCGACATTAAATATTTCGATTTCTAAATGGTGAAGCCTCTCACAACTTTGCATACGCTTTTATGAAACCTCGAAGAAGTTTTATCCAGTTTTTCAAAAAAATCGGTCGTGAAATTTTTCCGAAATTTTGTTTATTACATAAAAAATACAGATTACTTCGGACAATTTTGAATTTAGAGTGTGTTGTTTTTTAGTCAATTCGTAACGACTTTTTTTCATGAACTTGTGCTCGCAAATCATTTTGTATGTAAGAAAAACTGAAAACAAAACTGTTGGTTCGATCGTCGCCATACAAAGCCCTTAATATTAAGGAACAAACTATTTTTTTCCATTGCACGAAATTGGGTGGAAATGAGGATAAGTGAAAACAACTGATCTTATCTCGTGCGTCGTAAATATACGACCTGTCAATCGCTACGGTCGTGCAAACAATTTTCATGAAAGATGGATGCGATTAATGGTGGATTAATAATTCAGAGATAATTCCACTTGAAGTTTCCTATAACGCTCCCGTTATCTAGCTATCTTTCTATGAAATTGTTCATTATAACGTATTTTCACTGACTAGGGATACCGAAAAAGACAAACGCGACAGCTGAGTGATTCGGATTGACGCAAGTAGGTTCGGCCCTGTGTAAACGGACACCGAGACACGAAACATCGACATTTTTTTTTAACTCTGTTTACCCCGTTCCAAAAACGTCAGATCTTCGTCTCGGTGGAACTCGTTTCGACCTCCCTTAACCGAGCTTTACCAATGTCCGTCCGAGCTTTCGCAACTGACCTGGAAATGTCTCCTTACCTCAATCACATAAATGGATGTACTTTTCCGGGAAGAAAAATCTATCGATACAGATTTGTCAAAAACTTGGTCATTGAACGTTTGATAAATTTTCAACTTGCTGTAAAAAAATCGTAGCATTTTTCTCGACAATAAAAATCAAAATTCCATCAAAATTCTTCACTGTCATGAATCGAGCATTAAAAATGAATTCCATGTTCGAAGTTCGGATTTAGCGAGTCAACATTTGTAAATGGTGTTCTGGAAATAACTCTGGAAAATTAACGATAACAGTCACGCGTGATAACCCCGACTCGTGGTCGAACCAACGACATATTTTTGGATGCCCACGCAGAATCAATACGAAAAAGTTTGGGCTAAAATGGGAAAAAAACAAAACCATGTGATCGGTCTCTTCCAATTAACGAAAATTGTCGGAGCATCCCTTGCGGGGATCGAACCCGCGACCTTTGGATTAGAAGTCCAACGCGCTATCCTCTGCGCCAAAGGGACCTTGTCCCTCCGATGGAAAATTAACGAATGGACAGAAAAATGTGCACAATTATTTCGTCGGTCTATAATTTTCGGTAGAACATTTTTTTCGGACACTTTCTCCATGCTCAAATGATCAATTTGTCATTTTTAATCCACCATTCATTGTCGCGACAAAATATTCAAATTCTTGCTGATCCGATTATTGTTTTATAGAATTTTAGTAAATTAATCTACTCGCGTGACTTTGTCCTCGTGGGACAGTCGCTGAAACTCCTCGAAGGCTAATTGAGTTTGCTCTAAAATTAATGAATCTACTGGGTCAAAGAACTTGTCCAGTATTAAGGAAGCATCCGACCTGTCGATCGCCTTCACCTTTCAAAACTTTGACCAAGTTATTAATAGTTCAATGAGGACAAAATAATAAATTCCCGTTCAATCACATGCTGAGAAAAATCGACCTTAATAATTGAGTTGACCCAAAAAGTAATTAATTATCTACATAATAAATTTCCCTGTATGAGTAACTTGTATTTTTTATTTTGGCTTCCTCATCGACTGCATCTTATGGGCATCTCGAGGAAGCAATTGCCAGCGTTTGTGTACGAACTTGTACACAATATCTTAGAAAATTTCCAAAAATTAAAGCGGTTGGGCGATTTTTCGAAAAACTCGAAAAAAATATTTCACAAATTCAACACCGACCTTCCTATTAAGATACTCTATTTATAAGAAAATAAATAAGTGGAAAATCTTCAAATTTGCGGAAGTTAGAGCGGTGACACGCTTTTTTTGAAAATTTCAAAATGCCGTAGGATTCGTATTTTTCAAGAAATTCCAACAAAATTCTCAGAGAATGAAGAGTTTGTCTAGATTGACATCTGTGCAAAACGGGAGCCCTATCGCTCAAACCGTTCTCGAGTTATAAACGTTTGAAATTTACAATGCCAGAACACACACACACACGCACAGATCCGGAAATTTTTTCTAGATACAATATTTCGATGTTTTTGGACATTTCAAGGGGATTGACATTGAAAACTGGAAAAAAAATGTTCACCGTCCTATAGCTTCCTCTATGGGGAAGAAAAAATCGTCGTTCGTTAATGAATCGTTGCTGGTTCATTAATTTTTTGGATGTTCATTATTTCGGGTGGTTCACATTTTTTTACGGCTTCAAAATAGTTCATTAGGTCGGATTCAAAAATATACGCTCAATTCAATTTAATAACGTAACTTTGTCCACTGCACTACGTTCCTATATGATGCAACTGCACATGGTTGAAAAAAAAAAAAACACAACTGCAATGGACGTAAATTTGCCGATTTGCCGATACGATTTTTCGATGTTTTGGGACATTTCAAGCGCATCGACATTGAAAGCTGAAAAAAAAAATGTTCAGCCTCCTTCCTCTATGAGGAGGCAAAAATGAGCAAAGTGATAAAAATATTAATTGCTGTTGATAGAAAATGAGAATCAGGATGGTGGGCATTTTCCAGAAGTCTCGAAGGTTTATTCCATTCCGAGTACAATACAAGATGGTTATTATTATTATCTGCACCACCCGGCAACAGGCGGACAATCTTGGGAGAGTAAATTTCAAGCTTGGTTGGCCCGAATTCATCAAGGCCATTCTCTCCGTCGTCCGCGATCTCTAATAGCAGACAATTTAATTTGGTAAGAAGCGTCCGGTCTATAAACGTATACAAGATCCTCAGATACGGCGCTCTTTAATGAGAAGACTACTTTGACGAGAGTCAACATTAACAATGTAACCTCAAACGTGAAGAATGTTGGAATAAAACTTTCCGGATAGGAGACATTTTAATTGGCACTTTTGAGATTGTGAGATCGATCTTCCATGCCTACTTCATAAAATGTTAAAAAAAACGAACGAAAACACATTAAATAGGCCACGAAAGGCAACGAGGAAGAAAATACAAACTAATTTTTAAAAACCATATATTTTCCTAAGCACACATGTAAATAATATCAATAAATGCTTGAATTTGAAAAAGATCGATCTTGAATGTTACCCCCGTCGGGACAGATGAACATTTTACGATTCGGAATAAGAGAGTCAAGAAAACTAGGACATGGAAAGAGTGAGAGATCGAAAGTTGTGAAGAAAATGTTTTTCCGGCTCGGGAAATGGTTTTTCGTGCGAATAAAAAGGGCAACGTTGTTCTTGGTCGTGAATTAGACGGAACAAAAAATACCAGACCGTGTGTACGAAGGCTAAACCGAGAAAATCCAGGTTTATCGGGGAGTCTGCGGATTGGCGTGAATCAAAAAAATCTGGAGGTTGAACAAGCTTGAACTCCTTAACTCAGGGTAAATGGAGCCAACCAACGCTGATCTCGGTCCATTTGGCCGGAGCCTGTGTCAAGTTGAAAGCCCACGCAACATACAATTTCCTCCATTAGTCCCGATCCAACCCGATCCTTTGGCTCTCCCATGAAATCCCCAAGACTCTCGAAGAACCCAAAGGCGATCGTGTTGTTTTATTATATTTTGGGATCTCAGCAGCACGTCCATTCGCAGGGTTGAATTTGGATCGGACTCGCAACTCAGTGGACCATCGACGAACACTTTTCCAGGTGTACGCCGCAGCCAGGGACGCATCATCCAGTATGGGAAAGCGAGAACCATCGCCAATAGCAACGCCACCCACGGCTAGGTTTGCTACAACATCCCCTCTCGCAACCCCTTTCCCTTGGCCCCGGAGCACGAAGCAGCCCGCGCGCGTTCCCAACCACCCCCTCCTGCAACTCCGCCTCTCGCAAACCCGACCGCGACGTTTCAACCCCCTTGGAAAGCGCTCAGTTCCAGCGCTTCTGTTGTTCGATGCGTTTGCGTTTTCAATCTCCCGGATCATCGAGTCTTTTCATTGCCGTTATAAGGCCTGTTGTTCGATTATTATTTCGACTTTTTTTTACCACTATTCACTCGCGGAATCAGGTGAAAATGTGGTCGAATCAGAGCCACGAATCGTTCAATCGTCGCAAAACAAACAGTCAAAACGGAAATCCATCCAAAACCGGAAGTGCGTCCACCCGATCGTGTTGCAAATTCCAGGGGTCTTGCCGAGCATGAATGACGAAGACGAGAGTGCATCGGACCACTGAGTGCTCGAATAATGCAGCTGAAAAAATTGATTGTCTCTCGGTGGTGAAGAAAAAAACGCACGAAAATTGCAGAATCTCGTACGACGAACATTTACCGATTTCTGCAAATTTTCAAACAAGCTTCAATATTTTTTTCACGCTTCCTTTTCATTTTCTTTCCATCGCGTCATCGTCGTGCTTGTCCACCCGACGGAGCTCGCGAGCTCCAACTAATCGGAGGCTCAAATATCACAAATTTACAGCACCATTGGGAAACGAAATAGTGAGAAAAAAAAAAGTTGCTGATTCCCTGAACGACCATTTTCGACTCCTGTACGAAACTTTTTTTGCTTCAATTTACTGCTCGGGGATTAAAAAAAAAAAAATTCTGTGCTACGCTGTGTGTGCATAAGTTTATTATTGGACGATTTTCATCACGTCGTTTGGTAAGTCAGAAGCAAAACGAGAATTTTAATCGAATAATGATGCTGAAGTTTGCTTCGTTGGAATGCAACGAATTTCATCATTTTTATCTATTTTTTGAGGAGCCAAAAATTAATGCAGGACCGTCTATGAAAATTTTTAAAAATCAACAACTGAATGGCAAAGAAAAATTGAGGCATTTCCGAAAGTGAAAAACAATGGGGAATGGGTAAAATATTTTTCGTTAAACTCCAACGATGCAAACTTTCGATATCGTATCGAATAACAACCATTTCCCCATGAAATATCAACGAAATCATTTTTTTAGTAGTTTAACGTGACAGACATTTCCTTATCTGACCATTTTCACAGAATAGTCACAACTCATTACGTTTATCGACAATGGCAAAGCATTAGGACTATTGGCGATCTCATACGAGATTATGAACACGAACTGTTCGACCAGCAGTGTTGATTATTCTATTTTTCAACCATTCCAACCCAAGCGATTCTCACTAGAGAAAAAAATAATTTATAAAACAACACAGAAAATAATTTATTCACTAAGAAAAAAAAAATGTTTCGACTAAATTTTATTTAACGAAATAAAATTATCGAGCTGTTTGTAGGACGAAACATTTTTTTTCTTATTTATAAAATACCTCGATATACTCGCAACGATGAAAAAGAAAAACTCTTTTTGCGAACGATGATCAAACTTTCGAATTTCATTAATTTATTCACATCGATACTTTGTACAAGGATCAATGACGTTCATACGCAGAAGCCAGCCCCTGTAATTGACACACTCTTCTCTTATAGACAATTGATTGCATCGACTGTACAGTAATTTGTGTTATTCATAACTGTTCTCAACTCCGTGTCTCTGTTTCTTTCAACGACAATAAGATGATGCATGTATTTGCGTTTACATCGTCGTATTATTGTTATTTCATGATATGACCTGCAGAAAAAGTTTATCAAGCTGAATGCATTTTATTGGATGTGAAAAATGGTGAATTTGACTTTATTTTTCTTGAATACGAAATAGAGTCAGTTTATCCAAGCAACGTATGAAAATTTCTGGTACGAAATCAACCGAATTGCTGCAGGAGGCCTCTGTGCATGAACGATTGCCATTTGTTTGCTTGGACGATTTGCTCAGTTGATCCAGCAGATCACATTGAAACTATGGAGTTTTTTTTATTTCTAGCCCAAAACGGTAACTTTCATTTCTTCAATTTATTCATAAATGAGCTCAATGTTGAGAAAATTCATATCTCTGGTAAAATTTAACGAAAAGGCTTTAACTTGTGGGCTCGTTCTTTTCGTTTTTTAATGCAGGATCACGTGAGCCTGGGTCAATTCAGCTTTGAGTCAAAAAATTCGTCAAAAATGCGGTAAAACGATGAAAAACGGGAGAACGAACAGAAAAAAGGCGCGAGATTCAACGTTACAGGGTTAATTTTTTCACGACCCTCTGACAGATTATTCGAGTGGTTTTTATTTTGCAAAACGAACTTTTATGACTGTTCTTCGCTCCTTCGAAGGTGATCGGGGGGAAATTAAATTGATCGATATCTGGATGCAATTGAAATGGGAAATCACATTGTGAGGATAAATTTTCATTTTGGAACTAGGGAGAAAATGTCTAAAACATTTTTATAGGAATCGAGTACCATTTTGAAAATCTGAAGGCTGCCAAGAACGACGTAATCATTCGTGTGTCATTTAAAAAAAAAAATGTACATAAAAAATTCATCTGTTGTTGCTGACAACAACGAAGCCTGGGAATTTACGATATGGTGTCGTGCCACGATGGTACCGGGCCAAGTGCGTCCCATAGAAATTTTTCATGTAATTTTATCTCCGTATAAAAAATGGCTCGTGTTTTAGTTTTCTCTCGCATTCCTTTGAGGAGAGAAAAAAATGGATTATTCATGAGGAACGTTTGCAGTTGTGAGAGGGTGAAAAAACTATGAAGCGAATCCGTAATACAAAAGCCAAACCGCCTGTTTCTGACTAGACTTTTGGCTTTGATAACGAGTCGGAAAAAAAAACATTTTTCTATTCGCCAAGTTTTTTTTTCATTCTTCATTTTCTGTGAATTTTTGGTTAGGAAAAAATACAAATCCAAACGAATGAAGAAACGTTTCTTTTTTTCATAATAAAGTTACCAATTTGTAACGTCTCCCATGGCCCCGTTGTATTTTGGCAATAAAAATTGATCTCGATATCCGAAAACTCACGATTTACGGTTATTTCTTTCATGAATATATTTTCTCGTCTTGAGAATCCCCCGACGAGGTAATAACAAAATATACACAGCCCTAGAGATAAAAATACTCGCGAGAGGGAAGAATTTTTTTATGTCCGCTCTATACGTCAAAACGAGAGACACCCACAAAAGTATACATACAATTCCGATGTGCATTAATTATGGACACTGTTGCAAATCAATCAGATCGATCACGTTATGTTTTTGTATGATCAAAGTTTGTCGACACGACAACTGCTAAGTCCAGGGATCGATGGTTATTCTTGAAAAAGAAAATAACATGGAATCTCTAGGAAAATGAAATTTTACAATGTTCAAATTTCATCGAGGAAATGCATACTTCAAATTTCATTTGGAAGCAGAAAAACCAATGGGCTAGGGAGAAAATTACAGACGCCATGGAAAAGTCGATAAAACGTAACGTAAAACCCTGAATTATTCGATAATCACACTGAAAAGAAAATTTTGTTGGAAAAGATCGATATTTTTTTGGATACATTTGACTAAACGTTTTTTTGAGACAATCACAGAAATGTTGTCATTGCAGGAAGAAAGATTCTAGAAAGTCTCTTCGAAAAGTCAATTTTTGTTATTCCAATCGTAAATTCTGCTGACAGTTCGGTTAGAAATAAAAAATATTGTCAAAGTGGCGAAAATTTTGGAATTATCTAAAAGTATTAATGATCCTGAAGTTCCCATCGTTGCAAATAAACGAAATAGAAATTTTTTCAGAGTCAAAAAAGCAAATTCTTTAATCCACCAAAAGTTTTGGAGAAGCATAAAAATGAGGGAAAAAAGTTGTCCGAAACTTTTGGTGGAATAAAAAAGTTGCCGATTTTGACTTTGAAAAAATTTCTATTTCGTTTATTCGCAACGATGGAAACTTCAGGATCATAAGTATTAAGTATTCACGAAAATATCGACGTTTTGTGACGAAATTTAATTTGCATTGCATGCACGGAGGATTTTGAGGAATAAATATTCAGCAAGGGAAATATTTACTTCGCAGAAAAGCTGAAGAAAATCCAATGCAACGCTCTGTTTATTTTCCCCCTTGTCACTTTGCAAAGCTATACTCTATAATCAGTAACGAGATAAAACTTGTCTCCCTTCGCCGAAGAAAGCAAAAAAGGGAAAAAAAATGTTGCGCGAAATATTTTTCATTCTCTTTTTAATGCTGAGCGACGTCTCGACCAGGCGAAAAGTTCGTTATCGAGTTGAATCAATTATTGATAAAAAAAACCTCTGCGATAAGCAAATTAACGGGATTTTTTTCCATGCGAATTTTAATGAGTTTGCAAATTCTTAAAAAGAAAGTATAATCGTATTATCATTTTTATCGACACGATTTAAATCCTTCAAAAATTTAGTATCGATCCGAAAAACGTTAAATTTTCACTGGAAAAAAATGCACAAATTCTTCGCCATGAGCGATGACAATTTCATACAGTATTTTATAAACTTTTTGAAGAAACACGCGAGTCTCTCGCCGAGGGTTATGTTGAACGCGTAAAGTGAAAAAAAAAAAAAAAAAACAGACTCAAAACTTTTGCTCGATGACACAAAGCGACTATTAGTACGAGACACGGTACAAAAATCGTATCCCGGGAATGCTAGGTTGCCATACGTGTACCGGTCGATAAGCACACTTGACTCGATGCCCAGATAAAACGTGAGAAAAAAACTTTTTTTCACTTCCAACTCAGGGTCCGTAAAAATTTGTCTCCGCGCGCGCTAACTTTCGCATCGCGTGAACGTGCGATGGCAACGGACAATAACGTGAATTATAGACAGTTCTTAAAGAAAAAAAATCCATTTTTTGTACTCAAGACTTTCAAGGTTTTCGTTTCCCAGAATCATGTTCAAAGTTACTTGACGGTTTTTTGGGAATTGTAACAATCGATTGCTCAAACCGACACTGTATAGACTCCAAATTTTGTCGCTGCCTAAATTTGTAATTAAAATTTATTAAAATTAATTAGAATTCAATGAAATTTGGTACTGTAGTAAATTATGACGAAAAATTCAGTCGAATTTTCAAGAGGCTCCCGAGAACTGGAAACAAGATATTCGCATTGGTAATTTCATGAATTTAACATTGATTTCATACGTTTGATTGCATTTTGCAATGAAAACTGTGATTTCTCGTACGAATTGATAAGAATTTATTGCAAAATACAATAAAAACTGAGATTTACCGTAAAACTCAATGTTAAACATGCGAAATTACCAATACGAATATATTTTTTCTGGTTCTCTGAAGCCTCTTGAAAATGTGACTGCAGGATCCTTTTCTTATCATGATCTAGTACCAAATTTGATGAAATTCTGAACGGTAATTCTAAAACCGGAAGAACTACCTTGAAACAAATTCGTATCTCGAGCGTATTTCTTTTTTATGCGCAATAAAACGCTCAATTGGGAATATCATAAATTTCCAACAACCATGGATCGCCCACCTCGTTGAAAGTCTCGATAGGCCTGACATTTTTGCACATCGAAACACGGGATCAAACACGTGATATTTTCACCAGATACTCGATTAATTGTTATAATTGATTAGTCGTTATACTTTGTGCTTACAAAAGAATTTACCTTGGCCAACTTTAATGGGAATTTCTTGCTCCTCCAGGTCGTGTGTATCGTTTGAATAGATAATTTAGTTCGCTAAAGTTTTCAACAAAACGTGTCGTGGACTCGGACAGAAACGCGACGTTGCGTAGAAATATTTTACGATAAAAAATGCAGAACCTTCCAGTAACTTGTCACAAAAACAAACTTAAAAAAAAAGTTATGCGTGCGTTGAAAAAAAAACGCGACCTCTCAAATGTTTAATGATCGCAGAGTCCGTCTTTTTAAAATTTGTTTCAATTATTTCACTTTAAAAAATAATTGAATTGCTTTTTTATTTGTTCTCATTTTCGTTCAATTACTTTTTCCGTATTCGAAATTAGATTTCTAGATTTCGTGAGAAACGCAATTGACAATTTCAAAATCGCTGGGGAAAATTACGGAAATGAATCAGGGAATAATTTTCATTCTGGCTTTGCCCGAAATTTCGTAGTTTCATGTGGCTGCATCTCGTCAATTGAAACCTCAACTGATGAGCAGCGACTCGACGTGGCGAGATTGGAAATTCGATCGAATTCGATGGTGAATGTCACTGAATTTCAAAACCGTTCTCTCTATTGCCAGAATTATTTTTTTGGTGAAATTCAAACGAAAATAGTTCACAAGAGGACAAAGCTTCCGAGTTTTTATCTCAGACACATTATTTTGGAGAACGAGCTCCTCGCTCATCACTCGGCCTGTATCGATTATATCTTTAACTCGACCCCTCTTGGCTTTTAATTAAAAATGATTGCAAAGATTAATACAGCCTTCCTCGATGCCTTTAATCAACTGTTTATAACCTCATCAACTTCAATTACGTGTCGAGGAAGAATCTTCACCACCGCAAAATATTTCTCATCATAAAACATTCGGTGACACATCACGGGGTCGAAAAGTCCATAAAAAAATTCATTAAAGAATTATTATTATGGCATCAAAAACGATGACTCGAAAAAAGTAACTGAAACTTCCAACACCCGATTAATGACATTGGAAAAAACTGCACGATCGTCATTTCCTTCGTACTGGATTTTTAATTATTTTTCAAAATTATAATTAATCATTTTTCTCCTACGATTTTAGTTCTTTTCCAATAAGAAATATTAGTTTGAAAAACGAACAACATTTTGCCAAACTTAATGAAAGAATAAACCGTCTGGAACGGGGGAGGGGCTAGGGCTTTAAATTTTCACGGCACCAAAGAAGATTGTCTCTGGCTTCCACCCTCAAAACTTCTCGAGGATTGATGGATAAATTTTCGTTATACTCAGCATTCTAAAAAAAAAAATGAAGCTGTGTGGAATGTTGAGTGGTTTCATTCCGCAGGTAAATCAACTTTTTTTTCGCAGCGTACCGATTGCGAGCTTTAGCCTGAATGACTGCAGGGATGAGAACAAAAATCGATCAAATTGAATAAAAAGATTCGGAATGATTTCTAGATGAAAATTGAATTGAAATTGAAGGAAAAATTTGTAAATAAATAACGGACAGAAACCGTCGATTGGCTGCAGAAACTTTTGAATGCAAAAGAATTTGCAGTAAATTATTTTTATTGCTCTGTAAACACTTTTTCGTCGATGGCGAAATGAATTGAATCCAAAAGTTTGCTCCTGGAACATCGTGTGCTGGAAAAAACAATTGAATACTTTTTCAAAAAAAAAAAAAACGAGATAAATCGCACGATTTTTTCACTCCCAGTCTCCTTGAAACTTCAATAAAGTTTTCCTGACACGAGAAACGAAAAAAAAAATCGTATCAACATTTATCTCGTTTGTCATCCTTGTTTCTCGGTCACGCCGCAGCAGATCAACTTCCAGAGTGACGATATCTAGTTTATGGCGACACGGATAGGGCGGACGGAGAAAACGAGAAATCAGAGTTGACGAAAGCATACGGAAGAAAAGCTCGTTTCCAGATGAAGCTGCTGCGAGCGACGAATGGAAAAGCGAAAAAAAAGGCTGAAAAAGATGAGAAAAAAGGCAAACGCTTATCCTTACTCGCACAATCTTCAGACTACTATACCCATAAATGTGACTGCGTGGTGACGATGTAAACGTTGGATAACACACCTTCGGATTATGCGATTGTACGACGTACTCCTAAAAAAAAAGTATCTTTCGTCTGACCAGAAGAAGGAGGATTCAAGAGCAAAGATATCCTCAAGGTTTACGAGGCTATAAAACGACATTTTCCCCTCGAGAATATCTCCTCGAACAGACTGTGAGTGGAGGGACACAAAAAAAGACGGAAAACATACACAACAGAAACGTCTTCTCGCTCCTGCCAATCATAAAATCTCTCGTAATTGGTACGAGAGCTCCCTCGAATTTCATGTAACCGTGTGAAAAATAATGACTCTGAAGTTTGCATCGTTTGAGATCGAACGAAGAATATTTTTTCTATTGATTATTTATTGACTTTTGAAAATCATGGCAATTTTTCGTGTCGATTGCGTTTTTTGGTCGCAAGAGAGAATCGTTTTATTGGCCGGAGCAAAAATTAAATAATAATTACGAGTTCTGCTGAAGAAATAAAAGAAATTACTGAAAATTCCGGTAAACTTTTGTTTTTCCTTGCATGCTAGAAAATCTGACGATTTGGATTGAAACTGGAAGGAAATTTTGATAGAAAAATTGAAGGGTTGGATGATAAATCAGGCGGATGATATGAAAACGAGAAATAAACGCGAAAATTCTATTTCTAAAAACCGGCGAAAACGTCGACAATTTATCGATACTGGGTCACGACCTCTCGTCGGACAATTAATTCTGTCGCATTTCTCATCCCACAAAGTAAACGACCCGAGTGTCGACTGGTGAAACGAATGAAACGTGAAAATAAAAAGTTAACGACCATTCGAACAGGCACACTTGGATGAAAAGTTTTATTTTTAATTAACCCGATTCGATTCCGAACTCGATCGCAGTCTATACAAGAGTTTTTGGCCGAGGATCGTCTCCGGGCGAAGTGAAAAGGCTTGACGTTATTTCTCGTGGCTCGTCGGGCTCGTGACACGATGATGTATCGACATCACGACGTCGGATAAACAATAGCAGGGGCTGAGGAACGGTTTTGAATGGAAAATTTGATCGATCGCATATTCTCTTTGTTTTCCATCAATTTTGAGCCACAAAAATGTTTCCACATTCTCGTGACTCTACGACATAGTGACGACCCACATTTTTCCAAACTTTCCAACACAAAACTTATTTTTCAAGCCATTTGTCGCTGCGAGATGGAAAAATCGGTGCAAAGAGACCAAAATAATGTAAACAAAACTTTGAAGCTCGGTTCAAGTTCCAAAAGTCAAGACGAGAGTTTCTTCTGAAGAAAAACTGCTCGAAAAATCTGACAGCATCGAAAAACAATCCAGCAATAGCACTCGCGAAGGCCAACCACAAATAGCTCCAGATGATTTGACAGCTCTGGTCAAGAAGTTTCATTAAAGAAAATATGCTGTATATTATCAATGATAATAACACTCGCAGAAAATTGAAAATAGATCACAAGATCGTCAGCGAGGCTCGTTGATGAGTCATAATAATTAGGCCAATTTTTCTTCGATCCCCTGCAAACTTTTCGACGTAGATCGCGAGACACAAACAGACCGAAGGAAAGCCAAGAGCTACAGAAACATAAAGGCCTACTCGACAGTTTATTTTTCTCGAGCACGAACGTGCATCAAATTTTTTTTTTTTTTACATATCGATAAATAAACATGGTTGCAACAGGTTCAAAAATAATCTCAAAGAGTGGATCCGAAATGAGCGAAATGTAGTGAATGCATGAGGAAAACAATATTTTCATACAGGAAAAAAAATTCGAAAATTCGAAAAAAAAAATTCGTAAAATTCGAAAAATCATAAAATGTTAACCGTTCGACCAATATTTCCCAAATTTAATGCCGACCTTCTTATTAAGGTACTCGATATATAGAAAAAAAATGAGAGAAAAATCTTCAAATTTGTGGAAGTTAGAGCGGTGACGCGCTTTTTTTGAAAATTTAAAAATGCCGTAGAATTTGTTTTTTTTCAGGAAATTCCAACAAAATTCTCAGAGAATAAAGAGTTTGTCTAGATTGACATCTGTGCAAAACGGGAGCCCCATCGCTCAAACCGTTCTCGAATTATAAACGTTTGAATTTTACAGTGCCAGAACACATACACACGCACAGACATCCGGAAATTTTTTCTAGATACGATATTTCGATGTTTTGGGACATTTCAAGGCGATTGACATTGAAAACTGGGAAAAAAATGTTCACCGTCCTATAGCTTCCTCTATGAGGAAGAAAAAATCGTCGTTCATTAATCAATCGTTGCTGGTTCATTAATTTTTTGGATGTTCATTATTTTGGGTGGTTCACATTTTTTTACGGCTTCAAAATAGTTCATTAGGTCGGATTCAAAAATATACGCTCAATTCAGTTTAATTACGTAACTTTGTCCACTGCACTACGATCCCTATATGATGCAACTGCATATGGTTGAACAAAAAAAAAACTGCAATGGACGTGAATTTGCCGAGGCGATAAAAGACGTGAATGGTTGTCGACATAATTATTGGGGATACGGAGGAATATTTTGATGTGGAAATGAAAATTATTGCGTCTCGTGGTTGCCGGGACATTGTATGAATTGATAGAATGAATCGGAGGCAGTAGAAACGTTGGAATACGTTACAGATCGATAGGAATAATTGGCCGGGGCAGTTAGAGCTCTATACACATCTATAGACAATATATACAACGTATATATGTTATATGTGCAGTGGAAAACATAATACAGCCTATTCGAGGGGTTGAATATGCACACGAGTTGAGGTTGCCACTCTTACATACTTAACAATGCCTTGCAACAAGTTTATCTATAGATGTACGTGAGTACATGGCTTTCCATGCAAAATAATAGCGAAGCTTTTAAAATTGCACGATCCTGAAGTTCGCATCGTTCCAATGCAACGAAATTCTGTTATTTTTCCAGCAGAGCTTGTAATCATTATTGAATAGTTGCTCCGGCCGATAAAAACTTAATTGACACTAAAAATTGCCATAAATTTCAAAATTTAATAAATAATCAATAGAAAAAATATTTTTCGTTGAATCTCAACGTTGCAAACCTCCGAGTCATCAAAATTGTTCACAATCTTTGTGTTTTAGCAATTTAAATGAATTTTCTCCTAATTTCGAACAAAACTGTGCAGGTTTCCAAGTTTTCGTAGATTTTTTATTGAAAAAGCAACATAAACAAGAATGCTCGACAATTTTTCAAAAAAATTATTGCAAATATTTTTTACGACAAACACGAAAGATTTACGATAATTAAATGCAATAAAAAAATGGAAATTCTGGCGAAATGTAATCACGTCAATTTTACATGCGATTCCTCGTATAAAGTTTAGTCTCTCTTTGCATTTGGCCTCTTTCTCCCTTCCAGTTCATTTCTACTAATGAAGATAATCCCTCGGTAAACTTGGAAAAAAGTTTTTCGCTCAAACATCTTTTTCCTGAGATGGTCGCAAAGTTTCATCGTTCCTTCGACAAATGTTACGCCCCCTTAACGAGTCCAGCTGTCGAACGACCTTGCAAAACGTGGATGAACTCGAACGAATATGCTCCTCATATTTTTTTTCATTCTCTACAAATTTTTCAATAATTAGAAAAATAATTCACTATAAAATATTATTTAAATTTTCAGCAAATTGTAATTTTTCAAAGTTCAAATAATGAGCGATTGTGCAATCATTCCAAGAATTATTGCATAATTGTTCATAATGTTGAGGGTTGCGACGAAGCAGCTGGACTCGAAAGCAGCAGAAATGTTTTTATTTCGTCCACGAGTATTGCATTTATTTATATTTTCTCATGCTATTAGATAAATTTCCGAAGCCGGAATTCGCCCAAAGAGAAAATGCTCCATACGAGGACAAATAGAGATCAGATTCCGTTGTGCAAGGGTCGTTGGATTGGACGAAATGGGGTGCGATGATGAGACGAGAAAAAGCGAAAACGGATGTTGAGGGGAAGAAGAGACTTAGCTCATCACTTGATTTCTCATCAGACCGGACAATCACACCGAAACGAGGTCAAAAGGTGGAAGAAGAAAAGCGACTTTTTTTTTTAATGTTGATTATTCTCTTGTCCGTGAAACGATCGTTTGTCTTTGGGGAAATTGAATTTTTTGCCTCAATTTATTTCGAACTAATTTCTTCTGGATTATTGTCGGTTTCTGTAATTTCTGAAATGGTACGTTATTTTCTGACAAGAAAAAAGAGGAGATTCCGGTTGCCCGTTGTGACGTAAGCCAGAGCGACGAAAAGCCTTTTTTCTCACAGTCTGGTGAACTCTGAGGGCTGTTCTCCACCCAATTCTCTTAGAGGACTCTCTACACAACGTCACTGACCTACTTCGTGTTTGGTGTAACGTGGGTATGAGCTAGACGACTCGTAAAGCTCGAGTTTATTCACACGATAACTGGGCAATGGTAATGATAACGATAATGACAATCAGAATCGTAATAGAGATTGTATGCAACAACAAAAATCTACTCAATAGAGCCAACTCCGTGACGAGAATAATTCTGTACTTTGCGACAGACGAAAAGCTGGGTATACTGATGAATCGGTGATTACTGAGGCAGAAGGTATTTCAAGATAATTGGAGCCCAAGGGTCTTAGTGAATCCAGGGATTCTGGTATTATTAGTTCGAGCATTTCATTCATTTGCATGTTCCCTCAATCTCTCTCCCTCTCTTTGCAAACACAAAGTTTGCAACGTTGAGATTCGTCGAAAAATATTTGTCCATTGATTATTTATTGAATTTTGAAAATCGTGGCAATTTTTCGTGTCGATTGAGGGTTTTGGTCGCAAGGGAGAATCGTTTTATTGGCTGGACCAAATATTGAATAAAAATTACGAGCTGTGCTGCAGAAATAACAGAATTTCGTTGCATTCCGACGCGATGGAAATTTCGGGATCATGATACTTGAGGGAATTGTAGGATTTGGGGCCACGAGTGACTTGAAATGAGATCGAAATTTACTCGTTTTTTGGGAGGAATAAAAAAGAAACGGGAAAAGCTGCAGTCAAATTCGTCAGGATCCTTCTTAACGGACGAAAAGACGAATGGTGGGTTCGTTAGCAACGAAATGACTGCAAAGTTCAGGAAAACTATAAAGGGAGGGAATCCACGGACTGGCAGTAAAATTTTATTGCTGCAGATGAGAGTATAAGAAAACTGTAAATGCCTGGCAAACTGGAGTTAATCATGGAAAATCGATTTTTCGAGGAGATATTTTTGTTGGAATGTTTTTTTGTCTTTTCGTTCTTCGTGCAGGAAGTTTGTAATAGTTTTTTTCCAAGCCAGTATTTAACATGAAAGGTCAAACGAATATATGATGGAAAAGAAAATGAAATAGTCAAGAATGCGACTTGGATTTCTTTTAACTGCCGTTACCATCAGGATTTTTTTAGGTCGATTCAACTTTTAGCGAGATAAGATTGTGCATGCAAGATCGAGTGTTCTGTGTTTTCCTCTGTATGCATCGGTTAATCCAATTTAATGCCAATAGACAGCAGAGGCACGCGATTTGTTATGCTGGCTCGTTCCACATAGCTCGCACGAAGAGGAAGCGGCCGAAAATCGATGAGACTTGTATGCCAAGTTTATCCCTCCGTGCACCCACACACACACACAAGCTTTTCGTCGTGTTCTTGTCCGAGAGAATGGGAGCGTGAGCGAGAGAGGGACACGAGCGAGAAAGTGACACAACGTGATTGATTAATGACGAGAGGGAGACATTACCCGGGTGTGGTCTGAAGGGAGACTTGACTTTGGAAAATTTATTGTTGACGCGACCAAGAAACTTGGCTAACGATCTCATAGCAAACTTTTTATATTCCTCAGATATTAATTGCCCTTCCGACACCTGTGAACAGTCAATTCATTTTTCTGTTCACAACAAACGCAGATTCTTCTCCTTATTCATCGTTCTTGACATTTATTCACTATTCATTATTATTGAACGATCAATTATGAGAAAAGTTTTATATCGTAAGAAAAAAAAAACAAACGAAATTTTTTTTTTAGAATTATCTATTCGACGTAATTTCATTTTATATGATTTTAAAGCTTGCAACGTTGCAATTCAACGAAAAACATTTTTTCTTTGGATTATTTATTGAATTTTGAAAATCGTAGCAATTTTTCGTGTCCATAGAGCTTTTTGGTAGCAAAAGAACATCGTTTTATTGGCCAGAGCAAATATTGAATAATAATTATGAGCTTTGCTGCAGAAATAACAGAATTTCGTTGCATTCCAACGATACAAACTGCTGGATCATCATTTTATAATCTTTTCACGTCTTTTCGGATTCAGTCTCCGATATCAATCACCTTTTTCCTCCTTTTTTCAACGACTTGTGACTAAGAAACTGAATCACTTCTTTCTTTTCTTTCTTCTTTTGTTTTTGCATGAATTTTCACATTTTACATTATTTCATCTAATTTATTTATTTATTGTTTATTTTTTAATTTATTTTCATCATTATTGTCGTTTTCATTCGATTCACACGTTTCTTCAAAGTTTTCTGACTTACTCGTTGAGAGTTTTCTCTCATTGAACACTGGAAATTGCTGATTGAATGAAACGCGTTGGTCGACCAAGTTATCGTGAAAGGGTCTCGCAATTACTCCGAAGCTTATTAGGGACGAGTAGGTAGTCATTGGCAACGACGTCGAGAGGGAATGCCTGTCCTAGAATACATCGGATATCTATGCAGATGTTGGCAACAAAGGCTCGGAAGGGTGTATCGTTCAATGTCGAGTTAAATCTGAGACTCGCGTCAAGTTTGCACGTGACAGAAAATCCCACGGAAATTTCTATGAAGTTCATCGGTTAAGGGATCGATCTCCTTCAACATGAGAACTAGGAAACACGAGAAACGGCTCCAGGATCGGGAATTCGAATTACAGAAATCGATAGACCGTATCGAATAAAATGCGGAAAAACTGGAATTGAAATTCAAGGACTATACATTATTGCCATTTGACCCCAAAACCTGGGGTCAAAAAATATCCCGGTCTCCGTTCCTTTTCCTGTTTTTATCGTTTTACCACATTTTTTACTAATTTTTTGACTTCAAGCTGAATCGCGCCGGATCCACGCGATTCTGCATTAAAAAACGAAAAGAATGAGCCCACGATGGACCCTTTTCGTTGAATTTTACCGGAGATATGAATTTTTCGGAATTGGGGTCGATCAACAGCCCATTGGAGAATATTTTCGAAATATTATTGCACTGGCGTGAGTAACGCGAAATTTTTTTCAAAAATCTCTCCTAAAAATCGTTCCGTACAGAAATTCATAGGTATGCGCATACGTTAATAGCTAAACATGCAAATGTCAGTGGACGGAAATAAATGCAGCGTCAAGGGCTGGCCGCAAGCTCCAAAGAAAGCTGAAATCGTGTCCACGGAAGAGCGACACGATATATCGCGGTGAGAAGAGCTAAAGCAAAGTTCTGTCTGTTAAACATAATCCATAAAACGATGACGAGAATATGATCGTTAACAGTTAACGACCTTCCACCAAGGCAATTCGCCCCTTCCAACAATATATCTCCATATCTTTACCACGAACGGATGACTTATGTAGAAAACGCAGTTCAGAATATACATGCACGAATTATCTACGTCATTTCTATATCCTCGTCGGATCTAATTATAAAAAACTTGGATTATTTATTAACGAGATCGTCACGAATTGCGTATAACTCTTCAAATTTTCCGAGCTCTTCAGATTCGGATCAATCAACCAAAAAAAAAAAACAAATTCAGTTTCAAAAAAATGATTAAGCTGTGAAAAATTGAGAATTTTTTACTCATATTTTCTCCATCACTGGCTATTCGATTCTGGTTGTTTCTGTTACGTCGAAAAAAAAAACGAAAAATTCGAGCTTTCCCAATCGAGTAGGTGCGGGCCTGAAACAACAAACCGAAATTCTCTCTCGCAGACGTTTACGTGTTATCTTCGAATTTTCCCACCGAGTATTTGTTGGTTTAGAATTTATTTATAAAAACACGTTGAACGTGGGGGAGAGATGTAAAACATTTCTTGGGTTAGGCACTCAAAACAACGCGATAAATGAAAATTACTGTGAGAATTTTACGCTGAGTAGTTAATTAACGCCGCTAATTAGTTATTTCCTAAAGTATATTCTACCAAACACCTTTTTCGACACAGTGTAGGGTGGAAAATTACTTCGATCTTTTCACCAACGTCAAATCTGCCTCGCAAGTGGTATTAATTACAATTATATTTGCAGGACCCATTAGAGATGATTCTGAAGTTTGCATCGTTGGAATGCATCATGATTATTGTAGAATATTTGATCCAGCCAATAAAACGATCGTCTCTTGCGACCAAGAAACTCAATCGATACGAGAAATAGCGACGATTTTCGAAATTCAATAAATAATCAATAGAAAACAATATTTTTCGTTGAATCTCAACGATGCAAACTTCGGAGTCATCATTAGAGACATAAATAAATAAATTAATTAATTAAATCGAAATGAAGTTGCGCAAAAACGAAGAAAATATTCTCGTGCGCAGTAATTAATTGCTCGTCGTAGGGTTTCGAATTACAAATGCAACTAATCTTTAATGAACTTCCGAATTCCGTGACCCTGGACGGAAATCCCGCACGCTTTCTCCCTTCGTTCTCCCGTTTTTTACATCGTTTTACCGCATTTTTGACTTCGAGGATTAAGAAACGAAAAGAATGAGCCCAAGTTGAAGCCTTTTCGTTGAATTTTGACGGAGCTATGAATTTTACAAAAATTTTCAACTCCGGATTGCCGGAATAGGTAAAAAAATCAAGGTTACCGTTCTAGGGTTTATTATCGTTATCGTTAAACCGACGTAAAATATGAAATCTTGCATTTTGTCGCAGTGCAAATTACTCCAGCCGAAATTATCAAGTGTATATAGTTAGGACGCCTGCAGTACGACGTAATATACAATACAAAATATATAGATACATAAATATCACTACAAAACCATGCTTCGAGCAATTTTATTAGATTGAGTCGATGTAGTGGCTGGTATCGTGTAGATGTTATCGTATATTTTGAAATGCCAGAGTTCCTTAGTTCCGTACCGTGCACGTAAACGTTTCCTTGCATCAGGTTCAAAATTTTCCAAGCTACCGGAAGAAATTCGACGCTAGACTGACGTTTTATTCGTTTCAGAGGAATCGAGACGCGGAATCTCGTAAATCAGCGAGAAAAAAAAATCCAATAAAATTGGCAGCGAGTGGAAATCCGGAAACTCATATTTTTGGGAAAAATCGAAGAAATTTTTCTTCCGTTGGCCACTTTTTCGAATTTTTATGGTCGATAAAGAAATGCAGTTCGGCTTGGCGTAAAATGACCTTCATATGCGATAATGCACTACTGCGGCAAATGCGCCAGAATTACAGACACGTGCCATCACCCTGGAGACCAAATTCCTACGTCTTCGTGTTGTACATACGGATAAATTTACATACTTGGAGAACTCTGCACAAAATTGGCCTTACTCACGACCCTCGATTTTTTAACTCTTCATTCAACGAACTCAATGCTTTTTTTTTTTTTTAACACGACATACAAGAAAAAAGCTGCAAAGTCAAGTTCTCGAGAGCGAGTAATGGGCAGAAAAAGTTGCGAGGGTACTCAACGTGGGGGGCGGCCTACGTGCAATGCTTATGCATTTTTTCCATCCCACACCATTTTCTTTTATGCGAAAGCTCATTCGATGACTTAATTTTATTTCAAGAACGACGTCGTATAGAAAATCACATTTTTTCTCAATTTCGACCCTGGGAACGTCAACCTTGTTTTTTTTAAAATTATTCCGATCACCTACACGGTCATAAATGACCCGAATTTTGAAAAATTCATATCTCCGATAAAATTTAACGAAAAGGATTCAACTTGGGCTCATTCTTTTCGTTTTTCAATGCAGGATCACGTGGGCCCGAGGCAATTCAGCTTTAGGTAAAAAACTTAGTAAAAAATGCAGTAAAACGTTAAAAAACGTTAATCCGAAGCGAAAAGAGGGCCATTGACGTTCGGTGGTCAATGTTTAGGTTGGAATCGAATCGGAAACCGAGAACTTTCTGATGTAAACAGATCGAAAGCTGTAAGCTCGTTGTCAGAGTGATTCGAGACTGAAATCGACAGTTCTTCCAGAGTGTCTCGGGGATTGTGAATGATTGACGCGTCAAGAGCTGGCTCCAGAGCCGAGCGTACACGTCAACTTTGATAGCCAGTCCCTTCGACCATTAAAACCGGAAACTCGATTAAACTTCGCGGGTGAGGAAATCTCTCTTTCTCGCCAACCAACTATCCCTCGATCTCCACACGTCAGGGATCTCGAGAACTTTGGCTTGATCTTTCCCACGATTTTTCCACAAAAAAAATCTTAAAACAATAAAAACCTTTGATGAATTCTGTGAATGATTGTCCAATGAATCCAATTAATTGCAAATTTGAAAAGCAGAAATTTCTCACATCGTCCTGGAACTTTTTTTATTTCAATTAACCAGAGACCATGCGTCAGATAATTAAGTTTTCGATCGTACGAGGTCGACTGATCCATGCACCGGCGCGTAATATCCTATTACAGTACACACTGGGGTCCCAGGTGCCCCAACTTTCGGCTCTTTCGAATGAAAACCATCACATGCGAATCAATAAGCTCTTCCAAAGCAGCTTCGCCATAATCTATACTGTCACGTCGTTGGAGATTGCATCGTCGTTTTTTGAATTAGTAGAGCCGAAAATTTACAAGAATCGTTGATCCACAGTTATAAAAAAACCAAAAATATCGAGACACTCGAATAAAGTAAAATTCGCAAGAATAATTGCAAGGATTCAAAAAACTGAAAGAAATAATGAGAAAAAAAAATTATCCTTCGGTGCTTATCAACGTGGCATTCTGCACTACAGACGTTCCTCATTCACGCGAACGTATTTGATTATTTTTCATAATACGAGAGACTTGAGTCTATTGTTACGGAAGTTGGAAAAGTTTTCATAGACGGCCACTGCATTGTTGGATCTGCTTTCGGAACTAGATTAAAATAATGAAATCCGTTGCATTGCAACCATGCGAAATTCTGCATAATAAGTTTCCATTCTGCTTTTGTAATAATTGCTTTTGAAAATTATCTCTGTAAACGACTCTTTGTTTTATTCACAAGTTTATTTCGAGACGGATCTACTCCAATATACGGGACAATCGAGAATCAAGGGAATATCGAGACAGAACGGCCAATCTGCTGCTGTCAATCGGGATGCTTTGATCCTGCGGGACGAGATTTTGCTGAGTTTTGATTGCCGATTGTTCAGCATGCGATAAAGACGTATGAGAGTGTGAATTTTTACCATTGATTCGGAGACTAAAGTTCGCAATGTTGAGATTCAACGAAAAATATTTTTTCCATCGATTATTTATTGAATTTTGAAAATCCCGGCATTTTTTCGTGTCGATTGAGTTTTTATCGGCCGGAGAAAATTCCGAATAATAATTATGAGCTCTGCTGAAAAAATAACAGAATTTCGTTGCATTCCAACGATCGAAACTTCAGGATCATTGGAGAACAGAAAGTTTGATGAATGCGGGACACAGAGTTTGCAAAAAGAACATCGATTAAAAAATTAAAATGACGATTGCATAGGAAAAGCGGAATTAAAACCCTCCGAGAGTTACATCGTCGGAGTGGATGAAAAATAAGAATTGGCAGGAAGAAAATGCCTAGAGCAATTCCCAGAGAAGCTCGCGGTGACACGAACAGGTAATTGGAGCGTAAAGTACAAAGCGAAAGGCGGAAAGTTTGTATAGTAATAGTCGAAATGGGTGATGAACTGGTGAAGGGAGTTTTGGGATGCAACGAACAAAAAATCTCACGCTGGCATAAATTAAAATAGGCCAGGAAGACTCGCAGCGTTGGATCCAAAACCTGTCGCATATTTTTCTGTTTTTCAAAGCTGCAAATTGTATTTTCTCGGTGAAGAACAAAATTGGAATTAAAGTTATTCCCGCATCGTTTTAAAAGTAAAATTACAATTCAATTAAAAATAAAAAATTTGGCTTTGTATATCAAATCATGATGACTCTGAAGTTCGCAACGTCGAGATTCAACGAAAAGAAAATGTTTCTATTAATTATGTATTGAATTTTGAAAATCATGGCAATATTTCCACTCGATTGAGTTTTCGGGTCTCGAGAGACGATTGTTTTTTGTCTGGAACAAATATTAGTAACAATTATGAGTCTGCGCTGAATAAAAAACACAATTTCGTTGCATTCCAACGATGCAAACTTCAGCATCATAAATTATGATCGAGCACGAAGCGTCGAAAAGTTGCCAAGAAGATTAATCGGCAAAGCAAGTTGAAAAAAAAAAATCACATTCGAAGGAATTAAATTTTTTTTCAATACACCGGATTGACTGAGAACGCCCTATATTGCACATGAAAACTCTGAAAGAAATGACGAGTCATCAAGCACAATTGTGTAAAGAAGAAGTAGAGTAAAAAATAAATTAAAGTGGATGACAAAGAAAAGAGTTTAAGAAAAAAAAAAAGGAATGAGAGAAAGAAAAAAGTTATTAAGAGGCAGATCGTTCACAAGCACTTGGCCCATTTTCCAGATCTTTTTTCGCGTCGTCCTAAACGCAATTTTTTTCTCTCGTAGAAGGGGAAATTTATTTATAGAAATATAGAAATATAGAAATATAGTACGATCCGGGGGCGCGGACGAGATAATCGATTCGTTCGCATTTAATTTTAGCCCTGTAAACAGTCGAGGGTCTTAAACTCCACTCATTTTTCAACAATAAAAGTACGTTAAAAAAAAAAGGACAGCTGAAAAAATTCGGGGCCTGATATGTCGTTGCAAAAGTGTATTTCGGAAATTTGATAACTTTGCCTGGCTTCGCGATCGACTCTTTCATCGAATATTCGCCAATTTTATTTCCATCCGATATCGAGGGTGTTAACTTATCAGGATACATGATTAGATTGAAACACATTGAATTGCCTGGGTGCTTGAACAAATAGCAAGCGATTTCGTGGACGTAAAGAAGAAGGAAGTTTTATAAATATTGCAGCCTTGAATTAATAGGGTTGGAAGCGATTTTTTTGCTCCTCGGAATGCTCAGCGATATCGAAAGAGGGATATGAAACAGTTCATCAGCACCCTAGCGGCGATTCACCGAGGGACGAAGAGTCTCAAATCTCCGAGGATTTATATTCATCCCTTCGAGCCTTCCTCTTCAACGAGCTCAAGGGATTTTTGCCGGATATTTCTCGTTTTTTTTTCACATATATATTTCAACTTTCATTTCCATCTCTGAGCCAAGACAATCATCCGAAACGATTGTTTAGTTTTTCACAAGAACGGAGCAGGAATATTTTTCGGAGCAAAAAAAAACGTGCCGAATGACTGAGAAAAGTTGAATGAGAAAAATGCATGATAAACGATTTTTTATCATCCCCCAAAAAACGATATTTGGCTTTTTTTTTCACGAGTCATTTTTTCGGTCCATTTGTTTCATTGAGATCTCCTGGGTGTGATAAATGTTTTTGATGGCTGGAGGAAACTCCCCATGGAGAATTGAGGCTGGTCACGTTTCTGTTTCCTTATCATTTATATCGAGTGTCGTGACCGAGACGCCCCTGAATGGCTCGAAGATTTCAGGGTCTTTGAACGTTGGTGCAAAAAAAGCCCGAACGTGGCACGTCATTTTTAATAAATATTCAAATTTGAACTGTCGCGGGTGATAAGCTCGTGATCGTACAAAAAAAAATGGATGAAGATGAAAATTTCAAGAATTTTTATCAATGATGGGGTGGAATTTCGTTAAAAAATAAAGAAAAAAAATTACGAGATTCTTTATTTTTTTTCTGTATCTTTATCAAGCGAGACTTTTTTATTTTTTGACCCGGTTTAAATCTCGAATATCCGATCCACGCTGTATCGTACGAAGCCTTAGATTATAACGTAATCGCTCTTAACCCGATTACAGATGAGTCCGTAAGGAGGGTTATAGATGAGATCTAGATGAGGTAGAAAAGCATAAGAGACGAGGGGGTTTTAGCGATAAAGGAATTGCGGTCGCCAAGTATATTGGATGATGCTAAAAAGCCTCTTTCTCCTTTTTATTTTTATTCTTCCGACTTTCATTTATACTCTCTTTCCTCGACATTTTATGAATACTGATTTCTATTATATACCGAAGGACGACAACTCGAGAATATAATCATCCGGTACGAAATATATTCACCATTTTTTCGAAACAAAGCTCAATTTTTTGCAGAATTTGTTTATATTCTGTGCCAGTTATCAGTCCCTGGAACTTTCGAGTTTTTGAGCTGTGGAATTGGCTCAATGAAACGTTCGAAATCGCGCAATTGGAAAGCTCATTAAACAGCCTCTTAATCTTGGTGAAATTTGTACACGACCTCGTGAATACTTCGCGTAAAATCTTGGAAAATTTTAATGATTCTATTATCATTTCTTTAACCACCTCAAAGGTTGGAATAAAAAATGATGTGAAAACTCTGGAAATTTAGTTTGTTTTTGTATAAAGTATTTAAGAGGGCGTGTGAAAATTTCAAGACGAATGGGAAGCTCGTTATTAAAAAATTAACATTTTATTAAGGATAATTTCTTAAATAAATACGAACAATATTTGTCAGTAAACTTCGTTTTGTTTCCGTTGCTTTCAGTATGTTGTAGAATATCAAAAAATTGATAAGTCAAATATAGAAGCTTATCGCAAAGTTGTACCAGTTTCCACGAAACTTTTTTTGACTGCATTTAATTTATTGATGTTAATTTTTCGATAACGTGCTTTTTGATCGTCGTGAAATTTTTACACGGTCTCTTAAATGCCGCATGAAAAAACATCCCAAATTTTCGGAATTTTCTTATCATTTGCGATGCAGAACTCAACGTCCAAGAAATTTTTCATTTCAACCAGCTCGTGGAATGAAAATATAGAATTTTTGACTCCTTTCGAGCCGTTCACGTTCTCCGATTCTACGTGCTCATTTGAGGACGTTTCGGATATTGTTTTAAAGCGGGAATATGAATAATTCGGGACAAGGGTTTAGCGACACAGACACGAAGAAACAGGGAGAAAATGAAGCAACCCTTGAATAATCTCCAGGCCTTGTTTTTCCAACTCTTTGGTGAACCGTGTTTGAACACGGTTCTGGGCTTTGGAACAACATCTGGTGTGCTTTCGGGCGCGATAGAGGGAGATTTTCGTTACGGAGCTTGGCGCAGTCAGTACGGTATTTTAGTTGGCAAGCGACTGGCAAAGGGAACGGTGGTTCGTGAACTCTCTTAAATCCCTCGTGTGAAAGCTTCAACCCACACGCACACGCGCTACGCTTTTCCACGCGTCTTCTCGTTCCGCGATGAACCCAACCGGAGTGAATAAGATGAAGGGAAACGGCGGTGTATTAAAAGCTTCGCCCCGAAACGAGAGGAGAAACTTTACAGCCTATTATTTATAGTGATGAAAAGAGACGATAGAAAGCTGTGCTGTGTCTGACCGCGAGTAAACTTTCACCTTTGTGTTGCCAATCTCAATTGTTTTCTTTTACCTTTTTCCTTTTAATCAAATTTTCGTCGATATTATCGATTCAAATTTCGGCTTTTTGTGTTCAATCGTCTCCGGTAATTGAAGCAGGTAATTACGCTTGATGACGATGTCAGTTTAATCGAGAAAATTAATTATATTCGTTCGTCCAAATAGAAAGATTTTCGTGCTCCTCGTCTCGAAAATAAATGATCGAAAAACAAACTAATTGTCTGTCGAACTCGCAAGAAATCTCTGCATCAAAAATTCATGATAAAATTCTCAATAATTTTGCTCTTTTCACAGTCTTTGCGGAAATAAATGAAAATTTATTCAGTCAAAGTAAGACTCTGCAGTTTGCAACGTTGAGATTCAACGACAAATATTTTCTATTGATTCATTATTGAAATTTGAAAATTATGGAAACTTTTCGTGACAATTGAGGCTGGACCAAATATTGAATAATAATTACGAGCTCTGCTGAAGAAATAATTGAATTTCGTTGCATTTAAACGAGGGAAACTTTAGGATCACGTCAACGTTCTTGCAGACTAATTGTTGGGTGTAATTAATTTAATTTGGGACACAGAATGCCGTCTCAATTACGACATTCACATCGATCGCGACAGGAGCTTTTATAAGCAACGCTATATATTGGGGAAAGGGTGAGATCATAATAGAATCGGGAAGTGGTTGAGCATTAGGGGAAGGGTAATCAAGATTTCAATCACGTTTTCCTCTCTCCCTCTCCCTCCCTCTCGCTCTATTTGTGTATATTTGTGTGTGTATAGTGTTCGCCACTTGCAGGGTAGTTTAGATTCTGGATCGATCGTGGGTGAAACTGTACATGGCTCGTTAAGCGCCAGAAAATTCTTTGCTGAGGCATCCCTAGAAATTTCCTCGAACCTCGGATAAAACCCAAATAACTCTTTTGAGTAACAAATTTGCTTTAAATATAGTGCACAGGAATAGCTTTCGATTAACTTCCGATTTGTCGAGCACTTTGGCGTTGTGAATAGAAAAATCGTCGTCATAGGAAAATTGGAAAAACTTGTGAATTTTTTCTTGGAATCGTAACTATCGAGAAAAATGAATTTTGGAACATTTTTTCAGGACTTTTTTGACATTTGTTTATTTTCCAAACGAATACGATTTCGATAATGAGACTAATTTTCGTTTTTTCTTACAGCTGTCGGGGATGGATCACTGAGAATTCGAACGGAGCTCGAAATTCGATTAAATTCCAAAACGACGAGGACGAATCAAGAATGCGGAAAAAATCGATGCTGCGATTTGCAGCAAATGTTTCCCTCGCACATATCGAGTCAAATTAAAAAATAAGGATTTTCGAAAAAATAATCTCAAAGATGAGGTGAAAAAAAAAGGTTTGAATTTTTTAGTGATCGGTGAAGTGCGTCGTGAGTGTTTAATGTCGCCGAGCGTTCAAGAACCTGGTTAAAAAGTGATAACCCATTTTTCCGTTGCTCCTTCGCTCAAGTTTTCATGGGGGAGTGATTTTTTTTTATTCGTCGGTAGTGTTTTTGAAGTGGAAGGACGTGAGCGGCCCAAATCTGGTCCGCCTTTCTGGCGGGATGGTCCTTTGGGCCACCATACTATTCCTCCAAGGAGCTGGCTTCGTTGGTAAGAACAATAAAATTATTATCCATGCAACCAACAAAATTTCCACCACGAATTTACAATTTCTCTGCGTGTTTTTAGACTTTATTCATTTGTCCTTTCGCTAAAGACATGCTAAAGTGCCTACGAAATTTGTTAATGTTAATTTTCCAATAAATAAAAATAAATAAATTGTCGTGAAATTTGTACACGACCTCGTGAATACTTCATGTAAAAACATGCCAAATTTTAATAATTTTATTATCATTGCTTCAACTACTTAAGGGTTGAAATAAAAAATGATGAGAAAATTCTGAAAATTTAGTGTGTTTTTGCATAAAGTATTCAAGAGGTCGTGTAAAAATTTCACGAGCACTAAGAAACTCGTTATTAAAAAATTGACATTTTGTTAAGAAGAATTTTTTAAATAAATACAAACAGTATTTATCAATAAACTTCGTTTCGTTTCCGTTGCTTTCAGTACGTTGTAAATATTAAAAAATTGAAACGTCAAAAATAGTTTGACGACATTTAATTAATTAATTTTAATTGTTCGATAAAGAGTTTCATAATCGTCGTGAAAATTCTACACGGTCTCTTAAAAACTTCAAACAAAAGTGTACCAAATTTTCCGAATTTTCTTGTCATTTGTCATTTGAGACTCTCCTTAATATATTTTTCACAATGATTCCTCAAATTTGCTCGAATTTCAAGAAAATTTTTCAAGCCCCCGTTCATAAATGGAAACCAAATTAAAACACGGACTTGTGGATAAATGGAATTCAATAAGATCCAAAGAAAACATGAATGAAAAGTATAAAAAATCGTTTTTGTTTGATGACGAAAAACTTGGATTAAGACTCGACGATTTCTGACAGATATTTTGGTTGTTTTGTGGGTAAGGTTCTATGACAGGAATCCCAGGAGTTCCGGAGAACATAACGGTGATGTTCCTGAACCCAACATCAGTGAGAGTTTCTTGGAGCACGAGCCAGGTCGAACAAATTGAGAAATACGACGTGATCTACAAGCCAACCGATGCGAGGTGCGTTTAAATTGATCCAGCTTTACCTCGTACACTCGAACGATGCAAATAATGCAAAATTTTTACAACAATCCTAATCATTTCAATGAGGAGCTTCCGCAAATGTCTAAACTCGAGAATATTGACCACTCATTTGCTGCAAAAGTGTGCAGTTTTTTACAAGAAACTCCTAAGCCCAAATTGAACGAAAAATCGAATATTTTTGAATGGTTTCGATTTTTTGAATGAATTTATTTTTGTTAATGAGGTTTTTCACTAGATAAAAATTAACAAAAACTTTCCCTTCCCCTCTGCGGCTAAAAGGAACGATACCGATGACAGGTACACAAAAAAGCAGTGAAAAGAAAAAACGAGCAGAGCTTTTCAAACCAGAGTGTGTGAAATTCATAGTCGATAGAATCATGAAAAAAAAAAACAAATTGTTCCATCGATAGACGTGCCTCATCGTGTGTCCTCCAATTTTATTCCCTAGTGATTAAAAATGAAAATTTTTTCTGTGTTCCCAACCCGACCAACCCAAAAATATCTTGTTATGTTTTTTATCACATATTTTTGAAATTCCTGCAATGTTAAAACGAAAGAAACTCGCCATGATCGGTGCCCGCACCATTAGTCATTTTAGAGAGCACAGTAGCTCGTTTTTCAAACAGTCAGAGTGAACGAGACTGTAAAAAAAAAAAGTGCACGTACGAAAATGACGTCGGAAGAAAAACGACCGAACCGAAATTACGAAAAAAAAAAAACAAAAACAATAGAAATTTTTCGAATCAATCATTCGTCACCGTCGACGATATTTCGATTGAAAAATTGGAGCAGATACTCCTTTTTTTGCCTGAGCAATAAAAAAACGCTCAAATAGAATTACAAGATGAAAAAAAATGTAAAACAAACAAAATTCTCGTCGGTGGTGATTCTAGTCGAATAAATCGTTTTATCAGAATGTACATAAAACGGGTACTCGCATGTGAATTGGATCGATATGGCAAATAACAGGAGAATATACTGCCGACGTGCTTACATGTATTGGCCTCGTATACGGCCAAGCTTCTACAGTAGATGTCTCCTTAAAAGCACTGAAGCAAAAAAAAACGATAACACCTACAATCTGTAGAGCAAACAACGAAGAGAGAGCGAGAGAGAGAAAAAGAGAGTGAGAGATAATGTTATCAGATGACTCTGAAGTTTGCACCGTTGAGGTTCAACGAAAAGTATTTTTTCTATTGATTATTTATTGAATTTTTAAAATCATGGCAATTTTTCGTGTCGACTGAGTTTTTGAATAAATATTGAATAATAATTATGAGCTCTGCTGAAGAAATAACAGAATTTCGTTGCATTCCAACGATGCAAACTTCAGGATCATGGTTATCACGGGGACGGGACGAGTATTCGTTGATTGAAACAAAGAATGGAGCTTTTTCGTCTTGAACAACATATTGATCGATTCTTTACATCGCCATATTATATCGACGTAGACTATAATTTCTTTTCGAAAAATGACGAGTTGGCAAAGATTTTCATGAATTTCATTTACATTTTTATTGCTTATCGTGTTTAAGGGCTTACGCACATCTGATCGGTAAACAAATTTAACGTTTCAACAAATATTTTCATCCGACAAGATCAGTCGTTTAAAGGAATCGATAACACGAGCGATTTTTTTTGTTTTTTAACGTAATAATGGTTTTGTTTACAAGTAAATCGATGTGAACTTTTGATATTTTGCAATAAAATGAGTTTCAAAATACTCGACGTCGAGAAAAATTTTAATTTCCTTTTAATTATATTTTTCTCCTGCAAAATGGTAACATACGCGATGGATGAAGAAAATAAATGAGATTGACTCGTTTTTTGACACTCATAGGTGCATGTGAGCCCTCGAGAGCTGGCTTTTTTCGTGAATATATGATTTCCTTTAGCCATTCCTATAATATTCTCAACTCGTGTCATTATTTTTGTCCCCTTCCTAATCACCTTTCGACTTTAACCCTAGAACGGTAACCTGCGAGCTCAAAAACGACCCCAAACGACTTTAAATCCCTCGCCCTTTTTCCCTTAGTTCTCTCGTTTTTCATTGTTTTGCCGCATTTTTGACTAATTTTTTGACTTCAAGCAAAATTGACCCAGGCTCGCGAGATCCTGCATTACAAAACGAAAAGAATGAGCCCAAGTTGACATCTTTTCGTTAAATTTTACCGGAGGTGTGGATTTTTCAAATTAACGGAATAGGTAAAAAAAAAACATGAAATTACCGTTCTAGGGTTAAGATTTACCGATTTAATGATGGAATCGTTATCAAATGAATTTGTGTGTTTATTTGACGTGCATTTTATCGTCCAACATTTCTCCATGAGTCAGTCTATTGTTTAGTTGTGTAGACGTCAATGGTATTTAGCGAAATTTCAACACCTCGCGAGCAGCACGATTAACCCTGTAATACGATTTTATGCAACAACACGACGTGGTGGAGATCGAATTTTATGAAAATTTTCAATTGTAATCGTGATTGATGATGTTTTTATTTTTGAAATCCTGATATGAGAACGACGTGGTGCTTAGTTACAGGGTCGTGGAGGTGGTCGCGGGGAACAGCGAGGCTGTTACCCTCAGTGGCCTACAAGCAGATACGCAATATCAGCTGGTCGTCACAGCCGTGAGGTCTGGAAAAAAGCTCAGGAGTCGTCCAATCGTCTTCCGAACCCTCGGTAAATGCGAACGACATTAAATTTTGCATCGGTGGAATGCAAGCAAAAATATTCGATCCATTCCCCATTGTTCATCATTTTTGGAATCACCTCAATTTTCTTTGGCCATTCGCTCGTTCATTTGCCCAAATTTTCTTAGACGGCCACTGCATTTTTATTTTTGGCTCTGCCTTCAAAAGCTCGATTAAAATAACGAATTCCGTTGCATTCCAATGATGCAAACTTAGTTGAACTAAAAATAAACGAAACTGAAACTAAAAATAGTTGAATAGCTGAAAATAGTTTGAAAAAATAGTTGAAGATTTTTTGCTGCTTGACATTTTGAGCGCTTTTTGTTTTTTTTTTTACTCTAAATGTATGCGCGGGAGCCTTGCTCGAACGTCATAACAACGTGACTCAAAAGGTGGTTCGTAACGATCGAGATTCAAGCCGGAAACAAGAGAGAAAAAAGGGGGAATCGCAGTGCATCACAATCGCAAGTTTCTCAAGGAGTTAAGAGAAATCTCGTTAACTTTCATGGTTCGTGGGGGATCCAATTTTCCCTGGAGCTAATTGCACCCTCGTCCTTTTTATCCTCTGAATTTTTTTTCATCGCGGCGTTTCCGAGCCCTCAGCAATTTTTCTATCCACCCTTCCGACGTTCCGTTATGAAAACATGCAAAAATTCAATTTTTCAAGCCGCTCCGAGACACGGGTCAAAGTCAGGGGTAACAATTCAATTAAAATTTTTGTCTGCTCCCGACTTCGCGATCTCATTAATCTTCAGCCCCTCGAGTTCTCCATGGCGTTCGTGCTTCCAATAATTAATCTTGCAAATCTTTATTTATCGACCTATGGGATTCTCCATCAGTTTGAACCAGTTTTCTTATGTTGATATTAAACTTAGAACCACCACGAACTTCACCACAACAGGATGCATCGGTCACCGGTAGTCCACTAGCCCCACCGCCACCCCCATCCGCCCAGCAACCACCGAATTACATCCAGGTAACGAATAACAACTTCATTTATGACTCTGAAGTTTGCAATGTTAAGATTCAACGAAAAATACGTTCCCTATTGATTATTCATTGAATTTTGAAAATCATGGCAATTTTTCTTGTCAATTGAGCTTTCGGGTGACAAGACGGGATCGTTTTATTGGCTGGACCAAATATTAAATATTAATTATGATCTCTGCTGAAGAAATAACAGAATTTCGTTGCATTCCATCGGTGGAAACTTCAGGATCATCAACTTCGTATGACTCTGAAGTTTGCAACGTTGAGATTGAACGAAAAATGTTTTCTATTAATTATTCATTGAATTTTGAAAATCATGGCAATTTTTCTTGTCGATTGAGTTTTTTCGTCGCCAGAGAGGATCGTTTTGTAGTATAAATTTGTCGAATGACGGCTCCACTATATTAGGGAGGATTTCTTAAAACTGATTGAAGTAAATTCAAATTTCCCATAGACGGTGTTTCAATCAATTCCTATGGGGTTGGATAGCATGGGCCGACATATTCTTGCATGGTACACCATGACCGAGTGATGAGAAACATTAGGAAAAAAATTGGAGCCGTTTTAAGATGGATTCGACAAATTTGTCATGGAAACTTTATCGAGTGCTTGATTTTAAATCCCCTAGAAAAGTCTCTTCGTTTCTATATTTTCAGACTTTTGACCTGCAGCTCAGAATCTGTAGGCCCCTTCCCCTTTCTCTTCCTTATTTCTCTTTCCTTCTGCTAGTGACCCTCCCGTTCTCTCTCAACTTGCGGGCAAAACTCTTGGAGCAAAGTTAGTTACGAAAGCACCTTTAATGGTACGTGACGTTAAGCTTTTTCAGCTTAACCCAATCAAGTCTCAAAGCCTTGAACCGCAGAAACTAACTTGATGCAAAAAATGTACGACGATATAAATTCAATGAGACTACTTTTTCGAAACTCGTCGAAAATTCTTTCTTTTTTTTCTGCGGTCTCCGATTTCGCGATCGCGAAACGTTTTTTTATAAAAATGCATCTCAAAAATATTGTCGTCGAGTGTTTTTGATTTTTTAAATGACAGACGAGCAGTCAATTTGTTGTCACGTGCCAATGAAGCGAAAAGTTGGAATAAAAACGATTCTCACAGTAAAATTTCACCGACAAAACCGAGATTATTTTTCTAACTGTGTTTTTGCTTTATTATCTTATTTTTTTACGTTGAATTGTTTTAGATTCGTGGTGTCGAAGTTGGCATAGTTGTTCTCGTGCTAATAGTATGGGCAGGTGCGATAGCATTATTCTTCAATCGTTGGGGAAAGATTCGTATGCTTTTGCCCTATCAACCTGACTACAAAGAGCAATTAAAAGTCCCGGGGACTGGCGCATGTGCAGCATCGAGTACAGCTTGTCCTCAGCACAATACGCAGCACGCCTGTTCTCAGGTGAGTCAATTTCGAAAATTCAATTCCTCAACATTCCTCAATTTAATTTATATACGAACCTGCGACCTCAAAACGTCTGAATGTAAAATAAATATGGCAAAGACTCGTGACCTCGACATCTCGTACTCGAACTCGAAATAAACTGTTGAAAAAAAACTTTTTCCCTCTGTTAAATTAAACAAAAAAAAAAAATACTTTAGTAGAAAAATGTAAAAAAGCTGTCAAAATAAATGAAAATTATCTCCTCGGTCGGAAATCTGCTGCTTGAATTAAAATTAATTTTTGCAAATCGAAAAAAAAACTGTTCCGCGACAAAAAAGTGTGTTTTTTCATGGCAATTTGATTATTCTCATAGAAATGCGAATTGTGTAAAAAATTAATTTTAAAAGCACCTTGTAATATTATTTTTGACGAGCACTGACTAAAGTATCAGCTTGTCGAGGCTATTTTACTATTTACGAAACATTCATTTGTACAACCCCCGCAATCCATATGAACATTTCATGACTTTTTGATCAAAGTGCAATAAATAATGGAATTCTTTACAACAAGAGCGATGTGTGCATTGGAGAAATAAACAAATTCAAACCCAAACATTGAAACATCAGGATCGCGTTTGGAATAATTTAAATTATGATGAGTCTCGGACTAATAAAAAATAATCAATCAATTAGTGAACTTATCATGTCAATTATTGAAATGAACAGAAAAAAAATTGAAACAAAAAACAAAACAACCAGGTAATGACTACATTGTCGGATATGGTGATGCAGTGCGGGGGAGGGGGTTGCTGCGTATTGGAACAGTGCTTTCATTATCCACGAAGAAATCGTGAACCACGAGAGTGCGGCTGCCAATTCGCTCTACTTCACAGGGCCGACATCGCGTGACCATCGGTACATAAAAAATTAAAATGCAAAAAAAACAGAGTTCACCAAAAAAAATTGAAAAAAAAAATCATCGTTTTTGTCTTTTGTAAATAAATTAAACTGTCGATTGTTTATTGCGTAATTCATCCAATTTTTTCGTGTTTCTTAAAATTCTTGCGCATTGATGTGAACACGCTGAAATGTTTCTCAAAATTTTCACAACAGTCGAGACCACGATCTCGAGTTTTCTTATTTTTTTATCTTCTCTACCAGATTTTTCGATCAACGGAAAATTTCAAATCAATTAAAATTGACGGAAAATTCAGTTGACAAATCCGAAACGGTCAGACACGTGCTCGGAGCCTGACAGTTCAATCGAAAGACGAAAAAAATTAATTCGCACTGATTCACGCATTTTCAACACCGCTATTTTTTTCATTTGTGTAAAGAGCACTTGGAGTGTGTGATTTTCAATTTCACGTTTTTTGGATATTGCAACGACGCAATTATGGTCTGTGACGAAAAAAATATGTACAGGACGATTGTAGAATTTTTCAGAGAAATTCAAGAGAACACTGAAAATGAAATTTTGTCAAAAAAACGTTCGTTATTTCGTTGAATACGGTGACCTTAATATTTTTAGATAATTTCAATATTTTCGTAATTTTGACAATATTTTTGATTTCTAACGGAAACGGCAGCAAAATTTACGATTGCAATGACAAAATTTTTGTGATTTTCCAAAAAAAGCATTTAGCCAAACGTTACCAACGAAATAATCCATTTTTTCAACAAAATATTCTTCCCAGTGAACGTAAAACGAATTTCGGCTGTAAAAATTCATTAAGAATCAATCAAATTCATTTTTTTTCTTTACATATTATTTTCGTGTGAGACGTCACAGTTTTTGCAGGACAGAACCTCGTGGAGCACGCTTTTTAAATAATAACTAATATCCTTACGAATATTACTTATTGGTATTCGAAAATGACGAATACTTCAAAAATATATTGAATTCGCAATGTGGCAGATTAAAAAGTTTGCAGAAAAAAATTGCAATCATTGATTTTGGGTTTTCAAGAGATGCAACATTTGAGAAAGATTTTTGGGGTGAACTTTTGCAGCATCTGCACTGGTCGAATCATCATATGGATTCCGTGGACAGTGGAGGAGCTGGTCTTGGGTGGCCAAAGACTCCACGACCCAGGGTTAACAGCGCCATCGACGTTGCTGGCTTTTTGTCCCAGGTAAACGTCAATCACATCATTTACGATGTTGTATGCAGAATTTTCTATCGATAGTATTCCTTCAAATTTGCACCACACAAAGAGCCATGTAGAAAAGTCGAGATATTTATTTATAAAAATTACAATTTTCAGTAGTTTCTCGTAAGAGCGTGTGTTGAAAGTTCCAATTTTCAACATCAAATATTTCGATTTCTCAATGGTGAAGCCTCTTACAACTTTGCATGCGCTTTTGTGTAACATCGAAGAAGCTTTATCGAGATTTTCAAATAAATCGTTCGTTAAATTTCTCCGAAATTTTGGTTATTATGTAACAAGTACAGATTATCTCGGACAATCTTAAATTTAGAGTATGTTGTTCTTTAGTCGATTTGTAACAACTTTTTGCATGAACTTGGGCTCGAAATCATTTTGTATGTAAGAAAAACTGAAATGAAAAATTTTGGTTGGATCGTCGCGATAAAACGTCCTCGATAGTTTTTTTTATCCATTCAATTTCCTTGAGTAAAAATGAATTGAATTTTTGTACTTTTTATTGTTGTTTTGAAGGAATTTCTTCGAAGACACGGCTCGACTTCGAAACTGTGTCGCAAGGTTCGCAGTGCAGACAACTTGCCACTAGAAACTGGAAATCGTCATCATCATCATCATCATCATCACCATCATCATAATCACAATAATCTTAACGATGGTAGCGAGGCTAGTCAACACTGTAATCGACATGACGAGTGCATTGAAACAGAACGCGAGACATTTTTATTAACGAGTCAAGAGGAGGCGGAAAGAAATGGCGAGGACTCGGAATCGAAGAGACAGAGCAGCCTTGACAGCACTACGAAAGACAATATTGAGACTTCGCTAATTGAACATTGCTATCAACAATTGCCCCTGCAACCACAACCCACGGCAAGGTAAACTGAAAAATTTCATCCCTTATTACCATCGAATTTTGCAATTAGAACGGTAACCTCGATTTTTTTACCTATTCCCATAATCAGAGATCATAAACGACGCAAATTTTGAAAAATTCATATCTCCGGCAAAATTAAACGAAAAAGATTTAACTTGGGCCCATTCTTTTCGTTTCTCAATGCAGAATCCCGTGAGCCTGGAGCAATTTTGCTTGAAGTCGAAAAATTTGTCAAAAACGCGATAAAAAAATTTAAAAAAAAAACGAAAAAAACGAAGGGAGAAATGGCGCGAAATTTAAAGTCAAAATACCGTTCTAGGGTTAACTGGATGAATCTGTCGATTATCTGAATGAATTAATCAAGGTAATTGGTGTATAATGATCCAGTGGAAAGGCTCGAATCAAACGCACCCTGATAGTCGTGCCTTAATAGTCTCAAGAGAGTCGAATAGACACTAAAACCTCGATCCCCCTCTCCGTTGTATAAAAATACATTAGACCTGAATAACTGGCTAGAGACCTCTTCATCATTGTAGTACTTCCTTCATAATGAACAAACAGAAACGACACTGGGCGTAGAGTTTCATGTTCAAGGGAATTTCCGTAGTACTGTCGACCATTTCCATCCTTGCTGTTGTTTTTCCATAAATAACATTCCATTCAGAATCGACGCGTGTGAATCGGACCGCTATCGAAATAACATTGGTCACGTCGAGTTGGTTGTGAAAAAGAAACAAAAATTCCTTAAAATTATTACGAATTTCGAAACAAACCAAAAAAATACACAATTCATTGGTCGGGTCGATGTTTTTTTAACTTGAAACGGATTCGAAAAATCGTTATTGAAAAGTACTCGTGAAAAATATTTGCCAAATTTGAATGTTGTTATGTAAAAGTTTTTCTGCGAATTAGAAAATAATAAAAACGATTCTGCATCGACGATGGTAATGGAAATGAGGTCAATTTGGCATCGAAATGGCTCGTATACAGAGCTGAATGTAACGTAAACCATCCCGTCGGATATAGTCGACAGTATGGAGCGTAGACCGGAGCGGGTTTGTGCGATCAATCAATGCTGGCGAAACGTAACACCATACATATTGCATTGGAGTCGCAGCAACACACTCTGACTTGTGTTATGAATATGGGACGTAGTTATAAATATCAAAAAAAAAAAAAATAACTTCATATTTTTATTCCAAACGATATCAAATTATCGACCGAATAATTAACCCTGGAACGATAACCTGCGGTCAGAAACAACCCCAATCGACTGTAAATCGTTCTACCGCGTTTTTCATCGTTCTACCGCATTTTTGACCAATTTTCTGACATCAAGCCAAATTGCTCCGAGTTCACGTGCTCTTGCATTACAAAACGAAAAGAATGAGCCCAAATTGAATTCTTTTCGTTAAATTTTACCAGACATATGAATTTTTTGACATTGACGTCATTTTTGACCCCGGATGATCGGGAAAAGTAAAAAAAAAATTAGGTCAACGTTCTGGGGTCAATCTATTTGGAATTATTGATTATAAATAATCAGAGTTCAATGAATTTGCATTGATTGATGCTGCGTGGTCACGCAATCCGGAAAAAATCATTGATGTGAAAAAAAAAAATGTCAAAAATTCAAATTGCTCACGAACGATTTCGAATCCTGGGGAAATGAATTTCATACGAAATCGAGGAAAACGCTCAAAATTGGTGGTTCAGTTTCGCAGCAACGTGGGGTCTCAGGATCACGTGTATATATATGTAAATAGCGCGAGGGTGTTTTTGTCAAAGAGATAAATAACGTCTGCGCTCCTGTCAGATAATTTTGTTTGCTTGTTGTGTTTTTTTACTAAGGGATTCCCCGTCACTTCCTGCAATCTCGACCGCCCCGTCGTCACTAATTACAAGACGCGTCGGTGGATGGCGAGTCGGGGGCAGTCACGAGTACGTCAGATGTCCTGTCAGACAGCCAGCTTCCATAGACGAGAGGTGAAGATTTTTATCATTATTTCGTTCCACATGACTCTGAAGCTTGCAACATTGAGATTCAACGAAAAATATTATTTTCTATTGATTATTTATTGAATTTTCAAATTCATGGCAATTATTCTTGTCGATTGAGTTTTTTGGTCGCTAGACAGGATCGTTCTATTGGCCCGACCAAATACTGAATAATAATTATGAGCTCTGCCGAAGAAATAACAGAATTTCGTTGCATTCCAACGTCGATTTCAATTTATTTGAAACTTTATCAATTTTTAATTAAAATTTCTTTAAATTATTCAAAAAAAAATCAGTTTAATATTAATATTCATGAAAACGAAGATTTTGGAATTTTTTTTTTAAGAATTCTCGATCGTTACTCACAAGAATCGCATGAAAAAATCCTCAGGAATTTGAATGAGAAGTAAAAACAGTCAAGAAAATTAAGTTTTAATTAGTTTGGTATTTACAAAAATTTCCCAGCCCTCGTTTGAAGCTGCGTCGATGATATTTTGTAAAATAATTGACTCTGAATTGGTACCCGATTCCGAATAATATTCTGTCTCAATTGAACCCGCACGATTGATGGATAATTATAGAAATTTGAAAATTCGGCGTTCATTTGAATTTGAAATTTCGATCTAAGCAAAAAATTGATTTTTTGATGAAAATTTTTTGTGAGATTGTACAGAAGATCGTGCGAGCCCGATTTCGCTCGAACGCCTCATCATCAGCATTCGACGACGATTAATCCAGCCGTACAATCGATCGTGACTTATCATCATCATCGGAATCAGCATTTCGAGAGCAACGAGCGACATACAAAAAGTTTCGACTACGCGAAGCGCAACGTCGACGCAACGAGCGTCGATAACACACAACACTTTGGTCTACCGATTTTAAGTATAAGCGAGCCAAGTCCACCGGACGAGCGTGATCGTCTCGACGAATATTTGTAGGATTTGCTCGCCGAGGAATCCCTCAAGGAGCTCCTCGTATAAAAAAATTCATCGATCAATCATTATAATCTCTTCACAACAATGAGAACAAAAAAAACGAAAAGCCTCATTTCGCCAGACCCAAAAATTCCTGCGCACCCTTCCGAGAATGATTTCGACGTAAATAATTAATTTCGGCTTTGAATTTTCCGACCCCGAACGGAAGAAAAATCGACTTTTCAATTCGAACCTCTCAGAGTCGCGTTACGTTCGCGTGCCAAAAAAAAACAAAATGATCCCGTGCAGGAAATTGTAAAAATCGCTGTGAAAAATTCTTTTTCTACCCTCACGATATTTTTTTCGATTTTTAACCATTTTTTATCGAATATTCTTAATAGATAATTTGCATTTTTTTCAATTAATCAATATTTCTATTTTCCGCAACAGTTGGAATTTTTTCAATCGCCTTAATTATTCTCCTTTGACTCAATGCACATTTTTCCCTGCATTTTTTTCAATTCTTGTTAACTATTTTCTCTACAATCAATTTAAGTTGTCGCAAGTTAAGTTGCACCTCATTTTCCACAGCCACGAGACACAAAAGGAACAAAGAGAAGTACGCATGTGACTTTTTCTATACATGTGAGAGAAGGAGAGAGGGAGAGAGAGAGAAAAGTGCAGAGTAAAGCAAAATCAATAAGGCAACCTTAACTCTAACGTTCTCCATTAAAAATTAAGTAAAAAAAAAAAACGAGAGGAATTGAGGAGGAAAAAGAAATAAGATCGAGGTCGATGAGAATCTTGTTTTGCTCCTCTCGCCCACGGAATGCAAAACAAAAAATAGGAAATTCGTTTAATCTCAAAAAAAAATCGTCGTTTAATAATTTTTCGTTTTATCTGAGATTTGCGTAAAAATTCGGTCAGCATTAATATTTTTTTCCCTATTTTTCCTCTCATATGCATTTTGTAAATATTCAAAAATATTCGTCACGATCGCTGCTGAGATTTAGCACCGGAAAATTCGAATATTTGACGACACATTTATTTCCATTAATCATCAATTTATTCAATTGTACTATAATCATTTTCAAAATAATGCAATTAAGAAATATTATTAATAAGCGTAACGGATAATGCAAGATGAGAAAAAAAATGGATATATGTTGGACCACGTGTTTGAGGTACAGAGACGATTGGGACGATAACAAAACGACAGCAGCATCGAGACAGCAAAGAAAAACGTCAATATACTAAAGCGCAAAGTACTATCGACGAAAAAAACACAGAATCAAGGTGAAATCCCGAGATCCAAAGAGTATCTACAAACCCATATATAAATATATATATATATTTATAAACAATTCTAAGAAAGAAACAATAAAAAAAATATTCAAAAACGCCTGCAAAATTGGACGATTTTGCACTAATATATTTAGCTTTAAACAATGAGACCAAAAATTATTAAGGAACAAAAAGAAAGAGCTATTCTCTTACGAGGAGGATTATATTCTACACAAATACATTAATTAATTAAAAGGAAAACAGAGAAAAAACAAGCAACAAGATGCGATGAAAGAAAATTCGAATCAAAATATATTTCCGAATATTTACCATGTATTATTGGTATTTCGAAAGCTATTAGTGTGTTCTATCATAAATTGATGTATTGACCAAAAATTTTAAAAAATTAAATAAAAAATTAATCAATTAAATAAACTGAGATTTAATCGATTCGTCGTTAGACTGAAAATATCAATTTATTCGTCACTTGTAATATTGGACTAAATTTCATTACTCGCTGTATTTATTGGGTGTGTAAATAATTATGCATATCTCAAAAATACATATTGATTATATATATAAAACACCTATTAGCATTATAAGAACGCTGGATCTAAAAGTCAGTACAATTTGGACTAATTAACCATTTTTTCGACCCATTAAACTTGATAAATTCTCGACGAATGATTCTCGATTGTGAAGTAACAATGAGAGACGAATATTTTTTCAATTAAGTGAAATTTTGAATGATTTTCTCGATTTTCCAGAACAATATGTGGAACAATTAATCGAATTGAATGTAATGAGAGTATTTCTGTAGATACGCGTCGCAAGTACACACCTGGTTTAAAAATAAACTCTGCTACCGTGTCCATCGATCGACAAAAACTTCTCGAATGGTAGAGAATCAGTAAAAAAAAAAAAAAGGAAGCAAAAAATGACGAAATGCAAAGGGAAAATCGAAAAGTTGACGAAAAAACAAATTACAGACTTTAATTCGGGACTCTCTCGATATTTTTGTAGATAACCAAAAAAGTGAGAGATGATGAGGTAAGAAAATGGAGTTTCTTGTGATGAGCTATCCAGACGACAACGAGCTAAATTTCTAAACGACGATTGTCCTATTCGCTATTAGAATTAAACGGAATAACAGCAGAAACGAAGAAGAAAAAGTCGTTTTTACGCCTTTTTAATATCGAGCTAATTTTAATATCGAGATTATTTCCTGCTGGCAAAACTATCACATTGAATCGCAATATTTCACGCATACTCGGGACCCAAAACTTTTACTTTCCATTGAAATTCAACAGAAAAACGTGCATTTACGACGTTGAAGTTTGCATCGTTGGAATGCAACGAAATTCCGATTTTTTTTAGGATTCAAACTCAAAACCGATATGAAAATTGTCTCGCTTTTAAAAATTGAACAAAAAATTGATAGAAAATTTTTCGTTAGACCTCAACGTTGCGAACTTCAGTGTCATTTTTTGTCGACATTTTAAGAGCCCTGAGGATCGCCCAATTTTTTTTTTGTTTTTTATCTTCCTATAAATTTATCGTTTATAATGTAAAACGACGATTAAATCGAGTATATATTGATGGGTAATAAATATCATATCTTTCCAGATAACGTATGGGACCAAACAAGGGATAAAAGACCTCGTTAACAGCTTAAAAAGTTGGTGGCGAAAGAGAAAACACAATGCATTGTATTTGCATTTTTTTTCTGTACAGAAAGCAGTACGCATGTGTTGCTTTTCCATGGGCACAATATTCGGAATGACCTTGGTCGACATACGCTGTTTATTCTCACCTAAGTCCATGTGTACGTGTATAGATATTTATACATACACATACCGTGCGTATATACATTGAGTGGTCTGTTAAACAATCAATTATTCAAGTACCCACACGACATAGAACGATCGTTCCCCTCTGTTTCGATAAATTCGCGTTCCCTCGGTTTATACTCGCCAAGAATTCGATTCGTATCGCGAGAACGAACGACAACAAAAAATCATTGAAAAACCGATCGAAAAAAAATGAAAGAAAATTTCGTTGTAAAGAAAAAACCGAAATTCGTCAATTACGAATTTTGCAGGATAAAAAGGGGAATCACGTGTGTGAAAATGATGCAACAAATATCTGTCAATTACGAAGAAAATCCGATTGGGGAGCGAGCGTTGAAAAAAATATCGAGACAGCATCGGAACTTGTTCCTGTGTGTTAGTAAAGCGAAAAATAATAATGGAGAATTCTCATTACGTACAAAACAACAAGCGGTACCAACGAAAAATACGAACGAGTCAAAAAGGAGAAAATATATATTTTGAAACGAAGAATAAATCACATGGAGTTTCTCAACGTTCTCGAAATATTCACCGGATCGCCCCGTAGACGAAACTACTATTTTTTGTACTTGTAACTATGTGTCTGTACCGACAAAACAAATAAGTAAATGTACTTGGTCATATCCGCGCGAGGACGTTATGAATGGTGGAAAAATAATAACGTGGGATTAAAAATCATGAAATATTGTGAAACATCGTTTAACGTCGTTTTAGTCGATCTCTACGATCACAATAATGTTAAATTCATTTTGTATACTTATTAATATGTAATGCGTGATAATATAATCTTCGATAAATCGTCCGATATGCTTGTCGCTAGAGTTTAGTGAGATTATCGTGCGTGAACTCGGCGTCCTATTCTCGTTGCTTTCCTCTAATTAACTTTTTTTTCATTATCAAGTAAAATTAATTTCTCGTGGCAAAAAAAAATGAAGGAAAAATAATTGTATGAAAAGACCAAATCGACTGTCAGTTTACGATGGAAATACACGTTTTAGATGTCCTAGATTACGAGACTGATTTTTCATTCGTTTCCCATCCAATTCACTCAGTTTTCAATCTCAATACGCGGCGGCGCGATGTCCTATATGTGACGTCAACACTTTTCTCTGCAAATGGAAGTTTCGCGCGACGAGTCACTGTCTCGTCGCCGAAATTTCCTTTGTGTACATTTTATTGACATTTAATTCCTAACTCCACTTTAATGGCAATCGTAATTTTTTGACGATGTCGGTTCAAGTACAAAAGCATAAAAGCCACGTACCCGGCCCAAGGTCACAGGGTACCTGCACACGAACCATAAACTTGCGCTATACCGACGCGCCAAAAACAGTTAATCCGTGTTAAGCGGATTCGGGTCCGGGGATTAATGACTCAGGTCCGTTAAATGTCGATTAAAAGGACCAAAACAATGTTTTGGCGATATGAATCAATGACCCACACCCCTAGACTTTCTCAAGGTCAATTATCCCATGATACTCGTCTAATTGCAATAAAAAAGTCTTTGCTGATTTCTGTAATTATCGCTTGGACTTTGAATTCCCTGCCTTTTTGTCTATGAGACGAAAACGATAATTGACCTTGAGCACGAAACGCGAAGTTGACGAAATAAAAATTCTTTTCGCGACTCGTTTTCGCTTTCTCGCGTCGTTTTCATTTAGATAATCAAAACACGGGGTTTGTGTAGAATTTCTTAGCATTGTTGCGGGCGATTGTCGTTTGTTCACGTTCACGTGCTATTGATTATTTATCGATCGAACTATGTTTGTTTACGAATTTCCTCGTGTTTATTTTCATGTCACTTTGGCACTCACCCCGAATTTTTCTCGGCATCACATTCAATATCGCTGGAGCGACTGGAAATTCGCTGTTGTGTTTTCCCATGGTTGTAGATTCTCCGTTGAGGTTCTGGCAATCCATACATGACATAAAAACCGTAAATAAAACTCGCGAAATAAAGAAATGAGCGTGTTTAATTTCGGCTTTGTAAATTTTGGCCCCTGCGCCATGATACCCGGGTTGGCGCGCATGTAAACAACCGGCAGCGACGCGTAGCGGCGATTCAGCGAAACTGACTAGTCACTAGACGCGCTAGACGCCAACTTGACTCCCCCACCACGGACTCGACGGAATTTTGACTCATTGTCAGTCGTTGAATGATCGCGTCGGTGTGCGTCGGTGGGGAAAAATTGATTCTTGATTCATTCACCGAGCTCGCGTTCGGCAACTGGAATGTTTGTTGTTTAGCGTCGTAAATCCCGCATTTTTGTGCTTCCACAACAAAAACAAACGCGCGAAACAGTGAATTAAAAATCGAATCGTGTGTCGTCTGATAAATCGATAAATACAAAATGAGAAAATCTCCGTTCAGCACGCCGCGGGGAAATGGAAACGGGCGTCCCAGTTTCGGTTGGAAATCGAACGATAGTCCAAAAGGAGGTTATGGACGACCCAACAACTTTGCCTATTGCAGTCCGAATCAAAACCCGAACGTCTCACAAAGTTCTGGAGATGATTTCATTCCCTTCAGTCCAAACACCCCGTCGCCGAGTGATCGAAAATTCAACGCTAATTGGTCCTCTCCGAACAATTCAAATTGGCTCAGCCCAGGACGCGGATATCATCGAAATTCTCCCAGTCCTGGCTACAACAATCCCGGACGGAACAATCGCCGAGCATCACCGTATTACAGAAACGCCGGAAACTCGTTTCGCGGCAATCACAAGGTATTTCCCGCACATAACCTCAATTTATTTTCCCTTCAAATTTCAAGTGTCTCAAAAAACAAATTTCCACGAAAATCCCAAGATTTTTCATGCGTTTTACCGAAAAAATAAAAAAATCTGTTCAAATTCGAAAATTTCTTTGTTTTCAGAATTTTCATCGGCCCAACAATCAGCGCAACGTCGATATTTCCAGTTACGTTAATTTGAAATCTTTCCTCGAAGATCCCTGGAGCGATTTGATGCAAAAAGTGTCGGCAAATGCAAATTCTATGAACTCGCCAAACGACAGTCTGTGCGACTCGGGTTTCAATAGTTCGGCGGTCAACGCCGCGCATCTGGACGACAGCGTCAAGGCGAATTTGTCGAGCGGCGATCTCGGCAGCCACGAGAGAATGGAATCGGATGAATTCAGTTGCGAGAGCTCGTTAGACGTGAAAACGAGTAGAGGCTCGCAAGACTGACGTTAGAAAGAGAGAAAACACCAACGTTTAATCGTTAAATGAGGATAAAAAAAAATTCTAGGGTTGTGCAAATATGAAATTTCATGAATCCTTGAAAAAATGCAATTCCACGAATGATTTTTCATTTTTTACTGGCTTTTATCAACGTTATCCGTTGGTTGATCTTTTCCCCTTAAAAAATCATTGAAATTATAACTTTTTAATGTTGCAACAACGATCAGAATCGTTCCACTCAGATTTTCCTAGAATTCTCATTAGCAAGTTTTTCAATCAACCCACGATAACAAAAAACGTTGAATTTCGATATTTGGACAAACGTTGAATTTTTTTTTACTACAAGGCTGTGATTGAGATGTTACAGCGTGTGCAATTTTCTTGCAAAACGCGAGTGCAATTTTCTACAATAAAATACGTACAAATAGATATATTTATATGAATTTTTAATTTTTTTTCTCTTCTTCATTTACATAATGAAAAATTGTTTGAAAATGAGGAAAAAAACGAAAAATTGTGGAATTTACTCGTTAAATCTAATGCAGTAGCAATGAGTTGCTCAATTTCTAACTCTATCGATGAGTTGGACCTTCTAAAAGGCACACATTATTCGTATATTTCGATAAATACAATAACAAACATCTATTTTCGTACGTGCTTATTGAAAAATTGCAAACATATCTTCGACGACGCTCGATTTGTGATGTATGTGAACAATCAACTACTGTAATGTCAATCGCGTCCAGTGTGTACATCGCAATATAAAACGATAAGGTTAATTATTGAATGAATAAAAAATTATTTAAAAAGTAACTAAAGATCAAGTTGCAGTACGTTGCAATTCTCATTTGCTCGGGCCTCACGCATTTCCCTCAAATTTCCTCTACGCAGTAGTCGAAAATTAATCATAAATATGTAAATAATTTTTATCAAAATTTTAATGTGCAAAGTATCGAACGTTTGGCCGAAAAAAACATGCAGCTTTATTTTTAAAGGCAGTAAATTCGGTTTAGCAATTAGCAAATTTTGGTACAGCAGAATCGATTATGATGAGAAAAAGATCCAGCCAAATTTTCAAGGGCCTTCAGAGAATCAGGACAAAGATATTCGTATTGTAATAAATCTTGTAATAAATTTCAGTTTCCATTGTATTTAATGATCAATCCTTATCAATTCTTAGGAGAATTCACAGTTTTCATTGTAAAACATAATGAAATGTATGAAGTCAATGGAAAATTCGTGAAATTACTAATGCGAAAATCTTTTTTCAGGTTTTCTGTAGCCTCTCAAAAATTCGACTGAATTTTTTATCATAATCTACTACCGTATCAAATTTTCTTAAATTCTGTACGATCCAGTAAAATTTTCAAGGGGCTACAGAGAACGTATTTGTGATTTCATAATTTAACATTGAGTTTTATGAGAAATCTCAGCTTCCATTGTATTAAACAATGACTTCTTATCAATCCTTAGGAGAAATCAGTTTTCATTGTAAAACATAATGAAATGTATGAAATCAATGTTAAATTCATGAAATTACCAATTCGTATATCTTTTTTCAGGTTCTCTGTAGCCTCTCGAAAATTTGACTGGATTTTTTTTTATCATAATCTACACTACTGTACCAAATTTGATTAAATTCTGAAAGATCCAGTAAAGGTTGCAAGAGGCTACAGAGGACCAGAAAAAATATATTCGTATTGGTACTTTCATACATTTAACATCGAGTTTTGTGAGAAATCTCAATTTTCATTGGCTTTTACAATTAATTCTTATCAATTCTTGGGAGAAATCACAGTTTTCATTGTAAAACATAATGAAATGCATGAAATCAATGGAAAATTCATGAAATTACTAATGCGAATATATTTTTTCAAGATCTCTGTAGCCTTGCGAAAATTTGACTCGATTTTTTTCTTATAATAATCCACGACAATAAAAAATTTCAAATACGTTATTTCCGCAATTAACGATCCGAAATATCTTCGGCTGCAAAGGATAATTATTCGAAATGAACTTTTTTGTCCGTTGAAAAAGCACTGAAAAAATCGGAATTGAGAAGAAAAAAAAATCTCAAATTGCTGGAAATTACAACTTAAAAAACGAGCCCGGACCAAAGAACATTTCTTCTTTGCCCGCGGACGTAAAAATGAGATATCGACAATCGATAAGAGATTTTTTTACGGAGAGCATGGCCGGGAGATGGCGCTAAAAGTTCCAAAAAAAAACCAACTAAAACATCGACTGGCCACACGATGTCAGGATAAGCTCCAACTCGTTCGGCAATCCCCGTCGCGCTTCGTGACTGCGCATGAGCGTAGCAGGTTTCCTCGCCGTATGGCTCGCGCGTTCGGCAGTCGCTCGCCGAGCCTCGTCGTGCTTGTATCGTTTGGTTCGTAACGCTCTGTCACAATTCACGATAGTATAACCCCAAAGTACGTGCGTGTTTTTTTTTCCTCTTAGAATCTCGTTCGTAAGTCATTCTAGTGTAGAACTTGAAATTAGTAAAAAAATATCGATGTGTCTGCTCGGTGCGTCTTTAATATATGGCATAAAATAGAAGTGAAAAAGGATTTACTACGAAAAAAGGAAACAAAAAAAATCAAAGATCAGCGATGGACGGGACGATACCTGTTGCTGTTGGGTTCGCTGCATCAGTGAGAAATCCCGATGCACCGATGTTTTTCAAGTCTCCACGATACTCGATCGTGACAGATTCGATTATCTCGCGCACGTAAAAAAACAAATATAAAACAAGCGGAAAAATCGACGATCCTGATGAAAGACTCCGATTGCTCAGAAATTCTCTGCCGCCTAAATAAGTGAACCAAGTTTATTTCTCTACGAAAATAAGAAAACGAAAGATCGAATTGAAAAAAATAAAAACACACAAAAAAGCAACAAGTGCGCGATGATTGGGCGGAGCGGCCGTTAACGATGCGAGTTTCTCGGTTCGGAGGAGCAGCATCCTTGATCTCATTGTGGGAAATAATATTTAACGCGAATAGGAGAAACTTTTTTACTTTTATCCGTCGCGTTTGACGGCGAGGCACGTGGCCTCGGCGTCTTATTGCCGATCGTTCCTCTCGCCCCCCCCCCCTCCTTCGCGGTCTCCTTTATTCCTCAACTCTTTTAGCCGGACCTCTTTCTAACCTCAAACCGAAAAATCAGTCAACGGGCTTACGGAGGCTCTTTCGGCTTTTTTTCGTGATAACTTATTCAATATTGGTCGTTGAGTGTTATTCGAGTGATATTTCGGGGAAATATTATAAACAATGGGGATCGTAAACAGTCGGTACAACAATGAAAGCTCCGGAAATCTGGACGCTTCGCGGCCTGCCTCGAACATCGGGCTTGGAAACAACGTCGTCGGGGCTTCTGGTATGCGGGACGGTCTCGGTTTCGGTATCAAAACCAACAGTCTACATCACCATCAACAACAACAATATTCTCAGCCGAGCCTCGGCAGCGTTATGTCCGGTGGTGGGGGCGCGAGCCTCGGTGGACCTCACACTCGAACCGGAAGTATCAGAAGCGCACCGAGACAACCAATGCCCGATACCGGCGAGCTCGAAAAACGATTTACCAAAGTTTTAGTAAGTCACCACACGCCATTTTTTACTTTTCGAATGAAAAATCACACTAAAAATCAGCGAATCGAGTCTCGATTCCGATTTCAAGTGGGCTCTTGAGTTTTTCTTCGTGTGAATCGAAAGAACGGGGGCGAATAAATTTTCTCACGGGTCAAATTGACCCACTGTGTCAATACTCGTTGACAGCTGTTTTTTATTTACACGACAATGACAACGTCGACAAAACGCTCGTTTCTACTATCTCGAAAAGAATCTCCTTGAAATTTCCGTAATAAATCGCTCGCCGACGTCGATCGATCAATCGACCGTTAAAAAAGTATTTAGCTCATTCATTTTGACGTAACGACTCATTAATGACACCCAAAAATATCTACTCAGCCTTGAGAAAATTACGGCTCGTAATTTTTCAAAGTGACATAACGTTTTCGATCATTATTATAATTATCCACAGCTTGTTCTTAATGCAGGTAGCTGTTGGCAGTTTTTCAATCGTAAAAGACCATTAAATTCATGATCCTGAAGTTTCCATCGTTGGAATGCAACGGAATTCTGTTATTTCTTCAACAGAGCTCGTAATTATCATCCAATATTTTGTCCAGCCAATAAAACGTTCGTCTCGCGACCTAAAAACTCAGTAAACACGATAAATTCTCATGATTTTCAAAATTCAGTAAATAATCAATAGAAAATAATTTTCGTTGAATCTCAACGTCGCCAACTTCAGTGTCATTCAAATTCCGTTCAAAAACGTTGTTGATTACGAAATTTCAATAAATTGCATCATTGGAATTGAACGAAATTCTGTTATTTTCTCAAAAAAGCTCGTGATTATTATTCAATATTTAGTCCGGCCAATAAAACGATTCCCTCTTGGGACCAAAAAACTCAAACGACGCGAAAAATTGCCATGATTTTCAAAATTCAATAAATAATCAATAGAAAATAATATTTTTCGCTAAATCCGTCAACGTCGCAAACTTCAGAGTCACATTATTCCGAAATCTCGTGTTTTTTTTATTTGGTAACAAAGATCGTGGAGAAAAAACTAATTGTAACATTTTTCTTGACTTTTTTGAGCGCGAAATAAAAATTAGCACAGGGAAACGTCAGCAGAGAATTTCAGGCATTCTTTACGGTATAATATAACGTATAAGTTACGAGAGATAGGTCCCATATATTATGGTATACCTTGCATATATACATATACATGGAAAGATTTTTAATGCATAAGCAACAGAGAAAGCGAGAGAGAGAGAGGAAGGTCTATACAGAGATAGAAAATTGTGGATAAAGCGTATGCGCTCGTTGATACGGATCAGCCATACGAGTCACGTTACAACGCCTTCTTCTTCTTCTTCTCCTTCTTCTTCGAGATGCTGTTGCTGCACGGTGCTCCGGGCTATGCAACACAACCATGAGCTCTGTGTCTCTTTCCCTTCCTCGCATCACGGCAGGAGAAACGTCAAGAGATCTTTCACTCTGTTTTTCTTACTTTCATTGCGTTTGCTCGTGGATTCGTTCATTTCGTTATGACAATTTTTATCAATACTCTCGAATATTTACTGAAAACAACAATGGGCAATCCTTTACTCCAACTTTATTGACGATCGTGAAGATTCCACCGTTGGAATGCAACGCAACTCTTTTTTTGGAATCCAAACACAAAATCGGTACGAATAATTGACTTGATTTTTGAAGCTGAACTAAAAATTCATAGAAAAAGCATTTTTCGTATGACCCTGAAGTTTGCATCGTTATAATGCAACGAAATTCTTTTTTATCTTTAGCAAAAGTGATAATTCAAGTGCAGAATGTAATTACGATGATAAAATGATCGATTTTAAGCCCCAAAAAGCATATCGCCTGAATAAATTTGGATGATATTGAAACCTGAACAAATCATCAATGAAATCAGATATTTTTCGTTGTATTCCAACGTTGCAAACTTCAGAGTAATTTTCTCGTTGGACCCCAACGTTGCGAACTAGTGGCATATATTTTTTGTACTCAAATTTGTTATTCTATGTCGTGTAATGTTATTTCAATCTTATTTTTGAAAGCAAAGCCAAAAATGCAAATGGAGTGGCCGTGTATGAAAATTTTTGCAAATCAACGACTGAATGCCAAAGAAAAATTCAAGTTTTTTGCGCACTCCAACGATACAAATTTCTATATCGTCTAATTTTATTTCAATTTGCCAAATTAGCTAATTAAAAAAATTGGTCATATTGATGAGAGTTTTTATCACGCGAGAAATGGAAATTCGACATTCTTTTGTCAGTCAAGGCGAAAACATCGTACGATTTTTTATTTCACTATTATCAATTATCAAAAAAATGAAAAAATTTCGTGAATTGCCAGCTAAATTTCGTATTTGTACATTTTATTGAGTGGCTATTCAATTTTGTGAAACGTCGTGCAGGAAATTCTTCATAATTTAGAATCGATGGAATTTTTTTCTCTTTTTTTAGTGGTAATTTATAGAATTTTATTATGTCCGAGGGAAATAAAATTCTCTGTATTGACTCTCGTTAGTTATTTGCATGTACAATATTATTTATTCAAAAATAAGAACCGTTGGGCATTTTTGTACGAAAGAAAATTGAAACCCACGACTATTTCGTCCCCTCCACTTGAAACCTGTGTGTGAAACTCAATGAATTCAATGGTCCGATTCATGAAAGCTCGCCACTGTTGCTCGTGGTCTCGCGTGGCACTCAAATTGCTTCAGCCAGTCTCTCTCTCTCTCTCTCCTTTTCTTTCTGGATACTATTTTTCTGCTCGTTCTTCCCTCTTGATCATGCAGCTCGGATTATCCTCGCAGACTGCGTTGCGAACGGACTAAAAAATATTACGACTCTGAATTTTGCAACTTTGAGATTCAAAAATTATTATTTCTATTGATTATTTATTGAATTTTGAAAATCATGACAATTTTTCGTGTCGATTGAGTTTTATGGTCGCGAGAGGATCGTTTTTGTGGCCGGATCAAATATTGAAGAAATAACAGAATTTCGATGATTCTAAAGTTTCCATTGTTGAAATGCATCGAAATTCAGTTATTTTTTTGCAGAGCTCATAATTATTATTCAACATTTGACCCAGCCAGTAAAACGATTCTCACTTGCGACCAAAAAACTCAATCGACACTAAAAATTGCCATTATGTCACAAATCCAATCCATAATCTATAGCAAATAATATTTTTCGTTGAATCTCAACGTTGCAGACTGCAGCGTCATGAATTTCGTGGCATTCCAACGATGGAAACTTCAGGATCATAAAATATTCGAGTAAATTAAACGACAAAAATTGACACTCAATTTTTTTTACGTCTTAATTTTCTTCTTTTCCTTCGAATTTATAATATTTTCAACTCGAGCGCTCTTTCCCTGGGCTAATAAACACGGTGCAATGTTGCAATGACAAAAAAAAAGTCGAATGACGTCAGTCCTCGTGTACATGAGCTCATCGCGGTCTTGAATCGTCGTGTGCAGGATCGTAAAATTCTTATCGCCTCGAGAAATTGAACTCGAAAAGCCACTCTAAAATATCGATCGACCCAGCGATGAGGAAAAGAAAAAATTGAAGAAAAAACAAACCGAAATGGTAATTTTTCAAATTTGAATTGCATCGTCGTTCGGATGAGCAAATTTTTTCGGTTTAATTTGCCGGATATTTTCAAATTTTCGGATTAAATTTGCTCTTAATGAATATTTTGATATTATTTGACTAATAAAAATATTTTTATATATTTTTGGAATAAATTTTCATTGTTTTTTGGCTGGAAAATATTCAAGTGCCACCCAGCATGCTTTTTTATGGGTCATGAAAATTATTTTCCTCCTACTATTTAACTTCTTTTTCGGGCGATCTTTGTGCCTCGTTCACAAATGAATCAAACCTTCTCGCCCACGCCCACGCGAAGCGAACGAGAGAGAGAGAGTACGACGAAGAAGTCTCGAAACACGAGCGCTCGAGCTGCGTACAAGTTGCCTCGGGGTTCTGTGACCACGACCACAATGCACGAGATTCCCGAACGTACACAAATCCTCCGATACATTAGTGCCAACGTCGCTACTAATATTCAATTAAATAGCAGGAACGTTTCGTGCAAAGTCACTGATCGTGCAGTGACGAAAACGAAAAATTTATTCCAATTTTTCAAACATTCTTTCACATCGTCATTTTCTTAATTAATTTCATTTTCACGGAATTTTCATTTTTGTCCACTTTTCTTCGTCTTTTCTTCACGATTATAATTTGTTGAAAAATGTTCCCACGTTGATGTGCAGCGAGAAATACTCGTTCGTGGATTTTATTTTGTTGCAAATTCAGTTTCCAAGATTCACGAAAATGATTGAACAATTTTGGGTCCGTTATCAATGAAAGATTTTTTTTATTTCTTTGCAACGATGTAAACTTCACTTTTGCTATTATTTTTTCGATTTTCGTCGATTTTTCATCGAATCGCCCGTACAAACGTATGTTGGCTATTGTAGGTGTTGGGTTCGAGCGGCCAACGACCAACAACACGACCAGAATACATATTATATGGCATAGTTAAGTGTGCATATATATTTTATGTATAAATACGTATATACCGGGCGTTCTGAGCTGCGCTTCGATCACATGATCATTTATATATTTTCCCACCTCTAACGGTGCATTTAAATGTTTTTCTCGTTTGGAATGTTGGAAAAAATAATCGATAGCGCAAAAATGCCTGAATTTTTTGTCCATATTCGCGATACTCGACATAGAAATTCTGCCAAATTAAATGACCAACATTTCCGTCAATTTTTCTCATCAGTGAATTTATATGACATGAGAAAATGGGCAAATAGAATCGAGAATCGAACAATTATAGTTACACAACAGAATTTCCAGGTGACCTTGAATTTTGGTTCATTTTTATCGTCCAGAATTCAGTTGTCATGGGAGAGAAACAGAATTTTGTTTTATACGAGAAAATGATGAAAATTAACTCGCTGCAACGTTCGAATTAGCTGAATTTCATGATCCCGAAGTTTGCATCGTTGGAATGCAACGAAATTTCGTCATTTCTTCAGCAGAGCCCATAATTATTCAATATTTGCTCCGGTCAATAGAACGATTCCCTTGTGCGACCAAAAAACTCGATCGACTCGAAAAATTTTCATGATTTTCAAAATTCAATAAATAATCAATAGAAAATACATTTTTCGTTGAATCTCAACGCTGCAAACTTCAGAGTCATACAATTTTAAGGTCATTTCTTGATATTATTGTTTTTCGGTACAATTTCGATTTTTTATTTGAATTTTATCCAGGCACGGCCGAGTCGGCTGTTCCTGAAATGCCCCATATACGCGTATACACATATATAGAAATGAGTTTACACAGTCGGTGGAGGCGCTCGTTGTGAGTCTCTCGTTCTTTAGTGCTCACAGCAGCTCGGTCGGAGACTTTTGCCTCTCTCGGAGAGAACGAAAGCCGCTCGAAACTCTCTCGCGCATGGACCCGAACACGATCGACTCCAACATCTCTTTTTCTTTCTTATTTCGTCGTCTTTAATCCCCTTGTATGGGATAAAATACGAGAAACGATGGACAAGAGTCCTACGACCTTTCCTAAACTCCCCGAAACTGGTCACTCTAATTTTTACATTTTTTTCCTCGACCCACCAATAGAGAAATTTTATTTTTCCTATAAAAATGGTCGGGATCATGACAGTTTCGAATTTTTCACGCTGAAAATTAATATTTGTTGGAAAAGATCAAAATTTTGTCATTACAGCAAGAAATATTCTGAAAAGTCTTCTTGGAAGGCAAATTTTTGTCATTTTGAGCGTTAATTTTGCTGACAGATCCGGTAGAAACGAAATTTATTGCGGAAATGAGGGAAACTTTCTGAAAATATTTAGTTTATTGAGTTCGACGAAATATCGACGTGTTTTCAACAAAATTTCATTTTCAGTGCAATTGAATTTTCGTTCTTGCCGTTTTTTTTCGCATTTGTTCTTATGGACGAAAAATTTTACCACGATTAAAATTTTCTTCAATTGTATGAAATGAGGTAAAGTTTGAATTTTGATTGCCACGACATCTGCCAACTTATGGTCTTGTTTGCACTTGTTCTCGAGTCCGTGTCGTTGCTGCTCGTGACGAAAATGAAAAAAAAAAAAGAGAAAAAAGTTAAAATTTGGGGAAATAAGAAAAAACAAAAAACGTGGCAAAGGCGTCGAGAAGTTTGGAAAACTATAATAAACTTGAGTCGTTCTCTCTCGTCTCAAAATTCGAGTCTTTGCGACCGAAACGCCACTCCCCTTCTATATCGGTCTTACCCGTGAGACTTTGATTCTATTAATAAATGAGATGTTGAACGGATACGCGGGCGTGTGTGTGAGAAGCACGTTTCGTCGATCTTGTTTTTGTTTTCTTTTTCTTTCCTTCTTTATTTTTATTTCTCCCTTTTTGTATTTCATTCTCTCTTTCTCTTTATTTTCTTTTTCCTACTCTTCACTGCCAAGGGTGCGAGAGACGACCAGAGTTGACGCACACACACGCTCACGCACATGAATTTTTATTTTTCATCTACGAATGCAGGAAAAAGTAAATATGCCACAGTCGACGAACGAGACTTTGATTCATGAGCCCAAGGGCATTCCTAACGTTCGTCATTGAAACAAAAACGAAAATTCCACCATTTTCAACAGCATGACTTTTTTTTCCTACCTCGAACGATCCAACGACCAACCGAACTTTTCATTCCGTTTTTTCCATCGATCTCATTCACCCCAGAAACGGTAATTTTTTTTTCTGCCTATTCCATTAGCCTGGGGTCGTAAACGACCCCAATTTTGAAAAATTCATATCTCCGGTAAAATTCAACGAAAAGACATCAACTTGCGCTCATTCTTTTCGTTTTTTTAATGCAGAATCACGTGAGTCTCGAACAATTTTGCTCGAAGTCAAAAAGTTAGTCAAAAATGCGGTAAAACGATTTGAAAAAACGGAAGAAAAAGCGCGTGATTTCGAGAAAATTAAATTTTGTAAAAAAACGTTCGATATTTTGTTGAACACGGTGAACGGAATATTTTTCGATAATTTCAAAATTTTCGTAATTTTGACAATATTTTTTATTTCCAACAAAACTGTCAGCAAAATTTACGATTGGAACGACAAAAATTGACTTTTTTAAGAGATTTTCTAGAATATTTCTTGCTGCGATAACAAAATTCTAGTGATTTTTGAAGAAAAATTAGTTTAACGTATCCAACAAAATATTGATCGTTTCGATCATAATTTTCTTCTCAGTGGGGAGTCGTTTTTGACCTCGGGTTACCGTTCTAGGGTTAATATTTCATTAAATGTCCGAATTAATTGTTTACGAATCCAGACGTCGTGCATGACCGTGCAAAAAAAAAACTCTACTCTTTATTGTCTCGGGAATTAAGTCATTCGCCCTGGACATGCTATTCAGAGATAAAATCTTTGAAAATGGAAATTCCGATGAAAAAACGCGGCTGGGCAATACGTTCGTCAGCTTCCGTAGACTGTTAACCGCATGGATATCCTCTCCGCATTTCCTACGTTAATAGGAAACGTACATGTGCCAGTGTGTGCGTAAACTTATATAGATGCAAAGTGTGGACGATACGTCGTTGTTCCCACTGAGTCATACGTTACTTTAGCTCGTGAGTGAATTAAGATGACCGTAGTCGCATTGTTGCGCCTCAAACACAAGGAAATAACTCGAAAAATTGTGTTGCTCGCTATGAGATTGCGTAACGAATAATTTTCCTCGCTTCCATGTCAAACGTTCGTTCGCTCCGAATCGTCAACCGAGACGACGCTAGATAGTAAAACAAAATAACATGTAAATAATGCTGCTTCAATACACATATATATGTTTACCAACACACGAGCAAACTGGCAATTGGTTCTCGTTCACGGAAGTGCATTTCAGATTACGCAGTTTTGCTTTTTTTTTTTTGTATACACAGAGAACTCTGATGGCAACAATAGGAACGAGTGTGCCTTCGAAATAATGAGATTTGCATTCTGTTAAGCGAATCCCCAACGATTTGCATGAAAAAATACTGGAAAATAGATTTTTTTCATCCTTTTTTGAATGCCTTCATTTCATACGCTTGAGGGACACAAATTAAGCGATTCTCCTAGTTTGGAATGACTCTGAAGTCTGCAACGTTGAGATTCAACGAAAAATATTATTTTCTATTGATTATTTATTGAATTTTGAAAATCATGGCAATTTTTAGTGTCGATTGAGTTTTTTGGTCGCAAGAGAGGATCGTTTTACTGGCCGGACCAAATATTGAATAATAATTACGAACTCTGCTCAAGAAATAACTGAATTTCGATGCATTCCAACGATGCAAACTTCAGAATCACAGTTTATAACATTTTTATAAACTATTTATACAAAATTCTACTACAAAATTGTGGTTGTGGCCTTTTCACCCAAAAACTACTGAACCAATTTTGATGAATCTTTCACATAAATGAAAGCTCATCAATCTTAATGGGTTTTAGACTGTATTGCATTCCGATAAATTATTTCTGGGGAACCTGAACCAAATAATCACATTTTTCGTCAAATTTTCGACTTTCAAAGTTGACAAGCAACTAAAAACTGATAATCAATCAAAAAAATGCTAATTACGAGTTTAAAGATCATTCGAAAACGAAGAGAGCTGGAGTGACGGTTTGTGAAAAAAAAATTTATAGCGATTTGCGTAAAATTCAAATTTGGAGATTTCGAAAAAAAAAAATTCACTTTTAACTGGCCCGCAGGCACGGCTAGTTAATTATATTATCCTGTTAATGAACTGGGGGAATAATTGAATGAAATTATTTGATAATCGATTGGATCTTGCTAGGAAAAAACTGTACCGAGAAATTTAGAAATTTGAATGGGAAGTTCAAATAAGCGAAAATATTGCTAATGGTTACTAAGTATCTGGAATTTTTTTTGCTCACGTTTCGCTTCCTTTTTCGACTCGCTTTTTCGTCTTTTATCCTCCGCACCCTCGCTCCAGCGGCTTCAACCCTTTCTTCACCCTCTCGCTTCTCCTTCGTCTTCTTTTTTGTGCTCTTTCATGAGCTTCCCTTTCGCGTGTATGCGGATCTCTTTGGACGAGGAAAGCGTGTGGTTTATTCATCCGTGTTTCGCTGAGGGCAAAATCGACCACGCGTATTTTTTCTCCTTCTTTTTTTATTTTCTGCCTCCGGGATGAAACTCCCAACGCAAATAAGGGTGTCGTTTTGCCTCCGGCAATTTTTCTCCTGCAGCGCCAATTTTTTTTCATATCTGGACGGAAAAAATGGTGGAATTTCGATCAATAATTTGCATCGGGAAATCAATTCCACAGGTTTTCTCGTTAACCTTTTTGGTCGTTCAAAAAATTACACTCCTCTCTGAATAATTAATTAGTAAAGAAAAAAAAGCCCCATGCACATTTGCCTCACGTGCAGATTGAGTTTCCAATTTGCAGCAACGATCTCTCTAAATTATTCTCCCCTCCCCCCCCCCCCTCCGCCTCTTTTGCCGCACACGCACTTTCATGTTCCTTATGATGACGCTCTTTTAATATGATCTCGTTGTCCCATCTTTCGTTCTCGCTTTCAGGATCCTTTCATAAATCACTTTCGCTCATAAATAAATGGCTGATTAAAATAATTCAACGGTGAAAATTTCATGCCTCACGAAGTCATTGTCCTCTTTCTCATTCTTTCAGTCTCTCGCACATTATTTTTCACTCTCGTTGGACTTTACATCAGAGCCAGCCTTAAAAATATGACTCTGAAGTTTGTATCGTTGAGATTCAGCGAAAAATATTTTTTCTATTGATTATTCATTGAATTTTGACAATCGTGACAAGTTTTCGTGTCGATTGAGTTTTTTGGTCGCACGAGAGAATTGTTTTATTGGCCGGAGCAAATATTGAATAATAATCATGAGCTCTGCTGAAAAAATAACAGAATTTCGCATGACTCTGAAGTTTGCATCGTTGCAATGCAACGAAATTCTTGTTTATCTTTTGCAAAAGTAATAATTCAAGTGCAGAATGTAATTACGATGATAAAATGATCGATTTTAAGCCCCAAAGAGCATATCGGGGCTGGATGAATTTGGATGATTATGAAACCTGAACGAATCATCAATAAAATCAGATGTTTTTCGTTGTATTCCTACGTTGCAAACTTCAGCATCATAATTTCGTGGCATTCCAACGATTCAAACTCTCAGGATCAGGATTAAATGACTGTCTGTCGATCGAACATCCAATTGGCATTAATTTATTTACCATAATTTCTACTGTTCAAATATCACTGTCCACCATTTAAAGTTTTTTGATGATTCTGAAGTTTGCAACGTTGAGATTCAACAAAAAATATTATTCCTGTTGATTATTAATTGAATTTTGATAATCATGGAAATTTTTCTTGTCGTATGAGTTTTTTGGTCGCAAGAGAGAATCGTTTTATTGGCCGGAGCAAATATTGAACAATAATTATGAGCTCTGCTGAAGAAATAACACAATTTCGTTGCACTTCAACGGTGCAAACTTCAGGATCATGTTTTTTGAGCATCAATTCATTTCTTAAATTAATTAATGTAGCCTGATGAATTATTTTATTGCAATTAACGTACTTTTTAATTGCTACAATTTTTGTCTCCCTTTCTTTTAATTAGAAAAAATGTAAATACGAGAAACACTTGTGCAGGTTACGTTCCGAAGATGAATCTACCCTCTCGAACAGACTGCCATAACCAACCCCAACCTACGACCCTTAATTCAACCGATCCCCAGACATGTCTCCCTCTTTTTTCGGATCTTCCCCATGCTATCTGTATGTATGTAGCTTTGTGTATAAAAGTTTTATGGATCTCGAAATCCCTTAGAAGCTCAACGTCCTTGATTCTCTCTCTCTCTCTCTCTCTCTCTCTCTCTCTCTCTCTCTCTCTCTCTTTCTCTCCCTTGTCTGTCTTTCCAAGCAAATCTTGTATATACACGAACGAAAGGAGAAATTAATGGGGAGTTCACCCCCCGTTTACCACGCCAGATCGATTATCGCGTCGAAATAACGAGCCCCTTACCCTGAAATCGTACTTTGTATACGAATTCGTTCAGCTCGTAAAACAGGTGCATCGTGGAATAACAAAAACGTTAACAAAAACGGGATCAAGGACTCCCGAATTTTAGTCCCTTTTTTTTCAGTCGAACTTGAATTCATGTTTTTCTCGTAACGAATTTCCTTACAGGCGACCTCGAAAATCTTATTTCTTGTGTCACCATAACAAAAAAAAAGCCTCCAGCCTCACTCACGGTGAAAAATATCGTTTCGAGTTTTCCTCCTGAAGGACTTTTTTGCAAAATGCACATGAAAACGATGAAATTTCCAGTTTTCATAAAACTGAAAATTAAATAAATAAAAATCAGTCGCTTCTCGAGAGACGTAGAAAAGCGGCAATTCAAATATCCATTAAACAATTGTTGTCCTTACGAGTCTCGCACTAATTCATGGTGAAACGAAGAAAAAAAAAATAAGAAAAAAAACAGTAAAAATGACATGCGTGAAATCGAGGGTCACCGCGCGCGGAGAGAGCAAATAAACTCTTGCGAACAAACACAGCAGCATGGAACGATGTCGAAAGAAAGAGAATGAGAGAGAACCGAGATAATACACGATATATAGAAAATGTGCACGATGATGTCATTCTCAGTCGATCGTTCAAGCAAAGAGTCATTCTCGGTGCGTGACGTGAATTTATCATACTTAATTTTAGATCGAGCTCTGCGGTTCATGAACTTTGTACTACACTCTTAAAGATGAATTAAATAATAATAATAATTCAAAATAACAACAATAATGGATTTATAATTCATAATAAATCGTAATTCGCCGTTTACGCTCATTATTAATGAAAATTATTTGGCGACCCCCAGACGACTTTGAATTCTCCTTCGTCCTCCCGTTTTTTAATCGATTTGAAGCCTTTTCGATGAATTTTTCAAAATTGGGGTCCATTTATCACGCCAGATTACGGAAATAGGAAAAAAAAACTACCGTTCTAGGGTTAATAAAATAATTGTTTAAATTTCGAATAAATCCGTTACTTTACACTTTTATTATTAAAATCACGTATTCGCCTACATGCGCATGTGAATTTACGTGTGTTCGTTGATGTGTTAAATGTTCACCACACCCTCAACGTCCATGCAGGATTCGCGAGCATGTATAGTCTCGTGGATCGTGATGATGAGGCGTAAATTCACGCGAGAAAGTGAAATTAAACATATGAGCGAGGCGCGACGAGAACGTCAACTTTGCACGTTCGCTACTTCCGCTATCTTTATTTTCCCACAACGAAAATAACGATATCAACGATGATAATGCTAAAAATAATGATGATTATCATGTTGATATTAATTGAAAAAACCAACACTCTTTTAATTGAGTTGATTAGTCCTTTGTTTTTCTTTTTATTTTGTTTTTTTTTTCGTAGCACAATATTTAATTTCGAGTTTTGTTGGTCTCGCTAATGGAAGAAAGGGAATGATGAGCATATTATGTACTGGATACTCACGTGTTGTTTTATATAGACTTTCATGTACCGATATTTTTGTACGTGTGTGTTGTACGTTTAGAAGAGGGAAACGGCCACGGCCAGGGCCCTCGACCCTGCGGACTCTGGCGCTATCGATTGTTCCTGGCTGCCTGCCTTCCTCCTCTATTTGCCTCTGCCAGCCTGTCTGGCTCCCTCTTCTCTCGATTGCTCAAACGCACACGTACATCCCAAAGCTCTTTTTCCACACCCTCCCATTCACCTATACAAATTTACTCACAGACTCTACGCACACACACACACGTGAAAAATTTTATCGAAACGAAACGCTGTTTCGATAAAACCGCAAATTATTCAATTTCTTTTGAATCTATCGCTGAATTGACCATTTTTTCTGGACTTTGTGAGCACAAGATTAACCATTTTGTGTCCGCCAAATCCTCAGGCTATTCGGCTTTTACGATGTTTTTAATCGTCGAAATTTTGATTTTTCTGCTTTTGTCTAAAAAAAAACTTTCAAGCGGTCTCGAATGAGAAAATCATCGCGTGAGACTCGAAAAACAACAAATTTTCGAAGTGGAATTGAAAAATGTTAATTGATTCGTGGAATCAAACTTTTGGAATGAATTTTGCAATCAGGGGCGACGCTCGATTCGATCGCAGGAAGACCCATTGTTCTTTTTTGGTCTTTTGGCTTTTGTCTATCGTATCGAAATTCTCGCTTATCATTTATCACGGACACATATTTATTCCAAGTCACGTTTTTTACTCTTCCTGCCTTTCGACGAGGCCTCACACGACCACGACTCTTTCGACAATATGTGCTTGGCGGAAAAACATTTTTTTTTTCTTTCTCACGTTCTCCATCGATCAATAACACACATCATTTTTTATTTATAAAATAAAAACTCCAACTTCCATAGCTGGTCTCACTATTTATTGATCTTTTTCTTTTCATATCGTTACGTTTGCGTGAGCTCCATATGAAAAATTGTCCTTAGAAATTATGATGATTAATCGTAAAAATTTTACGGTCGCTTCAACTTTTTTAAACTTGGCGACGTCATGATTTTTGCAACTTTTTAATGATCCTGAAGTTCGCATCGTTGGAATGCAACGAAATTCTGTAATTTCTTCAGCAAAACTCATAATTATTATTCAATATTTGGTCCAGCCAATAAAACCATTCTTTCGCGACCAAAAACCTCAATCGGCACGAAAAATTGGCATGATTTTGAAAATTCAATAAATAATCAATAGAAAATAATTTTTTTCGTTAAATCTCAACGTTGCAGACTTCAAAGTCATACTTTTTAACAAACCGTGGCTTCAATTGTGAACGCCTTTCTATGGGGAAAATTGAAAGTTGCTAATTCGAGACGCATCTCGAATTGTAAACGTCAGAATTTTTTTTTCATAAGAGAAATTTGTTAGTTTTGCGATACGTTAATAATCGATCAATCATTTTCGATCTTGAACCGTTGGTGAGTCTAATTTCTCAGACATCCTCAGCTGGAATTTTCTTTTTCGTATTTCCACCTTGGAAATGTTACGAAATTTGTTCATTTTTCATGCTCACAGTGTGATTTGAGTTCCGTGGAGAAAAAAAGCTAAAAGCAGTAAAGAAACGTTGATATATATTCATAAGTAACAAAAAGGCCCACTTAACGTTCATTCTAACTCGCGACTTTATACTCGACTATATTCACGTCTCTTCTACGTTATTTCCCATCTCGACGAGTTTTCTTGCTCCAAAAGACGAGACGACACCCTCGCACTTATCTCATCCTCTTTCCGTCCTTCATATTCTCTTCTCCCTTTTTCATCAAATGACGTTCTGCCATTCGCACTGTTTGCTTCCCTAAGTGCAACTTGACAGACTCATCTCTCTCCCCTCACTCATCTGGCCATTTTTTCCCAAACAATATAAAAGCCTATTCGAGCAATTGAACGAATTGTTTCCCGAAACATTCGATTCGATCGTAGCTAAAAAAAAGCTGGACCAAAATTCGTACTTGAAAGTTTTCTTTTTCCTCATAATTCTAATTCTTATCTTCGTGCGATTGTGTCTTTTTATCTTGAAGAGTGAGGGGCAAAAATGAGACGTGACATCGATCAGAAGAATCGAACAAAAAAAAAATTATCCTGAAGTTTGCATCGTTGGAAAAGAAAACTCAATCGACAAGAATAATTGCCATGTTTTCCAAAATTCAATAAATAATCAATAAGATGAAATATAAGAAAATTAAGTTTGCTCGAAATCGAAGTTTAATGCTCTGTATTTTTTTCGACAGGCCTCCATGGATTTGCCTCCGGACAAAGCGAAGCTTCTCAAACAATACGACAACGAGAAAAAATGGGACATCATTTGTGATCAAGTGAGTGATTTTTTAGAATCTCTATTCCCAAGACCTTTGAATATTCAGGTCAATTCGCCATCAGAATAAGAATCATGGAATCTTTCGCGCTCACCCTATAGAAATATATAAAAAGCATGTGTCTATAGATTTACTAAACTTTCGAACGTAAACGCGCAAAATGCGAGCCAACAAAATGGTGGGATCAACGCTCTCGTGATCTACAGCAGACGTTCCGTCATTCACGAAGCATAATGAATTAAAAAAGAAGAACAAAAAAACTACATAGAAACGATATCATTTCTCTGGAGGGAAATAATGAATGACGCAATGCTCGTCGATTATCGTTTACACGAGTTCGCAATCGCGCCTCCTTCTCCTTTTTTCATAATCTCGATACTCCGTCGTTTCATTCAAACGTCAAGCTAATTTTTTTTTTCTCTTTCGTAACATTTTATTTTCGGCGTTCATTCATAAAAATTTTCAACCACTTTGTGGATTTTTAATCTTGATATTTCGATCAGTGCAAATTTATGTGAATCATTTTTTTGTTCGTCTAAGAATTTTTGTTTATTCGGTAAAATTAGCAATGGACGAAGTTTGTGCGGTTTAGAATTTTTTTCCTCGAATCTCCAAGGAAGCCAGACTAATTAGCTCCGGGACGTCACGTTCGATTAGACTAAAACTGGAGGCTAATGGAAGGCAGAAACTTGACTTGTTTCCTTGTTCGCTTGTCTGGTCGAATTTAGTGGAAAAAGCTCGAAGCCCCTCGAATTTTTCATTCGGGGTGGGAAAAAAAGGAGAGAAAGTGATTAACAAAAAATGAAAAATGAAGAAAAAAAATCCATAAAGGAAAAGGGATGCTGGATACGTTAGTTTTTTCTGTGCTTCATCATCGCGGAATGGAGGAAAGGGAGTCTCGGTCTCTTTCTTTTGGCATCGTTTATTGTAACGTATAATAGCGCGGCTTGCATTACATCCGTCTCGCGTTACCCCCCTCCTTTTTCCTTATGGTCCTTTTGGGCTTTTACATGATGCCTAAAAAAAAAACGAATAAAAAATCTACACCCGAGCACATGCTCTTTTCACTCTCTCTCTCGGTTTCTCCTCCTTTCGCTACAGACCCTTCAAACCTCTCGATTAAAAACACCCGGACCCTGCTGTTGGGCCATACGTCGATAATATACAAAAGAGCACACTCGGTCAAAGATGCGGATTAAATTTCCTCAGGGCTAAACACACATACGGGCGATTTAACGATCAAACTTTCTTTCAATGTTCTCCCGCGATTATTCTTCTTGTTTTCGAAGCCGGAAAGCTCATAATTTACGAAAATCATTTTGCATAGCAAGCACACGAAACTTTGGACCGGCGAACAAAAATTTAAAAAAAATCAAAATATTAAAAAAAGATCAAAGTTTTGACAGATTTGAATGATGCTGAAATTTGCAACGTTGGAATGCAACGAAAAATATTTCAATTTATTGATAATTCGTTCAATTTTCAATGTCATCCAAAATTCTCAAGCCAATATGCTTTTCGGGTGGCAAAAATCGATCATTTCATCATCGTAATTACATTCTGCGCTTGAATAATTATTTTTGCTAAAGATAAAAAAGAATTTCGTTGCATTCCAACGATGCAAACTTCAGAGTCATAGATTTGAAGAATGGATGAATTCTCACATTTTTATCGCGGCTAAACTCATGAAATGAAATTATTTCTGTAATTAACCCTGGAACGGTCATCTTATCATTTTTTTTCGTTACCAATTATGAAAAATTCTTATCTCCGGTAAAATTAAACGAAAATCGATCAACTTGGGCTCATTTCTTTCGTTTTTAATGCAGGATCACGCGAGCCTGGGGCAACTTTGCTTAAACTCGAGAAATTAGTCAAAAATGCGTTAAAACGATTAAAAACGGGAGGACGGAAGGAAAAAGCGCGATTTCAAGTCGCCTGGCGTCGTTTTTGACCCCGGGTTACCGTTCTAGGGTTGAACGAATAGTACGAGAACGGAACGAGCACGAGTAAAAAAAAGGAGGGGAGGAGCCGCGACGTCAAGTATCCAAAAAAGTTTTGAACAGCGTAAAATCGATAAACACAATGATCTTATGACAAATGAATCCCGAACGGCTGTTTATCACGCAGAGTGGTCCATTAACGGAGGCTCGAGACTTCGGAGAACGTTGCCGTTAATCTTCGTCTATCGTAATTGGAGTATAATAACGATAATTCTGATCAATGAAATTTCGGAATGAAATATCACAAACTGCGAATTTTCTACGATTAATTTCTCACAACAATGATGAAGACTCGCGAGGGAGTCCAAAAATAACTGCGAAATTTGAGGCGATGCCAACACGATAGATTTTTATTTTTTAGTATTGTTTTTTTTTGTTTTTTTCAAATCGTATTATTAGCATGTAAGAGATTTCTCTTTGAATCGCGAAAGGTTCGATGCTCTGAATGTATTATACGCCAAGTTATGGGTGCCACGATTCTCTCGTCGAGTGTTGTTGTTGGATATGCCATATCGACGAGGGCTGATCGTCATCTGCATGTACTCGACGACTCCAATCGTGCAATCGTGATTTTACACATATATGTACAATGTTTATGTATGGGGAATTATGTCGAGAGTCTCTGTGAACGCGAATGGAAAGTCTTTCGTCTCTCGCGTAAGGCTAAAGTACAAAGGACTCTGAGAGAGATGCTGGACTCGAAAATTTTCTTGAATAAACGCCCAAGGGCTGGAGAATCGAGGGTATGGAAACTTTTGGTCCTCCTGTTGATGAATAAACTTTTATGATTTTTTATTGCCTGATCATTGCGAAGTGGAACGATATTATTTTGAGAATTTCTTCAACGCATCGAATCCGTCTATTAATTATTTATTTATTTAACGATTAAGCCAACAGTTTTTTTTTGTTTCATTTGCTTTTTTCTCGTTATCGCTATTTTTAATTGTTGTCTCGATTTTTCGATGCATAGTAACGAATATGCGAAAACGAGATTTAACTTTTCATCTTCTCAGTCTCTCTCTCACACTTTCGCAGAGGCGTCACGAACGAGATCGTGAGTCATACGAGGATGGGACTCACATGAACAAAATTTCTACGAGTCGTTTCAGGCACAATTGACTTTTCTTAATCTTTTCGTAATTCCAAACCGATATGCTGCTTAATTCAATTTTTTTATTAAATTACAACATTCGAGAGTTTGATTATTTACCTTTTGGCAATAGAACAAAAACAAGCTCGTAGCTTTTACAAATTTAAATGATTTTGCAATTACTTGGTTGATTGTATTTCGAAAATCGACGAATCGTGGACTCTCGTCTCCAGCAAATTTTTTAATCGACCTTCATTAATATCAAATTGTATTTCTCATTTTCCTTTCGTTTTCCAATTATCTAATGTGTTTTTTTTCTTTTTATCGATCGGAGGAAAAAGGCGTTACGCCGCCTCGGCCAAGCCTTAAGAATTGCACTTTCACTCGTTTCAATTACACGCTCGTCGGGAGAGTTCATCGTGATTAAGCTGTAAAGACTTAAATTTGCCTCCCCTTTCCCTCCTGACAGATTTTTTTCATCTTTTTTTTCCCTCACGAGCGCTCTCGTTATTTTTATTCAGAAAATTGAAATTAATTAACAACGATTATCTCAATTATCTAGTTTTTTCGAATTTTTATTTTTTATGGCAGAATTTCTTGGTTCGTAAATATATGGAATTTTTTTCTTTTATGGTGTTTTAGATTTTTTGACAGACATTCACTCTCAGGCTGAATGAATCAACGAAAATATTTATGCCATGACGAAATCGTGCAATTGCAATGTTTTCTTACGACGAAATGTTTTTGTTATTCATTTTTTACGTCAACGAAAACTTGTCGGATGTGCAAATGAAAAAAAAAAACCTTTCCCTCTTCTTTTCGTTTTGGAGGCTCGGAATAAATCGAGGCTTCTTAGAAACCACAAATAATATATGCTTGTGTGTGGATAGAAGAAAGAAGTCTTGAACGGAGGATTCGGGGTGACGCAGACTCGCTTCTTCTGTAGAGAAGGGTTTCCCCCTCCAAAAAAACTTCCCTCTTCCCTCTCGACCCTTTGATTAGCCGAGCAAGAGATTTTAAATGTCCACGAAAAAATTGTGTCGAATATTGCAACTAAAACAGTTTTTTTTTCAGCTCCCTTTCTTCAAAAATTGAAGCTTTTCTCACAATTTCCGAAACAGGTTACGATTGAATTTGTTTTATCCGCCGTCGATCGATTCGAAAGAATCTAATGATAAGGAAATTTTGTTTTTGAAAAATCACAGAAATTTTGTCATTGCAGCAAAAAATATTCTAGAAAGTCTCTTTGCACAGTATATTTTTGTCATTCCAATCATGGATTTTGTGGACAGTTCCGTTAGAAATGAAAAATATCGTCAAAATAACGAACATTTTTAAATAATCCAAAAATATTTAGTTCACCGTGTCCAACAAAGTATCGACGTTTTTTGGCAAGATAAAATTTTCAGTGCAAAATTTCATCAGTCAGAGTGAAGTCACAAATTAAATAAAAATCGATCGTTACTCCAACGAATTCATTGGAGCATAACAAAAAAAAAACAAGAAAATACCCTACAGCTGATAAATATTTGTCATTACAGGAACGAGTTCAAGCGAAGGATCCGCCCTCTCACTATCTCACCAAGTTACGGACTTATCTCGATCCAAAAGCCTCGCGAAGCCATCGGGTAAGTTGGAGAAAATCTTACCAAGATCGTGATTGATGAGCCAATCCACTTTATTACGCTCAATGATCAATCTTCAAAACGAGAAAACGATTCACATTTCCTATGGAACAAAAAAAATGATTCTGAAGTTTGCACCGTCGAGATTGAACGAAAAATATATTTTCTATTGATTATTTATTGAATTTTAAAAATCATGGCAATTTTTCGTGTCGATTGAGTTTTTTGGTCGCAAGAGAGAATCGTTTTATGGGCCGGAGCAAATATTGAACAATAATTATCAACTCAGCTGAAGAAATAACAGAATTTCGTTGCATTTTAACGATGCAAACTTCAGGATCATAAAAAAAATTGTTCTTTTTTTTCAACCGTTGTTGATCCAATGAAAAAATTCAATTCAATAATTATCGCGACAGTTCGTTCATTTCTGACGCTTGGCAGTTCCTCTGTGTGCACATGTGCCCGCCTGTGTGTAGACTGTTGCTCATTCTTAATGCAGGAAATGTATTCATCGAGTATTTCCTGCCCAGTTTGTAGTATTTATAAACCTCGAGTCCTTGACTCTCGAAATAATTTTCAATCATTTTCATGTCCTTTTTTATTATTCACGCCTCATTTTTCGAATAATTGGCAAAACTTGAAAATGACAATCAAATGTTAAAACGAACTTCCGCACCGTAACTTTTTTACGAATTTTCGTATTTCCGGTCTTGGAACGTTCCATTTTTTATCACGGTTCGTCGTATGTCTTTTTTTTCGATTTTGAGAAAAGGAAAGAGACAAAAAGACCGATACTAATCCATTACACAGTCGTATCGTTTCTTTACGTTCTTTCAGAAGAGAAAAATGGTCGGGGAATCGACCTCGACTCAGGTCCTTCGAGATTTGGAAATTTCACTTCGTACCAATCATATCGAGTAAGTTTAAATAATTCATTTTTCCGCCGCTATTTTTTGTTCCCAAAATTTCTAAAAAAAGGATCGAAATTCTTTCCGATCGATATTTAAAAAATACAATAAAATAAAAATGAAATGAAATATTGAAAAAAATCTTAATGGACGAAAATCGTGAGAAAAAATTCGTTCCAATGTCAAACAAGTTTCTGAAAATTTACACTTTATTCCCCGTTGAATTTTAGGTGGGTAAGAGAGTTCTTGGACGACGAGAATCAGGGTCTTGATGCGCTTATAGATTATCTGAGCTTCAGATTACTCATGATGCGACACGAGCAACGCTTGCTCGAGTCGCGAACGAATTCCGAAGAAAAATTACAAACGAGTAAGCGGAAACCAAATTTTTCTGTCAAGGCGGATACAACGGAGAGTTTCAAAACGAAAAAAAGCTTCAAAACACTCATTTTTAAAATTTCTCTCAAATTTTTCATTTTTTTTTCACACTCAAGAAATTATAACGACGACAATGTTCGTCATTATATTTGTTATTATTGTTGGTTGCCCAAGTGATTGAGTTTTAATCGATTCTCGATAAATATCGTCGATATTTAGATTGAAAATTGTTTGTATTTTTTCGTTAAGGTGCTACCGCGACCGATAATTCATCGTTGAACAACGGATGCCTCAGGCCACCTCTGCACGAGCTTAAAGACAGTCCAGGCGTTAAACGACGATCGAGACACGTAGCTCGTTTAAACATGGGCGAAGCTAAAGACGACATTCACGTTTGCATACTGTGCATGCGCGCCATCATGAATAACAAGGTAAAAAGAAGAAAGTCAAAAAAATCTATTCTCCGAAGAAATCCTCGTGTTTTCCCTTTTTTTCTTGCTTTTTACTTTGAAAACGAATAATTTTGTTGTTTTGCTTGCAGTACGGATTCAACATGGTAATTCAACACAGAGAGGCGATAAATTGCATCGCGCTCAGCCTGATACACAAAAGTTTGAGGTATTTCGTTTTTATTATTATTTTTTTCATCGAAAAAATTAACTTGTGCTTTTGGGTTTTTGGTGTTTTAATTTTTGTCGATCATTCCAATTTTTGTTGACACTTTATTTTGTTTTTCATGATTTCAGAACGAAAGCTCTGGTCCTGGAACTTCTCGCTGCGATTTGCCTCGTTAAGGGTGGTCACGAAATCATTCTCTCGGCTTTCGATAATTTCAAAGAAGTCTGCTCGGAAAGACGAAGATTTACAACCCTCATGGCGTATTTCACTCAATACGACAATTTCCATATCGAATTTATGGTCGCGTGTATGCAATTCGTTAATATCGTCGTTCACTCCGTCGAGGACATGAATTTTCGTGTACACCTGCAATACGAATTTACGAAATTGGGACTCGACGAGTATCTTGAAAAATTACGACACACCGAGAGCGAAGATTTGCAGGTTCGTGAAGATCTCTTGTTTTTTTTTTTTTTTCTATTCATTTTTAATCATCTCGTGTTTTTTGAGGTCTCGGTAAGAAAAAAAGAAAAAAACGTTCCGTTCATGTTTTTTTTCGACTCTCATTTGTTTGAATTTTGACACTTTTACGATTATCTCGCGATGTCATATTATGAATTTTGGAAACCCGTTAATATGCTGATGTACTCGTTTCTTTCAAGGTTTGTAAATTTATTCGCCCCTCGCAATTCGCAGGTACAAATCTCAGCGTATCTGGATAATGTGTTTGACGTTGCTGCCCTCATGGAGGACAGTGAGACCAAGACTGCGGCTCTTGAAAAAGTTGCCGAACTAGAGGACGAGCTAGGACACGTGAGTGATGATATATTTTTGGCATTTGTGATTCATTAGTCTCATTGGCCGGAATTTAAAGTCTCGAGGTATTATTATGAAAAAACGACTTTATTTGGGATCCTTTAGAAATTTCGTATAAACGTTCTTGGAATAAAAACCAACATTTTTCTCCCATGATGTGCTGACGTTTAGAATTTGAGATTTTTACCTCGCAATTTCTAATTTCCTCCGTCCAAACGCGTGCAAACGTCGCAAAAATTTAGTTGCATAAAAAAACGTATTTAGCATTTTTTTCGCAAATCGCCAGAAAGGCCATGGCCGAAATTTTTGAAGAAAAATCTTAAACACATTTTTTTGCAACTCACAAACGAAACGTGACCGGAATTTACAGGCGTTTGGATGGGAAAAATTGGAAATTAAATATCTCAAATTCTTGACGACAGAAAAGTTTTCTTCATCGGAGAAAATTGTTAGTTTTGGTGTCAAGAATGTTCGTACTAAATTATTAAATAATCCTAAATACAGTTTCCAGCCCAGCTTGGATTTCCGAATGTTTTTACAACTGCTGATCGATTCTAATGAAAAAGTTTCATTGTTTTAACTGAAATTTGTTAACGGCGTAGAAAAATGAAATATTTTTGGTTGCAGGCTCACGATCGAATGGGAGAATTGGAGCGAGAATCGTTGGCGAAATTGGCGGAGCTCGAGACTGAATTAGGGGCGATTAAGATCGAATACGTGGAGGCTCTCGAAGCTCGTCGTATGGTCGAGGATGAATTGACCGCTCTGAAACGTCAGAGACAAGATTCGGCGAGACGGCAAAGCGTCCTCGAAAGTAAAATCATTGAACTTGAGACACTCACCGGTACATTAACAAAAGGGACGAGCGTTTCTGGTCTTCGAAATGGCTCACCGGCCAATTCACCGACCTCCGAAAATTTCGTTTCCTCCACGACCATCCCCAACTTGCCATCCCCCAGTCCACAAAATCCACCTCCTCCTGCTCCTGCTCCACCTCCACCACCTCCACCTCCTTGTCCACCTCCTCCACCGATGAACTCTCACTCAACAGGAGATTTCAAAGCTCCTCCATCGGCTCCTATACCGCCTCCGCCTGCAGGCATGATGCAAGCTCCCGATGGTGCTATGACCATCAAACGAAAGGTTCGTTTCCAAATTTTGCATCTCCTTTTTTGGTTTTACCAGCATTTTTTGCTCGTTCCCTGAAAAAATTTCGTAGCCGAGAGAAAAAAACGTTGGAAACCAAAAAAATAAAAAACGACAGAGTCGTAAAAAGTTTTGTATTCAATCACGAAAATTTTTCGACTGAAAATGTTGATTTTTTGTGAATCTACAATTTTTCAATCGTAGCAAATTTCCAAAGTTGGACCTGAAATCAAAAAATTTAATTTTTTCGATCAATTTCGTAAATTTAATGGGATTTTTTGCGAAAACAGGTGCAAACAAAGTACAAATTACCGACGCTCAATTGGATCGCTCTAAAACCAAACCAAGTACGAGGAACGATATTCAACGAGTTGGACGACGATCGTCTTCACAATTATATCGACTTTTCGGACTTTGAGGAAAGATTCAAAATCGGGATTGGAGGCCATGTTGCTAATGGAACTAATGAGATCGATGGTTTGCAAAGCTTCCCGAGCAAAAGATTCAAAAAGCCTGAGAATGTCTCTCTCCTCGAACATACGAGGCTGCGAAATATCGGTAATTGAACAAATCAAATTATTTATCTACTCAAAATAAATTTCTACATATTTTTCATTATTTCTTCCCCTTTTTTTATCCATTTAATCCAAAAAGTCGTATTTTTGTTGTTTTCCCTTACATTTACGATTCTGAAGTTTTCATCGTTCAAATGCAACGAAATTCTGTTATTTCTTCAGCAGAGTTCACAATTATCATTAAATATTTGGTCCAGTCAATAAAACGATCCTGTCTTGTCACCCGAAAGCTCAATCGACAAGAAAAATTGCCATGATTTCCAAAATTCAATGAATAATCAATAGAAAACATATTTTCGTTGAATCTCAACGTTGCAAACTTCAAAGTCATCTTCGTTTTTCTCATTTTTGCGAAAATGCTAAAATGCTTGGTGCCCCGTTGTTTTTTCAGCCATATCAAGAAGAAAGATGGAAATGCCGGTGGAAAAAGTCATAACGGCGGTCAACGCACTCGATCTCAAAGTACTTTCACTCGAGAATGTCGAATTGTTGCAACGTATGGTGCCTACGGATCAAGAGGTAACGAGCAAACAAAAAACATTCGATCCATCTTGTACGCTTTATTTTCATAACATGAAAATTATCATCATTGTCAGAGCAATATCGATGACAAAAATGATCACGATCAAAATTCGATGAATATTTATGAATAATTATGATAAAAGTATTCAAAAAATCATGAAAAATTAAAATTCTATTGGAATCAATAGGAAAAATGTTTGAAACGTCAACCTTTTTGCTCCCTATTTTGAATTTTTTAAATATTCGTTGCTTTTTTCTTCGTTTTTACAGATTAAAGCGTACCGCGAGTACATAATCGAAAAGAAAAACGTGAATTTGTTGACGGAAGAGGACAAATTTTTGATGCAACTCGGCAAGGTCGAAAGAATATCCACGAAATTATCGATAATGAATTATATCGGTAATTTCTTCGACAATTTGCATCTCATAACGCCCCAAATACACGCCGTTATTTCAGCCGCTAGTTCGGTCAAGAGTTCGAAAAAATTGCGCGCCGTTCTCGAAATTATTTTGGCATTTGGCAACTATTTGAACAGCAGCAAACGCGGACCTGCTTATGGATTCAAACTACAAAGTTTGGACACGCTTCTAGACACGAAATCAACCGACAAACGAATGTGTCTTTTGCATTATATCGTCGCAACGGTCAGGCTCAAATTTCCTGAGATTATTAACTTTGAGAGCGAGCTCATGTACATCGACAAAGCAGCGACTGGTAATTTTGATTTTATTGAAAAAAACAAATTATTGACAAAAATTAAAAAACAGAATTTTTACGTTTTACTCGGTTTTTTTGTTTTTTTCATCAATTTTATAGTCTCGATCGAAAATATCACGACCGACGTGCACGAACTCGAGAAAGGCATGGATCAGGTGCGCAAGGAATTTGAGCTGAGGGGCAAAGAGAAACACAACACCGTGTTACGCGACTTTTTGAACAATTCCGAAGAGAAATTGCGGAGATTGAAATCAGACGCGAGAACCGCTGGCGAGGCTTTTCGCGAATGCGTCGAATTCTTCGGCGAAAGCCCACGACAAGCCGACGCCAATACATTCTTCTCCCTCCTCGTCAGATTCGCGCGAGCATTTAAGGTTCTGACCCTTTGATATTCAATTATTTTATTTCTCCAAAAAGTCTTTATCGAATTTCGCTTTGCAAAAATTTCTCTACGATTTCTTGAATAATTTCTAAACTGAACATTCCAAATTTCATGCTTTTTTGTCCAGGCTGCGGATCAGGAGAACGAACAACGTCGCAGGCTCGAAGCGGCCGCCGCCGAAGCTCTCAACACGTCCGAAGAAGTGATCAAACGAAACAAGCTCAACCAAAAGAAACAACAGGTTCGTGTCAATTTTCGTTTTTTCATTTTTGGTGAATATTATTTTATCCGTTTGTGATTTTTTTGTAAGCGAGATTGGCGTCTATCGCTTCCGGTCACATTTTTTCTGAGCATGCCCCAACTTGATTGTTCCGAATTGAAATTTTTATGATTTGCTCATTTTTCGTTACTAATTCGACTCGATTTTTCTCGTAACTAACCAATTGCCAAAAATCGATTAATTTCCGTTTTTATCGAAACGTTCATTATCGTTTGTCATTTTTCAAATTTTATTCGATACCGAACTTAATTTTTTTCTTTTTCCATCACGAGGAACTCGTTAGTGAACGTTTCCATTTTTCATTTCATACTCACTACACACCGTCACCAAACACACGGGTCTCTTTCTCTCTCTTCGTCTGCCTCTTTCTCTCTCTCTCTTTCTCAACATCAACGTGCTCAAATTTTTGTTTGTGCTACAACAAAATTCATGACGCCTACAACAAAAATGTACATAAAAAAAAACGGTTCTTTAAATTTCTCGTGTGACTTTATTGGAAACGATGAATTAAAAAAGAAAAAAAATTGGGAAAATATTTTGCATGTCGTGAGAAACAGCATGGTGTTGAAAAAAAGGTCGAATGTGTCGTCAATCCAGTCGGTGCTCAATTTCGAGATTGTTCTGATGGGATGATTGAGGAAAAAAAACTTTTTCAGTTCGTCTTTTTAATTCGAAGAACGAAAATTCACGGAATTGATATTTAAAAAAAAAAATGGACGGTTGTAACTTTCGAATGTTTAACGTAATTGTTATTTTCGAAATTTACGATCGTCTCGAATTTGTTCATTTTTTTCGTGACTTTTTTTATTCGAGGAAAAATTGGATTTGGAAAAAAATTCTTTCTCGATTGCCCTAGTGTTGTTGTTTTTCTTTTTTAAACTGGGAAATACTCTCTCTGTATTGTTGCACACAATTGTTGCTAAATGTTTTATTTTGATTTTCTTCTCGTTTCTAAAGAGAAGGAAATTCAATTTGGAAAAATAATAATTGATAAGAAAAACAAAACCTCATGTCAATCGTTCTTATTTGTTTCTTATTTGTTACATATTTATTTGGGGATTGTAAAGACACCGAAATTTTGCTGTAACACGAACAAGAGCCTGTTGTTACACCGGCATCTTAACGAACTGGAGCTCAGAACGTAACATTTGTTAGAGACAAAAAAAATACCGATTCGCAACATGTAAGTCTTCTATCCCTCACTCGCCACTCTTTGTTTTCATCTTTTTCGCTCTCTGTCTTTCTTTCTCTCGTTCTCGCTGCCTCCTACATCGTTTATTTTCTCCATCTTCTCGAAAAATCTATTAAGGCATCCGATAGTCGAGGAAACAATCAAATTTGAACCACTCGTCAAGATTGACGAGAATTTTCCGTTTCGTTTTAACTCCCCTCAAGAATTATTTGTCAGTTTTATATTTTTCACATGAGACAAAAAATACTCTTGACAATCAACAATCGCCATGGAACGGTGAAGCTTGCTTGAGAGAAAGAAATAAAGATCCACTCTTCACTCGCTTGTCACGAAATCATTTCACTCGCTGAGCTCATTCAACACGTGTTCGATTCATTATAAATAATCATTATCAACCTTCATTATTTTTTGTAAGTGACTTTTTCTTTGCAAGTACTTGACTCCAACGATTTCTTTATTTTTCATCCAAATTTCTCGCATTCATGTACGTTTATTTTTTTCACATACTAATTAATACCAGTAATTATGATTCTGAAGTTTTTATCGTTGGAATGGAACGAAATTTTGTTGTTTCTTCAGCAGAGCTCATTATAATTATTCGATATTTGCTCCGGCCAATAAAACGATCCTCTCGTGAGACCCAAAAACTCAAACGACACGAAAAATCGCCTCGATTTTCAAAATTCCATAAATAATCAATAGAACAAATATTTTTCGTTCAATCTTGTCAACTTCAGAGTCGTCCTCAAATTATTTGTGACCACTAACCCGCTCGACCCCAGTCTAACGAATTGGAAGTGGATTTACCTCTGTTTTATTAACGTGGAGAAATATTTATGAGAATGGATTTGCAAAATAATTAGAGCATAAAAGCAAATTTAAACGATTGCGGAATTTTCGGACTAACTTGAACGAACGTCTGTGTCGCGAATTCGTGGAGCATTCCACGGGACACGAAACAAGCCACACTTTCTTGAAATTAGTTGGAAAGTTGGGTGAATTTTTTTTTTCACAAATTTCGAATTTCATGCCATCGTAAAAATTTGCATTTATATGCTCGAGATTTTGCATTTTCATGATGATTGAAATCTCCTGGATTACTAAAGCATGTTGTAATACAACGCAACTGTCTTATGAGATTGACATTCGTCACCAAGATCACCTGTCAAGACTTTTCGTTTTCTTTTTTATTCTCGAACAACGAAAACGTATTTATTTATTTTATTAATTAGCAATTTATTATCGTTTTGTGTATTTAGTTAATTTTTCGTTTTGTTTTGTTCTTTGTTTTTCGTTGCCTTTTCTTTGGGGATTTTCTGTTGGAAATTTATCTTGGACGCCTACGTCAAGGACGCGGTGATAAATGAATTGAAGAACAAAACTCGTATGGTTCAGGAGAAGAAACTGCTGCAACAGGACGAGGTTTACAATGGTGCGCTCGAGGATATATTGTTGGGTCTGAGGTCAGAGCCTTATCGTCGTGCCGACGCTGTCAGACGGAGCCAACGTCGCAGAATAGACAATCATCGATTATCGCGAACTGCCGAAGAGCTTGAACTTTAAAATGAAAGAAAAATTAGAGAAAAGAAAAGAAAAAACGACGAATTATCGTCCGAACAGTCCAATTGCGTGGGAGAAAAAAAATTGCCAGCCTGGAACGAGTCTCCAGAGTGTTGATAAGTTTTTTTTCACTTCGCACATGAGTCACGTGTCGTCGGTGCTAAGAGAACCGCGCAAAAGATATATTATTATTTTTAGCCGTCATTGCAAAATGCTGAATGCATCTTTCCTTTTTCTTCACTCGTTTCTCAAATTTGCCATTTATTTTTTTTACTTTTTCTTTCCTTGCTGACATTCCGTCGGAGAAATTGAAGGAAACTTCACCATTTACCAATCGTCATTTGTGTTTCTTCTTTCTACTCATCCTTCGAGACTAATTCAAAGAGTGAGATTACGAATTCAATGCCGATCACACAAAAATCGTACAAAAATCCATTTTTCACGCACAATTTTGCCTGAATACATTTATACCAACATTTATATTTAAATACGATTAATATAATACGGTTAAGCGTTTAAACAAACTAAAAAAAAAACACGAGTGATATTTCTCTGTCCTTAAAAAGTTTAAAGAAACAAACAAAAGTTGCCATATTAATAGAAAAACCGAACGCTACATTCCGTCGAGAATCTCGTGATTTTTTCCATCACAATTTATACGAAATAACGAATAGCCCATTTGTAACGGTAACTATTCTCTTTTGATACATTTTCAAAAAACGATAACAACAACAAAAAAACACTTTTTTGATACACTTGTATTTTTTGTACGCTCCCTAAAATTCACCTTAGAACGTGAATGCAACAACGCACAAATTTAGCCGAGTACGACCCGACGGATTTTTCACTTTTTATACGTCCTACGATGATACAATAGCCAAGCATTTATAACAAAAAATAAATAAAACCAACATTTATAGACAAGGAACACGAATAATCGATAGGCAAGAAAAAAAGCGAGAAATGACAAATACTTGTAAATATCGTTGTAGCATATCTATATTTGAGAACGTTCAACAACTATAAAATAATGTGTAATTATTATTATTATTATTATTATTATTATTATTATTATTATTATTATTATTATATTTACCGTTTATTATTAATTTGCCAATGTGATGTTTAGATAAAAAAAAAGAAATATCTATTATAGTAGTTTGAGAAAAACAAATACAATATCTTAGCAATATTATCGAAATCCGATGTAGGAATAAAAATGAGAAGGAAGAAAAGAAAGTTTGTCATTGAAATTGATAAATTGCGAAATTACGGTTCAATGATGATTATGCAATTGGGATATGATCATTGATGAAGGGACGAGAAACACGATATGTGAAATTCACACGAATTTCGTTGCCAACGTTGTATATATATTGAAGAGAAAAACAAAATGTAAGAAGTTCGTTACGGAAATACCCGGATGGAGGGAAAATGTTTCGCATTTTTGTATACAGAAAAAAAAACACAAATAAATAGAGAACGAGATTGGGACTGATTAGTGCCAATCTGTCGCTGCCAATTAATTCATGATTTTCATGATTTTCTTCTGTTTCGTAGCACATTCATAGTTGTGAAAAAGAACCAGCTTTTTGTCGAATTGTTGGACTGGAACGTTTTACGGAATTCACGAATTTATTCAATCCTCACGGCCTGCACAGCCGACAATTCCGGACAAGGACATTTTTTGATCGCGCACGTTTGCAGTTTTTTCCAACCCACTCGGTACTCGGTGAGGTCGAGCCACGTGCCAGCTCCCGAAGCAGCCGCTGAGCGAATGGAAAACGCTTGTGACCTTCGTCGAAATTTGTCAAGTTTTTCCTCATCGTTTTGGGCCCGATTTTTATCAGGAATCGCGAGTAATTTTATCCATTCCGCATTGTTTTTCATTTCCGGAATGACCTCAATTTTTTGGTGCCATTCAGTTGTTGATTCGCAAGAAATTTCACAAACGGCACTTTGATTTTTGCCTCTGCTTTCAAAAACTGGATTAAAATAATGAAACTCGATGCAAACTTCAGCGTAATTCCGAACAGCCAGTGAAAAAATGCCCATATCAGAGTTGTTGGTGCTTTAATTACACTCGATGACTTTCCGTCCGTCATTATCGATTATTATCAATACCAGAAGCCATAACTCGACACTGATACACCAATCTTGTGGGTCAATCACTAATAAGACTCTATTACTGGCCATTAGAATACTCGAATCACGAGAACAGGGAAAAATCTTATCTTGATCGTCGTCGAATTTGCAGGTCTGGAATTTTCTGTTACAATTTCTAGAAAATTTCATGCAATGAATAATTTTCTTTTTTTTCCAATAGAAATAATGCGTGAGAAATGACTTTAGTTTGTTCTTTTTTGCTGACGGATCTCTGAGCATCTTCAGGGAACAGAATGAATGGAAATAATTGATATTTTTCGTTGATTTCTTTTATTATTCAATCGTTCGATACGACCATTCTACATTTATACCATAATTCGTGTAACATATTGTTTTTATATACAAATATACAATATACAAAAAGGCACGGTATATCTACATATACTTCAGTTCGCATAAAGGGGTAAAAAAGAAAGTGCGATAAAAATATTTCTAAAAAATATATATATATATATATAAATATACATATAAATGGTTATAAAAAAGCTGTTGTTTAAAGTAGGCAAAAATTTATTTAAAAAACAAACTCCTTCGATGTATATCAAACTCTTGTTGCGTTGAATTTTTCCTGTATTTCATCCGCAAAAGTGGAAAATTGTAGAATAGGAAAAATTACGTTTGATATTCAGCAACTTTTTAAAAATCTCCTTAAAATCGATATTTTTAAGAAAAATAAGGAAACACGTGTTGCTATTTTTACGTGGGGGAGTATATGAATTTTACGATGATTTTTTTTTCGATTCTTTCGACCTTGTTCGAACCTCGACTTCCGTTTGGTTTCGGAGCTGTACGGAGATGGTGTCTGGAGGGTCTGAATATCAGGTTTGTAGCATTTTCACCTCCGCGTTCATTATACGATTGCTTACTTTCGTTTATACGTGAGTATTTGTATGTTTATAGTTTATTGCTGCCATATTTGCTTAGAAAAATGTTGATAAGTGAGCCTTGAAGCTTTTCGATTGATTAAATGCACCTCAGGATCAATTCCCTACTCAATTAATCGAGATTTATATAATCGGCCATTATTTTCGTGTCAAAAATTGTTTCCCATTTTTATTTATTCATATATATTTTTAAAAAAAGACAATTTCATTAATGACTTTTTGGTTTTGAGCACAGGGACGGCCTGAGCAGCAAATTTAGTCTGCGTATACAATCGCGTTCGAGCATTTTAATATGCGACACACTTTTATCGAACGCCCAAAATCTTGCCATGCCTTTTTTTGTTTCCAGCTATGGAAAAGCCTGACACGATACTTCGTATAAAAAGAGAAGAAATTTTCGATGACAGTATGATTTATATTTTCTACGTTTAACCATCGACACAGTCTTAATTTGCGTATTTTTCTCTCGCTCTCTCTTTCTCTGATTATTCATACGTAGCTGTCGTGGAAAATCAGCCTACGAAGTGTTTCACTTGCCACTGCAAATTGAAAAAAAAAAAAAAAAAACAATTTTCATCGCACGTTCGTAAAAATACGTTCCGATCGTTCGACTGGACCTAATTCAATGTAAATAAAGGAATGTCAATAAATTTCAGCCATTCTTCCACGTGTCTTGTGCGAGGGAGGGAAAAAATAAAATAATAAAATAATAATAATTGATTTTTAACGTTTATTGGAAACACGTTTCGAAGTTTTTTCAAGAAAAATCATAAGAATTTCAAATTCCGGAGATTGAGAGTGATAACGATTGATTTGCTTGAAAAAAAGGCTGTGGATGGATTTTTGTGTCATGCATTTGTTTTTTCTATAACGTCCGAAACGAAAAAGTGTAAACAAAAGTGGAAGCTGAATAACGATTAAGATAAAACATGCAAAACAAAGTTTCCTTCTCACACTCGATGAGTCTGGAGGGAAAAAAATAACCAACGAATTAAGGGTAACTTAATACTGATTTTGTTGTTGAAGGAAGAACGAAAAAGATGGAATCGATGATTTGAACGAAAATGTAGAAAAACAAAAATGATTCTCGAACGCTTGTCAATTTCCACAAAAACTTGTTGTTTTTCTCCCATTTTGTATGACTTTTTTTTTCCTTCAAGTGCCAGTGTAACGTGGCAGCACAATAATTAAACTTAATTTTGTTTATCCACAGCGGCTCTTGAACACAAAACGGTTGCAAGTTTCATTTGGCTCTTATGGCATGGATCTAGTATTTGGTTTAATCTGTATTTTTTGCTTCTCTTCATTTCTTTCCGATCTCTTACTCTCTTTTTTCTATACTTTAACGTATATTTATGAGTATAAATATTAATTAGCTCCGGTTCTGTTTACCAGGCCAAATATGTTAAGAGCTTGATACGCCTTTAGCAATAATTCCATCGGTTTACACGAATACCAAAAACTTTTCAACGAAAAGCCTTGCAGCTGCTCTGAAAAGCGTGAGATTCGGGCCACTTGATATAAATGCAAAAAGCCCGATAAACGAAACCGGATTACATGTATTTTTCGTATACGTTGAGATTCGAATGGAAAACGAGCCGAATCAGGCAAAAAGAATGACAAACAAATTTCCTATCCAGTGTTTCATTTCGCAGCTCAATTAGCATCGCAACGTTGATAATTAATAATATAACAACCTAGAGGTCTAAGTATCAGTTATAATGAATGAATTATCATTTCAATTGTTTGTTGCTAAAGACACAATGCAGTAAATCATGAAAATAAATTAATTCTCGTTTATCAACACATATAATTCAGTTCTCATCATTTTAAGATCTTTTCCCTTTCTTATTCTCCGTAATTCGCGTGTAATAATAATTAATAATCAATAATAATAATGATATTGTAAAAAAACAAGTTTTTGGACGAACCAATCTGTACAAAGTATGAAAAATTCAACGCTCGCGTTTTTCAATGGCGCGCATACTTTTTTGTCTTATTTTTTCGTTTTTTTTTTTTTACTGTGCTCGTGTATATATATTTTTTTTATATAAATATATAAATTCATCATCGTAGAAATTATGGACAACGCATAAATATAAATCCTTAAATTTATACATATACACATACATGTATATAGCGGTTTGTGTATGTGTATATTGTATATATATATATTTATGTATAGAATACAAGTCGCTATTTACACAATATATTATTATTATTATTGTTTGCGTTCGTATAAATTGAAAAATTCTCAACTCTATCAATATTTTTATCAAAATGTCGCGGGAAAGAACAAGAACGAAGACGGCGAAAAAACGATGGAAAATTGTTGGCTGTTTCATCGGCGATTTTGGGGCGGTAAAAAATTTGGTGCATATTTTTGCCGGCTTAATAAATGCAATTGGTTTTTTTTTTTAATGTGCCAAAACGTTTCTAAATATTGTCCATAGAAAAGTGTAAATTCTACCACTATGAAATCGCGGTCACGATCCTCGCGTTTTTGCCTTTTTTTTCGGTTATCATAATTTTTCACTTATTGGAGCATCAGCGACTCCAAATTTCGATGCAATATTGTGTCTTTGACCGCGTTGAATACGACCTTTATGTTCTCAGTATCCACCGCCGTCGTAAAATGATGGAACAACGGCTTCCTCGGATCTCTCTTTACCGATACAAACATATCGAGTATGAAACTCTGTACGTCCTTCATGGAATGTGAATCACCGGTGAATTGCGGAAAATACCAACTGACGTTCGTGTCCGGTGATGATACTTTTCTCTCTAACAAATCCGTCTTGTTCAGGAATAGGATTATCGACACACCACCGAATATCATGTTGTTCACTATCGTGTCAAATATGTTTCTTGATTCCTCAAGTCTGTTGGTTCTCCTGCAAATAGCCACCGGAACATTAAGCTTCTGTTTTATTTGTTGTATCATTTTTAAACTTAACAAAGTCGATAAAAATCGCATCAAGTCTTGAAATATCGAAAGGCATTCGTAAATTGGGCCAAAAAACTTGATCATACTTAAAATCTCTTGAAAATTTCAACGAATTTACCAAGAAATACGATGTGATAATTTTTTTATGTGTTTTCTAGCAAAATCTGACTAAATTCGGACCGAAAACTCAAGTTTTTTGTTTCGTTTATTGTTTCCTTCCAAATATGCAGATCGATCGGGCTGGATCGAAATTCTTGCAACTTTTCATCGACTTAATTCAACGAAAATGGCATAAAGTCTTGAAATATCGAAAGGCATTCGTAAATTGGGCCAAAAAACTTGATCATACTTAAAATCTCTTGAAAATTTCAACGAATTTACCAAGAAATACGATGTGATAATTTTTTTATGTCTTTTCTAGCAAAATCTGTCTAAATTCGGACCGAAAACTTAAGTTTTTTGTTTCGTTTATTGTTTCATTTCAAATACGCAGATCGATCGCGCTGGATCGAAATTCTTGCAACTTTTCATCGACTTATTTCAACGAAAATGGCATAAAGTCTTGAAATATCGAAAGGCATTCGTAAATTGACCCAAAAAACTTGATCATACTTAAAATCTCTTGAAAATTTCAACGAATTTACCAAGAAATGCGATGTGATAATTTTTTTATGTGTTTTCTAGCAAAATCTGACTAAATTCGGACCGAAAACTTAAGTTTTTTGTTTCGTTTACAGTTTCATTTCAAATACGCAGATCGATCGGGCTGGATCGAAATTCTTGCAACTTTTCATCGACTTATTTCAACGAAAATGGCATAAAGTCTTGAAATATCGAAAGGCATTCGTAAATTGGGCCAAAAAACTTGATCATACTTAAAATCTCTTGAAAATTTCAACGAATTTACCAAGAAATACGATTAAATGATTTTTTTACCTGTCTTCTAGCAGGACTTGATCGAATTCGGAAGACGAGACGAGAAACAATATCGACGTGACGCAATCGAAACACTGGTACCATTTTTGTCGCTGCGATCGCTGTCCGCCAACGTCCACAAACAAAAATGGTATGTTGTTTATCGGTATAACGAATTCTGAAATTCCTTTAGTGGCTTTCCTACAGTGCAAGATATCTTGATGCGTTGGTACATATTCCTGAAGGCGAACAAATGCATAAATTATCATTGATGCAAACAAATTGCCATCTTTTCTTTCCATTTTTACAGATTCCATAAAACATTTTGTTTGATATACTCACAACTCTCGCAATCCTGTCGAGACTGTCCAAAAAATATTGCACCGAGTCACTCTGTAACGGAATGTAAAATTAAAAAACTCAAGTTTGGAAGAAAAATTTTTTTCTCCGTTTACGATATTTCGCAACGTAACTGAATGGCTTTTTAGGCCACGAATAAAATGAATTCAGGGACAAAGTTCGATCCCGCTAATTTTCTTTTCGAACTCGTCCATTTTCAATCCTGCATCTGGATTCTCAGGTTTTATGGTGAAAATTTTCACACGACGATTCGTGGAAAAATCAATTTTGAAAAATACATTACCAACTGAAATTCCCTTCGTCTGTCGAAAGCTTTTCTGATGGAAGCGTCTCGCCATAGGCTCTGGAGAGACGGCACGTAATGCAAAAACAGTCTGGCGTCCAAAATCATTGTATTCTCGAATTTCAACAACTGATAACCGATATCGTAATTCTTTGGATTTTCCCAAGGTATGTTGAGCTTGTCTCTTGCGTCCACCAACACTTTCATACCTTTTATTATGTTCTGGTAAATTACATGCTGATATTCCTTTATCAAGTCAGGCTGGAATGAAAAATTCAAAATCAACCATGAAAAATCATGCAAACGCTCCGACAATCACAAAATTTGTGCACCAATCAAATAGCAAGGAGAAATGCTACCGAAAAATACATTTTCAATTAATTATTTCGATAATTATTCCGCTCGTTCCAATTTTCTAAGTCCATTCAATTTTCAAATAGCAAACAAGATTTTGCCGTAATCAATGAGCAAAAATACTGAACTGAAATTCTGTCCTTTGCTATAAAAAAATAATTAGCATTCGGCGCATTCCAACAGTGCCAAATTCGACAGTTTGCGTGCAATAAAGTGATTCAAAAAATGCCCAATTACAGATTTTAATCCGTAAGCATCGCATGTCGATGAGTGACAAGAAAAAATCTCTGCATCGCTGATCATTTTTACAATTTGAGTCCATTTTTTTCCAGTGACAATTTGATCGTGAAAAATCGACATAAAATGGAAAAGTTGTTGATATTTTCGGAAAATGGGAATTTTTTCTATCCTCACTGGTTTGGAATTGTTTGGCTTAGGCACGAATGTGACAAGTGAACTTTGAAGAGAATACAAAAGTACAAAATAAATAAGAAATAATTGAATGAACCGAGAGATGGAAAAGTGATTCGTTGGTTTGCATAAAATTCGGGAAAATCTGGGAAATTGAATTTCTAGCAAAAGTTCTGTATTGAAAATGCAAAAAAAACGGGAACGCATTGTAAGAAAAAGAAAATAAAAAAAGTATAACATTGCTAAGAGAGAGGGAAAAAAAAAATGACAATTTTTCGTACGAACCTCGAACTTGATACCGTGAATAATTCGCATCTGTTTAAGAAAAGTAGATTTTCCGCTCTCGCCAGCACCGAGTAGCAGAAGTTTGACTTGTCGTCGAAAAGCTTGTCTGTCTTTTTCGAGCATCCTGTCGATTTCTTGGCTTTTGTAACGTTGCTCGATCTCTTCAGGGCTGAATTTGAATCTCAGGCAACAAGTGCACGACCACGTTAAAGAACCCGCCATCTTGATTATTTTGCACCCCCTCCCCCGCCCGCCCCACTTTTTAACAAAATCTAGAAGCGAAAATAGTCGGCGATTGTTATTTTTTTTTCCGGACGGCACAGGATTGTTTGCCACAGGATCGAACGTCCTGTACGCTGCGATCAGTGGCCAAATTTTTCTTTCCTAACCTCAAAATAATGGCGATGTTTTTTTCCTGACCGGAAGTATCGAATGATGAATGGCTATTCACTCGCAGTCTTTTTATCGCGAAATTGTTGAAAAACGACGGGGGAAATAATGGGAAAATGATTGCGAGAGAGAGAGAGACGAGCGGCGGGCGTCAGTGAGCCGCGAAAAACGGCGGGGAGGCGTAGACCGATCGCCGCATATTTGTCTCACCTGGGCGTGAAAACTCGCCCGGAATCTTTTGTATCACTCGTGTATATCTATACCAACGACACTAGACACTCTATATACACCTATGTATTAAAATAATAATTACTATTACCAAGTAACGTCCATATAAGTATATATATACGTATATCTATCGATATATATGTATATTACGAATATACATATATGTGTAGTTGGTTATTCGCGAACAATTGATAAGTCACCGCAGTACGAAACTTTCCAGCGCACGCAATCCGTGTCAAACATGCGTAGGTGTTTAGTCACTTTCACGATAATAAAACAAGAAAAAAAACAAACACAGACACACGAGAAGAACACTTTTCACCTCACTATTTTCGATATCTGTAGCAACTCCTTTTTCTTTTGCTCTCGCACTCTCGCTCTCTCTCTTGATGCACTTATTTTCATCTACATTCCACAATTTTGTTCACGCTTTTATCTATCTCGGACGACCAAATGTCTCACGAGTTTTTTATCGAGACGGTCAACTCGCGAATTGCTCATGATTAAATAATCGCGAGTACGCCACTCTCGGGACAATAATTAAATGAACGGCGCGGCGTCGTTGGTCGGTCACAGTCCCGCATCATTGTCACGCCGTGTCCGACGTCGTCGGCTCGGCCGTCGTCGAGCGATTGAGTGACGCGCCGGACTTGCCCCTTTCGCCACCCACCCCCGGCCCCCGCCTCTCCGCTACTAATCAACCAAAATTCGCAATTACAACTTTTTCCTTGCACGATCCTCGTTTTTCAACGATCTCTGGCCATGTTTTCCTTTCCGGATTTTTACGACTATTTACTTTCCCAGTTCATTTCACTCTGTATGTTTGCGATTTTATTAATTTTTTCTTTCGACAGTTGACGTTTTGATGACGAGTTTACTTTATCCGCTTATCAAAAATCCAACTTTTATTCAGGACAGAAAAAAAACAAAACAACGAATTGCACAAGAGTGTCAGTCAGTCTCACATTTTGCACCTCGCCTCACCAAATTTTCACAGTTTCCGGAACATAACCCAACTTTTCGTATTAACTTCGGAATTATCCTGCGTGGCTTGTTTTTATTCGGTAAATGTTTATTTATTCCCAGCCAGGAATATCGAAATTATTGCCTGAAATTTGAATGTATATTTTTTTAGCTTTTTCAGAGTTTATTATAGTTTTCCCCACTGTCTACACCCCACCAGAGCCGACACAGAGCGCACTCTGTCCACCGTTGCAGGGGAAATTTTCTTGTCACGTCTACACTCACTCGCTAACCTCAATGTGTGAATAGTTGTCATTTTTGTGTACAGATGGAGAAACTCGTAGATATATGGAATTGAGGTAAACGGTATAATACATATAGATATACAGTTAACAACGGAGCCCCGTACAGCAAAAACAAAACATCGAACCCAGCCCTAGGAAATGATGTTCGAAACCAGCTCAGTCGTATAATTCCACTGCATTAATAAAACGTTGACATCGTATGTTTTGTATGCATCCGTAAAACTGAAGAAAAATGCATCACTGAAGAAAACACATACATTTCTTCGAGAGTAAAAAAATATTATACAGCAAAATACAAAAGAAAAACTTGACTTTTTTCAATTCTATTTTTACCAACAATCGGTCAGAAGTTTTAAAAAAATGTCACAAACTGCGGGTAACGGAGATTTCTCCATTATCGATAAATTGCGACCAATTTAAATACATTTTTTGTCGTTTTGTTTTCCTAATTTGGCAACTCGGAAAATAACTTTACCGATTAACCGGGCAGTCGACTTTGCTGCAGCAAAAACGATGTAGCTCGGCATGCTATTTTTGAATGAATATAGATTTTACATCTTGTTGTTCCGTTTCTCGAAGAACGTCAAATGTCTTTTGAATAGAATTTCTAAGAAAAACTGTTCGCTCTCACAGTTGCAACTAAAAAGACTTTGGAATTTGAGCTGAAAATTTGGGACTGCTCTGAGTTATTTTGCTTGAGAGCGCTTGAATTTTTCTTGACCCTGTATGAATCTTTCCCTACCGCAATAACTTTTCCATCCACGCCGACCCTCGAACACGAATCGTTCGTATTCCTTTTCCCTACTAGTGCACGAGGAGGATTACGAGGACATTTGGACAGAGATCGAGATCATTCATCTCGATCTCTGTCCAAAGAGATCCCCCGACCAGTTGACTGAGAAACCAAAGTCCACCGTATTTTGAACAAAACTTTAGTTGATGATTCACCGTTATCAGTCTACGAATATTCTTCGAATACAACTCATTTCCCCGATAAAAAAAGTGGTTGACATTTTCTGTCTCAGTTCAAATAACAAAAGAAAAAATCCGTCCGTCTTTTTACGATATATCTCATCAGCCAAGGTCGCTCGCACTGGAATTTCGAGGATAATCCCAGTCCAAAATTGCATGCGCGTTTTCATTCATGCAATTTTTTCTTATGAACACATTTTTAACAACATCTCTCGTCGGTGTAACAATTTATTCGATGGAAATCTCTAAGCTGCCTTTCAAAAATCAGCTCCGCCTAATTGCAACTAAAAAAAAAAGTAGTCGATCCTTTTACCCTACATATACACGTACAGTGTCTTGTATACGTATCCATTTAAAAATGGCGTCGTAGTTTCACGCATGGAACAGTCGGCTCGCGAGGCTCGCGGCTCGCAGTCCGCGTCGATCTTTGCACTGCTTGAACGTTTTTACGTAATGTAATTGTGTACTGCTTTATTAAAATTCATACGTGTACATAATTATTTCTGACTCGTTGCAAAAAAATCAAATATGACGACACACTAAAATATATATATATATATACACTCTGAAAAATCGAATATCAAGACGTCAGATGACGTCACAGGTGTTTATACCATTCGTTCAACTTACGGTTTTGCGCGCTTTCCTGTATTTGTGCTCCCCCTTCTCTAGCAACGAGATTACCTACATATCGGACTGTTTATCGCTCTCGCGTACTCGCGGCTGTCAATTTGCGCAATAACCCCAAGAGAATGAAATCTTTTCTTTCACATCGCGGAGAAGCAAGATCCAGTCTGCTTTTTGACTTTTATCGTGTTCACAGTCAATTGTGCAGCATGCAGTCGTTTCGAAATAACTCGCATTAAGATTTTCCAACATTCGATCACGAATTACGTTTCATAAAATAAACAATTTGAGTCCCTAATCTTCAGCTTTGATTAAGAACCGAACACACAGGAATTCAAAATAAGATCGTATCGCAAACAAAAGTCATTTTATCGCGATTACGAATGAACGATCCTCTGCGTATTTTCATTTTTTTTTCACAATATCAGGATAACTCGAAATTCGACGTTTTTTATTCAAGCAAAACGTTTTAACGTCTTCACGTGTTAATGCAATCGGTGTACATGGGTGATTTATCGTGAAACACACATTATCGTCGAATCAACTTTCGGCAAATTTCTTCAAGCCCGAAATAACAAAAACAAAGAAGCGGAATATTTTTTTCACAACGTAAACTTCGACTCTCAACATGCCTGCCCAATATAGTAAATTTCTAAGTGTAAGCTGTCAGGATTACGTGCATCCTTGGACGGAATCTTGTATAACCGCGACAACTGGCCTTGGCCTTCGCTCTCTGCAAGAAAGTCTCAAAATATATTCAACCGTTTACATTGTAAGTAATTTGTTTTTCATTTTCCTCAATAAAACTTATTACGAGCTATTGTTTCGATCGCGCAGCCAATGAATTGGTATAAATTTCCGTCAAAACAAACACCGCGACTTCCGTGCGTGCTGCATTTTTTAATCAACACAAATGACGAGTTCCGACACGCGATCTCGATCGCGAAGTTTTCATGCCATAATCTCAAAAATCCCCAACGTTTATTGCAAACGGTGACGAATAAAAACAAGAAAAATCACGAACACGACACGATCAAAAATCATGAACGAATTATTTTATTAAGGCCTCTTAATACAGTTTTTCAAACTTCTCTAAAGGTTAATTGTCATTTCGCACTGTTGTACGCATTCGAATCGTAAATCTCAGATAAGCTGGCTCATGAATTTCCAATTTTAATTGCTTTATCGCTCGCCGGACGTTGGCTACGGACTACAAAGTAAACAAATTTCTGCTCCGGCACATTTTCATGGTTGGAAAACTTTGGGATAAGCCAGAAATACTCACGCCATTGATTTTTGGTTATTAATATTTTGACGAGGCAAAAAAAAATCATGGAATTTTGAAAAAATGTCGAGCTGCATGAAATTTAGTCTCCGCGTCGTTCCGAGTCTGGATAACAGCAAAAAAATTGGTTGTCATTCATACAGCGATGCAGGACTTGGTACATTTTTTGTTTATACTTGAAAATTCTACGACCTTGAGGTTTGCAATGTTGGGGTTCAAGGAAAAATCGTTTTCTATCCAATGTTCGTTGGATTGAGTTTTTGGGTCTCGAGACCGAATAATCGGCTTGCGTTCCGGCGATGCAAAAACTTCATGAAATTCTCCCGCAGCTCTAAATTATTAATTGTTGAAATTTGACTGAGTTTTTTGTTTATTTTCAGATAACGTTGTTGATGAAAGGAAAAGTACCGAATAGCTCCGACATAAAAAAAACGATTCTGGGGATATTACAATCGTCAGCGTTTTTAAGTTGGAGCGCGTTTACTTATTCCATGTTCATATGTTCAGTGAGGTACGTCGCTTATTCTTTATCCATTCGGGCAGATAAAATGCCTGATATTTCTTGCAGCGATCGCAGCGATGAGAAAGAAACAGTTTTGGCAGTTTTTTCATATTTTCAATACTCGTTTCCTATCGGCAACGAAATTTCAAGACAATTTGTGTAAAAAGTCATGCGTTCTTGGCAGGAGACTCCTGGGACATTTCAATATACTCACAGTGTCCTTCATTCCGTCATTCCTGTCCAGTCTAGCAGCGATTCTTATAGAGAGGCCTTCCAGACGGACTCTATTGTGCCTTTACGTGTCGAATCTCGTATGTACTTCACAAATTCTCCATTTCTGCAGAATTTATTGAAATTATGCCATTTTTTGTTGAATAAGCGAATTTTTCTGTCTCGCAGGCAACAGAGACTCTGTTCACGATGGGATTGAAGCGAGGATATTACTCGGTTTTACCGAGAGGAGAGATTTATATATTTGCAGCGAGTATGGCCACGTTACTCTATCTTTTTCGATCGAAAACCAACAAACGAGATTCTATATATAAAATAATCAGGTGGGTATTGCATAAATTCCCTCTGTTTACGACCTTGAAGTTTGCAACGTCGATATTTAACGGCAAATTGGATTTTGAAAATAATTTTTCATGTTTCATGGTTCAGAACAAATATTGAAAAATAATTATCAGCTCTGCTGAAGGAAAACGAAAATTTCGTCATCTCCATTCTGTCGGGACACTTGAGTCTCATTTCCTATCGAATTTTTTGATGGTTCCTTTGACAAAATGCTCGTCGTTTCGTGCAACAGGTACATCGTTGGTTCTCACGAAGAGCACGATCACGCAGAAAAGCAGAGATCGAAACCAGATGAAACGAATTCAAGCGACGGGAAGAGCGAACGTCCAGGCCCGAGTGACCGGAGAAAAGCAAATAAATCATCGAAATCAACGTTTCACATAGCTTTGCGAGCACTCAACATTTACGAACACATAATCAATCGGATTAAAGGACAGAGTCGTCATTTTAGTTGTCCACATCCGTTCAGCTGCGCCCACAACATATTAGCGGTATGTTAAGGTATCATCATCACAAAACGACTTTATTTAGGATCCTTTCAAAATTTTGTATAAGCGCGTTCTTGGCACCAAAACTAAAAATTTGCTCCTATGAAGAAAAATTTTCCGACGTTTGAAATTCGAGATATTCAAGTTGCAATTTTTTATTTTCCCCATTTAAACGCGTGTAGAGTGAAGTCACGTTTCGTTAAATAGTTGCAAAAATCGAGTTGGAAAACAAATTTAGAATTTTGTTCTGCCCATAGCCAGAAGAGAAAAATCCTAAACGCCAGAGGAAAAATCCTAAACGCATTTTTTTTCAGCTCTAAACGAAATTCGACTTGAATTTATACGCGTTTAGATGGGAAAAGTTTGAAATTGGAAATTAAATGTCTCAAATTCTTGACGTCAGAAAATTGTTCTTTTTAGTGTCAAGACAAAATTATTAGAGAATCCTGAATAAAGTAATTTTGTGATAGTGATACGTTCAAAAAAATCTCTGAAGCAACATTTCAAAAAGAAAAACTCTGAATTCCGACCTTGGCTTTGATTTATTATTCCAGGCAAGCACCAAATTGTTTGGGTTAGGCGTCGGTGCGCAAATAGCGTTACAATTAGTGATGCGAGCTTCGAAAATCATAAAAAGGCCACAAATCCTCCGTTCGACGATATTTAGAAAAAAAAATATTAATCTGGGCCTGTTTCTCGGTGGATTCTCGGGCTTGTACAGGGTACGAACGAACCATTGCTATTTTTGCATAAACCGATTCCGAATCCCTGACATAATCATCAATCACGCGTTATCGTATTTCGGTTCCAGTTAGTGTCGTGTTCCCTGAGAAGAGCGTGCAACAAAGACTCCAAATATTATGCGATCCCAGCGGGACTCGTCGCCAGCTCAGCCTTCGCGTTTTATCCTACCAACACTGTTGCCCTGTACGTCATGTGGAAAGCGTTACAGGTAAGAAGAAAAACGAGAGGCACGATGCTCGAATCTTCCTCTATGACGAACTCCATTTTTCATTCTGGCTTTCTCATAGACGAATATTTTTGCATCGTGCATGTTGAGCATCTTGCCGAAGCCATTTGCAGCCTTTTGTTTGTATTTGCATCCAAATTATATAATTTCGACAACTTTTCTAAAAAATAAAAAGAAAGTACGGACTTGCACACAATATCTTGGAAAATTTGCAAAAACTAGAGCGGTCAGACGATTTTTTTCGAAAAACTGAGTTTTTTGAATAATTCGCAAAATCATATGGACCGATATTTCCCAAATTCAATACCAATCTTATTATTAAGAAACTCTACGAAAAAAAATTAGGAAGAAATCTTAAAATTTGCGGAAGTTAGAGCGGTGACAGACTTTTTTTGAAAACTTCAAAATCCCAGAAATTCGTATTTTTTTTTTTAGCAATTCTGACGAAATTGTCAGACAACGATTGATATCTTTGCGAAATGGGAAGCCTGTAGTTCAAACCGTTCACGAATTATAAAAGTTTGAATTTTACAGTGCCAGAACACGCACACACAGCAAGACATTTTTTTTAGATATAATTTTTCGAAGTTTCGGGACACTGTAAGCCTCTAGACATTGAAAACTTGAAGAAAAAAAAATTTTACCCTCACACAGCTTCCTCTACGAGGAAGCAAAAACGTTTTTATCATCACGAGTCACTATTTCACTCGAATTTAAACGTTTTACAATCGAAGATAGTGCAGCAACGTTCGAAAAGACGCGAAGATTGGCGATGTATCGAATTTTTCATCATTATGTTGTAGTTACTGTGGAACCGAGAAGTCGAAAATGGAAAATTGCCCGAAGTCGAATGGTTTTCAATTCTTCTGTACTCTGTGAGTACGGCCATTTTATTTCACGTCGCGATAATAGAGCCTCAAAGTCTTCGGTTATCCTACTGGAAATTCCTGCACAATCACTCTGGCGGAAGGTGAATAAAAATTTCCTAAACAGACTTAAAACATGAGCTATTTTGGTCACTTGGAAATTGAACGATCTGACGATTATTTCCAGAGTGGCTGCAATGAATCGAGTTCCACTGGACGCGTTCGGATACGAGAGTAGCAAGAATTTGGAAATGGTTCTAAAAAAAACCGGAACTACACGCGATATGAGTTATTTCTTCTAAAAAAAAATCCAGCCGGCGAGAAATTTTGGGAGTCGAAGAAACTCGAAAGGATTGCGATGCATTGAGCAAAACTGACCATCCTGAACCGAGAAATTTGGAGCATAGCTCGCTCGCTGAGAACCACCAAACGAATTTGCTTTAATCTTTTCTCGGGCCTAGTCAACGAAAAGCAAACAACGAGCAAGCGCCTGGACACAGACCTTTTTCCTTTTTTTTTCCTAAAGTCATTGACGCCACGCTACGCACCTAGCGATGTAATTAAAAAAAAAAAAGAGTAAGCGGAGAAAGGCTTCTGAAGTATTTCTCTGCATCAGAGATGAAAGTTGTTTATCGATATCCGAGATCCCGGGATAATCGATCAGTTGCATAACGATCACCGCTTATTGCTCGTTCCCTCGCGTCGAATTCCCGTTCAATTTCCCCTGAGCAGAGTGAAATCTAAAGTTAAATTTTCCGGGTCTGGCCGGTTGAAAACTGTAGCGATCGAAGAAAATAATTCGAGGAGAGTTTTATTCAGTTTTCTAGCGCCTGAAGACAGAAAATTACTCCCATTACGTTCGAGCCTAATCTCGAAAGTTAAAAGTGCAATCGTACTCGGTGCTTTTACGTTTTTGCTTAGACTAAAATAAACAAATATCAAACCAACGGTGCCTGGTTAATTTGTGATAGCGAAATATTTGCTTATTACACTTTTGTACGTCGTGAAATCTTGAATTCGCTTATTTTATTTGCGATTATGTGAACTTACAATACGAATAATTCAATTATTTTGTTTTTCACTGAAAAAGGGCTTTGAAAATCTTCATCGCCAGCGGAAATAGTGCTTAAACAACAAATTGAAATTAGTACAATTTTTTTTCTGTATTCATTTATTATCTAAGCTTAACGATTAATTAAATGACGTCGTACATTTAGCTTACGGGTTTGAAACAGGACTCAGATACGCAAAAAAAATCCATAGAATGTAAATATCACCGAATCGGCGGAATTGGAAAGAAAATAATCTTCTTTTTTTACAATAAATCGCAAGTTGTATTTTAACGTCTCATTGAGACTCACTTTTGTCGTTTTTTCTTCACCATTTCGATTGCCTTCTCTACCATTATTTCGGATTCGCCATGCTGGCGTTTCCTCTTTATTCTCTTTTTCTTTCTCAATACGTTTTCCCAGTTAACGCGACTTTCCGTCGTTAATAATTTATCGTCCAATAAACCTGGCAGAATGCTCGATTCCTTGGACATCAGGATCGCTCGGGGCCGAGGAGATTGAGGCAGCTCTAGAGTCTCTAGAGAATCCGTTTGCCAGGGCAAAATTCCAAAGGGACAAAAAGCCCAGTCGTCGTCACCTGAAAAATGATTTTTCCTATTTATATGAGTTAAAAACGTTAATTTTCAAGCCTAGAACGATAATTTGAGGTTGTAAATGACCCAAATATCGAAAAATTCATATCTCCGGTAAAATTTAACGAAAAAGATTCAAATTGGGCTCATTCTTTTTCTTTTTTAATGCAGGATCATGTGAGTTTGGGCAATTTTGCTTGGAATAAAAAAAATCGGTTGAAAGTGCGGCGAAACAAAAAAAAAGGGCGAACGAGAGGTTTGCGTTGTAGAATTAAAAAATGAGACGATTTATGGCTAATCACCCGATGCAATTTCCCAGGCGTCGTTGCGTATCGTTCGGTCAGCGATTTCCGGTCCGATCGATATTCCAAAAGTTTCTTTTTCTCGGGGTTTGTCTATTTCGATATCGCCGCAAGTTTCAATCAAATCCTCGACGCTGTATATTCGATCGGGGTCTCCGTTTTCGTCAACTTTTCTAGAAGGATCGATGTTCGTGTGGATTTTAACGAGTTTCAGTAAATTCTCTTTGCAGTTTTGGTCAATCGCTGGACTAACGAGATCGAGAATGGGATCGATGTAGAGTTTTGTATATTCATTTGCGTTGAGAAGTAGATCAATGACGAAACTGATGTCTTGCAAGAAATTGGGAATATCTGATGTGGCGTTTAACCACATGGCATTCGACAGTTCCGGATTCGTTTTCCGCACGATGTCTCGAACTTTCAGAACGCCCTGTTTCCCCGACATTCTTTTTTGTTTGTCGTCCAACGAGTGTTCCATGGATTGCGTTACATTCTGAATTATTCGAAGCTTCAGCAACGAATTGCAAATCGATTTAATCCACAAGGACGCAATCAAACGTTTGCTTGTCTCTTCTCGCGATGAATTCACCAGATCGAACAATCGCCATAACAATTCGTCGAGCAGTTTCTTGTCGTGAAGGAGAATTATCAATTTTTGCCAAAATTCTATCATTCCCTTCGGTAAATTTTTCATTTTCATATCCACCACAGCATCGTTATTCCCTGAGAAAATACCAATGATCTCCGAGCCTGGTAAAAATGCCTCACAATCGAACAATATTCTCATGACAATCTCTTCGATATTCGGTATCGATTTGTTCTTATTCAGCAACGTCGTTATTTCAGTAAAGATCAGATTCTGAGCATCCAACAGCAAATAATCATCTTCGCTTTCTCCTCCAGATGGATTTCCCTTCCGTAGTGGACTTTCCGGCAAAACTTTGCACAAATTCAACAACGTATTCCTAAAAAAAAAAAAACACACACACAAAATCAGCCTCTGAAAAACTTGACTCTAAAATTTCAATAAATCAAATTACCGCAAATCGGCGTCAGGCAAATTGCGGACAGTTTCGTAATCGGCTTTCGCGTAGAGACCAACCGCGGTCCAGAGTTCAAAGAACACGACCAACGCACGGGATTCGCAGGAATTTTCGTCTTCTTCCTTTTCGACCGAGTCTTCGTATCGTTGCTCCATGGCTTTTGCTTCGGCCGACCAATATTCCTCCTGAAATCAATTGGTAAGGTCAGCGAGTGCATTTTTCTGTATCGTGCGATATTCCTCAGTGTGAAAATGAACATTACGTGTAACCAGGTCAGCAAAACGTTTGCTGCCATCCTGAGCGCGCTTATGGATGGTAATTCGTGGCCGTGAGCCGCGTCGTGCCTCAGGTTAACGATCCACTCGGGAATTTTCAATTGTTTGGCAATTTGGAACATTGACGTTTGCTTGGTGTGTCCTATGTTTGATATTTGATTCAAAAATCTCATTATCGTTGTCGAATACATGAGACAGAGATCGTTCTCGTAATACATCGGCAATTGAGCCTCGTCTATTTTTTCTTTCCATTCTCTGTCTCGCAGACAAACTTGAATTATCGACAAAGTACATTCCACACCAACCGGCAGTTTCGGAATTCTGAAAAATCGTAAATCAGTGCTCGATTGATCATCAAAATCAATTTCGCTTAATTCGCTAATTCTTTTCGTTTTTTAATGCGAGATTAAAAATCAGTCAAAAATGCGGTAAAATGACGAAAAAAACGGGTTAGCGTTCCAGGGTTGATTCAAATTTTCATTTATTAATGGAAATGATTGTGGAATTTGACAACAATGTAGGATTTTGTAACAGTTCGAATTACCTGGCTTTCCAGACCAAAAGCGTTTCGTAAGCGCGCGTTTGTTCGGCAGTGTCGTTGGAATATATTTGTCTGTAAACTTGATGCCATTCCGACCTGAAAATAATGAATTTCCTTCTGTGAGGTTTTTTTTCGGAATAATTTGCCCAGCGGTCGTGCAAAACTTAGGTTAGGTTATGTTTATCATGTCATAACCAAATTGTCGAATGGCGTGACAAAATGTATGGCAATAATTAAAAACTTTCAACGTTTCGTTGATTACGAATGATCGTTCATTTGTACTCACAGCGAAAACCAAGGAACATGTTTCAAGACTTCAGATTTCGCGGAGAGCGCCATGTTCGCGCAACCATGTGCTCGCGCGATCTTGTTTTTCAAATTTCGAGCCTTCGCCGCGCATGCAGTTTGATCGCAGTTGCCGCTTCTGTCACCAGGTGGATAGTTTTGTGAACCGAGAACCCGATTACAGGGAACGTTTTTTGATAATGGCTAAAAAAATAAAGGCTGTTTTGATAGATTTAAGCGGTACACTTCATATCGACAATCAAGTGATTCCAGGCGCAGTTGAAGCGCTGAAAAGGTGATGTATTAATCCCTGAATCTCATCACGATGAAATGTCGGGTCCAGAATATATATGCGTGAAACGGCGCGCGCATGACAGCCACGCTTCATGCCCGCGTAATTTAAAAAGACTCTAAAAACTGATAGCGAAATGTCATTACGAATCAGGCTCCGGCAGACAAAGGCGAGGATTAAATTTGTCACGAATACGACGAAAGAATCGAAGAACTTTCTGCACGCACGATTGACGAGGCTAGGATTCGATATCAAAAAAGATGAAATATTCAGTTCCCTCGCTGCTGCGAGGCAATTGATACTCAATAAAAATATGAATCCTCTTCTCCTCATTGACGCAGCTGCTATGGAAGATTTTGAGGATTTGAAAAGAAATGATTCGGAATTGAATTCAGTGCTCGTTGGCTTGGCACCGGACAAGTTTTGTTACGACGAATTAAATCGAGCTTTCAGGTATACAAAAACTGTAGAAAACATTCTATAAATTATATCCAAATATATTCTCACTAATAATCAACCATTTCCTGCTGCTTCGAAGATTACTCATGAATGGAGCTTCGCTCGTTGCAATTCACGAGGGACGATATTACAAACGTTCGGACGGGTTGGCTCTTGGACCCGGCGCATTTGTAAAAGGGCTTGAATATTCAGCAGGTGTCAAAGCACTCGTTGTTGGCAAACCAACCAAAGAATTTTTCATCGCTGCTCTCGATAACATCGACCCTCAAGAAGCTCTCATGATCGGTGATGTAAGTTCCAAATAGTCATGTTTTTAGATTTTTCTATATACAAAACTCTTTTTTCCGATGTTTGAAAATTTACTGAGTTGTTCGTTTCATTGCGCGTTATATGTTAATTTTTCATGCTTGTCTCTTTTTGCGCGTTTTATTATAAGCTCAATCAATTGTTCGATCTCACAAATCGATTATATTTGAATGTGTACCCCGTACGTTTATTTTGGGTTGTTGAATCGTTCGTTATTTGGATGCAACGAAATATTTCGTTTTTTCTTGTGGACAAAAATGGCCTTAATTTTGAAAATTCATATCTCCGGTAAAATTCAACGAAAACGATTCAACTTGGGCTCATTCTTTTCGTCTGTTTTTCTCGAAGTGAAAAAAATGTTAAAAAGAGAGAGAACGGAGAGAGAAAGTTCGCCTGGGGTCGTTTTTTACCCCAGCATAGAGTTCTGGGGTCAAATCGTCAAAGCGGCTGGAATTGTTCGAGTTTTATTTGTCACAGGATGTACGAGACGATGTGGCTGGATCTCAAGCAGCAGGTTTACGAGGGATTTTGGTGAAAACAGGAAAATATCGTGAGGACGACGAAAATACTATTTCCCCTGGACCTTACAAAACGTGTGAAACCTTCGCCGCAGCCATAGATGCAATAATCGAAGAAATCGATTAGAAAGAATTGTGAGACGAACGAATCACTTTAATCGAATCTACGTATTAAATTATACGTTTTATTGAAATATCAATCATCCAAATGTTTTGTTACACATTCCCAGGTCGTGTCAAGACGTTCGGCGCAATCATCATTTGCGATTTTTTCCTTCTCTTTCAAGCAGATTCCGGACTCAAGATCGACGACTAAGAAAAAAATACCTCGTGATAAAACTATCCTCGTCGATTTTGGCAAAAAAACCATTTTTTACGTGGAAAAAAAGGACAAAACGACTGGCGAAAAACACAAAGAGAGATTTTCGTTCGGCAAGAAATTTCTATCGGAGGATGCCCATGGATGTTACGTCAGGTCATGTGATTTATTACCATCTAAAAATATTTCTTCTTTGTCCGTCGATCGACAGCGATACACATTTTTTTGGTTGTTGTTTCGTTCTTTTTGTTTCGTTATTTAAAGAACGGGGAAACATAAATCTTATCGAAGCAACTCATTCGAATCGGTTGTCGCGAGATGTTTGACTAGATTGGTCTGTTTCTCACATTTATCGCGCGTGATTTCTCCACAAGATTCTTTACCTTTTCGTTTATTGCTGTTCAACAGACGAGATGGAAAAAATCTAATAATCACAACGCAAAGTGCAATTGCAAATTAATCGTTAACAAAAAATCGAATTTTGCGCTAAAGCAATGTTGGGCGAATATAAAATTTGGCACCTTTGCTCTATCGGTTTGTCGTACTTTTTTCTTCTCAGTTTTATACAACGAGTGTGAAAGAGTTTTAAAAAATAGCGAATTCAAAGATTAATGATTTCGTTGAGTTTTAATTCCATTAGAGTTTTTTTTCCACCTCATCGAAACAATATTGCGACGAACATAAATCATTTGTCTCTTTCAGCTTTCGATAAATTCCAAATTTTCCACTTCCGTCATGTTTTTCATCCTTTCACTGCCGTCGTAAGATTTTTTTAGCATTTTCATATTTTTACTACAAATAACAGTTATTTCAGGCGTCTCTACATTCAATAAAATCAAAGTCGAATTTTGTTTTGCTTCGAATATCGTTCGCGACCTACGTTAGCGTACATAAACACTTGTGACATTTTTCTCGATGTTTCGTCGTTTTAGTTTGTTTTTCAACGTAAAAAAAAAATCCAAACTTAACTAGTAATAAATACGATTAATTTTGGTAGCTTTTCTCTCCATCTCGCATTTTTCTTTAATTCTTTTCAATATTAATTATTCCAAATTTCTTGCCCACCAAGACGTTCGGCTTCGGGAATAATGTTTCAAGTAGAACTAGACGATTAATAGAAAGAGAGAGAGAGAGAGAGGGAGAGACGATTTGCAACTAATGAAAAAAGAAGGGACCACGATTTGGTTGGCAGAGCGATCGATGCTTCAATTTTCGTGTCGCCTTAAAATACAGAAAATCGACATCCATTCGACGAGATTTTTTTCTTTTCTAACGTGTGTCTTCGAATGCTCTTAGGCCAAGAATCTTAAATATCTATGTACAATGCAATGAGTGGGAAAAAAGTAAGAATCGAGTCAAAATGTGCTAACTTTCAATGTTTTGCCGTGTCGCTCGCTCTCTCTCTCTCTCTCTCTCTCTCTCTCTCTCTCTCTCTCTCTCTCTCTCTCTCTCTCTCTCTCTTTGCGCCGTGTGTCGTGGAAATATTTGTTCAAAGCGAGCTTAATCGATTCTTTGTGAACTTGGAAGACAAAGAATGGGCTGCGATTGATACGATCTAGAAAAAAAGCAGCAGCGGATCAAACTCGTGCAATGGTCCGGAAATCTCGCACTTTTATCGTTTTATCATTGTTGATAAGTTGCATGTGATCGTGAACAAACAAATAAAAATGTAAATTAAAAATATATATTCTCGCGAACAACTCACGTGTTTTAGTTTGCATGAAAGGAAAAATCCTCGGAATCGTTTTTCTTCGCTGTCTTTTAAACATTAAATATTTGAGTGACAAATCTTTCAGGACCAATTTTTTAGATGGTTAGTCACAAGTCGCGATGATCTTGATGCTGAGGCGGCCTCGACGTGTATTCGATGATAATAAATGAACGTTTTACACACACAATACGCTCGATGTATTTTGCGGCTCCTCAAGATTCGTATCGTAAAAAAAAAAGAAAACGATCTTATCGTTTCTTCTTCGTCTCTGTTGAGATGCAATTTTATTCCTCTTGCGACCGTCTCGTCTTCGTTTTTTTCCTCTTTTCATATTTATTGTTTTTTTTTCTCGATTTTTTCATTTCATTCGTTTTTGGCAACTTTTCGGCGCATCCGACTCCGCAATCCTCTCCCTCCGTGTCCGCAGTTTCACGTCTTTTTAATACTACGATCGTGCGTTAACGAGAGGGCGGATCGCTCTACTTGGCCACGCCACAGAACCAGGCCCACTTCAGAGAGCCGTGATTTGTTAGTCGGGATCCTAACTATTTGACGGGCCGATAGTGAAGTGTCAGATCCGCCGAATTTTTCCAAATAAAGTGCCTCACCTGTGGATCACACAAAGTAATTAGCATTTTAAATATTATAATATTTTTAACCCTGGAACGGTAACCTCGGCTCAAAAACGATCCCAGACGATTTCAAATCCCGCGCCCTTTCGCCCTCGTTCTCCCGATTTTTATCGTTTCACCACATTTTCGACTAATTTTTTGTAATCAAGCCAAATTGCCTTAGACTCGTGTGAGCCTACATAAAAAAAAACGAAAAGAATGAGCCCAAATTGAAACTTTTTCGTTAAACTTGACCGGAGATATGAATTTTTCAAAATTAAGGCCAAAATTATGTTCCCAGGTTGATGGATAAAGTAAAAGAATAAGATTAACCCATTTTCGACTAATTTTTTAGATTCAAGCCAAATTGCCTCAGGCTCACGTGAGTCTGCATAAAAAAAACGAAAAGAATGAGCCCAAATCGAAACTTTTTCGTTAAATTTCACCGGAGATATGAATTTTTCAAAATCGAGGCCAAAAATGTGTCGACAGGTTGCTGGATAAAGTAAAAAAAAAATGAGATTACCGTTCCAGGGTTTAACGTCAAATACACAATAAAACATCAACGTAATTCTGAAATTGAGAAAAAACGAGAAGGCACGAGAAAAGCACTCGAGAATAAAATATCTCGTGGCATCCAAGTGACTGACGATTGAATAATCGAAAATAAACGTACGCGGTACAGATTCAAAAATAATCAATCTGTGGGACCGGACAATTTACCAGATTAGGTAAAAACAAAAACAAGCGATCGTGAATTAAATGCCCGTGATGCGGGAATAAAAAGAGGAAAACGATAAAATGTAGAGAAAAAGACCGAACCGTTCGCAAATCCATGGATGGATCGAGAAGTTGATCGTTGCAAAGCAATTCGACTTTTTCTTCGGCCAGTGAAGCGTTGTCGGCGGTGGAGTCGGTGTTGGTACGATCGCCGGCCGGGGAACCTCCCGAAACCGTGTTGCCACCTCCTCCGGCAACAGATCCTGAATCGCTCCCAGCACCCAAAACTTTATCATACACGTGCTCGGCGACTTTGCGCATTTGGATGAAATCGTTCGCAATCAGACGATCCCTGGTGACAATTAAAAACGTCATGAAAATTGATTCCTTTTCTCCGTTGCATGAATTATTGACAATTTTCTCGTCGTCTCATTACTTTTTCAAACTCTTGAAGCCCGAGCTGGAATGGGGTAACAAGTAGAACGGCATTCTGATGAATTTAGGCAAATTCTTGTGGACCACGATATCAACCACCCAAGAAGGAACTGTTTCCTTCAATAGCACGCCCTCAGTCTCGCCAGCGGCGTCACGAACGAGCAATCTGTACAAAGTTCTTCCCCCGACTTCACTGAAATTTCATAAATTTTCAATATTTTTATTTTCCATCGCTCCTGAAGTTTCCATCGTTGGAATGCAACAAAACTCCGTCATTTGTTTAGCGAAGCGGGCGAATAAAACGATCGAACTTGCGACCAAAAATCGACACGAAAAATTGCCACGATTTTCCAAATTCAATAAACAATCGATAGAATATTCTTCGTTGAATCTCAACGTTGCAAACTTCAGAGTCGTGTCGATCGCACCAACACGACAAACGGCTCGAATTTTTACATGTACATTTTTTTTCTTCTTTTTATTGAAAGGAACGGAAATTTTACCTGAAAATAACTGGCGTGTGACCTGGCACTGAAAAATATGGGTTTCCTCCTCTTGGCTGTCCACTGCCGTCATCTCCGTTGCCATCATTCTCATCATCAGCAGGCAAAGGTCTTGACCAATGTTCGAGCAAGGCTTGGAGCAAGAGGTTTCCATAATTTACTGAAACGGACGCGCAGGAATAATTGCAATTGAAATTGTCACGCTCAATATTGCGACGGGATCAATTCTTAAGCCAAACAAATTTGCTTGCGTCGTCGGCGATGCGAAAATCGACTGGAAATTTATAAAAAGTTTACCTTTCTGGTCGACGGAATCGTTTTCTGCTAATCCTGTGTCTTTAGCCGATACCCAAGCTGAGAAACAATCATTTTCGTCCTGGCCCAGATGGATCGTCAGCATCTGCATTCAAAATTTTTACAATAACAAAAAAATCGTCATTCCTAACATGCAAAATTATGGAAAAATCCTAAATAAAGAAATTTTGTGATACTAATACGTTAAAGTAAAAAAAAAAAGTCAAAAATGCCGAAAAACGATTTAAAAAAAACGGGAGAACGGAGAGAAAAAGGGCTCGGGATCTAAAGTCGCATGGTGTAGTTTTTGGCAATACATAAAAACCGAAAAGATAATTGTACGAACCCCAGTTTTCAGATCGACGTTGAACCAATTGGGTACGAAAACCATTTTACTACGTTTTTTAATTTCCTGATCGAAATCAACGCGTCCAAGGTCCTCGACTTTGCAGGCTTTCAGAACGTCGTAAAGGGCGACGTTCTCCTCGGTGTCTTTCGTCAAAACGTGCCGCCTGTTGTTCAATATATGATAAAGTCGAATCGCCGGTCCTCCCTGTATCCTCTGGCTTGGTTCTGTGTTGCGAGGTGCGAGACCGCCGTCCCCACCACCTGCACCATCCACGCAATAATCTCCACTGCATTGCCAATCTTTTTGAGTTATACTCTAAAACGAAACAAAGAAAAGTTATTCAAGCAAGAATTATTCATTTTTCCAGTAAATCCCGCGAGTTCGCAGGATTCAAATAACTCCACGAGCCACCTTTTTTATATTCTCAGTTAATGAGTTATCTTACCCAATTATTAATAGTGGATTCGCTGGTGGCGACCCAAATGCTCGATTGATCCGGGGTCATGGTCATTTTCAATATCGGTGCAGATTCTTCGCAGATTACGGTGTAACGATCGGGATTCCTCAGCTCCGTCATAATCACTCTTTTGTCCCTACCGCCCGATATTACGTGACTGAATGTGTCCGTTGCCTAGGAAATAATAAAAATTATAGAATATCACTGGCGCGATCGTTAACCCTACAACGGTGACCTTGAGTTCAAAAACGACCCCAAGCGGCTTCAAATCTCGCGCCCTCGTTCTCCCGTTTTTTATCGTTTCACCGAATTTTCGACCAAATTTTTGAATTCAAGCAAAATTGCCTCAGGCTCGCGCGAGTCTTGAATTTTGAAAGAGGAAAAAAATGAGCTCAACTTGAAGTTTTTTCGATAAATTTTATCGGAAAAACGAATTTTTCGTGAAAATTGGTGAATTGTATTGTTTTATTTTATTTTTTTGCCTCACCAGCAGAGCCCATACGCCCTCCGTGTGTATCCGGAACGTCTGGATGCACAATTGTTGCGACAACGACCAGAGTTTGATCGTCCCGTCCGAACTTGCCGACAAACATTGACTACCGTCTCTGTTGAGAACAAGCGCTTTGATATTGTCAGCGTGTCCTCGAAGTTTCATTAATTTGCCACACGTTCTTGGATCCCACACGCGCAATACTTTCTCTGTGCTACCGCTCACGATAATCGTACCCGGAGGATTCATCGCTAAACTGTATATCGAATCTTTGTTTCCCGTCAGTGAGGACGCTGCAAGAAAAATCAAGAAAACGACATTATTACTACAGACCACGATCCATTCCAGGATTCACTTACGGCATTCAGTTACGGAAATGACAAGATTGAAAATTCTCGCCAATCATTCTACTTTAGATAACTCTGGAGTTTGTAGCGTTGAAATTCAACGAAAAATATTATTTTCTATTGATTATTTATTGAATTTTGAAAATCATGACAATTTTTCGTGTCGATTGAGTTTTTTGGTCGCAAGAGAAAATCGTTTTATCGGCCGGACGAAATATTGGATAATAATTACGAGCTCTGCTGAAGAAATAACAGAATTTCGTTGCATTCCAACGATGCAAACGCCAGGATCATCCATTTTAGCATCAAATCTCTTACTTGTCACCGTGTTGTTGCTGGCTGTGAGCGCGGTGAGAGTGTTAATGTCCCATAGGAAAATGGCTCTGTCCAGACCGGCGCTAGCCACTTGTTCTCTGTCTTTACCATAAGCCAGAGCCTTCACATAATCCTGATGGGTTCTCAGCGTCGACATGCAAAATCCTTTATGAGCGTTCCACACTTTGACCGTGGTATCTGAACTCGCAGAAATCACTGCAAAACGAACGGTCGTTAGCCTCGAACAATTGCGCGTTGTAGCAAACAAAATTCTCGGGGATTCGCGCTCTCATGGGATAAACGTGTAAAATGGAAATCAGATTTAACCCTCGAACGGTAACCTGGGGTCAAAAACGACCCCAGGCGCCCGTTTTCTCTTTGTTCTCCCTTTTTTTTGGTTTAACCACATTTTTAATCAATTTTTGCGGTTTCAAGCGAAATTGCCTCAGGCTCGCGAGATTCTGCATCAAAAAACGGAAAGGATGAGCCCAAGTTCGCGAAATTGGGGGAATTTCCAACGCGCAGAATGGGCAAAAAAAAAAATTCACTCGTCTAGGCAAAAATCGATTTTTCACCAACTTTTCCTTGATAAAATTGAATTTTCTTGTCAACATTATCGTTGGCATGGAAAAACGAAAAGATTCATGTATTTATGAGCCGGATTATAGCTCTCTGAAGGATTTAACGAACAAGATGGCCGGGGGATGAATATTTATCCGGTTTGTGGTTTAAAGGTAAGAGAAATTGGTTTTTAGTTGCGGGATCAACAATTTCTAACATTGCGGTAAACTTGAAAGCATTGTAACAAATTTGAGCTGCTAAATTTCACTTTCGAGATAAAATTCATGGGTTTTACCGTTCTTTCCGCCGCAGCAGAGAACGATGTCGTTGACCCAGTCTGTGTGATGCTCCATAGACTGGATATAAGGTTCTTTCATATTTTTGCAATTCCATATTCTGATGATGCTGTCTCTGCCGGCGGAATAAAGCCTGTGCAGAGCAGGATCGTACTGCAAGGAATTGACGCCGGCCCTGTGTCTTCTTTCCACTTCGTCTCTAATCACCATAGAAACCTGTAGTCAAAATTCCGCAAAATGACACTTTCTCTTTTTTTCTCATTTTTCCAAGAATTCTCATGACTTTTGGTCGAAATTTGCAAAATTTCGGATATCGAATGTTGTGAAAAAAGACGCTGATCGATTACGAATTTTTTCGTAACGAGTCGCGAGATCTAACGCACGGAACAAACTGGCAATTGTCAATATTGAATGAATGTCGTATTTTCACGATGTTTTAGACGTTCGTGATAGAAAAAAAACAGTTGGGGATGTTCTCGAAGCAACATTATGGTTAGAAGAGAACGCGATCGCGTGAATACTAAGCATCACAGCCTCGTAGAGTTCAGTTTTAAAAAATGTACATTTTTTTTCATTGTTAAATATGTGTCTGACAACAGTAAAACGTACCTGTACTTTCTTGCGAGCATTTTGACCACCTGTCTTGTGAGCTGCCATTATTGCCGAGCCCGAATCAGTTTACGTTTTTGTATACGTATTTTCCAGGTCTTTCGAAGCAATTTTCAAAATCGGCAATCACAAGTTTTATTTATTTATATTTCCGTGTGTGTGTGTGTTGTGTGGGTGAGTGGTGTGTGTAAAAGGCGAAGAGGGGCTAGGCGACGCGTGTTTTACATCTCAACGCGTGTGAGCCACGTCCGAGGAACCTCATCGTCGTTTTAATTCCGTAAATAAACGGTACGACTCTACACTCTCAATATTTACACCAACAAAAAGAGGAATTGCGGTTTGGTTTATTTTCTCCTCTCGTTATTCGATCACATACCGGGCGAAGGCCATTCGACGTGTGTTACGACGACGAACGGACGAACAAGCACACGGAAAAAAAGACCGATTTTGTCTCTTCTCTTTCCAAATCGTGCGCCCCAAGGATGAGAAGCAACTGCGCCGCGTATGTTGTTTCCGCGCACTCGTACTAATCACTATTTATTTTACCGGCAACGTCTTTTTCTCTCTTTTTCCCTAAAATTACAATCGTTACATATGATGCACCAACTAAAGAGGGCAATAAATGAATGTTTGCTGCGATGGTGCAAGGAGGCTGCTGCACTAACGACCGGGAAATTGTTGTCATTTTTTTTTATTTCTATTATATATATATTTTCATTCCACAACGCCATCTAAAACAAATCTTTTATGCCGACTGAGCTCTCGCACACACGCAAATCATTTTGCTACAGCAGTCGCGGCGACTACGCAAAAATATCGTATCCTAATTAAAAATCTACCAATTATTTCACACTCTCACGCTAATCAAAAAGCTTGAATCATTCAATAGACGTTTTTGTTCATTTTTCCAAAACTCCGATACACGATGATCCTCGCAGCTTCCTAATCTAGCCGCGTTGCGCTGCTGAAATCGCATTCCGGGAGAAAACTCCGCTACAATTTCCATCTTCAAAGTGTCATGTTGACATGTTGACGTTTATTGTCTCTGGATATAAACAATTCGTTTGACAATGATCGACCTTGTATTATCGAAGGGCCGCGTATTCGTGTGGAGTGCAGAAGGTAAATATGTCGCGAAAACGAATATTTAACGACATTGAAGTTTGCATCGTTGCGAGTGCACCAAAAAATTTACAATTCATTGTTGTTTATTTTCGGAATGACATTTACGGCATATTAATTTTTGCTTCTGATTTAAAAAACTACATAAAAATAATGAAATTCGTAACACTCCAACGCGACGCAAATTTCAGCGGAATAAAAATATTTTTGCAAACACGAATGATGGAAAATTTCGCAAACAAACACAGTGTCATTTTTTAAGACTGGTTGGCGTTGAGAAGGGACCACAGAATAGTGGGAGAATTAATCGGCTGTTTACCAAAAAAATCTCGACAAGATATTCTCCACGGTTTGCCGCTAATGCTCTTACCCGAAGAGGCGACTTTGCTGGTGGAAAAAAAAATTGCTCGGCTCGTTTCTTATACGTGTCTGCTGGAAAAACCGAGCGAATGTTTGAAAAAAATGATCCAGGAGTACAGAGAAAAGCTGTTTGTTGAGCAGGAACAATGTTTACGACAGGAACGCGAACAGCAGGTTTTATTTTTAATCATAAGAAATAATTATCACATTCGAGCGAATCTCTCTGAACCAAACATGTTTTTTTATTATAAGCTGACAAAAATGATGGACAAAATCGTCGAGGGCAAAAGGAGAAAAATATTGGGAGTAGAGACGGCCAAGAAAAAAATGAAGAAACCTTTAAAAGAGGAGACTCGAGAAGCCCTGAACAACATTAAGATCGACAGAAAAGCATTGATGTCAGAGGAAATGGCCAAATTACCTAAACTTGAGAAAAGCGAGTCCCTCGTACAAACTCATACAGGCAAGATTTGTGCATCGAGAAAGGAAATCAAACACAAATTTCTCCATGATTTATCTATTTTCAAATGATCCTGAAGTTTCCATCGATGGAATGCAACGAAATTCGTTTATTTCTTCAGCAGAGCTCATAATTATTATTAAATATTTGGTCCAGCCAATAAAACGATCCTGTATTGTCTGCCAAAAGCTCAATCGACAAGAAAAATTGCCATGATTTTCAAAATTAAATATTTTTCGTTGATTCTCAACATTGTAAACCTCAGAGTCATATTTTCAAATATTTCATGTTCCCTCGAGGATAATGTCTGATTTATTGGAATTTACAGCTTATCCATGGTTGAGAGAAAAAGACATCAAAGTTGCAACCTGGAATTACCCTACGACGATTCATGAAACTTTGAGATACCGAACGTACAAGGATTTGTGGGAAAGAGGATTTTACGTGTCTAGTGGAGAAAAGTTTGGAGGGGATTTTTTGGCATACCCCGGTAAAAAAATTGTTTTATGAACACAAACGGTGAAGCATTACTATTAGCCCTGAAACTACAAACCAGGGTAGATATTTATCCCCGACGAGCTAGGAATTACGTCACTGAATTGACCCTGGAACGGTAGTTTTATGTTTTTTTTTCTATTCCTGTAACTTGCGGTCAAAAATTAAAAATGGGCGAACGAAGGGGAAAAGGGCGCGGGATTTACTCGCCCGGGGTCGTTTTTGACCCCAGGTTACCGTTCTAGGATTAGTTTTTCAGTGTCTTTAGGTATTCAACTGGATTTTTTGCCAACCTCGATCCTTTCAGAAAGATTTTATGAACAAGAAATTCGTGGAGTAAATATTTACCCTCCCTTGTAGTTGAAAGGTGAAAAAATGGTTTTGAAAAGCGATTCTATCTCAAATTATTTGCAGGTGATCCAATTATGTTTCATTCGCAATTCATAGTGGAATGCAAAGACAAGGACAAAGATATAACGATAGTAGAATTGGCCGGACAGTGTAGAGTCGCCTGCCATGTGAGAAAAACCCAAGTATTTGCAACTTTTGAGGACGAAGATCGAACGAAAATAAAATATCAATCTTTTCAATGGGCAGAGTCCAATATGTTTCTGCCTGTTTGAATAATCATTTCCAACTGCTTCTGTTCAATTTTTTTTTACACTTTGTAATTTTTATTACGATCTAATAAAATGATGTTAAACAAGAGACACGCGCACAGAGAATTAAACTAAATCCATGAGCTTGAAGGTCGTGTGTTCCTTCTCTGGTATTACGTTGAAATATTTCTTGTAGATTTTCTGGCCCTGTCTCCCGCTGTAGAATTTCTTGATCCACCCGTGCTCCCAGTTGGGATCAATTTCTTCGCAAGTTACTGCCACTTTGCCTTTCTCCAGAGCCCACAATGTCCCGTTCTTACCGAAACCAACCTTTCGGACAGAAGAAGCTCAAAGTTTAGCAAACCCTTGGAAAATTATTGATTTAAAATCCTTAAAACATAATTATCGCCTTACATGCAGTCCAGGATGAAATCTCGTTGATAATTGCGTCGCGAGAATACGACCCGGCTGGACCGAATGGCCATCCTGGACCTTCCAACCTCGATGCTTCGGTCTCGGATGTCCAGGCTTGATTCTCGTACTCGTACTTGTCTTTTTAGCGGCGTAACGTACGAACACTACGTTCAATAAACATCACAAATTTCATTATTTCTCTTGCGAACTTCAAGTTACTGGACAATTTACCAAAGATTATTGAAAAAACGTCCGTCTGATAAATCGAATTACTTTATGATCCTGAAGTTTGCATCTTTGGAATGCAACGAAATTTTGTTATTCCCTCAGCAAAACTCATAATTATTATTCAATATTTGATCCAGCCAATAAAACGATTCTTTTGCGACCAAAAACCTCAATCGGCACGAGAAATTGCCATGATTTTCAAAATTCAATAAATAATCAATAGAAAATAATATTTTTCGTTAAATCTCAATGTTGCAAACTTCAAAGCCAAAGTTACTTTATGGTATTTTTCAATTTGATTAAACTTTCGGGTCGCTCTTGAAATTACAGAGAACTTGAAAAAACGTATTCGAATTAGTAAATTCACGAATTTTTCATTGATTTCATATATTTCATGATGTTTTACAATGAAAACTGAGATTTATCATAAAACTCGATGTCAATTTCATAAAACTACGAATACGAATATATTTTTTCTGATTCTCTGTAGGCTCATAAAAAATGGACCTTTTGATATTTGAGAATTGATCGTTTTTTAATCATGATTTACTACGGCACCGAATGTAATTAAATTCCGAACGGTAATTGTAAAAGCGACAGTACTACCTTCACCGAAAGATTTATTAGTTAGTCTCGAATCCTAACCTATAAAACGATGGATCGTCTTACCGAGACTGGTCGATGTTGGACTCACAAGAGCCGATTTAACACACTTCAATGAAGAAACCAACGCATTATTTAATAATGACATTTTTTATCAAGCAATGTCAATTTATTCTCTTCTCGATACTGTAAATCGCGAATTACATGCGAATTCGAAGCAGGCAGAAGCAAAACAGCAGAAATGCGGCTGCAAGCAGCTGATTGGTGCGGCCTTATCGGCTGCAGGTCAAATCGTTCATTTCTGAAACGCAATTACCTGTGATTACTATTTTGTATATGACATATATACAAATTAAATAAAAAAATGTAAAATCGCATACTCGTGTCTTATTAACATTGCTGCTGCGTGACTTGTACGTCGTGAGTGTGTGAAGCATGTTTTTCTAGGGATTTTGAGGTTTTTGCACGAATCGCAACAATCCAACATGGCGGGCGAAAAAAAAAACATCGTTTCCTTGTGGACCGATATATCGAGTGTGAGATGATATAATTTTTGCAATGTTCGTCGGATTTGCGCTGATTTTAGTCTAATTGAAAAATCAAAAATGCGCATGAAATTATTTTACACGTTTGAAATAATTGAATCGTCGAACGAATTGCCTTTTCGTGCTTCTGGGACGCAATTTTTCGATCGCAAACAACGAACAGACTTTCTGACACTTGCCTGTTGATTGTTGTTGATGCGCGACAAGAACTCGTGACCAAAATACGTACGAAATGTTGTCGAGAAAGAACAAAGATTTGCGAACGATAAAGGAGGGCGTCGTTGGGAAATATGTCAAGAAAGAAACCCCCCCGGAAATGCCCAGTAAGTTTTTACCATCCCATCACATTTTTTCGCCATAAATTCTCCAACATCGTTTCTACGATGACATAGAAAAATAATTAAACTGAATGTTCTTGAAAAATCCATCGAAAAAAATTGCATTTTCGAATTTTTTTCTGTCAGTTATCAATGTTTGGACCACCGAACCGAATAGAAGAACGAGGAGACGCAACAATCAACAAACTTTACCGCCGTCCCTGGTACGTTGATCATTCCACAATTAATTATTCGCCGCTTCAAATCTATTGAAGAAAAAATTTCAGCCGGTTCCGCAGCAACCGAGTATGGTTCAAAAATTTGGAAATACTAAAACCACCATGAGCGCCGTCGGACTTGGCAGCCACGAAGGAAAATATACACCCAACAGTTCTGTACCTGATTTAGCTCAACGGTAAAGTCTTTTCCAGCTCGAATACCATTTTCCAATATTCGTGATAAAATTTTTTTTCATCGTTCCGCAAGTACAAAACATTTAATTTGACTGCACGCGTTTCTGGTCGATACAAATCTGTCCGGCGTGTTGAACAATCGAACATGCAAAACGAATTCGTTACAGGAGCAAATAATCAATATGAAATAATTGACAATAACGTACAAAATAATTGTTGAGTAGAACGGGAATTGGGCACATTGCAACTTTTAATGCCGTTCGTTTCTCAGACCACTGACCCTTAAAATCTGACAACATGCAAAACGAATTCGTTACAGAAGCAAATAATCAATATGAAATAACTGATAATAAGGTAAAAAATCATTTTTGAGTAAAATGGAAATTGGGCACGTTGCAAATTTAATGTCGTTCGTTTCTCAGACCACTGACCCTTAAAATTTACGACAGAATTTACGACAAAAAAATTTTCTACAAAAAAAGTGGAAAAATGTTTATTTAGCAAAATTCAACGATTTGAACAAGGCCTTGGGTCGGATTGACCCGAGATGCACTCGAAGGTTTAATTTTCTGGTTGTGAAATATCGTTGAAAACGTGTATATTTGACGGTAGAGACAGATTCCTTAATAATGAAACATGAACGATTGAAACAATTGAAATCGACAGATTTGCCAGTCTTTCGGTGAATTCGGGACATGGAGAAGGAGCGATATCGCGAACAGCGACGCCTATGTATCATCCGGGTGGATTGTCACCGGCAATATCCCACACGTATGTGAACCAATACGCCGGTTCGGAGTATCATTTGGATCGTGTGCAAACCCCCCAATTGCCTTATTTGCCGTTCGAGGTGGACGGCGCTTACGAAGAGTTCAATCAAGTTGTACCGTATCGTCAAAACCCCGTTTATAGTCGAAGCCAGTCCGAGCGGTCTAGCTCGCGCAGCGAACAACCTGAGGAACTTCCTCTGCCGCCCGGATGGTCGGTAGATTTTACTTTACGTGGCAGAAAGTATTACATAGACCATAACACCAAAACTACACATTGGTCACATCCTTTGGAGAAAGAGGGTTTGCCCACGGGATGGGAGAGAATCGAGTCCCCTGAATATGGAGTTTACTATGTCAAGTGAGTAAGAAAATAATCCAATCTGATTCTCAATTTTTTTATCAGGCTCATAAATGATCGCAATTTCGAAAAATTTCCTAACTCCGCCGAAATTTAACGAAAATGATTCAACTTGGGCTCATTCTTTTCGTTTTTTGATGCAGCCTCGCGTGAGCCCAGGCTCGGGATTTCAAGTCGCACGAGATCGTTTTTGAGCCCAGGCTAACGTTTTGGGGTTGATGGAATTTTAGTAAATTCGTTTTTCTTCTTTACAGTCATATCACGCGACAAGCCCAATACGAGCATCCGTGTTATCCGCTGGAGATGCAAGCGGTTCGTGTCGTCTCGCCACCCAGACACACGCACTTTCATTCTCACAGTGTCCTCGTACCAGCCAATCCTTATCTCAATGAAGAGATTCCTCATTGGTTATACGTTTACAGCAGAGCATCGATATCTCTCGATCGGAAACTTCGCTGGGAGTTGTTTCGGCTTCCTGAGCTTGATTGTTTCAATGCTATGCTCACGAGATTGTACAAACAGGAGCTCGAAGAAGTTGTGATGCGTTACGAGGAATACAGGTCGGTGTCCAGGCCATGGAAAATTCCTAAAATACGCAACCAGATCTCACCAAGTTTCAAGTACTTTTTGCAACTTTTACGCGTCTCGACTCTCTTTTTAGATCGGCGTTGTTGTGCGAAATGGAGCAAAGGTTAAAGGAATTGAATCCCGAGGCCGGAGCCTCTGCCGGTGCCGTTGCACTCCGACGATCTTTGCCTTGAGACCCGTTCGGAGCCTCCGAACAGGCGAAATTGGAGCTTGTACGACTAAACCCTTTTATCGACTGACTAGAAACTGTTCCTTGACCATACCGTGACCTTCCGAGGCGACTGTATTCGCATGTCATATCAACACGATTCCGTGACGAAAATACAGCCACGGAGATTGATAGAGATCGCGGGACTTTGAGGATGTTGAGTCCTCAATCGCAAACGATAAGAAAATTCTAAAAATTTGATATATTTTTGTATCAAGTATTTAAGAGATCGTGTTCAAATTTCACGACGATTAAAAAGCTCGTTATTGGACAATTAACATTTAAAAATTTCCCAGGTACTCGACATCCTAAATCGGATGAAATTTCGTAGCATAAAAACCGTCCGGACGATCCTAAAATTGGTGCGAAAGTTTTAACTCGCCTTAAACGTCCGCCAAAACATTCGATCAATGCGAAGCAACGCGTTACCCTCAGTTTACTGCGCACAATGTAAATCGTTGAATTTTGAGCCTTACGGAAATACAAATATAAGTGTGAGACTAGAATAATTCGGGAAAAACTTGTAGATTGGATTGTAATGAGTTTTTCGAAGCGACTATTTTTTTTATATCACTATATACACGCATCTTGTATAAATAGAATTTTTATCATTCTCCGAGAATCTTATGGAAAATAAAATGAAAGAAACCAGAGCAAAAAATGATGGAAAATGAATCTACGAAATTAATATCAAGATTATCTCTAAAGACTGCCAGTCTCTTCGACCAGAAGTTCCAAATCTTCATTCGGTAGCGTTTTCTCATAATTTTCCGAGTCTTCCACGGGTTGACGCAGTTTTCTCTCCTTGGGTGCTGGATTTTCGAACTTTTCGACCAGGTCCAATCCTCTGTAGTGATAAACCGTCCCACTTTCGAGGCCCAACATCTTCGAGTAATATTTCGCTGCGAACGAAAAGAATCAACGATTGGAGGATATTTCACAAAAAGAAAAAAGCAAAGTTGAGGAAAATTGCTTTTGATACGGTACTGGAGGGCTCCGATTCCGCTTTGGCGGGAGTTGCTTCTTTCGACCACAAGTATACCGCGTATCCAAAAAGATTCCATGTTGCGAGAAAATATAGGGCTGAAAACCGATTTTTCATTTTTCTTGCATGATCCGTAGTTATCGGTTTCATCCTCCTTCGAAAAAAACTACGCCAGAAGGCCATTTCGAATATCTCTGCAAATTTTCAATCGAAATCTTATTGTTGGGTCTATAATTATTTTTATAGAAAAAAAAAACAAAACTACGACGTTACTTACAATTTGACAATTCAATGGTCAACGAAATTTATAAACAAATCGTTTGGTCGATTCGTCGAGGCACGTGTATTACGCGTCGGTATAGTAGATCGCACTCGTGCTTATGGAGGCCGGACGTTTCATAACCTTTGCCGACGACGATCCTCGGTGAAACGTTCACACGACTTTCAATCGTCGTTTAAACGTTAAGCTCATCGAATCAACGTCACGAAGAATGTCGTCGATGTAAATTGACTCTCGCTCGACAGGATTTATTCTAATTATTACGAAATCAACAGCAACCAAAACTTGTTTTCAATCGTTATATTCCTGTTTTCTACTCTACACTCGACAGTCGACACTGTTGCCAGGCCACCATTCGCCGGTGCTCGCGGATGATGCTGCTCTCCGTGGCTAACGATGCGGCCTTCGTACGAACTTGTACAAAAATACAGAACCCGATTTCTGCTGTGCAGTGACGTCTCTACTCGAATATTTTATTCACATTATATTTTTCAATGCCGCTTTCGATCCAACACGAAAAATGTTGTTTTTTCAATACGATAAATCCCAAGAATTTGTGCTTTAACGACGATCTTTAGGGTTCTTTCAAAATTTTGTATAAACGCGTTCTGGCGACACCAAAACAAACAGTTTTCTCCAATGAAGAAAATTTTCCTGATGTTTAAAATCTGAGATATTCGATTTTGCAATTTTTCCCATCTAAACGCGTGTAAATTTGAGTCACGTTTCCTTAAAAAGTTGCACAACCGAGTTTCAAAAAAAAAAATACACTTAGGATTTTTTTGCAGATAGCCAGAAAAACCATGAGCGGGATTTTTTTAAGAAAAATCCTAAACACATTTTTTTGCAACTTATACAAACGAAACGCGACTTCAATTTTCACGCGTTTAGATGGAAAAGCTGAAAAATTGAAATTTGAATATCGCAAATTCTTAGAGTCGGAAATTTTTCTTCATAGGAGAAAATTGTTGGTTTTGATGTCGAGAATGTTGATACAAAAAATGATTGAACTGTTTCAAATTTTCTTTCCGAATCAGAATGAAATTTTTGGTTCAATATTTATATTATTATTTACTACACGTGAATATTTGACGAATTTTGCACGTACGAATTCTCGTTTGAAACAAATCCGATTATTCTATTGAGTTCAAAAACTCAATCTAAATTGAAAACCTCGCATCGCGGTCTATTGTTGATATGACATGTATATTCGAAGAATTAGAAACACGATATTTCCATGATCAAAGTTTTAGCGAAACGTGTTACTCATTTTTGTGCAAGATCGTGCAGATTGTCATTCGCCTCGTTGCACACTGCGTGATTACAAAAAAAAGCTTTTATCAGAAATGGATAACAAGCCGGCAAAAAAGACTCGACAGTCGCCAGGGTTCCTAAAAAACAATGTGACGTTACTGAATCTGGCGGCGTTGGGAAGGTAGGTGGATTAGTGATTGGCCATCCCCTCTTGCCTCTTTATCTCAAAAACGCATATCGCGCAAATAGCGTACCAACATACCCCACGTCTCGACGAGTTGGAGTGGGAAGTCTGGCTATCGAATAAAAGGTGGTAGGAGTACCGAATTTCGCGCGTTGAAAGCCCACAATCCCAAATAATATTTAGTCGAAAAAAACACATATATCGAGAGCCTGTATCGCCGTAGCGAGAGACCAGGCTAAAAGTGTCGTTCATTTAATATTAAAAAAAGGCAAAAATTCCTTTTCAATACGAGCGAAATGTCGGTTATGGGCAAGGTGAGTGTACTACACGGTGCAAACAAAAAACATGACATTTTTTAACCATTTTTTTTTTACGTGGATTATCTCAGAGCCGGCTTCCTGTTCAACCCTTTCGCCGGGTAGCGCGAGAGCTTACGCGATTTTCGCCCCTTGAAAAACCTCCAATTCCAACCTATCGAATCATTCCTTGTCATTTTCGTTTTTCCTACAATTCATATCGCGTCTTCTGCAATCATTCCAAATGTTATAAATTCATTATTACCAAGTTTTTTATGCGTTCGGGCTCTATCGGTGTCGCCGCGATTGGCCTTGAGCGCGCTAATTCTCGCCGCGTTTGTCGCGAATTATCAAAACTTCGATACAGAGATTAAAAAAAAAAAAAATCGTTTTTATTCAATCATGACGATTTTCAAGTTTATTTCTCATCAACAGCCTGTTCTTTACTCCTATTGGCGGAGCTCTTGTTCTTGGAGAGTGCGAATTGGTGAGTTGCTCATTTTTTCCTATATGTCTGGAAAAAAAAAATATTTTTTCAATCGCTTTTTTAGCACTCAATCTGAAAGAGATTCCTTATGACATCAAACCTGTGAGTTTGGTCAAGGGCGGTGGAGAACAACACTGCAACGAATTCAGGGAAGTTAATCCGATGGAACAAGTCCCGGCGCTTCACATCGACAATCACACTCTCATAGAATCTGTAAGTCGGTCATTCAAATTTATTGCAATTTCAAGAACATTTTCTACTCAGCCGCCCAAAAAATCTTGACTGTAAACTTGAATTTCAAATTTAAGGCGCATTTTTTTAATGATCTTGAAGTTTCCGTCATTGGGAGTCAAAATTTTTTTTATTTTTCTGCCTCAAGGATCGTTATTGAAATGCAAAACGTAATTATAATGATAAAACGCTTGATTTGGATGATTTTGAACACACCGGGCTAAATATTCAGGCCACGGATTTCCAGTTTTGCAGAAAATTTTTAGTTGGTTAAAAATCTATTAGAATACCTGAAAGTTCTCAAAAAATTATATATTAATTAAATTAATTGAATTATTATATAGAAATTGAACCAATCACCGATAATATTAAATAATTTTCGTTGCATTCGAATGTTGCGAATGCTGGATTTATTTTTTTTATCTTTAAACTACACACCGGGCGAAATATTCAGGCCGCAGATTTCTTGTTTTGCAGAAAAGTTCTCAATTTCATTCGAATCAATTTCATCAAGTTTTAGTTGGTTTAAAATCTATTTGAATACCTAAAAGTTCTGAAAATCGATATATTAATGACATTAATTGAATTATTATACAGAAATCTGGCCTGGCTTGTAGTTCTGGAGATGACGATTCGATATAATCGTGAAGTTTGCATCGTTGAAACGCAACGAAATTCTGTTATTTCTTCAGCAGAGCTCACAATTATTATTCAATATTTGCTCCGGCCAATAAAACGATACTCTCTTGCTACCAAAAAACTCAATCGACACGAAAAATTGCCATGATTTAAAAAATTCAATAAATAATCAACAGAAAATGATATTTTTCGTTTAATCTCAACGTTGCAAACTTCAGAGTCATCGATTCGATAAGTTTAGTTACGATAAGGGTGAATGATCCTTAAAGAAGGGCTGAACTTGACAAATTGCAGTTAAATATTTTACAATACTTGGAAGAGACGAGGCCCCACCGTCCTTTGATGCCGGCGGATCCAGTGAAAAGGGCCAGAGTGAGGGAGATTTGCGAAGTTATAGCGAGCGGCATTCAACCGCTCCAAAATTTAGTAGTTTTGATATACGTGGGTGAAGAGAGGAAGAAAGAATGGGCCCAGCATTGGATAACGCGAGGATTCACAGGTAAAGACTGGATCGACTTGGAGAATAAAATATTTGAGTTGCGATCACGTTTACTCCGGATACTGATTAAATTTGTTTGTCGGGTGCAGCGGTAGAAAAGCTTTTGTCATCGAGCGCCGGAAAATATTGCGTAGGCGACGACATAACTTTGGCAGACTGTTGTCTGGTTCCACAAATTTTCAACGCTCGAAGGTTTCACGTGGACCTTCGACCTTTTCCAACCATATTGAGAGTCGATCGTCATTTGGAAAACCATCCGGCGTTTACAGCGGCTCATCCTAATAACCAGCCCGACTGTCCACCGGAAGCGACCAAGTAGCAAGCAAGGCAGACCACCCTCTTTCTTTTCTAAGTCTGCTTAGAAAAGAGCACGAGTGAGGTGGTCCAGCAGCTTGTAGAGTGACCGATCGATGGCGATAACGGGTGAAACGGTTTCTATTTTATTTTTTAAATCCTTTTCCAAAAACTATAACGTTTATTTACTAGTAACGGAGAGGAATCGAGTATCCACAGACACTATATATTTAGATACGAACTAGAGTATTTTTTTCTTTAGAAAAATAACAAACGAACAAAATAATAGTAATAAGATGGGAATAGCAAATGATCCTGAAGTTGGCATCGTTGGAATGCAACGAAATTCCGTTATTTCTTCAGGAGAGTTCATAATTATTATTCGATATTTGAAAAAAAAACTCAATCGACACGAAAAATTCACGTAATTTTCAAAATTCAATGAATAATCGATAGAAATAATATTTTTCGTTTAATCTCAACGTTGAAAACTTCAGAGTCATAATAGCAATAGAGAATAGAACGAATGAATTTTTGTTCATTTTCAATATGTCTGTTTATTTCACTTTTTCACCTCCTATCGCTGGAGACTCGCGCCTGAGCGATCAACCGGTTAGTCAATCTTTCCCGTGAAAAAACCCGGTTCTATACGTTTTATGACCGTTAAAAATCCAACGGAAATTCCTTTTTTCCTTCACTTTCAATTTTCACAGTTTTAATGTGCGTCTAAATCTTCAACGGAGTCGAGGAAAATCGTTACGTTGCATTCCGACGGTGCAGATTTTACTAGCATAAAAAAAAAAACAAAAAAACTGGTCCCCAACGTACCGAGACTACGTTTTTGCGATCGTTCTTTCTCTTTTTTTTATCTCAGCGAGTTTTCAACCAGCAACCGAGCTTAGGTATTAGAAATGTTGGCCTATTTCCTAGTTTTGTTGTGTTTTCTATATTTGCCTTTTTTTTATTTTAGCTACAAGCCCCTCTTTGTTTTTCTTCGAATGATACAATTGAATTATCTAAATTGCGTCACTGTATTTTGTACAAACACTCGCGAAGGTATTTTATATAACGATTTATTGACCTAATATTAATAGGGCTGTTGTCTTCAATCAAAAGTTTACTTTTTATATCGAGAGCGAGATAATTATGGGCGGAAACATAAATAACGAAACAAATGATATTATTTTTTATTATCTTTATCAAATTTAGCGACGTTTTCGTCTATTTACGGCCGTTTATTATCATTATTATTATTATACTTTTTACTTAGAGTTAAGGGGGCCGGGATGAACTAAAACCGATCAGTGTGCTATAAGGAAAAAATTAACCTTTGCTGAAAATGCATGATTTTGCAAAAACACTATTTTATGGTAACTGCTCAAAGCATCGGTCTTAGGATCTTTACAGAATTACGTATGGCAAGTACGAAAAAAGCTTTTTCATTATTTTTTAGTCGCTTGGAAAGGAAATGGAAACGTAAGAAACACAAAAAATACATTCCTTCGATATATTTTACTGTGCACTCGTCAATTTTTGTTCTCTTTGCGTTCATAAAGTTCTTTTCAAAAGTATCTTTACTCTTTGCGTATGGTCGAACGAATTTATAACTTCCTTGTATAAAAATGGGTTTCCAGTGAGTTTGAAATCGATGCGAAAATACTGCCAGCTTTCCAGTAGTAGAAAAAATAAAATAAAATAAAAAAACGATGATGAAATTCGTTTTTTTTCGATGGAACTCAAATGAACTACATTCGTCGTTAACGTCCAACCGAATGATGAAGAAAATAACTTAACAAATGAGGCATATTCTAACGTACAAATAAATACACTTACCCAGGTCACAGAATCGTCGCATTTAGCTAATGTAAATAGAAAATCAGTAACTGATAATTATCGCACACGATAAATGATGAAAAAACAACAATAATACAGCGGATATTGAAAAATTACGGATCAATTGTTGAAAATACACACAAGCATTGCACACACTAGTCGTAAGAGTATAAATGTCCAAAGTATCGAATAAATTTTTATTTCCCGCGTGTGTCGAGTGAGGATTCTTGATGACGTTGATTTTTTTTTCATTCCAAAGTTACATTCCATGAAAATGGAGAGAAATTCGTGACATTTTTTAGTATCTAGAAAGACGACCGAACCTTTAATTTATCGAGCTTGAAGGTCATTGACCTGACTCACAACTTGACGTCCGCCCGAAACTTTCGGAAACGGTACATTCGAAACAAGGAACCGAATTTATTCCATCGACGCTCGGAATTGATGGAAAAAATATTTTTTCGAATCTCCAGTCAACAAATTTACAAAAGATTTCACAAATCTTCACAATCATCAGAGTCCAAACTCGTCGCTGTAAGTGCATGAGTTTAAAAAAAAATTTCAAGCCGGTTACAAAATTCGGTTTATCCAAGTCCATTGCGATTTGGGAGGAAAAAACTGAAGAAAAATTCAAATGAAAATAGAATAATGGGGAAAAGGAATATTTTCTTCACATCGTGGTGACTCGTACAATAGTATTTAGGAGCGTATGCGTAATATGAATAATGTTGTAAGAATGCATGAGGGCTAGGAAGTGCGAATGTCAAGTCTGTATATTAAAAGAACAAACAAAAAAAAAGCGGAAATAAGATGAACAAAAAGTAGTGATTTAAAAAAAAAGACAAGCAAAAACTCACACAACGTACGAAAAGTATGATAAACATAAATATTTTACAAGTGAAAATGATAATGTACGTTTATTGCTTAATAGAAGATAATAAATTCTGTGTCATAGTGAAAATAAAATAATTCAATTATTCGATACTCACCTGTTTTACCTTTTTTTCCAAAAATTCACCAAAAACGAGATGTTTTCCTCAGGCCATGGGATTCTCGTAATAATGATAAAATTTATAATCTACGCTATCGCGCAACGACGACGTTCATCAATCTCAGTCCAATATTCGTATTAATAACTGTCTTTATTATTATTCTTTTTAAAATCATTTCATAAAAAAATACATTTACTTAATTATTGACTAGTAGCTTTGCTCGTGGTTTTAAATTTTCGTCTTTTTCCATCATTTTTCAAGTTTGTAACTAAAGCTCCGGTGGAATGTTGGCTGAACAAAAAAAAATCGATCGAGTTTGTCGCTCGATTGATCGTGATTACGGTTTAAATGAGAAATTATACAAAAATCAAGTAATTTTATGTACAAATTTGTTGTTTTCGTTGTTGTTGAAAATGAAGTCGCTGCTGGTTGGATATGTTTTTCACACTCGACGCAAGAGTCTAGAAATTAATGTCACTTTATCAACGCACTGATCCATCGATGCGAACAGTAAAAAACAAAAAATCTTTCGTTTTGCCATTCTAAGATAAATTTACACATAAAATATCCTTAAAATCGAATCGTGGCCAGGAATCGTAATATCTTACACACGAAGCTTGGAGAACAAGGTTTGTACAATTTGATGGAAAATGCAGGGAGGCAAAAACGAGTTAACGCTCACTCTTTGTCGACTTAAAATTATTTTCATAATTACAATAATAATAATAATAATAATTACGTATATTTGACCTCCCTGATTTCGCCTTAACATCACATAATTTAAAGTCTAAATTACAGCTTAATTGTACTTTCATATCGCCAAGTCTTTTTTATCACACGCGCACAATAAGTTTGGATCTAAAAATTTTCAGATGACAATGAAAATCGATAGCGTCGATAAACGATCGCGAAAATAAGTTTATTGCGGCATTTTTAGTTGTTGTATTGCTGATAACTGTAATGACGAAGAAATGTTTGATTGATGGACCTCGTCGAAAGCGAAAAGAAAAAGAAGCAATTCGCCCCATTTTAATTTGTTGTTTCTACGTAAAAAAAAAAAAAAAAAAAAATAAACGATTAAAACGTATTTTTGATGGATATGGTAGATTTTGTTTGTTCTTGCTGGTGGCATTGGGAGGTATGGTGAAATGAATAACAACGTAATGCATTTGATGAGCGATTGTTTATTATGCTCTTATGATCACTTGTCATACAGGTAACGATGCTTTCTCATGAATGAAAATAGTTAATATATTATATTTTTACTTTTATAATTATTTAACATTGAAAATGGAAAGAAGGAGAACAAAACTAAGAAGAAACGAAAAAATAAAACAAAATCATACGTTCGAATGGATGAAAGAATATAACAATTCGGTGGAGATGCAAATAAATGTGAGGGTTGGAGGGGCTGATGGGTGGAGGGTGGGGGGGGGGGGGGGTTTAGAATGTATAGTAGATAATATAATAATTAGTTTAGTTTTGTTTGTTTTTTTTTTCTTCAATGGTAAATCCTTGATCTCCTTTCATTCTTTCTTTCAATCCTTTGTTTTCCTTTTGTTTTTTTTTTTTTCCATAACTGCGATAATAACTAAATTGCCATACGCTCTTTATCGTATGTATATAAATATATATGTATATATAAATATATACATAGGAAATAAACTCAATATATATATTCATATATAACAATATTTAATGTGGTGTGTGTTGAAGTGATGCACACGTCAGAGTTTTGGGGCCAGGGGATGATGAGCTATGGAGGGATTAGGGGAGGATTTGGTGAATAATATATGTGAAGAATTTCTAAAAATAAATATATATACATAAATATGCGATGTATCGTATAGATCGATACGCATATTTATATATATACACAAATAATGTGCCCATTATAATAAATAAAATCGGTATATAACCTACAGCCTGGCAAGCCATGTGTGTGATGCATATACATATTTATTTTATCTCTTTTGCCCAACACATGTCTATCAATGAAATTCATTAAAACAGAACAAAAACGTATCGATTTTTCTTCAACTTTGATAATCGTAAGATAAACAGCGGATAGGAATAATCGAGTTAGCAATGAGGAATCCTTTGTTTGTTTTCTTCGAGAATAGAGTTCACTTTGTCGATACACAGGTCGCGCGCAGGGGGATGTTTCGTTTATAATCGAAATATCGAACCTCTTGATTTTTTTTTCTCATTATCTTGGCTAACACGATTTTCATTACTTATTTGTTTTCCTATAATTATTCATATACATACGTGTCGGTGTGTGAGTGTATTTTTCGTGTGTGTGTGTACATATAAGAGATATATGCACATGTATGGGGCAAAAGATGCTCGTAACTTTGGATTTGTGCCTCAAATGAATACAAATGGCTTTTACTTTTAATTGTTTGTACAATGTTTGTTATGTGGATGAATAAGAGAAAAATAAACGTCAAACGTCCAATTTTGAAATCGTATTCATTTCTCTTGCTCGAGGCATGCAGCTCGAAGTTCCATTCAAATTCTCCGCGACAATTGGTACGTTTTAGGGAAAGGAAAATTGTTTCGCATCCTTTCGCTGCTTATTAAATTTTTTCGAGCTGGTGAACGCGATGAAAGAGAAACGAATGTTGACCAATAACAATGATAATTATAGATTGACAATGGCGTATAAATCGTGAATAAGCGAACTCTATTCTTCTAGTCTCGATGCTTTGACACAAGTTCGAAGATGATACATTTCATTTGTTATTTTATAATTCGATTAAATTCGTGACGTAAGGTGGTGTGCGGGTGGGTCGGCGTGTGTGTTACGATGATTGATTTTTTCGCCTAAATTTACAAGGGACAATTTTTCACAATAATATATGAGGAAGCGAAGAAAAAAATGAAAAAAACACACGTTCTAAGGGGGTTCGAGGCGAACGATAATGAAGTGCGAAACGAGGGGGTTTGGGAGGAAGGAGAAAACAAAAAAAAATAACCCAACAAAAACACGCGTCGGACACGGATGAGATTTTTTGTTTCTTGCACGTTTTCTTAAACTTACTATACTCTTTTTTGCGTCAACTTTTCTCTTTATAGCCAAAGGAATGTCAAGGTACAATACTCGATCGTACTTCTCTCTCTCTCTCTCTCTCTCTCGCTCTCCTCCATTTTCTTCAACTATTATTATTACTATTATTTTTATTTCTCTGTGTTTTTTCATCATTTTTTCTATTATAACCTTTCGCAGCCAGCTGCGCTCGATCTCGACGGTGATATTGTATAATAATGAAACTTTTAACGGCTAATTATGGGTGTATGTGTTATTTTTCATATTATCATTTTTCTCAGTGTGTTGATTTGTTTAAACTTTGTTTATGTTATGTTTTCATTTCACTTATTAGATTTGACTTACTTTAGTATATCAATGTCGTTTGTCAAATCGATCGTATATCAATTGGTAACGCCCGTTGACGCTCTCACGCCCTTTAATTACATTATTATTACGAACAATCTTCGCTATCGTGTCTATGTACATATACATATATATTGAATGTTATTAATATGTATGTACACAAACACTTACATCCAACATGACGAGATAAAGCACACGAGTTGTACGGAATATTCCACCCGCTTCTCTTTCCATTTTATTCATTCTTTATCCTTTTCCTCCAGAGTGCGTGTGTGTGTGTGTGTGTATGATTTTTCATTTCGATTTAATCGATCAATTTTCGAATATAACTACCGCTTTTTTTTCTTTTTCACGAGACGCAATCGTCTCTCAAGTTATGTAGCGATTCTCGCGACTACGGCTATTATAATTTTTCTTTAAACCTGAAATATACATGTAAATATATATTTATATATATTTATATGCATATTTAGAGTCAACAAGGTACGTAAATATTCTTCTTCATTCCCGACTTTCTACGGTGCTAAGATTTTCAATATCCTTTCACTTATTTCTCTCAACGATTCGATTCTCGTAAATATCGAATTTATATATGTATATGTACATCAAGGTGGTTTAAAAAAAATCGACTTGTTGCAAGGAATTTTGAAAGTTGGCTCGATTGCATTTTTTTCAATGATTTTTCTTCGGGGCCAGTATTTTTTTAATAAATCAACGTTAGTCCGTTGAGGATTCATGATTTTTAGTTTTAATAACGAGATTATTTGGCTTTTTTGTATTACGATTTTCAGCCGAAATAATGGAAAAATTTATGAACGAGTTGTCGGAAAGGCGACTGAAAATCGACGAGGACGAAACATGCAGTCGATTTTTCTTTCCATCACCCTCATGCACATTTTAATTTATATACATATATTTATGTTTACATGTGTTTATTATTATACCCAAAATAATTATACCGTTATTAACAATATCTAAACACTATATAGCTCTCACTTCCGATGAAATAACATTACGTACAACGTTTTCTTTCTTTGTACAACCCTTCTGACCGTATTGTTCATTTTTCTCAACTTTAGTCTCATTTTTCAACGTATTTATTCTCGTTATTCGATCGATCGAACATGGGTCATCAATGTGTCGTTTTTTTTCTATTTTCTCGGTTTTTCCAAACCAAACAGGTCATTTGTATCTTTAGTCATAATTAGTGATCGAGGCGATGGCGCTTGGGTCGTGGTGAAGAATGAAATTCTTGTCGAATGAGATTGTTAATAATTTCACAACGCTGGGTCGTTTTTTGTTTCATTTGAAATTTATCAACTTTAGGCCCGAGCTGTTGCGTTAATTGGGAAGAAAATATTGCATGACCACAGCCTCGCGAAACAAAATAAAGTCTTGATGGAACATTAAACAATGTCTTATTCGCTTCTTTTCTCAAACTTTGATCCTTCTTGAAATTCTCGAGTGCGTTCGACGTCGCTTAAATCTTAATTCACATTGGGCCTGTGTCACGTACTTTGCTCGAACGCTTCGTACATTTTTCTTCACTTTTACAATTTTAGGAATTCGAGCAATGTCCTTCGTTTGTTCTTATTTTGCCTGGATCGGAGCAACCTCCTCGACGCTTTTTAAACGTAAAAGAGCGAAAAAGCAACCGTACACGATTTCCCTCAAATTATGATTGCTTTTCGGTCCCAAAGTGACATTGACATTGCTGAGGGAACCCAAAACCAAGCATATCCAACCGATTTTCTAAATCCACCATTTTTCCGTCGATTTCGTAGTTTTTTGTGCTTTGAAAGCCCAAAAAATAACTACGAAATAAACCGAAAAGGAGGTTGCACAAAATTGTAACAATAAAGCGACGGTTGCCTCGATTCACTATGCTTTCATACGTTTCAACAGTTGGAGTATCTCGCGCATGTAATGAACGATTGATATTTCGTTTTTCACAAGAAAAAATGGAATTTTCTTCGAATCTCACTATTTTTGCATAAAGATAACGATTCCTGCGTTTCTCTCGGTCTATTGTCAATAGATACGATATAATAAATGTAAACCTGCGAATATTTTTCAACCTTTCCCCTCGAACGATATAATATATTATTTTCGTAATAAGTTTTTGCGATCTCTTTGAATAATTTTTTAGTGCGTTTTAGAATTGTCTTGGCCACCGATTATAATCATGTAATTCTCAGTTATGTTTATATATATATATGTGTTTGTGTGTGTGTGTGTTTTCTACAGACTCGAAGTGATCAACAATATTTTCACGTAAACTTTGAATCCAAGTTGTAAAAGAGGAATAATTAATAATGAAGAACGAGTGAACTGGCTGTGGCTTTCTCCCTTCGTCTCGAGCCATAAAATTTCTCGTCTATTACGATATATTTCATTAATAATCTGGTTGGTTTTTCTATTATCTGGTTTTTTCTTACGTTTACATGGCTGATACGATCGTATTAATTTCTCTCGGTCAGGTAGCACCTCTATAACGTTACATATTAGTTTCTTTAATTTTCGTCACATTAGAGTTATTTGTAACTCTCGTTTGGCGTGAGTTTTAATATATTATTAACACTTCGAGGCTTTGATTAAACTTTGGTTATCGACTCGTCGAGTCCAAAGGGGAGAATCGTCGTCGCGTAAACGATGAAAATTTCAATGAGGCAAAACTCAAAAAATATTGATTATTTGTTAAATCGAAATTTGCACGGTTTAGAAAAGGTGAAAAATAAAATAACTGAATGACGGTTTATGGGGTCGATGAAAAATGTGGAATTTGCTCATATTTCGCTTGAATTTCACGATTCTTGTGCTTTGATCGCATTTTTTTTTCAACCAACAAACGTTCGTTGCGGAATCGACCAGAGTTGACCTAAAAGTCACGTTTTCAAACGAAGAAAAAGTGTCATAATAAAAATGAAATGGAATCGATCGACGAATGTGTGAATTCTTCAAATATTCAAAAATCTCTTTCTCTCTGTCCTCATATTTTCGTGTGTTAATTGTTCGAAACGTGGCCAATTCAAGGGACGCATATTTATGGCACTGTAGTGATTGAAACGAGTGACTGCATTACGTTTTTTTTTTTTTTATATCATTTTTAAACATTATTTTTGCCTTTAGGTACGTTTTTTCCATAGCTCTTTCTTACGCAAACACTTTCTAGCCCCGTCCTATACCGAGATGAATTTCCGGCGTTTGTTTTAAATGTATTTTTCAATAATTATTATTTATTAACGTAATCCTCTGGCTAAGGTCTTCGGTATTAAATGACGAATGAATCGTCGGCACGTCAAGTATCGACGATTCAATAAAAATCAAACGTAAGGAAAAAATGAAATATGGAATAAAAATATATAAATATATATTAGACTGACGGAAAAAAATGTTTTCATATTCTTGCTCCCACTCTGCCCTTCCTGAGATATGGATGAGAAGAAAAATCTGTTGAAAAATGAGCCAACCAATTTTTTTTTTTTTTTAATTTTGTGTGGCTGCGTGTGTTTTCCTGAAATTTTGACTACGTCGATCTCGAAAATCCACTCGATTGTATAACTTTTGAATGTCTTTCTCGAGTTTCATTAAAACATTTTTTCCCTGAGGCCGCGCACGTCGTCGTCGTCGCTTGTAACTTGTATTTTTTTTCCTTTTCCCTCCCCTAGAATATTTTCCTTTTATCCATATTTTGATTACTATCGTTTTATTTTTTCCAAGTCGTCTCAATCTTTCGAAGCGATTGTTCAAAATCGTAGAAAATTTTTTTGCCTTCTCCACACGTTCCCATGGCTTTTGCAATCCTCGTGGGATTTCCCCCAATAGATATGAAATAATTAAAAAAAAAAAAAAAACGCGATTCCGGCAAAAACTCGAGAATGTCGAGAAAAAACTTCTGATTAAAAACATCAACAAAAAATTGTGTGTGTTGCATAAAAATGAGAACAAATGTTGTATGAGCTCGAAAAATGTAAAAATTGTGTCTCTCATCAATATCCATAGGAAAAACAAGTCGGAGCAAGAAAATTCATTCACTTTTTTCCTCATTATATCGATCTAATATATTCATGTATATAGATATATTTATTTATTTATTTATATGTATGTGTTATGTATGTAAATGACGTAGCATAGCGCACACACAGCCAAGTTAACGTGACACGCGAATTATATATTATTCGTACCCCAAAACCTCTCCCCCTGTCACAAACGAGAGGGTCAAATGTGTGTCGAATTTATTATGTGTTTGTTTTCCCTTTTATTTTCAAATTATTGTTATCACGAGCAAAGTTTCAATTGGAAATCGAGGCGAATCGATACAATTCCTACTCTCCCCCTGACAACTTTATACAGTTGATATTATTTATTTATTAACTATCATTACGACGCAAAAAAGATTTCAATGATTTTTCGTTCGGATCGTTATTATTATTGTTTAATCTTCATATCCACATGTTTAAAATTTCTAGGACTTTGTTTCGAAAATGAATCTTCAACCCTGGAACGGTAATCTGGGGTCGAAAACGACCCCAGTCGATTTTTAATCCCGCGCCCAGTCTCCCTGCGTTTTTTCGTTTTTTTAAATAGTTTTTGCGAATTTTGGATCAATTTTTTTACTTCAAGCAAAATTGCCCCGGGCTCACGTGATTCTGCATTGAAAAGTGAAAAAAATAAGCCTAAGTTAAAACCTTTTCGTTAAATTTTATCGGAGATATGAATTTTTCAAAATTGGGCCATTTAAAATAAAGTTATCGTTCTAGGGTGACGCTTGAAAATAGAAAAAAAATTGGCTAAACAATCGAATGACGAAAGAAAATGAGGATTCGGGTCGACTGATCGAAATGTATTTGAAACTTGTCGAACAATCAGGTCAATCGAAATCGCGATGTTATTTGGGAAAGATGTGAGAACTGAGAGAAAGATTTGAACCTCGTTCAAGTTTAGCGGTCAATGCGATTCAAGAATGTTATTAATCTTTTGTTTTTCGTGAATTGTTGCACCGGAAATGTTACTGCGTGACTGCCACGACGCTTTTCGCTCACAATTATTTGCGTAACCTGTGTGTGTTTTTTCTTTACTCTCGATTTCTCTTGGTACGATCGCGTACAACAAGAGTCGCGACGAAATTTAGTTACAACGCGAGCCAATTTGCACGCAAACTCTCGATTCTCCACTCTGATCCACATCGGAGTGTAAAAAATCGAATTCCTGAATATACAATGCGATATATTTCTATGTTTAGGTGGTTTTTCGAATTTGTATAGAAATTTGTTGACGGTTAACGCAATGAAATGTGTCGGTGATAATGAATAATTGGTAATGCTCGAAAACGGCAACCCGAACGTTAACGAATTCGCTCAAAGACGTTTTTCCTCCCCACCAACGGTAACATCGTGGATAAATTGTTTTCTTTTGTTTTTCGAACAACTCGCAGGTAGCGTTTGATAAAAACGACTCAAAAAAATGTCCAAAATGGATGCGAAAAATATTTGAATGGTATTTGGTAAAGATTTCGAATTTTCAGTGTGTTTTTCTTCTCAATTTATCATTTCCAACAGGAACTTTGTGTATTAGACTACCAAAGAGACATGCAAAACGGACTTTGGAGAGTAAAGCGAGCTTTTCGGAAAATCTCTCCGATTTGGGGTAACAGAAAAATAAAATGAATAAATAAAAAACAAAACATCAAAGAGGCATGACGCTGGTGGAAAAGGAGAGGAATCCAGTGATTAGAAAATTACAAGGAATCAAAAAATTAATAGATGTTTAAAAAAAAAAAAACAAAATATAAAGGTTTTCAGCCCCAAAACTCCACAAGTCCGAAAAAAGCACAAATCTCTTTGATTCTTACCCGAGCTCTGACTTTCTCTCTCTTCGGCAAAGTAGGATCGTAATCTTCCGCGTTGTACGCGTTTAATGCTCGTTTTTTGCTTTTCCCCACCCCCGAATGGTGAGCAGAAAGAAGAGGGGGAGGAGATTCTGTTTTATTCGGTTGTCTGGTGATGGGCGCGCAATAGCAATGATATTTGTTGCCCGATCACACTTTTGCAGTTCGCAATCTCATTAAAATGATTTTTCGTAAATTTTTTTGTTTTTTTTTTGTTTTTATATATACCGTGCTCAGGGTATAGACACGCCGAAGAAAGCTCCATTATCCCGAATTCGTCCTTGCTCGATGAACGTTCGCTTGCCGCGGAGCTATTTTTCCTGCGCAAAACCAAAATAGCTACATTTTTTACACCGCAATGAAGATTCAAATAAATACATATGATAATTTTTGTTCAAGTTCATTATCATGTTATTTAATATCGAGATAAACAAACTTTCCGACTCCTATTTCCCTCTCCCTCCAAACCCCAGAGCTCCGAGACAATTATTCTCGTGTAATCCCCGTTCAAATTCAATAAAACTTGTTCATTTTGCTACCCGAAAGTTGTTCGATCGATTTTTATCGTACAAAAGAAATCTCAACGATATTTACATCATTCCCCTTTATCAATGGTAACTTTCGTTACGATCAACATCATTAATGACATCGACTGACATGAATTATGAAGAAAAACAACAACAAACAAAATCTATGTATATCTATGTATATTTCAAGAGCGGACGACCAATTATTTTCAAAGTTTCATTCGCATTGACCAAGAGAATGATTCGAAAGCGTCCATTACCCATGGCCTTATCCAACAACGATGATACTCGATCGAAATAACTATTTCGTTATTAACTCGAATCATTAATCTCTAGTGTGATGGTTTTCGTATGATTAATTCGTTAAATAATCCATGAATTATTATTATTCTCTTTATATATGTTAGAGGATGCAATGCAAAGGATGAATGCGGCGCGATCGATCATTTGGGAGAAAAAAAAATGATCAAGATATTCCTATCACAAAACGACTTTGTTTAGGGACCTTTCAAAATTTTCTATAAACGTTCTCGACACCAAAACTGAGTTTTCTCCAATGAAGAAAAATTTTCTGTCCCTAGAATTCGTGATACGCAATTATTAATTTTCCTCATCCAAACGCGAGTAAATTTGAGTCACAGCCATGAGGCGAAATTTTTCAAGAAAAATCCCCATTTTTTGCAACTCATGAACGAGGCGCGACTCGAATTAACAGGCGTTGAGATGAAAAAGTAAAAAATTGTAAATATCTCAAATTCTTGACGCCAGGAACGTCGTGAGAGAAAATCGTTGACACAAAATTATTGAAGAATCGTAAATAAAGTAATTTTGCGATAGTTAATACGTTAAAAAAAACGTAGCACGCGATAACGCTAATAGTAGTGGACAAAATGACACCGATACGATCAACTATATAAACGATTTTAGTTTAGCTTTCCTGAATCTTGCTAACTAACACTAAGACAATGTATATCTCTCAAATCCCCCCCTCCTCTTCGTCATAATCTATATTCCCTTGCCCCGAAAATATGAATTCCTCGTTTATCTATGTATAATGACGTTGCTGGTATAATATAATGAATAATGTCGTATTTGTGTGACTTGTTGAATGTTTGTGTGGATAATATATATATATATGTATATATATTTATGATAGGAGCTCGAAGGACAAGAGATTTGTGAAGAGTTAATTCATATAATAGTCAACATATACAATTGTAAAACAATAGTTAATTATGCCCATACTCGCGGAGGCAAATATTATGTCAACAATATTTATAATATCATTCTATTACTTATCATCTCATTTGTATATATTTTATTGATTTATATATATATTTATATATATATATCTTTCTCTATCTCTCACGCTGTATATATATTTCTCTGCATTTTTCCCTGCTGTCAATATATTATCATCAATAATATGTCATATATTTATAAATATACAATTCATCGTTATTTATCTTTTCACTCTCCAGAAAGCGGTGATCCAGCGCGCCTTCTATATATTTTTGTCTCTCTCTCTCTCTCTCTTTCATGTGTGTGTGTGTTTTTTTTTTCTCTTTTTCTCATTATGTCTCTATCGTTCTATTTTCCGTGAGCTCGCGCAATTGTAAACGCTTTTTAATCGACGATTATCGTGTCGTTATTCGTCCACGAGTCTCTCCAGTTTATCATTTTTCCCAAAATTCTACGCCACGCGGTTTCTCTTTCCTTTTTTTTTTTAGTTATCCATTTTATTCCCTTTTTCCCCCTCTCTCGCGCGTTAATTCATTACGATTACTAACTATATTTCAATTATTCGCTAATCGGCACAAACAAAAACTTTTTTCTACCGCCCCCTCCCCCCTCTCTCGATCTCTTCGGACTGCTCGGAGAATTGATGCGCAAAGGAAAACGTCCTTTTGAGTGATTATTTTCCTTGGCACAATGGAACGTCTCATCAAGCAGCGAGCCTCAAATTCACGCGTATATTAATAAAAATAACAATCTCATTATCATGATTATTATTATATCGGCGTATTTGAGAAGGATCTTTCGGTGCAGCTCCAAGGCTTCCGCGCACCTTTTTTAAATACCACAGTAAAGAGCAAAACGTTTGCACTATTTTCTCCCTTTTTTTCGCAAATTGGATAAACAAAAACAAATCAACTTCGCGCTCGCACGAAAGTCTCATGCGAAAAACTCCAAGAAATCATATTTCTTGCGAGCTTGGCATTTCCATCGTTCCTTTACGGTTAATTCGTTCCTGATTGTTCGTCTCTGTCGCTTTTTTTTCGTACATTTTTTTCCATCTTTCTAAATAGCTACGTAACACGAGTTTTTTTTTTGTTTTTTTTGTTTTGTTATCTCTCGACAAACAAGCGCCATTTTGAGGCGATGCTTCGATACATATGTACGCGTGTATTCGTCTCAGTTTCTCGCACGATCGATCCATGTAAAATACAAAAAATACATACACGTGTATAAATGAGAGCGAAAAATATAAAAAAAAGTTGAATAAAGTTAAAAAATTGAGGATCGAGCGAAAAAAATGGGTGAAAAATTAATTTTGGACACGAAAATTTGAAACTTTGTCAAATTGTTGCATGATCTTGGCGCTGCCGGGCCAGCCAGCTTTTTCGGCACAAACACAATATCGTATTTACACGTTTGTATGAAATTACGCATCGATTCTCTTGCACGGACTGTCTCGGTGTTTCGTAAATCTTTGGTATTCGTTTCAAACGATAATACACGAAGTTCTCTTCCATGGAGAGCGATTTGAGGTTTTGCTATCACAAAACGACTTTATTCAGAGTCCTTTCAAAATTCCGTATGAACGTTTTTGCCACCAAAACTAACAATTTTCTCCGATGAAGAAAATTTTCCTGACGATTAGAATTTTAGATATTTAGTTTGCAATTTTTGATTTTGCCCACCCAAACGCGTGTGAATTCGAGTCAAATTTCGTTAAAAAGTTGCAGCAATCGAGTTGCAAAGAAAAACACATTAAGGATTTTTTTGCCGATAGCCAAAAAGGCCATGAGCCGAAATTGTTAAAAAAAAAAATCCCAAAAACATTTTTCTGCAACACACAAACGAAACGCGACTCGAATTTTCACGCTTCGAGATGGAAAACTCAAAAATCCCAAATTCTCAACATCAGAAAATGTTTCTTCATAGGAAAAAATTATTAGTTTTGGTGTCGAGAACGTTGATGAAAAAATATTCAAGAATCCTAAATAAATAAATTTAGCGATGTCGCAAAATGTCTCGCGAGAGTTTTTTCGTTGCTGTTAAACGTGGCAACAGAATCGAGCTGAAATAATTGAGAGACGCTCGATCAAGCTAAAAAATCCAACAATCAAGATGAAAAAAAAAAAAAACGTGACCGATGCTGCGATTATGGGGTTTTTTCATGACGATGAGACGCATACAAATTTACATACGTATTGATGCATATAACATGGCCTACTCAACAGCTATAGAGACGTACGTAATATATGTTGTATCTGGCTCTGGTGTATATGCAATATGCGTGATAAAGCCCCGTAACGTGGTGTATCACAGAACAATTGTAGTAGTCTAAATGTTGAATATGTAAATGTAACGAGAATGTAAAACGTTGAAAGTAACGTTGAGGACTGATAAATTGATGGATGCAAGAATGTATCGGTGACGTTGATGAAAGAAATTAAATGAAGAAACAAGAAAAAAAGAAATTTTAACAACTGACCAACAACAAGAAAATCTCATTTTCTCTCTTACGCCAAATGTTGCATTTGTTTGCTTTGTATATATCGTTTAATCTCTGAATCTGAGAGGGCGGGAGGGTAACCTCGAAGAAGTGGATCGTGTATGGGGATTTATAAGGCGATGCGAGCATCGTGGTGCATCGTCGTTGTCGTATTTCGATGAGAAAAGAAAAAAATATGGACAGGGGTTGGCGGACGCAAATTCCGTGACGAATGCCGCGAGGGGCCGGACAGATTGGCTAAGATTCCAATGCGAAGACGACGAAGAAGTAGGAGAAGAAGAAGAAGAAGAAGAAGAAGAATTAATTTTCAGCAAGAGTTAGTGTGTGTGCGAGTGTGGTTTTTGTTGTTTTCTCTTTCTCTCTCTGTGTGTGTATTAGTCTCTTGCGGTAGTCGATTGAGGAGGTTTGGCGTCGTGGGGATAGGGTTATGAGGTTTGGATAAAGGGGCAAAGTGGAGAGAGGAGGGAGGGAGTAGTGTCGATTGAGGCTAAACTTGGATGTGAATATTTGAAAGGGATATTGGGTAATCAATGAATCATGCCCGCAATGGCATTGTGACGTGCGCGTTTAGCCTCCTCCTCGCTGATCCTCTGCTGTATCAGGTATTCAGCGGTTCCGATAGTACTCGGATAACCGGTGATAGTGACAATTCGATTCCTCGTACCGGGAGCGAATACGCCTTTCTTAGATATCTGTATGTTGGCACCACTCAGATGTTGAATCTCAGTGAGGGAACGACCGCCTGGTCCCAGTATAGCTCCCACTATAATCTCTGCAATTTCTATATCTACTTTCTTGGTCTCCTTGCTGCTGGCGTCTACCTGAGTAGGACTCTTACTTACGAGTGACAATTGATTAGTTCCCAGCCCGAACGAATTGTTGTTGAGATGTATTGCGCTTGCCGCTGTGTTGTTCTGTCGGAATGGATCGAATGGCTCGTATCGATCGAGCGGATTTCTAGGTGTCGGGGATGTTGTTCCAAGCGCTGGTACCGTCCCGATCGGCCCGAAAACACCGCCTCCGCCATTGTTGTTCGAACCGTTTGCCGTTGTCGTTGTCTCTATCGGATTACCGAGATAACTCACGCTCGATGGCATACCTATACCCATACCGAGGATATTGTATTTTGCCAATGTTGCTATCGCCGTCAATATTTCCGTTGCCGCTGGCTCCGAAAAACCCGTACTCCGTAGATTCAATTTTATGTGCTCGAGCAATTGCGTCGTCACCGGTGCCGTTCCCGTTGTTATCGCTGCTCCGAGATTCAAATTCAAACTCAGACCAGCTCCGTTCAATAAACTCACTGCCATTTCCCGTTGTCCAATTTCATTTCGAGACGACAATCACATTTCATCCAACAATCCGGTTGTCCCATGAAAAATCCCGTTGATTGGCCAAAAGGGAGAGAAACAAATTTTATTTTAATACAAACTTTTACCCTCTTCGATCAACAAACATTACGAAAACGTGACACTCAAGTTTCCATCGTTCGAATACAACGAAATTTTTTTTTTTTTATTCACTATTTTTATAATCAATGGCAAACAAGACTGACTGTATGAAAATTTGGCACTCTGCATTAAGAAACAATCAGTTTTCGTTGCGATCCAACGTGACCGGAAATGCATCGACTGCATCGTTGGAGAGCAACGAAAAATAAATTTATAATTCATTATTTTTATAATCAATGCGATCCTGACGATTTTCCTCGTTCATTCAGTTTTCCAATTTAAAATTTTGGGCTCTGCTATAAAAAAGAATGAGTTTTCGTTGCATTCCAACGATGCGAACTTCAATGTCGTCAGAATTTTACATGGATTGATTATTTATCGAGAGATTGTTCGATTATCGAAACGAAAAAAGGAAGGAAAAAAAATAGAAAAAAAAAGTGTTTTTTACATTGCTCACCGGTGTTGAGGCCCGCAGGTGGCGTATAAGTCGGCGTGGTCGTCGGTGCTTGAGCGTATGGACTTCCAGTTGGATTGTAATTTGCCACCGGACCCGTAATATCAGCGTAACTGACGTTCAAGCACGTACCGCTCTGAGGATCGTCCGCTATTTTAGCAAGGATCATTAGAAGCGCGTTACGATTATTTTCCTTCTCTCCTATCACTGTTATGCAACGCTCTTGCAACGAAACGTCCTTGGCCTTCTGGCTGATTTGCACGTAAGAGCCGGATTCTTCTTTTATCTGTTTTATGTAGTTGCCAGCTTTGCCGATTATCATACCCGCTGTGCTGTTCGGTACGAGTATCTTTACCTGCAAAAACAAAATCCGACCGAACCAATCACGTATTATTTCAATAATAAATACAAAACTCTACTAGAAAATAGTGTTTGTCCCTTTTTCACGCCAAAACCACTGAACCAATTTTGACTCTGAACTTTGCAACGTTGAGATTAATCGAAAAATATTTTTTCTATCCATATTTTATTGAATTTTGAAAGTCATGCCAATTTCTCGTCTCGATTGAGTTTTTTGGTCGCACGAAATAACAAAATTTCGTTGCATTCCAACGCAGCAAACTTTAGGATCATATTTTGCCGCATCCTTCACAAGAATAAAGCTCGTGAGACTCAAAATCGGTTCAAGGCCGTATTTGGATTCGGGTGACGAATTTTTTTCGGCAACCCGAACCGAAAAATCGCTTTTTCCATCATTTTTTAAACTTTCAACCTTCACAAGCAATCGGAAATTTCAAATATATATAAAAAAAAAGCTCCGATTACCAATTCGAAGATTATTCGAAAACAAAAATAAAGTGAGTTTGTGAAAAAAAAAAAATTATGGCGATTTTAGTAAAAACAAAGTTTAAAGATTTTGAAAAAAAAAATTAGTTTTTGCGGGGCAGAGCGCGCAGTTTTTATTCAAAATTCAATACGGACGAGAAAATCCAATTTTCCTACCAGAAACGATTGATATTTTTCGTGAAAAACAAACGACTCGTCTCTCGAGTCTCGGCTGTTCATTACGAGAATAATCGCGCGGTGATAATGCGCCATTTACGGGTTATCTATTCTGATTCATTTTAGAATTTTATGTGCTCGGGGAATGAGCGATCGCGGTGCAACGCGCGTTTAAAGACCGAGAGATACTTGAGCGTCATTCATTTAAACCATACGAGAACTCGACAACTTAACTGGGTCATTGCTAACAGGCAAAAGTCACGTAGACTGATCTCACTCGTTTGACCGTTTAGAGTACCCGCTGCATTATCTATATTCCCAAAGACTTTAACTTGTTAATCATTCGTTTTGTTCATCGTCCAAAAATCAAGAGCTGCCCGCTATACAATCCATGAGAACCTAAGAACTAATTTTTTATTCTTATCGAGATTTCAATGGAATTCAATAGCGGAGTAAAAAAAATCTCGGCGCGTTGCGTAACCGAGTAATTTCCGTTCGACACAATCTCCCGCTCAGTTGCTTCTCTGCAGCCAAGATAAAATTCGTGCGTTTTGACGTAAATTCGCTGGGCAACCCAAACAACCTTTTTTTTTTACCTATCACGTTAACCCGGGGTCAAAAGTGACCCCAATTTTGAAAAATTCATATCTCCGCGAAAATTTAACGGAGTCTGAGGCAATTTTGCTCAAAGTCACGAAATGAGTCAAGAATGCGGCGAAACGATCGCGAAAACGGAAGAACGAAGAGAGAAATTCTCATGCGCAAGATAAATTGCAAGTTTAATTGTTTAATCAACTGTGAGTGAACTTTGAGAAAGTTTGACCGTCTAGAAATCGAGTTATTTGTTGTAAAAATCGTTTTTTTCTTCCTAACTTCCCAAAAAACCTCGCGTTAAAGTTGCGATTTTAAAAACTGAATATCTCGATTACCGGACGCTAAAAACTTCTCAAATTTTATGACTCTGAAGTTTGTAACGTTGAGATTCAACGAAAATTTTTGTTTTTATCCATTATTTATTGAATTTTGAAAATCGTGGCTAGTTTTTGTCTCAATTGAGTTTTTGGCACCTGAGCGACGATCCGGGCCAAATATTGAATAATAATTATGAGCTCTGGTGAAGAAAAAACAGAATTTCGTTGCATTCCAACGATGCGAACCTCAAAATCGTCAAATTTTCAACACATTTTGATACGACGCTCGGAAAGATTCACGCAAAATGTCAAAACATTGGAAAAATTGTATGATTTTGCCGTTACTTTGCATATAATTTTATGATTATGGCAATCGAACTTCTTCAAATCGTCTGAATCGTTATTGGCCCCAGGTCGATGTACAAAAAAAAAATCAAGTACCATAGAATTGCAGAAACAAGGAGAGTTTACTTTTCGTGAATAGTCTGTGGAACTTTTTATGAATTATTTTGCAAATGAACTCACTTGCTTGTCCCGCTCAGCGGTCGCTTTTCCGGTGTCAAAGTCAATGGTCGTTTTCGGTGTGAGATCAGGCTTTTCCCGTATTTTTTCCATGATGAAATCCATCACAGCCATAATGGCTTCTACGCTGCCCGATATTAAACAAACTCGTTCCGAAGTTCCTGAAGCATGAAAAAACGAAAGTTTGCAGCGTCATTCTCTCCGGAAAATCAATAAAATCGTTTTCCCACAATTTCTCTTCATTCCATTCATCTTTTTCCATATTACCTGGATAGAAGTCACGAGCCTTTGACATTTTCACTCTAGCCTCTGTATCTTTTTGTAACTGCGCAATCGTCTCGCCGCCTTTGCCAATGATGGCTCCGGCCGCGACACCCGGGACAAGTACTTTGAGGTGATACATTCCATCTCCTCCTGCAAACAATGAAAATCTTCAATCCAAAAAAATTCAACGTCACTCTGAAGTTTGCAACGTTGAAATTCAACGAAAACATTTTTTTAATCGATTATTCATTGAATTTTGAAAATCATGCTAAAATTTCGTGTCGATTGAGTGTTTTGTTGGCCGAAGCAAATTTCGAATAATAATTCTGAGCTCTGCGCAAAAAACAACAGAATTTCGTTGCGTTCCAACGACGCAAACTCCAGGATCATAAATTCAGTCTCAACCGGAGCATCTCGATGAAATTTTGACAAGAAACTTCTTCAAGACTCGATTATCGATGAACTTGTTTTTTGAACTCGTACTCAAAGTCGAAATTTCTAAAAATTTCAATTTTTTGTCGCTCGCCATCGAATGATTAGATCAGAATTCAAGAAATTTGCGTAATCAACTTTTCCTCAATCGACGGTGATATTTTTTTCCGAATCCCTTCGCAATGGAAAGTTTGAACGAAACGAGCACTACGAGGTAAAAAAAAACTTGACGGCAGAATCAAATACGGTGGAAAAAAGTTTCGATGCGATAAAAATTGATTCCAAAGTCCTGACGCACTTGAGTGTGAATAAAAAACTAAAAGATTTGTAGGTTAAAAACTGGAACGTGAAAAATGCGAATAAAGTCGGTTGGCACGAGTCGCTTTTGCATGTGGAAAGAGAAGTATTTGCTGTAGAAAAAAAATGGCGATTAGGCTTGAGAATCGAAGCCCGAGATGAGGACAAAAGTCGAGTGAAAAATTCGAGGCACAAGCGTGAATTCCTTGGGCGGACGAACCCGAAGAGGAGAAAAAAGTGAGCGAGTGAGACGACCGAGATGTGATTCGCGAGGAAAAAGTGTTGAAGAAAAAAAAGACTCGGTCGCGGGAGATTAAATGGGCTGGGAAAAAAGCGGTGCAAGTATTTGACTCGCATAGCGGTAAGAGCGTGCGACTCGTGAGAGAAAAAAAAACATAATAAAAAAGACAATGAAGAGGGTTAAACGAGATTGAAGAACGATTTTAATTCGTACGTGACGGAATGGGCGCCAGAGGGAAACAGCTGTTTGACAGATGGGGTGTAAATGAGAGTACGGTGGACTAAAAAGTCTTGAGTCGCTTGCGGAACTCGGCATAGACCTTGACCCGAACTACCGAGGCGCCCCCGTGTATTAGGGGCTCGTTGAAACGACGTATATATGTATATAATCGGTAGCGAGGACTCACCGACGCGCCACATCCTGGATAACCGCGCGCCACCGTGTTAAAGAAAAGGATCGAGATAGTGCACGAGTGACACGGTGACCTGTCGAAAAGCGGAGAATCACCGAAGGAGCGATTGAGTTTCTGCAATAACGGTAGAAACCGGAAGCTCGTGCGAATCCCTCGCGAACGATTGGGCATGGAAAAAAAACGCGACTGGCAAAGATTACGACATGTAACAACGTCGATGAGATGAAAAAACGTTTTGCAAACTCGCGACTTCATCGAGAGAGAGAGATAAAAAAGGAAGAAGTGATGAAAAAAAAGGCCGCGGGAGAATCAAAGTTGCGCAGTCACGGAGCTTGCCCGCGGACTGCGAGCAGCGAGAATCCTCCATTAAAACGAGAGTTGCGGGACACCCACGCATCGCATTACGATCAACGTGTACGGGACCGTCAAATTCTAAACAGAGGAATGTATGCGCGGGTAAATGTGACGTTTGCGCGCACCGAATCTCGGAGAAAGAGAGAAGAAAGATTGGGCGCCCTTTTTATTTCTCTCTTCCAGTTTTCCCTGCACCTTTGCCACCTGACGCAAGTTTATCCTGGGGGTGCGCGCGCGCTTTCGTTAATCTCGAGTTCGAGGTTCGATAAGGAGTCGAAAATAGAGAAAATTCTAACGAGCAAAACTTTCGTGCGTTCGAAACTGTCTCGCATGTTGGTAAACAAGTTTGTGCAAACGAAGCAATGTGTGCAAAATTAAAATTTCACTTTTCCCGCCATTTTTCCGTTGCCCCTGGAAAAATCTCATAATTCTCAATTTCCCATGGCACTCGTTGCAAAAACCTCAACAAAAACATGCTCGGCCGCGTAGAACTGCAATGCGGGTAAGTGAGCCCCCCCCCCCCCCCGCTCCTCTTCCTGCAGTGACAGAAAATCAAGAAACTACACACGATTGTCTGTTTTTTGTCCAAATAAACAATTACGACACTTGTCGAAAGAAAAAAAACGTGACGAAACGCTTCACCGGAGGAAGAAACGATCGATTTAACGAGAGAAAAAATATGATGGAATGAAAAATTGGTGGGAGAGAACGGGGCACGGAAGTCGCGAGAGGGATTGCGACGTCTGCTGCGAGGCACGATGACGACGAAAACACACGTACACGAATGAGAATAAAATAAACATAACGAGATGAAAACAGGAGAATACAAAGATCAAAACAAAAAGAAAGGAGCTTGCAGTTTGAACGAAGATTGCATCGAAGTGTCGAAAAATCGCGCTCTCGTATTAAAAGGAAAAAATTCAACTTGGAGAAAAAAAAAAGATAACAATGAATCAATAAAAAATAAACGGTTTTAAATGGCAAATGAAGAATTAGTCGTTAAAGTAATTACCTGAACCGTAATGAGACCTTTTGGTTGCCCCGTTTTCCACGTCGCAGTCGAGGGGTCGCTTCCTCGAGTCCGCGATTTCTGGGGAGGGACACGTCTCCATTCCCGAGTCGGCAGCCATCTTGAGACTCGTTAACAGCACCGCACGATTGTGTATGCGTGCGCTTTTTTCTACACACATACCATCACAAGAGCGACATGTAGACTCATGTATATTCTCAACGAATATATATGTATATACGAATAAATATATATATCGCAGTGTGTCAACGATACCGTGTGTATTTTGTGTTTATTTGTATGTGCGATAGGTGGCGGGATGGCGATGTATGAGATATTTATTCAAACTATATCTATATATGAAAAAAAAGCAAAGATACAGACAGAATTCTCGAATGTAGGGAAATACCGATGGAGCAAAGCAGCAGCGATAAGTGTGTCGATATATGGGACACTCCGACGACACCAATAGCGACACAAGTATTGCTGACACATATACGAATTTATACGTGTACACATGCATAAAAATGTGAATAAGTTTAATAAAAACGTAGGATTGATGTGAGAGAACGAAAAAATATAAAAATATAAACTGTCGTAATAAAAAAAAAAAACAAAAACGTTACGAAATAATCGCGACGAGGACAATTTTTTTATATATATGTCGTGGCAGAGAAATCGACGTAATTTTGGGCTGATTCACGAAAAAAAAGTGGAAATTTCGGGATCAGGAGGGGGGGGGGGAGATTTCAGGTGTTTCCTTTGCGTGTGTTATGTGTACGGAAGGGGGTGTGAAAAAACATAAATATTACATGTACACGGAGGGAACACGCGCGCACCCGAAAAAGAGAAGAAGGAGGAATGAGCAGGACCGCGCGCGCAAAGTCCTCGCTCTATCGGCGAGTGACGGGGCGCCCCCTTTGACAGATTAAGAACCCCGAAAAACTCTTCTCCCCCGTTGTCATGTACGTCATGTATATACCCTTGGACTATCTTTTTATTGGTAACACGCACACACAAACACACTCGATTTCTGGTGCAGTACGGAGCAACTTGTGGTGCGCGGTACGCGCCTCCGAATCTCTTGGCGAGCTTGTGTCGTTACCGCTCCTCCCCCCTCCCTTCTTATCCCTCCCCCCGCCCGCCCTGTGCCGCGAGTGAAAGGAAGACAGAGCTATAATCACCGCGCGCGCTCCTCGATGTTGCTGGCCGTGTGTAGGTGGTTGGTTGGTTGGTTGATATTTATTGCGCGAGCGCGAGAGACCGATTCCTGCTGTTTGTAACACACGGCGCGCGAGAGCTTTATAATACTCGAAGAATTTTACAATACGACGCACATAGACACAGGCACACACGTTGTACGAACCACATAGAAACGCGCACAGCACGTTCGACGACGATCCAGGTAACCGTCACGCGCGGGCTTCCGTTTACCAACGATTTTGATTCCCGAAAGCAACCGATATTTTAAAACGATATATTTTTCTTTTACTTTATAACGCGTGTGCCCCAAGGCTCCACACGATACTTTCTATATATTCGTGTATATATATATTTTATGAATTATGCGTGTATATGCGCGGGAGAGAAAGAGAGAGAGAGAAAGAGGACGATACACGGAACGGCTCGCGGGCTGCCGCGTCTCACTGGCGACTGCTCGCGGCTCCCTTGCCAACCAGCTGGGTTGATACTCGCTCACTACGTCTCTCTCTCTCTCTCTCTCTTTCCCTTTCCCCATCTCCCTCCATCCTTTTCCCCAAGAATTACATCGTCCTTCTCCCTCCCTGGCCGCCTTCTCGCTGCGTCTTTCTTTACCAGAGCTATCAGCGTTCTCTCTCCAACTTAGCGAGTTGCCGTGACGCGCACGCGCCCTCTCTCACTCGCTCACGTTACGTATGACGCTGCGTAGCTTCCCCCACTCGCTCCACCGCTTCGCGCGCCCTCTCCACTCCCAAACTCGTATCGTCTTGCCTCTCGCTCGCTCTCGTTGCCTCAATCGGTACGAACGCTTATCTCGGTCTTGCCCACTCCCTCCGATCGAATCTTCTCACTTCCTCTATCAATTCTTTGCCCCTTCCGTGCTCCCTCGTACTTCGCACTATCGCTCATCCACTCTCGCAGCGCTAGCAGCGCTCTCCCCCCCTCCCTCCATCTCCCTTCGTCGATTCTTCCTATATATCGCGTTAGATCGCACCAACTCATACAAATACACACGCGCGCGCATCCACGTACACTTTGATCCGTGCCCAGGGCCGCAAACCGTGAGCCAGTCCCGCTCGCAGTAGTTGCAACGAGGCCGCTCGCGCTCTCACTCTACCATCCCGAGACTTGCATAAAGCCTCCTCCCCCCCCTCCCCCCGCCCATTGACACATAACGCGAGCTTCGCTCCCACCACTTTTTCTCTCTCTCTCTCTCTCTCTCTCTCTCTCTCGGTGCCTCTCGCGCGCGACCCGGAGGGCAACATCGTCGTCCTTACCTCCGTCGCGTACGCGATAGCAGCGCACCGACGACCAACGTGCATGCGTGTGTAGTCGACCCCAGCGTGTCCACACAGCACACGATTATAAAAGCTTCTCGTCGCGCGCTGCAAACTCCCGCGCGATATTTTTTTCATATCCCCCTCGCCCATTATATTCCGCCTCCTCGTATAGAAACATCCATCGAATCATCCAATTCTATCCCCGCACACATGAAACGCCGCACCAGAGTGCACGCAAGAAAAAAAAACAATCGAAGAGTAGGGAAAGAAAAACACTGAAAAGAAACTAGAGCTTTCCGCGATCATCTCCGAGCAACGTCTCCGCCAAAGAGAGCGTATTAAACTTTACGAGAAAGTATACTCTTCCTCTCGAATTCTTGTTTTCATCTGCACACAACACTCTTCCTCGTATATCCAGAGAGATTCCGGGCGCGCTCTATATCTTTGTCTAGAACACTTTAATCTTTCTACTCTTCTCACGCGGAACAAGCACCACGATATTTTCTTCCACAAACAAAAAACTCATCGATTTTCAATTTCGAATGTGTGTTAAAAAAACGAACAAAAAAAATGTACAAACGATTGATCGAAATCAAATGTCAAAGAGGTTCTCATGCGTTAGTTAAATTCCGAGTTAAATTGTTTAAAATTCGCATGAACATCGTAAACCTTCTCAAATTTTCATCACATACGACCGCGCTCCAGAAGATTCACGCAAAACATCATAACCTCATCTTGGAAAAATTGTTTCTAATGATTCCATTATGATTATGGCGATAAATGACTCTAAAGTTTGCATCGTTGGAATGCAACGAAATTCTTTGTTATCTTTGGCAAAAATAATAATTCAAGCGCAGAATGCAATTACGACGATAAAATGATCGATTTTTGCCACCCGAAGAGCATATTGGCTTCAAAATTGTTGATGCCATTGAAAATTAAACGAATTATCGATAAATTGAAATGTTTTTCGTTGCATTCCAACGTTGCAAACTTCAGCATCATGCGATAAAATGTCCTTCCTTCGATCTCGAAAATTTCCAGTTATTGCGATCGAAACGGAACGGAAAAATCTTGACAATACATAATATTCTCCCGTTTTTTCATCATTTTGCCGCATTTTTGGGGAATTTCTTTGAATAGCATCAAAATTGCCCCGAGCTCACGTGATCCTGCATCAAAAAACGAAAAAAATGAGCCTTTTCGTTTAATTTGATCGGAAATACGATTTTTTTCAAAATTGGGGCATTTTATGACCCCAGGTTCCCGGAAAAGGTTAAAAAAATAAGGTTACCGTTGCAGGGTTAAAGGTCAACATTAAGATGACCGAGGCTTCGTGACACTTTTGTAATAAAATTGAATTCAATGTCTTTATTTCGAGTTGTAAAAGTGGCCAGGCGTAGAGCGATTTATGACACTCTCACTCATTTTTCTTGTTTCATTATCGCGTGCACGAGGAAACGACTCATTATAAAGACAACTATATATGCCTTGTTAATCGGTCGCATCGTCTTGACGTTATTAACGTTTATTATCTCGTTCGTTGCTCCGGCGAGGCTTAACGAGCTTTCGAACTTGTAACATTTGCCACGACTCTCTACACGTGTTAGAAAATTCCTCTCGTTGTTTGTTGTATTGAGAGGAGAAACTTTCGGCTGCGAGTCTTTTCTCTCCTCCTCCTTGTCTATCAGTTATTTTGCCTTCGCTCGAGGTTCTTGTATGTTTTGAAAGAAAGAACATCCAATTGGGCTTAATACGTATGTCGCGTCTATGTCTATGTTGCCAACGAGCGAAAGGTTAACTTCATTTCTCCCTGCTCTTCCCAGCATTCACTCATCTCCTCGGCCTAAACCGACATTTCAACTCGCTCTCTATACCAGCTTTTCCGTAAAAATCTCCTTGTCTCTCTTATTGCATTACGAAGATTGGTGTAGAATTGCAGATGCGGGCTTTATAAATTCTTACCTCGGCCTTTTCTCTATTTCGCGACATTACGCGGATGTATGTTTAAGTTTTCGACACAATTTTCAATATGGGGACTCTCCAATAAACACTTAACCCCAGAACGGTAACCTGGGGTCAAAAACGACCCCATAATCGCATTACGCGCGTGAGTCTGCTTTCGAGATACGTAATGCATTTGTTTCATACGTTCAAGTAAATAAAGCTGTGACATCAGCTCAAGTTTTTTCCTTTAAAGGCCGATTTTGTACAGCAATTATCTGGTTCCTTTGCCACAGAAATTCCATGTTTTTCCATTCTATCACTCGCTTCAATTCCGGGCGAAAAATGTTGCACTTTCCAGAGAAATTCCTCGATCAATTTAGATTAAAAAATGTTCACCGAGGATCGCGGTTGAGGAAATTTTTTTAACGTATCACAAAATTACTTTATTTAGGATTCTTTATTAATTTTTTTTCAACATTCTTCATACCAAAACTAACAATTCTCTCCTACGAAGACAAATTTTCTGACGCGTCCAGAATTTGAGATATTTCATTTCAAATTTTTGACTTTTACCATCTAAACGCGTGTAAATTCGAGTCGCGTTTCGTTTATGAGTTGCAAAAAAACGTGTTTTTTATTTTCTTTATTTAGGCTGATAGCTATTTTGGAAATCTGCAAAAAAAAACCTTAAAACATTTTCTTTTCAACTCGATTTTTGCAGCTTTTTGAAGAAACGCGAGGAAAATTTTTTTCATGCGAGAAAATTGTTAGTTTTGATGGCAAAAATGTTTATACAAAATTTTGAAAGAACTCTAAATAAATTCGAAATAACTGTTCCATACTCGCGTGATCCAGCATGAAAAAACGAAAAGAATGAGCCCGAGTTGAACCTTTTTCGTTAAATTTGATCAAAGATATGAATTTTTCAAAATTCAGGTTAAAGGAATAGGTAAAAAAAAAGTTACCGTTCCAGGGTTAAAAATCACGAGGCGCATCTGATTAACGTTTTATTGTGGAATTTCCGTACGGAGCAGCAAGAAAAATGCCCTCATCCTTGACACGATCGGCGTCAGCTGCTGCGTGCATGGTGGACTCTCTGCAGCTTCAATCGTTCTTTCTTCTCTCCGTTACAAAACGCCCAGGAAGTGTTTATTGCTATTGAGTACTCCATGCACACACATATCATCGTCCATATAAATTCGTATTCACGCATGTGTAGAGCCTCGGTAAACGCAGCACACTGTAAGTGGCTGTTGTAATAGAAACTAAACCATCAGCACAAAACTTCCACATGCTTCGGAATAAGATTCGTTGATTTTCATAGCCAGCTCGTAGTCTGTCGAAATTGCGACTGCCACTTCCTTTTGTTTATATAATTCCTCTCAGCACGAGGTCGTTTTTCCCCTTTTACAAAAACGATTAACAGATCCTGATTTTTCCTAAATGAAATAATTATCAATTGGCCATGCCTCGAGGCTTTTCTTTCAAAATCCTCAAATTTAGATTTTACGAAATTCGCTATAATTTTTTTCTTAATTGCAAACTCCAGCTAATTTCCGTTTTCGAATTAGCTTTGAATTGGGAATTAGAGCTTTTTATTCATTAAAAATGTCCAATTGCTCGTGGAGTTTGAAAGTTGAAAAAATGATGCCCAAACCCAATTAGATTTTTATATATATATATATAGAGAGATTCACGAAATGCCGTGCGTTCTGGTCTATTGGGGTCGATGCGAAATAAATATATTCGCGGTAACTCCCATTTTTCAGTCTCCGTTGAAAAGGAAACCAAAAAAATGGCGTTTTTCAATGCAAAAACACTTTTTCTTTGTCGTTTGTTTTCATCGTCGGATTTGACATAAAATACACGATGCTGGAGAAAAAAATAAGGAAAGCACGGAGCATGCATCTGGGACGACATTGCCATAACAAAAGAGCGAGTTACTAGTCGACCGACGAATGAACGGGACAAAGGAAAAATGAAAACAAACGCACAAGGGCTTCTGAACGAAACACTTCACGTGATCTTTCCTCGTTCGGGCATCTACGAGATTCGAACATTTCGAAAATTCCGTTATTTCTCCAGCAGAGCTCATAATTACTGACCGATATTTCGTCCGGCCAGTAAAACGACACGAAAAATTGGCAGGATTTTCAAAATTCAATAAATAATCAATAGAAAACAATATTTTTCGTTCAATCTCAACGTTGCAAACTCCAGAGTCATATTTTTCAATGATTCTCGTTATTACAATCGTTTAGTCGTGATAAATAATTGTCAAGGTCGATTATTCTCATTTCATTATCGAATAACGTACTCAATCATCATTATTTATCATCGTTCTGTTGAAAAATTTAATTATTCATTAATAATTATAATTAATAACATGTTTTCGATGTTTTATCAAAAGTTTACATTTCATAATGTACATGCACATTGAATTTCCGCGTTAACGATGGAAACGCTCTCGCAGTGTCTATGCCGATGACTAATTTCTTACGAACACGCATTTTCGAGCAACTGTAGTAAATAATATTTTTAATGTTGTCACAATGATTTTTATTACAATGCCAATACGCAAAATGGATATAAACTCAAGATATAACAAGAGATATTGAAATAATAATTAACAGTACAAGACTGTGACTTGGACGATCTATTGATGTGACTTTTGTGAGACAATGAAACTCTCTAATAATTCGTGTCGCTCTTCGACAATATTTCCCGTTGGTGTCCCCAAGACGAATGTGTCGTTCGAGCCCTTTGACCCGAACTCCTCGGTGTTCGTCTTGAACTCCCCTGCTCCTCGGCTAGGACCCCGGGCCCTCCGATACGTCCCCGAGTCATAGATGTTTATTCCTAGTTCTAAACATCTAGCCTGGCACCGCCTCTAAGTGGTTATTCGTGGAAATTGCATGCCACGAAAATATGTTGACTTCATTCGGCCGTCCTGCATTCGCGACGTCCTCGTCGCAAATTCTTTCTCTGGCTGTTCTGAAAATATTTGTCCACACAGGGATAACAAAAACCCATGAAAACATGGCAATAGCCGTAAAGCAACATCCGGTTCGAGACTTGGGGTTATCAGGTCCAATCTCAAAGCTCAGCCACTTTACGTCCTTGCCTGACCGAATCCATTCAGCACCACCAAGCGAATTTCGCCTGAACTGAAGTATCGAATGTTTCAGTGCCACCAGGTTACATATCCTTCACCTGTACTGATGTACCGAATACCCATCAGCGCCAACAGGTTACCAATTCGTTACCTGTACTGATGTATCGAATACTAATCAGCGCCAACAGGTTACTTTCACCTGAACTGAAACATCGAATATTTTTCAGCACCACCAGGTTACCTATCCTTCACCTGTACTGATGTACCGCATACCAATCAGCGCCAACAGGATAACCATTCGTTACCTGTACTGATGTATCGGATACCAATCAGCGCCAACAGGTTACTTTCACCTGGACTGAAAAATATCATTCATACCTTTGCGCCATGAAGTTGCTTCGACCTGGACTGAATCATCAAATTTCAGTACCACAGGTTACCCATTCTGAACCTCATCCATGGCTTAACCTGACTACGCTGTGGCGTCGAACACGACCCACGGAATCAGTTGGTGCACTGCCACCACCGCTCGTCACCCTGACGTCTTCTTCAGTCCCTGAGATCCTCGATCTCGTACTGATCGTTCGGCAAGACCGTCCTGACCTTGAACAGACCCTCAGACTTGGCGTTCAGCTTACGGCTCTCTTCTGTGGCAAGTAGTGCATTGAACTCGAGACCGACAACGTCTCCGACAGCATACTTGGGAGGCTTGAACCACTTCACATCGAAGGCTCTTTTCCCTCTCCACCGTCACGTTGTCCTTTACCGCCCCTCGATCGGTGATAATCCAAGCAGGAATACCGAAAAAATCACGAAAATCGTCAGTAACCCATTACCACATACTTGGTTTTGGTATTTCGTACTGCGTCAAGTGTGCGAAATTCCTCAAATCCATTGACGCGTGTCAATATTTTCGTATTTCCATCAATACTTCATAAAATCGGTAAAATATGATCTAGATATACGTTTGGAATGGGATGGCTATTTCTCTATCAGGTGCAGATACCCAGGTTTTTCCCCAAGGATGCTTCATAGTACAAACAGTTCAGACAAGCTTTCACAAATTTTTGTCACAATTCTACGCATTCCCTTGAAATAATAATATTTCATAATCTTTTCGAACGTTTTCTCGACAGACAAACGTCCCGAATCATCGCGGTGCATTTTCACCACGTTGCAATGTGCTGTTCGAAAAATGAGCCATTCATTCTCTGTTTCCGTTCCGAGGAAGACCACGCCCCCTTTGAGATCGTACTTTTCAAAATATTCCCGTACATCAAGCTTATTGTCTCCAGAGGCCAGTATTTCTCGAATAACTTTAATTTCATGATATCGAAATTGAACTACTTTTATCCATTCGGATGACGTAATGTCAACAGTCAAACATCGCAATGGATTCATTCTCAGATAGTCTAATGTCCTATATGAGAGACTGGTCGATAGACCACGTTAAAGTCAAAATTCTGTAAACAGGCCCACCATCGAACCACTCTTCGGTTTAGGTCTTTCTTTGTCGCTGTAGCGCGGACAGCACTACAGTCCGTTACCACGGTGAACTTGATGCCTTGTCACGTACACTCGAAAATTCGTTAGAGCATCTACAGCGGCAAATGTTTCTGAATCGTAAGAACTCTCAATCTTTGTGCCGTCGACGTTATTTTTGACTGGTAAACTATGACGTAAGTCTTCCCTTCGGATTTTGCATCAACATAGCACCCAACTCTATCGTGCTTGCATCCGTGAGCATTTTTGTCTCTATCGCGGGGTCAAAATCGATAAAATCGGTCGCAAAGACAAAGCCCCCTTTTTTTTTTTTCATATACCGCTCGGCTTTCTTCCTGACCCCTTGTCGTTCCCAAGAACAGTTTTTATGCAATAATCGGCAGTGCATGGTGCAATTCTTTTCGCAAAGTCGTTAATAAATATCCGAAGATATCTGGCAAGTCCCAGAAATTGCGCAACTTGTTTTGCGTCTTTCAGTGATTCTGTTTTCATTAAAGCTTCGACGCTTAGTTACCCAGGTCGTATTTCTGTTTGCAATATTTCTCGGCTTAAATAATCTATTCTTTCTTGGCAAAATCTGCACGTGAAAACGTATTCAAAATCGTTTGCTCTGTAATATTTCGAACGCTTTAACCAACAACTCAAAGCCCTTGTCTATGCTCTCGCTCCATAGAAAAATGTCGTCAATGTAAACTTTACAGTCCGTCCCTTGAAACGTCGTCGTCATGGTCTTCTGGAAATACTCAGGCGCATTCGCCAGTCCAAAACCCACTCGTAAAAACTCATAATGACCATGAAACGTTACAAAGACCTTTTTTTCAATCGCGTCGCGGTGCAAAGGAATCTGGTAGAAACCAGACTTCAAGTCAAGAGATGTAAAATGTATATTTTTTCGCCTAGTCGGTCAATTTGGTCGTCTATTAAGACAATGGATATTCCATGCGTTTTGTAACTTTGTTTAGAGCCCAGTAATCTACGCACATTCGTTCATCCCCCGTTTCCTTATTTTTTGAATAATATAGGGCTCGCGTAAGGCGATGAACTTTCTCTAATATTACCGGCAGCTTCAACAAGCTCAGATACCATTTGTTTCACTTTTTCACGCACAGCTATTGACAATTGATATGGTCGACAAATAATGGGCTCATTGTCAAGAAGTTCGATCTTCATCCCCGGTACATCACCACAACCCAATTTTTCAATACTGAGTGAGACAGTGCTATTGATTTAATATCTTTGTCAATCATTCTTTCTCAAAACGTTATCCCTGACGCATCGGACAGCGCCACGACATTTGGTACTTCGAGAATTCCGCGGCCAAGTGAAATATCGTTACTCACTTGATTATTTTGCAATACATGAACAAATGTTTCATATCCCATATAGTTTTAACGCTCATCAGTGCCCGAGCGATAAGCAGCCCACGGTGTTATTGAACAAAACCATAACGTTATCAATCCTTTCAGACTCGAGTTGCATTGGGCGAGGTATACTTCTCTTATTAATAATAAGCAATCACTCCCCAAATCGATCATGCCAACTCTCTCTGTCCCATTGACTAACATCTCTTTACCGGCTTTTCAACAACTACCCCGCTAGCCCTGCTAACCTCAAGCACTTGAGACGCGCCCTTCTCTAGTTTTCTCTTTCTCTCTGCTGCTTCAACAGCCTGATTTTATTTTTATTATTTATTTTTTTTTTTTTAACATTCGGCTTCTACATGGCCCACGGCCTTGCATGCAGTAACCGCATTTCAATACTGCGTATTGCTATTTTTTTTTTGTGGAAAAACCTTTTCCGTCCTTGTCATCCAGACAGTCGCGCCTAAAAATGACCTGGCCCTTGGCGACCGTGACAAAGTATCTCGCCTTTCTTTTTATTGCCTTGGTCTCTGTTATTTCTAACGCTTGACTGCTACACTTCACAGATTCATTTGATCCTTTGTATTTTTTTGTTTTCTCTGTCGCATTCGTCTTTGTTCGAAAAATACTGAGCATTTGAATAATTTCTGCGATCGGATCGTTCTCAGCCTGGCTGTTAATAAAGCGATCCAAAGATTTCATCGTGAATTCCACAAATGATAAACTCTACTCTCTGATCCTCTTGTATACCCTTGACTCGCTTTTATATTCGCATACCTCGAGTATCAACTGACCAAAACTATAATTCTCACCCGAGAATTGTTTTAATAATTCATGACAATATTTTCCAAATCCTCAAATGATTCTATCATCCTGTCGTACTATAATTTTGCAATTCCCCCTAGTCTGCACTCGGATAGATACATTTTTACCTTGTCATCCCATCCGTACCAATACAGACTTCTTCGCTGGATCGAACTCCGGAAGAAACATTGTCACTCAGGTAGTGACCACAGTTAAATTGCTGAGAGCTGGTGGCGGACATCCCTTTCGGCACAACGGACATCAAGTCCAAACCTCTACCCCGTGAACTCGCTCGTTCCAGGCCCAAGCTATACCTTCTCAGCAATCGATTCCTGGTCCACGACCTTTCTTTGTGCCCATCTTTCCGTTTTCGATTGTTCGATCCACGATGTTCGCGTGATCATTCAGGGCGTAGCGACCAACTCGCTCGCCTAGACTCAGTCGAACGATGTTTTCCCATTGTCGTTTCCGTACGCACAATCACTTGTGATAATTCACAGTTCGACTTATTCAGATCACTTTCACAACGGATAACACGTGTGTGTATCCCACTTCTGATATGTAGTAAATAATATTTTTAATGTTGTCACAATGATTTTTATTACAATGCCAATACGCAAAATGGATATAAACTCAAGATATAACAAGAGATATTGAAATAATAATTAACAGTACAAGACTGTGACTTGGACGATCTATTGATGTGACTTTTGTGAGACAATGAAACTCTCTAATAATTCGTGTCGCTCTTCGACAATATTTCCCGTTGGTGTCCCCAAGACGAATGTGTCGTTCGAGCCCTTTGACCCGAACTCCTCGGTGTTCGTCTTGAACTCCCCTGCTCCTCGGCTAGGACCCCGGGCCCTCCGATACGTCCCCGAGTCATAGATGTTTATTCCTAGTTCTAAACATCTAGCCTGGCACCGCCTCTAAGTGGTTATTCGTGGAAATTGCATGCCACGAAAATATGTTGACTTCACAACGATCAATGAGTAATGACTCGGTAAATTCCATCTAATGTATTTATAAACACCCATAGAAATCATGAGTATCCTGCAACATTTGCGGAAAGCGTGTCGCTCTTTTAAAAGAATATCCTTAAGGACTTCGGCTCGTTTAGATTAAATTTTCCGATACTGCAAACTCTAATTAGTTTTTATTGCATTTTACAATAAATTCCTATCAATTTTCACGAGAAATCACAGTTTTCATTGTAAAACGTCATGAAATGTATGAAATCAATGTAAAATTCATGAAATTTCCGATTCAAATATATTTTCTCTGGATATCTGTAGCCTCTTGAAAATTTGACTGGATTTTTTCTTATCACGATTCACTACGGTACGAAATTTTACTCATTTCAAAACGGTAATTCTAAACCCGACTGATGGCCCAAAATGACTCACGTTGGCCTGGGAAGGGTCATTAGTCTGGATGCAAAACCGAACATTCGTCACGTCAATGTTTGCTGTCAATAAAAGTCTCTTGGGAAAGCCACTGAGGAACGATGACGCGAATTAATTCTTATCTCTATCGATGAATAATCAGTTGACCAAAAGAACGACGCAGATTTTCAGAGTTCACTCAATTTTCTGATCGGACGATCATTTTCACGAATTTTCGTCCATCATCGCAGCTCTCGCTCGAGCACAAATTTTTATCACAAAGTTCTTCGATATTCGTGCATGGACATTCTTGACACATAAAACCAACAATTTTCTCGTAAAGAAAAATTTCCTGACATCAATTTCCAATTTTTAACTTTTCCCATTCGAACGCGTGTAAAATTCAACTCGCCATTCGTTTACGAGTTGCAAAAAAATGTGTTTAGGATTTTTCTTCAAAAATTTCGGCTCACAGCCTTTCCGGCTTTCCGCAAAAAAATCCTAAATACATTTTTTTTTGCAACTCGATTTTTGCAACTTTAAAACAAAACGTGATTTGAATTTACACGCGTTTGGATGGGGAAAATGAAAAATTGTAAATTAAATATCTCGAATTCTAAACGTCGGAAAATTTGTCTGCATAGGAGAAAACTAATGAGCCTGAAGTTCGTATCGTTGGAAAACAACGAAAAATAAATGTTTCATTCATTATTTTTATAATAATGCGATCCTGACGATTTTCCTCGTTTAATTTAGTTTTTAAATGGCAAACAAGACTGTCTCATTATCGTTGACAAATATTACATTAAAATTTGGGGCTCTGCTATAAAAAATAATGAGTTTTCGTTGCATTCCAACGATGCAAACTTCAATGTCGTGAAAACTATTAGTTTTGGTGTCGCAAGAACGTTTGTAGAAAATTTTGAAAGGACCCTAATCAAAGTCGTTTCTTGACATGTAATAGCTTGAAAAAAGTACATGGTATGTAATTTGGGACGGATTACTTGATCGTTTATTCCGTTTCCAAGTACGACCTCTTGACCGAGTAGTAATCGGAGCTAGGAACAATCGATCGTCGTCGTTGATACAAGCAACAACTTTTCTTTTTGCTGTATATACCGTTCGAAGCGTCGGACCTTGATTGCATCTATAGATAGACGACGACACATCGTCCGGCGTTGTGCGAATACGAGTCTTATGGCAAATATCGCAGCCCATATTTGTATTATGCATACCGAGTACAAGAAGAAGCGTGGAAAAAAGTTTTTCACTGTCCATACGAGAGAGACCCGCGGCTCGATCCTCGTAAAAGGTTAAAACGAAAAAGGAACGCAAAAACATCAACGATTCGCGTTTCTAGAGCATGTGAACCTGCCAAGACGTTTTTTTTTCCTCAATTGTCCTAAAATTCATTTTCCAACGAGTTAAACCGGCCAGAGCCAATAGCAACAAGATTCGTGACCTCGTCGAACAGAGATGCAACGATTACGACCCTCTATGCACTTTTCCTATCGCCGGTACTCGAACCTGTGATAAGAACCATTTTTCTTTTTTTTACAGCAACAAAAAACTTGTTTTTCCTTTAGCCAACATATTTTTATCTGTTGGACTAAAAAAATAATGCCTGGTCCGCCCTTTGCACTAAAAATCGAAAGTCGCCCTTCATTAGGGTTCTTTCAAAATTTTTTATGAACGTTCTTGGCGTCAAAACTAACAGTTTCATATTTAATTGAATGTTTTTTGAATTTACGTTTTTTGGTCGCAAGAGCGGAACGTTTTATTGGCTGGAGCAAATATTGAATAATAATTATGAGCTCCGCTGAATAAATAACAGAATTTCGTTGTATTCCAACGTTGCAAAGTTCAGAGTCATTAAAAGACACTAATTTTAACAAAACCGAGATTAATGCTGAAAATTTATCAACAATTCGATTCCATGCTAGAATTCTACGGATTTAGAAGTCAAATCCGTAGATGGATTGAAGAGCGACTGGGTAAAGTAGCAAAAGATTAATTGGACCAGTGGAGGATGTTGGTTAAACAGCTGATAGTTGCGTGGCAATACTGCAAATACTGTTTATACAGATATAGTCGTACGTTGCGTAAATAACGCTCGTGACCGTGACACGAATGAATTATATTTTTATATAATGATCGTGCGAGAGCTGCAATGTCTAACTCTAAATAATCTGTAGTAAATAACTGGTGTATAAATATAAATGTGTACGCGTGAGTCTGCTTTCGTGATACGTAATGCATTTGTTTCATACGTTCAAGTAAATAAAGCTGTGACATCAGCTCAAGTCTTTTCCTTTAAAGGCTAATTTTGTACAGCCATTATCTGATTCCTTTGACACAGAAATTCCACGTTTTTTCATTCTATCACTCGCTTCAATTCCGAGCGGAAAATGTTGCACTTTCCAGAGAAATTCCTCGATCAATTTAGATTTAAAAATGTTCACCGAGGATCGCGGTTGAGGAAATTTTTTTAACGTATCACAAAATTACTTTATTTAGGATTCTTCATTAATTTTTTTTCAACATTCTTGATACCAAAACTAACAATTTTCTCCTACGAAGACAAATTTTCTGACGCGTCCAGAATTTGAGATATTTCATTTCCAATTTTTAACTTTTCCCATCTAAACGCGTGTAAATTCAAGTCGCGTTGCATTTATCAGTTGCAAGAAAATGTGTTTAGGACTTTTCTTAAAAAATTTCGGCTCATGACCTTTGTGGCTGTCTGCAAAAAAATCCTAAATAAATTTTTCTTTGCAACTCGATTGTTGCAACTTTTTGACGAAACGTGACTCGAATTCCCACGCCTTTGGATGGGAAAAATGAAAAGTTGCAAACTAAATATCTCAAATTCTAAATCGTCAGATAAATTTTCTTCATCGGAGAAAATTGTTAGTTTTGGTGGCGAGAACGTTCATACAAGATTTTGAAAGAACCCTAAATAAAGTCGTTTCGTCACAGTAAGAAAAACGAAAGAGACACAATTATCGCTGAAGATTGGAAAGAAAAAATATTAGTCTCATTCTGTACATAATTTCGAAACCCAAGTTTTGACCTTCTAATGCGTTCTACAAACAGTGAAAAAATGCATTGCGGCTTATTTGTGAGCAATTGAAAATGCTGTAATTAGCTGCGACACACTTAAGAGGAAATTTTGTTGAAAAAGATTGATATTTTGTTGGGATTCGTTCGACTGAACGTTTTTTTTTTCGAAAAATCACGAAAATGTCATTGTAGCAAGAAATATTTAAGAAAGTGACTTCGAAAAGTGCATTTTTGTCATTCCAATCGTAAATTTAGCCGACAGTTTCGTTAGGAATAAAAAACATTGTCAAAATAACGAAAATTTTGAAATTATCCAAAAATATTTAGTTGGACGCGTTCAACAAAATATCGAGGGTTCTTTGATAAAATTTAATTTTCAGTGCGTGTAAATGTCACAAGAGCGTCACATTTTCAACAGAACGTCAAGAAAATCGCGTTCCCCGACGTCCAGTTAGTTCCAGTTTCGATTTTACGCGGATATCGTCAAAAGTTTGGATAAGATTCTCGAAACGAAAAGTCCCACGAGCAAGCTCAATGCCCTCCCATTGGCTTTTCCATTAGATTTTTGCATTCGCGCGTGATTCTCTATGAATCGATGGGAATTTACCACACAAGACGCTCGCGGTAATAAGTAATCGTTTGGAGTGCTTCGTGAGTTATTGCGGTTGTTGCGTTCGGTTGAGATTAGCCACGAAATCTCTGTACGAACGACCCGAGGCCAATGGTCGTAGTTCTTATCGCCGCAAGTTTCCTCCTCCCCACATTTCCCACATCTACATGTCCGTGCGTATACGAAAGTATAAATCTCATGTTTACGAACGCATTCAGCCATTTGGAAAAAATCAACTTTGTGTGCATATTACTCGCGGAATCTCGAGACCTTAAAACCCTCGAATCGCGAAGCAAACTGACAAATTCACCGCAGATAAGAAAACCGTCGTCGTGTGTGTGTGTGTTTTTTCCGCTTTTCTATAATTGCAAGCAATTATAATTAATTACTTTAAAGTTCCGTCAATTTTTTCCCGTGCTCGGTGAATTTTCAACACCGCGAGTATCTCAAAAAACTGACTATTCGAACGAATCATTCCCGAAATATACCAAAAAGCTAAAGGTGAGGAAGTAACTTTTTTCCCGAGCCTTTCACGAGTTCAATCACCGACTTTTTGGGGACTTCTATTGTCTATTTTACATGTGTTTCGTGAGCGAGAGACCAAACGCAAAATGAAAATATTTTCGAAGCAGAAACGACAGGCAATCTCGTGTCCCGATCATTTTTTTCACTTTGATCAAAATTTTCCCAGGCTCACGCGATCCTTCATTAAAAAACGGAAAAAATGAGCTCAAGTTGAAGTTTCTCCGTCAAATTTTACCGGAGATATGAAGATTTCAAAATTCGAGCATTTTACGACTCCCAGGTCAGCGAAATCGGTAAAAAAAAAAACGTTTCCGATCTGGGGTTAGGAGAATTTAATGATTTATCAAAAAATCATGAAAACTTAATTAAAATTGAACTTTTTGGGGGAAAAAACTGAAATATTCGATGCACGGTCATCGGAATTTGACCCGGAGACGTGGTTAGAGTTGCGACTGGACAAAGCTCTGCCGATAGTTTGAAATTGGTCGCCAGATGTCTCACGAATTTAGTAAGATTAGAAAGAAAAAAAAATGTACCGCATCGAGAAAAAAAAATTTGTTCCCCGACGAAAAAGTATTCGGAGATGGTGAAAAATACACGTAGGAAAGAAAATATCAAACACGAGAATGTGCAGCTAGAAATAAATCGAATATGTGAGTTATGTAAAAAGCTGGTGTGTTCTTTCATCTCATTCTCTCCGCTTTGTAACTATTTCGTCTATACACACATGAAAGGAGAAAAAAAGGAAAAAGCAACGACAAAGAAACGAGGGAGAGCCCTCTGACGACTGCTGAACGTCGATGAATAAAAGGGACACTATATTTTTGGGTCGTTCTGTCACACTGTCTCGCAATGCTGTCGTTACAGTGAAATAAACGAAAAGAGAAGAGAAAAAAGACAAAATGAAGCAACGTCGTCAGCGCCAAGATCGTATACATTTTTTCCTCATTCGTACACACACCGCTCACACAAACACGCAACACACACACACACCTTCGAACCGAAGCGTTTGAAATAATGATAAATATATGTGCATACACATGACACACTCGTACCAACGTACGACATGTCGGTGTATACATGTATTCATAGACTTGTAGTGACACCTAGCACACGTGCGTGGCTCATATACACAAAGTGTCTTTGTGCAAAGGGCGTTCCATGTCGAATCGACGAGACCTCGAACGTCAAATAATTCGTTTACTCTCTCTTCCTCGTTCGTTTTCCATAAAACAGAATTTCTTGTAAAATATTTCGGAGATCGTGTCTCATTCGGTTTTGAGGTTAACCCGAGAACGGCGCGTGCTAATTTTCCTTTCGGAAACCCGAATTTTGAAGATTTTCTTTATCTTCGGTTAAATTTAACGAAAATAACTTGGGCTCGTACTTTTCGTTTGTCGATGCAGAATCTGCACGCGCGCCTGGCGCAATTTTGCTTAAAGTTGGAAAATTAGTCGAAAATGCGGGGAAACGATTTTTAAAAACCAGAGAACGAGGGGCGCTGGATTTAAAACGTGGAGGGCGATTGTGACTGGAATGCTCCACATGTTATACGAGCATGCAAGCCTACGAATGTTCGTTCCCGAACGCGTCCCGGAGGCAGCTCTTCGCATCCTGCACTCGATTCTGTTTCTTGATTTCCCATCGCTCAAACTCTCTCGCTCTCTGTCGATCTAATGCAGCATTATAGGAGAATTAATATTGGGCATGAAATTTTTATAAGGTATCGAAATGGACGATAAAAAAAGTCGTTGCGCGGGGTTTCGTGTTTACAATCGCTCGGATGTAATTTTATATTTATTTCTTATTTTTCCATGAATAGACTCGATATCTGCAGAATACATTAAAATTATTATCAAGCTGTATTCAATTTTCTAGAACTCATGATTTTTAACAAGCGCAATAATGTTGCGAGTTATCGCCGTGTAAACTAGTTCTGCAAGGTATTTTAATCGAAATAATTAATTCGATGCTAATTCTCTTATAACGGATGTTGTATATGTGCAAGAAAACAGTCAAGTCTTTGCTACGAACATGTAACTCCTCTCGCCATTATCGAACGTAAAAATATCCATGAAAATATCATTATTCTAACCCTAGAACGCGGCGGCTTCATTTTTTTTACCCGAATTTTGAAAAATTCATGTCACCGATAAAATTCAACGAAAAGTCTGGGGCGATTTCACTTACAGTCAAAAAACTAGTCAAAAATGCGGTAAACGTTGAAAAACGGGGGAAAGAGGGAGAAAGGGCGCGAGATTTAAAGTCGCCTGGGGTAGTTTTTGAGCCCAGGCTACCGTTCTATTTCAAAAATTCAATTTTTTTTCGGAAAATCGTGCTCGATATGTATTTTTTCTTTGTTTTCTCAATTCGGATACAAATTGAAGGGGAAACGATTCTCGCGTTACGAGATTAGACGTTTTTTCGGTAGGATTCTCGCGTCGAAACGAGAAACACGCGTATGGAAAATCACGAGGTGCATTTTCACTGCAGGTTATGTAACGCTGCGTATGTGCATGGATTTTACCTCTCTCGGTCTGACGCGCGCCGACTTTTTGCATGGGAACGGTGGAAAAACGTTTTTTATTTAGCTTGTACTTCTTATGCGATGTTGTTGCGGTGTATATTGAGCGTAACACGAGAGATCCCCAACCGGTTCACCGCGAGAGCTCATGGACGTCTCTTTTTTTAGATTATAAAATTATTGTATTTGTATATGCATTCGTTCATATGCGCGTGCGTATATTTCGAAAACTCGACTGTGTGGATTGATGGAATGAAGAAAAAAAAATTGCATAACCGTGACCCTTATTTCCTTATATTCAGACGTGAACAAACAATGGACGAAAGCGAATTAATTTGGCTCGTAATGACGATTATTATTTTCAGTGTGGAAAATATTTTCTTGCGTCACTTTCAGCTCGAAACACATTTTATAGAAAGAAACTTTTTAGCATTTTATTTTCTCTAATATTTTGGGCAGATTTTTTAATTCCTCGGAGATCCGGCGGTTCGGAAACAAAGTTTCGTAATTTTGCTCAAACTCTCAAGCAGCTTACGTTTTTTGCTGCATTTTTAATTCAAAGTCGTTATACATCGCGTTGGTGTGCTGTAAAGACGTTATTCGATCCGTCCTACAAGAGGATATGTGTCTAAAGTTACGGAGGAAGGAACACGTTCGCATTTTGAAGGAAAGGATTACAATTAGTACGGATTAGCACCGATAGAGTAGAAAAGTGCAGCAGCAGCGTTGTTGCGAGCGCTCCGCAGAGGCGAGAGCTCTCGAGAGGCTCGCGGCATTGAGCCGGGCTGCGGAGCAACGCAGAGAGGCAAAAGCTGCGTACACAGCGCCATTCGATTGCGCAACTGGAATAAAACGTTAGAAATTCTCAATTCATCCGACTTTTTTTTTTGTTATCTCGTGTATTTACAGCACCGTATGATGGCTCCAAAGTGCCTTTGATAAAACGTTCCGAGGACGAGGTCCTCGCCCCGTCACAGACAAGACTTTTTATTTATTCTTCGACCCTCTCTGTCTCCATGTGTTTGCAATACGATAAAACTCCATGTTTTAGCAACGCCCCCGTTCCTCTGTCCTTATGCATTATAATGTCAACTTCCATGTTGTGTCGTCTATACTCGTCCGTTCTTTTGACGATAGCCTCCGGAATCGAACACGTCGCCCATTCACTCTCGCCAATGTTCATGTTTATACGTATAAACAATTAAAGAACCGTAACCTTATTTTTGACCTATTTCGGTAACCTGGGGTCGTAAATAACCCCAATTTCGAAAAATTCATATCTCCCGTAAAATTTAACGAAAAAACTCATTGTTTTCGTTTTTGAATGAAGGAGCACGTGAGGCTGGGGCAACTTGCTTAAAGTAAAAAAATTCATCAACAATGCTGTAAAACCATAGAAAAAAAAAACGAGGAAGAAAGGGCGCGGGATGCAGTTGCATGGGGTCGTTTTCGACCCCAGGTTCCTGCTCTGGGGTTTAATTTCAAGCACATTTGGCCGAGTGATTTTAGCACCTAAATTCCTAAAACTGCTCTGCTGCGTTTTCGTAATATGTGGACCGAAATTTCGATTTAAACCGCAACGAATACTCCGCAACCGTGAAGTGGACCAATTTTGTCAATGCAATTGGCTTACTATATTGTGTGATTTAAAAAAATAGTCCGTGATGGAATAAAAAATGAAATCTCAAATTTCGGAAAAATACATACAACGATATTTCGTCGCCACAACGGATCGTGGCATTGCGGCATCGAGCTCATAAAAATAAACTATTCATAAGCTGCAGACTAGAAGATGTTCATATACGAAGGTTCGATTGTGCAATTTGCTGTTGTCATTCTATACTATGTATCGATCGTAAGAGTTAATTATTTTTTATTGCCTCCTAACGCGCTCCCAGCTACGTTGCATACATAGATAATCGGACACGACAACGGCGGCCAACTGCGAAAGTCAAGTTCGCATGCTTGCGTTTCCATAGTTTTTTTTTTCAGAAGTTTCGAAATTTTTATATTTATACGCGTGTTCCAGGCTCTGTGACTCGAGCGAGCATAGCAAATTTTATTTCTGTACAATTGATTTATGCGATTTAAATAATATTGATATTGTTATTATTGTTGTTAATGAATTATTAATAAATGCAGATCAACTGAAAAGATGGCAATCGCGTTTCGTCTACTTTTCTGCTGTAACTTTTTTGTTCGAGTCGGTGAGCAACAGCAGCGATCAGCGACGATGGCAGCAGCGCATGGGTCGATTGAAACGCGCTTCCTTCTCCCGATGACCCTATTTCCCATCTGACCTGATTATCCCCCAGTTCTCTGTGTTTGCCTCTATGCTCTACACACCTCAACTTTACGATTTCGGACTATAATAATACTAGACCTTCGAACCGGGCGCCGCCAGGCTCAAATGTTTCCAACGTCATCACCGCCTTGTTCAAAACACAAACTCCAAATTCCCTTCCGTTCCGGACGAGCTAGTACCTTCGGTCGGTAAAACAAAATTCTGTTTTTTTTCATGGTTTTTTTTTGTATCGCATTAGAAAATGAGGTGATTAATGAAAAATATGAAAACAGCTGTTTTTTTCTCACACTTCGCGGTTCACCAGTGTCCCTCAGTCGGTGCTATTCTCGGTAAATAGCAGAAAAAAATCTATCGGTTGAGCAAAACGATCTTTCTTACCACGGTCGCAAGACAAACTCGCTCTTGCTCCGTCGGTAAAAATCCACCTACACGTTTTTCTTGGAGAGAACGAATATTTCAAGAAAATTACATTTTATCGAAGAAAAACGTGTCATTTTCCTTTTTCTTGCAATATGCAGGCTGTCTGAGAAAAACTTGTATCTAGTTTTTCGTTATGTCGCTTGCACTTTTTGAAAAAAAAAATAATCCGAATTTTCAAGCCTGAAATGCTGAGGTTTTTTGACGAGTTCTCGTAGATGTAGCAATTCTGAGTGATGGAGAAAGTTTCTCTGCGTGTACTCGTGAAAAGTTGGAAAAATAAATGGAAAATATTGGACCAATTTCTGCGAGTTTTCATCCCAGGCTCGGACTTTAATTTCCATTTGAATCGTCCAACGCCGTAAAAAATTAAAAACTCAGAAATTGGAGCTGGGGAAAGGTTTTCGAGGTTCGAAATAAAAAATAGTATCTTGACTCTCGACAGTTGTGATATATCTTTTTTTTTTTAATAATCTTGTAATCGAATATCGATACGATCGTACAAATAAGTTGTTGCTTTTCTCATGCGCGAATGAACCTCGAACAAGGTCGCGATAAATAATCCGTTCTCAGATAATTTTGTGATACATTCAGTCAAAATCTCGTCTTTGCAGTGATTCGTCTTAAAACACAGAAAAAAAATGTACCACGAAAATCTCTTGAGAATTTTTTGTTTCTATAATGTCGGTGAGGAAAATATCGCGCTGAATAAGTTTTGCACAAACTTGACGGACAGATTTTCGCAATATGCAAACAAGTGTTTTTTTTTCTACTCATTTTGGAATGAATTCCTACGTGATGAATCGTGGAGTGTCGATGAAAAAGGAAAAATTACAAACATTTACGGAAAATCATTCCGAAACAGATATAATCAACATTCGCGACTCATTATTCAAATCGGTCGTTATAAAACGCGAATGAATTATAAACTCTAATGCACAACTTCGATATAAACTTATAGTACATAAAAATATAGAGATACACGCGCTCGATTTTGTGTACACATTTGAAATTAGCTTGAGAAAAAAGCTAATGAATTTGGCGTTTCAGTGAATATTCCAATTTGTTAAATTCGAGTGGAATCGCATTTAAGGAATTGCGATATCTTTACAGTGAATTGTTCGCAGGTCGTTTTCAGGTCGGCAAAATGCTTTGTTAACATTGAATCGTCATTAATAGGAAAAGTCAACAATTTGACGCGAAGATGTGCCGGTAAAATGAAGCGAAACTATCAAAATGTGCCCTCCAACGAAATCGCTCGTTGTCGAATGAAAAATAAAACGAAAAAACATTTACAGGGTTGTTGCTCCGGTTCACGTGTGACGTTTAGTCGCAGCACTCGCTTCAAGTCACTCTTGATGTTCCTCAAGTCCTGCAGTTATCTCTCGTATTTTTTGTCTCGTACATTACTCGTCGAATTTAATGGAATTAACTGACATGTCGATCTGTCCGCCACGATATGCTCCTCTCTTCTTCTTTGTCTTTTCGTGACGGAAAGATTTTCCCTTCGTGTGCTTCAAGTCGAGATTGGCTTTTTCTCCCCATGATCCGCGCGCACCTTTCTGTTTTTATTGATTGGAAAATAAAGTTGGTGAATACGATTGTTAAGAATGCATATTTAATGGCGAATATTGAAAACCGCAAAAACGAGAGACTTAACAAATATTTCGTAATATATTTTCATCAGAAATTGAGTGCAGTAAGTTGCAATCGTAAAAAATTGAACTTTCTATTACGATGGATCTTCCGGATCTTGAAAAAAAAGCCCAAATGATTTTTCGTCCCTGTTTGTACGTTGCGCGATTGAAAAATCGATTTTTGCTAATAAAATATCGCTTCTAAAGTCAATGCAACGAAAAGTAATGATTTTTTCCAACGAAGAGCGAAATTTTCATACGGTAAACGATTATGGAAGAATTTTCATTGCGATTAAAAACTGAATTGACTGAAAAATTGGAAGTGATCAAAATAATTAATAAAAAATATTTCGTTGTATTCAAACGACGCAAATTTGAGCATCATAGTGTCAGGAAAAAAATCTCACCTATATAAGCTTCTAGGATCAATCGTCGAAAGTGATTTTTTTGTTTTGAGCAGGTGCATCATTACCAAAAGATTTTCTTTCGCCGAAGCCACCCCTGCCCCCGCGGAAACCGCCACCCCGTCCACCCCTATCGCCATCTCCGAAAGATTTTCTGAAGCCATCCCCCCTGCCCCGAGAGTTTCCGTCATTGCCACCCCACGAATTTCTGCCCTCGAATCCACCGCGGCCACCCCTGAATCCTCCACCTCGTCCTCCGCGACCTCCTCGATCGCCACCGCCTCTACCCCCACGATCAAAACCTCCGCGTCCCCCACGGCCGCCTCGATCGCCACCGCGTCCACCCCGAAAACCACCCCTTTCGCCGTCCCTACCCCCTCGGAAACCGAGACCTCCGCGACCACCCCTGAAACCGCCCCCTCTTCCGCCTCCGTGCTTTTTGAAACCGTTTTCTTCGCCACCCTCGTCACCTTCCCCTTCGGCCTAGAACAAAAGAGAAAACCACAGGTCAGCCGCACTGCTTTAATGCCAGTTTTTCCCTTAAGCACTAATTTTTCAATATTCCAAACTAATTCACTAAAATTTTCGTATTTATTGGGATATTTCAACGAAGAATTGCTCTTTTTCAATGCAATCGGAAAATTGGCTCTTGCTGAGTGATCTGCATTTTCTTCCTCTATCCTCGCGACCTCTCGTACGTTTTGCAGCTCCGAACACCGAGTCCTGCTGCCCGACGACTCCGCGTACCTTCCTAACTGTTAAAATGCGTGGCGAACATGATAAAAGCAACGATTGGGCAACAACTTTCACGAAGCGGCGAATGACCTGCAGTTTCCTCCTTCGTTTTTATTCTTTTCATAATATTTTTTTACCTTCGCCTCGAACGAATTGTTCGCCAAATTTGGATGCAGATTCTGGATGTACTCTTCGTCGTTCACGCGCCGGAACGGGCTATTTTTTGGCTGTGCATTATTAGAAACATCACAACGTTAGAATCAACACGAGTTGCGAACCTTGTAACTCAATTTTTCATTTTTCTGGTACAAAATAATGAAATTTTCTCGATTATCGCACTCATGGCGTTGTCAATTTTTTGAGCAATATGCACTCGATGCAAACTATGACTGTATAAATGAACAACAAAAAAACTTTATAATTATCTATTTTTTGACACAGGATTCAAGTTGGAATATGAAAATTTCAGTCAGTTTGGTTTGATTAACGGACAAAGTTAATAAAAATTGCGGAATCCCCATGCAGTCAAATTTTGAAATGAAAAAAATTACGTTGTTGATTGGATTATTAAATTTTGAACGAATATTGACCAAGAGCAGGGAATGAGATTACTTTATTTTTAGATATGATTTTGAAAAATTCAAGTGCGCTTGATCACGTAATATGAAAAGGGAAGTTTCTCTTTACCTTATCGCCATTGAAGCTGTTGTTTGCTTTCACGAAGTTGTTATAATTCGCTTTTTTGGCTGGTTTCTCATCAGCATCATCTTCGGCTTCTTCGACAGTTTTATCGTGTTTCCTTTTTTCTCCCTTAGCCGGAGTCTTGACGACAGGTTTTTCGTCGACCTCGTCTTCACTGGAGTCTTCGTCACTGGATTCTTTTTTCGGTGCGGGTTTGGCAGCAGCTTTGGGTGTGGGTTTTTCGTCTTCGGAGGAAGATTCTTCCTCCGAGGATTCTTCCTTGGCTGCTTTGGTGGCTGCAGCTTTGGCCGGTGCAGGTTTTTCATCTTCGGAATCAGATTCCTCGCTGGAGGATTCTTTCTTTTTGTTTTGAACAGCCGCAGATTTGGGAGCTACTTTGGGAGTGGGTTTGCTCTCTTCTTCCGAGGACTCATCTTCGCTGGAAGATTCAGCTTTTTTAGGTGCAGCTTTGACGCTCGTTTTGGCGGCTGGAGTTACGGCAGGTTTTTTCGCCGGGGGTTCGTCGTCGTCGCTGTCTTCTTCGCTGGAGGATTCTTTCTTAGCCACAGGTTTTTTTGCAGCGGGAGTTTTCACGGGACTCGTTTTCGCCGCTGGTTTTTCATCCTCGGAGGAAGATTCTTCGGAGGAAGATTCTTTCTTGGCTGCGACGACCTTGGCCGGAGCTGCTTTCGGGGGTTGTTTAACCGGCGATTTTTTCGCTACTGGTTTTTCGTCCTCCGAGGAGGATTCTTCGTCGCTCGACTCTGCTTTTTTAGCAGCGGCTTTTTGCACCGAAGCTGCGGCAGGTGTGGGTTTCCGCACCGCTGGCTTGACGGTCGGTTCGTCACTGTCGCTGTCTTCGCTGGAAGATTCTTTTTTCGCAGCAGCCTTGGCAGCTGGTTTGGGCGCAGCTTTTGCCGCTGCAGGCTTTGCCACCGTCTTAGCTTTAGAATCTTCCTCGTCGGAATCCTCTTCGCTGGAGGATTCTTTTTTAGCTGGAACTGCTTTGGCAGCTGGTTTTGCCGCAGGCTTTGCTACTGGCTTCTCGTCTTCGCTCGACGATTCCTCCGAAGAACTCTCTTTTTTCGCCTTTACCGGCGCCGCCTTTGCCGGAGCTTTGCCATTCAACTGTGGCACTTTTTTCACCACTTCTTCCTCCTCCGAACTCGAACCTGAACTACTGTCCTTCTTGGCATTCTTTATGTTGATTTTTTTACTAGATGTGTTTTGATAGTGCTTGAAAACCTCTATGATGCCTGGTGAACCTTTTGGCAATACCGGCTGCAATTTTTTAAAAACATTCTTCAGTCGAAATGACAAAACTACTGAAATTTTTTTTTTTTTAAGCTTTTCTATATTAATCGTAAACGGTGGCCCATTTTTTTTTACTTATTCCGATAATCTGGGGTCATGATCGACTCCGATTTTGAAAAATTCATATTTCCCGTAAAATTCAACGGAAAGGCTCATTCTTTTCGTTTTTCAATGCAAGATCACGTGAGCTGGGAGCAATTTAGCTCGGAGTGAAAAATCAGTCGAAAATGGGGTGAAACGATAAAAAAACGGGAGAACGCACGAGATTTACAGTTGCCTGGGGTCGTTTTTGACCCGAAGTTACCGTTTTAGGGTTAATTCACTTAAAAACCCTTCTCTGTTGCATTTATTGTTGTCGATTGTTATTTGAAACGTGGATATTAATAATTACGATTGTTACCCCCGACAACTGCGATAATAATAAAAATCAAAAAATTGATCGACTGAAAAAATGGCGAAAAACGTAACCCCAAGTTATTAATGACAAAATTTTGATTTGAAATCAGTTTGCAAAATGAATAATGATCGCGAACGAAGCGCGTAGAAACTTGAGTGGAAAATGAAAATTGAAATGAACATCGAACCAACAAGTCATGTGCGAATTTTGAAAATTGCATACAATTAATTTCAAACGCGGCTTTTCGGCGTCGAACGAGACGCGCCATTGGCGCCGCAACGTTGGTCCCCGGATTTCAATAGTAATAATTCTGCTGGCATATCGATCGTTACTATTTTTATGATAATGATTATTCTGGCTTTTGTTAAAGTGACGCTTTATCACGAATCGTAAACAATGTCAAACAAAACGTACAAAGTGCTACGTTGGCGAGGCAGTGTGAGGTTAAAAAAAAAACACGCGGTTTATCGCGCACGTTTTCGACGTCGGAGGTAGATATACTCATAATATCGGAGTACTGGAGCCAAAACATGATTTTTCTTGATAGTTAATTAGTGAATGTCGAATTAAATGGATACGAGACTTTTGCGCGAGTAATTGTCGATGGACAAGCGAAAATTTTATGTTTTACGAAAATTGTCGGAACCGTCCACGTGGTGTGAGGCAAAAGCGGCATTACGCGTTATTACAAAATGAGTTTACTCCTGGAAAGTACGAGATATTGCACGACGACAGTTTTAAAAAAATAAATAAAACACAAAAAACTCACCGCACTCGTTTTCTTTTGGAAAACTTTGGCAAGGGCTGCATCCTTTTTCAACAAATAATCGTGCACGAGGGCAGAAACACCTAATTCCTCGGCGGATGCCATGACGGACGCGGCTAAAGGACTGACGACAAAATGTGCAACATCCACTCTCCTCCTTAGTTCATGTCTCTCACGAGCGTGTCGCTTCAAGCGTATTTTAGTTCTTGCACTCACCACGTGACTCTGCCAATCACATCCGTTATTCGAATTTCTGATACGATGCACGTGTTCTTAGTTCTGTATAGTTCGCAGATAAATTTAACAATTATTATTTTTTATTGTTGTTATGTTTAGGGAATTATTTACGCAATTTAATGCTACGATTATTATAATTTATGACATTATATTTTGTTAATAACAAATGAAAACAGGTTCAGCGTATAGTTAGCAGAAAATTAATGGAAATTCAGTTTTATTCGCACAAATCAACGGGAAATCATTTGGGAAAGGCGTATCCAAGGTTAAAATAATTTGCGAAATAATAGTTTTATCACAAAAACGCGATAATTAAGTCGATCAATTTTTCTGACCCGAGTCCCTCAGTCGATATCGTATATACTCGATGCGCGCAATATTACCGAGTGTGATCTGGCTATGTTCACGCGGCTCCGTCAACCCAGCGAATTTTTCTTCTCAGTAGTCATCAGTATATTCTATTCTCACTCTCGGCTCTCGTTCTTCCCGCCGTTCCCGCCCAATCGACGACTCGCTCGGCGAGCGCGTCCTCGCCACTGAACTAATAAATAGTTCAGTGGTCCCCACAGCTCTAGATCCAAATTCTCAAAGGGCGGTATTCAGAGTCGATTCTTAAATGTAAGTCGGCCTTAAGGCGATCTTAAGAACGCATTTCGATTCACAGACGCAACTTGAGCCTGCCTTAAGGCAGAACTTAAATCTCGACCTTACCTAAGGTAGAACTGATTCACAAACGATGCTTGAGCTCGTCTCAAGAACGATCTGACTGCGTACGATTCACAGTCGATTCTGAGATGTCTTAAATGCCAACATAACCTCACTATTTGAGCAAAAAAGCCGAAATATTTCAAGTCGACGTTCTAGTCGACTTAAGACCACCTTAGAAACTTTTCGCCTATAAAACGTTAGTTCTTTCAATAGTGTGTGTGATATATTTTACGACAGGTTCAATAGTGTGTGATATATTTCACGACAGGAGTACATATTGGAAGTGACTCGTATACATGGGCATTTTATTTTCAGATCATTTGAATGATTTCGCGAAGAAATTCTGAGTTTGAAATGCCAGATTCTGTTTCGCCTTTTTTACGCAATAACCACCGAATTTATTTCAATGAATCCGATGAATCGTCCACAGGCATATGAAGCTCATAAATATCAGAATAGGTTTCAGGCTGTATCACGTTCCGATAATTTATTTGTTTCGGGAACCCGAACCGCAAAATCATATTTTTTGTCATATTTTGAACTTTCAAAGTTCACAAGAAATTAAAAAATTGATGAATCAAAAGGCTCCTATTTATCAATTGAAATATAATTCAAACCTGACGTTAATGAGCGGTATGGCTGGGGTGTCAATTTGTTATAAAAAAAAAGTTGTAATGTTTTTCGTCAAATCAAAGTTCAATGATTTGCAAATTTTGGTGTGATTTTATATAATAATGGATGCCTATGCCTTTCTGATAAAGTATAAATGAATAATTATATCGCATGTATTCCTTTTTGCAATCTCGCGGTCTTTGCTCCAAAAGCTATTTCGCATTCGTACAAACAAATGCGAGCATGGCTTATAAGATTTCAGTATAGAGTAGGAACGACACGACACGACACGAAATTTCGTGACGACTAAATGTCTTCATTGATTGGCTGCTATAACAGAATTATTCCGGAAACACCCGAACCTCATTTAAGATTGTCTCAAGCATTGTCTTAACTGAGACGATCTTAAATAAAATAAGTAAATGCTTGAGACCAAATTCTTACTCAAGGTGATCTTACTTTTCGACTGTGAATACATACGGTCTCAAGATCGTCTCAGTGGTTTAAGACGATCTTATGTGAGGCGATCTTGAGAACGGTCTTGAGACTCGACTGTGAATACCGCCCAAACTTTCCACCTAAAATTGTTCTTTCTCTTGTTTCCTCCGCCTCGAGTCGACACGTCCCGCGTATAATAAGGCGCTCAATATATAGCAAAACCGTCGATAAATCAGCGATCTGACTCAGCGGAAACAGGGAACGTCGCAAAAACCAAAACAAAAAACCGTATGACACAAAAGCGCGCGAGATTTTGATTCTCAGATGAATGCAACTTCGATTTTCCCCTCCACATCGAGTCACACCGATCTATATTTCAGGAAAAAAAAACAGACACGAAAGGAGAGTAACGCAGAAAAATAAAGTGACAAGAACGAGACCTCGTTGAATTGAACAATGTCCATTATATTATATATTTTATTCCCACATACACACGGCACGTTGTGAACCTTTTCTTAAATATTAATAATAATAATATTACCGTAATGATAATAATAGTAATAATAATAATAATAATAATAATTGTCATAATAATCATGATGATAATAATAGTAATAATAATGACAATTAATAATAATAATTAGTAATCGCCATCGCAATAATCAATGGATCTGTTAATTGCGCAGAAAAAAAACAACAAAAAAAAAACAATATTTCACTTAATAATAATTATTATTAATTCAATAGATATATATATTTATATTATGTATGTATATATATGTATATATTTATATGTATAATAAATCATATGGTAATAATCATTGTATTATCATATATTTATATGTACAGAGGGGTACAATATTGTTATTCTTTTTATTAGTGTTTATATTTATAATCGCAATATCCATTATTATTATTATCATTATTATTATTATTATTATTTCTTTTTTTCCTTTCTTTAATTTTGTATACATACACAGTTAATTAGATTAACGGGGTTTTGGGGGGGGGGGGGGAGGAGGTAAGAGCGGGTGGATTAGCCTCGTGAATTTGTTGTGATGGTAATAATAATAATTATTTTTCACGAGGAATACATATATATTTGTATATATATGTACGTATGTATGTATTTATATTTATTTCGGGGTTTTCAGGGTCGAATTATTTTTCTCATTCCAATTCGTTATTCATTCGTTTTACCTCAATTTTCCCAATTTTCTTAATTTGGTGTTTTTTTTTTTATTTTGGTAATTTTGCAATTCTTGATACTTTGGTGTTGTCTGGATTTTTAGCCTGCACGGATCCCCCGATAGTCAAACGTGCGGGGATTTTAACAATTTCAAAAACTCAGTGTTTCGAACGTTTTTTTTTTTTCACTCGTGCAAATTCTTGTCAGGTTTTTGTGTTCTTTTGTTGGTTTATTTTACAAAAGATTAATGTGGTCTGAGTGAATCGAGTTGGGGATGCTGTGCCGGTTGCGTGAAAAACACGCGCGGATTTATCGATGTTTTGGATTGTAATCAAGTCTCTGTTTTGATGGTTTTTAACGCTGGAATTTATTTGGAAACCCCTTCATTGACGAGCTCGGAAACACTATTGCGTGCTTATCAATCGTTCATTATTCATTTCATTATTATTTATGGTATCATTATTATTATTGTTATTGTTATTATCATAATTATAATATTAGTAATATTATTGATAACATTGCTGAGAATTCTCTTAATTTCTTCTCTTTTTTCTTTCATCTTATCTTTCTCATCGTCATTTGAATTAGATTTTTAAAGCGCCGAGTATGCCGGATCCCATAATACATGTAATAATATGCTCTATTATTATTTAATCGACAATTGATTTTTCAATCACAATAGATTGACGCTTATCTTGATTTAATCTCGATCTGTCATCTATATCGTCGATTATGATCGATATTTCTTCTTTTTTTTTCTTTCATTTTCAATTATCTATAAATCGCGGTCGTAGACCCTTTTTCCCCGGCTGAGATCCGACCTCCTCCCCCGCCCATTCAGCCGCGACGGTCTCAGACACTATTCGTTATGCCATTACTCTTTTTTTTTCGAGACTCGTGGGGAGATCTCATTAAAATCGTAAAATCACCGGGCTCTTTCACACAATTGGGCCTTTTTTCATTTCTACGAGCCTTTTCTATCTTTTTCCACGCCGCAGCATGCATTTTCTTTGTTTTTGTTTTTTTTTAATGTCTGTGTGTATGTGTGTGTGTGTGTGTATTTTTTTTCATAACAGTTTTACGTCTTGATTTTTTCTCATAAATATTCTGTACAACGTTTTTTTTCTTTGCTTGTCCTTTCGGTCTGTTTTTGCTTTCGCTTTCCCGCTCTCGTGTATCGTTAATTATCGTGAACCGTCGTTATAAATTAGTAAATATACATATACGTGTGTTACACACACACATACACACACATATATATATATTTACTTATTCAATTATTTATTTATAGTACTCTTAATATTTATTTCATTATTATCGGTAGTGTAAAACTGAAAGTTTACGTACTTATTTATAGATACTCGTATGCTTCATGCTTTTGTTCCTTCGTTTTCCGTTTCTTGTATTTTATTTATTTCATCGCTCTCTCGTTATATTCCGTTCTTATGTCGTCTTCCAAAAAATTAGCCCGTATTCGCAATATGCTGGCTTTTGAAATTTATATTTCCTCGTTTCATTAATTCTCAATTACGTAATCGTATAATTTAATATGTTCGCTATACGTATTTTTATTTTATTTCATTTTTTTTTTGTTGTTTTGTATTTTCTGTTTGTTGTATATCGTTATCGATTAGTAAGAATATGTAAAATTGGCATATTCACTTTTGTTTTTTTTTTGCCGTTTATATATTTTTTTGTTTCTTGTCTCGTTTGCTCTCAAACGTCTTCATTTTTCATTGTCGTGGGGGGGTTTTTGTGTTTTTTTTTTTTTGCTTTTTTTTGTTTTCTATTCTTTTCAATGCTTCGTTTAATCGATAAATCTTGTAAGCAACCACATTATGGTTTAATATACATGGAATTTAAGAGTGGCTTATTTATTGCTTGTTATATTGCAGGGTTTTTAATTCTTCGCTGCCTCTCTTATCTCACGCTCATTTATCTTTTTCGCTTCTTTCTATTCAATTTCATTTTTTATTTCTCCCTCTATTTCCGGACCATTTAACTTAATTTTTTCACAATTTTTACACCTTTCGAGCTTCTCCACAGAAAACACTATGAAATTTATTCATAACTATCAGACAACAAACGAAATATACGCTTCTTGGATCTCGCCACTCTTCGACTCGTTGAATCGATCGATTTGTTTCCTCTTTGCTCCAATTCAGCATGTTTGGGATTCTCTTCGCATTTTAATATTCATTTAACATCTCATAGGTCACTCTGATATGTGAAAGTTCGAGTGAAAAGAGCGCGGTCATTTGTTGCCCGTTCGTTGTCGAAGGATTCTCAAAAAATTCGTAGTTTCGTTTTTGTTATTTTTTTACATTTATGATTGAGTGACAAGATCCAGTGAAACGCAATCATAGGAAAAAATTTCGAATGATTCTACCGACGATAGAAGAAACGAAAATCCCGGAGGGTTGCTCGATCCCGAAGAATTCGAGACAGTCAAAAAGCCCGCGTAAAATCGTTGGTTAAATTCGTTAAATAATTTCTTTTTGTTTCCATTGAAAATTTTCTTCAAGAACAAATACAGAGGCTGTAGAGGGTTGGGAGGGCTATCGAGTACAATTTCTCTCTCCTCGTCAAGTCGTGAATATCGCCAAAACTGATAATCTTCTTAAAACAGCTAAAATTTCGTTCTCCCAATGGCGTATCGTTATTCTGTAATTTCCGGATCCATCTGGGTCGTGGATTTGGTATTTGTGGATCTTTCCAAAAATCTCTTGCTCTTCCTTTACCTCGCTCCCTCCTTCATTACCTTATAATCTTCACTCTCATAAAATGAAGATACGCGAAGTGACGAAACCTCGTGAACGATTATAACGTCGTGTATTGCTTTGCTTTACGATAAGACGATAAAGAACAACAAATTCAAAATAAGGGATGAAAGAAACAAAATCGCGATTAGTTTGAAAATATTACATAAATCCACGTCGTTCCATCATTTTTCCCTTCCTTTTTATCTCCTTAACAATCAATAGCGATCGTTTTTTTTCCTCGTAATTATTTAACTATCATTATTATTTGCTTTTTCTTCATGATACATGAAACAAGTTACAGCTATGGAATAAGGGATTGTGTTCTTTCTGTTCGTTTCCAAAAAAACCGAAGAATTTTGTCTATTGTTCTTCAATTATATATTATTCATTACGAAAAAAAAGAAAAAAAAATAACGAACAATAGTAATAATGATAACAACAACAACAACAACAATACTAATAATAATAAAATAATGATGATTATGATGATCAAGGTGGTAATAATAATAACATTAATGATAATGATAATAATAACAATGATAAGGACGTTTAGCTTATTGATTTATGTTCGCTTGAAGCTTGAAGCGCTTGTTGGTCTCTTAAAACGATTGCGAGACCGAGAAAAACGAGCGGTTCGTCTATGCTGTGACATAATATTAATTTCTTTGCTGTTATTACTTTTTTATAACTCTATATATATATATATATTTTTTTTTGTCGTAGATACAATTTATTTCAATATCTTTCATCTGCAGTGGGGATGGTTTGTTTTCTCCACGAGACAAAAAAGTGTCTGTGTATTTGTGTGTTGATTTGTTTGAAATAATTTTTTGGATGCTTTCAATAACAATGCTGATTATTATAGTAATTAATATAGACCGATGATAAATTCGTTAGAATGAGTGATCGGTGCCAGAATATTGTACTTTTTCAATGATCGAATAATGTTGATTTTCATTTGACGTGCTTTTTTTTATTAATTAATTTTCTCATTTGCTGGCAAATAGGCGTGTAAGAGCGAGACTTTGGCCTCCGATCGCTTCCGGAACCTCCCCTCCCCTCTCTCCCCCTCCTATTGAGTAATTCTTGTGATTTTCGAAATATTTAACATAACGAGATCGTCTCTGTTGTTGTTGTTGAGAAATCACCGGATATCTTCAAATTAATTAATCGACCAAATTCAAATGATGATTCGAGCCCTTCTCACACTTTTCTTTCGTGCTTTTTCTCCTTCAACCTTTTTCCATTCCCCAGGCTCCTCCACCCCGTTCCTCACCGCGATTCCCTTGATTTTTAATTCACATACTCAACGGCCCTGTTTTTTTCACGCCTCCAGTGAAGCAACGACCGAGCTGACGTCATGATCCTCTCTTTTTCCCATGTTTCAGCGTTTGATACACTTTTTCAATGACAAAGCTTTGTGAAAAAAAATGGCCACCCATCGGTTAGGCTTTTTGATCAATTATTACAACAGGCATAGCAACCATTTTTCATCTCTTCTCTGTTTCCAAATGTCATAATATCGTACAAACGCAAAAAAAAAAATCAATTGCTCGATTTTAGTTCGAGGAGATACTCGGATTCGTTAAATTTTCACCGTTCACGCCACTTTTTTTCATTCTCCCCTCCATTCCGCTCTCTCCCCGAAACTGAACGTTTGAAAGATTTTTTTTTCCTCCCGTCAATTATGCCAATTCGTCATTTCCATCTTGCTGTTGATTCTCTATTTTATTTCTCACGGTCGTCTCGAGTGTGAATCTTGATCCGTCATATTAAATCTCAACATTTTCCTTTCCTTTTCCTTCTCCCTTTCGACTCAAAAATCAGACAAATTCTCCAAATCCTTTCATTCTTGTATCTAAATATTACCTAAGACTCGAAATCGCATTTTTTGTTCCATCTTTTTTGTTTAATAATTCTTTAAGTTCATTGAGCTGGTGTTATATCCTTGTAGTGTTCGCTATTATTTTTTACTTTTCCTTTCGTTTTCCTTCATTATTAAATTCACTTAATTTTCGGATGCCACGTTTGTGCTTTCGTACACATGATTATTATTATTACTATTATTATTACATAATAATTATTATTGTTATTGTTATTGTTATTGTTGTTATAATTATTTTCCATTCGCAATCCCTTTTTATTTCTTATGATCCTTCCGTTGGTTACATTTTAATTTATTTATGGGATATACCAGATTATGATCCTTTAATGTTATGTTTTTTTTTCTTTTTCTCGGGCTACAGTGTCCTAAGATATTTGGTTGCTTCATTTTCTCAAATCTTATTTATTATTATTATTATATTCATTATGATTAATTCTATAATTAATGTTAATATCAATATTAGTATTATTATTATTATTATTATTATTACATTAATGTAATTATTATAATTACGATAGGTTTTTCATTGAAGTAACCGAACAAAATTTACCCTCGAATGTTTGACGTACGCGAAGCGAGATGAGCGTGTTTAATTAGTTTCTTTTGTTTCTCCATGTTTTAATGCGTTAATTTGTCTCGTTTCTTGAAAGTTTCAGTCGTTCCCTCGTCGATACATTAAAACATTTTTTTTTCTTTGTTCTTTTTCAAATGATGGTGAAAAATGATGTTTTATTTGGTTTACGTCATGTTGTTGTTGTTTTTTTGAAAAACAAGAAAATAATGTGACAGCAAATTTTCGTACTTGCTCTTTATACTTTTCCAGCCTTACTTGAGTCAATCTTGCTCATTTTTATTACCATTTGAAGTAACGAACCGACTATCATTTTTGTTACGACGTCATATTGTTTGCTTGTTAATGTCTTTGTTATTATTTTTTCGTCTCGTTATTTTCTTTTCCTCGGAATTTTTTTCTTCTTTTATCATCCACTTAACGTGTGTTTATGTGTGTGTTTGTGTGTGTGTACAAGTGTTGGTGTATGCATAATGTTTTGTTTGTTTGTTATCGCAAAAGTATTGCTGCGTTCACAAGAATTGACACCGTTCACGCTCAGGCACGTGCTCCAAAGAGATTATTACTCACGAAAGTCTTGTTTTTTTTTGTTTTTCGTTTATTTTATTTTTATTTCTTATTCTTCTTCCTCTTCGTGTATATTTTAATTAACTTTGTTCACCTTTATTTTCATTCCAATGGAGATAACTGATGAAAAAAGAAAATTATTAAATGGCTGACGCTCGACGTCCCATTGCGAACTCACGTTCGCGCTCTCACTTGCCCTCGATACCTCTTTTTCTTGCATTCCTCCCTCAAAAATTCATTATTTTCGAGCTTTTGTTTTTTTGATGTTATTGTTGTTGTTGTTGTTCGTTTTTTTTTTCGTCGTTATTTTACCCTGTCGTCGAATACAATTTAACCGTATTACAATCGTACATATATCCGTTCTTTTACAATAATTATAACGAAAACGTTGAGAACACGAATAGAGATAATAATAATAATAATAATAATACTTTATATTAAAGACTTTTCGTAACCTGCAAATTGAATTTATATCAAGTGTGTAATAAATAGTCAATCAGAGCCTAACGAAAACAGATATAATCTCATTCTTTCTTTTTTTTTGCGTATTGTATTTTTTCTTCTTCTACTCGTATCCATTTTATTCTTGTTTTTTTCCTTTCGCGCCATTATTTTAATAGTTGTTTTGTTTTCTATTTCAAACGCTCTCGGACGAGTCGATGAAAAAAATGTAAAGAATGAAAAATGAGAAACAGAGCTTCGTAAATAATGTGGATTTGGTTAATTTGTTGTTTCGGTTTCGCTGTACGTGCTTGTGGTTTTAAATTTAATTCTAATTAACTTGAAATTTTTTGTTTGTTCGACGGAAAAACGGCAGCCGAATGTTCATTGAAACATATCAAACGACCGTTTCCGATCGTATATTTATTTATTAATATGTATTTATATTTATATTGTTCTTATTCTTTTTGTTTTGTCTCAAAAAATTGGTGTTGGCGATGTTTAAAAATACAAAAACGTAAAACACTCGCTCGTCACTTGCTTTTATTGTTCATTTTTTCTTTCCTCATTTTATTTTTTCATCCTCACACGCCGTCACGCCATGGGAATAATTGTTTTTTCTTATTTTTTGTTGCCCTCCTCTCACTATTTCTCTTTCTCTCAACATTTCGCTTAATCAATAATTAATAATCGTTTAATATTAAACGTCGAAACACATTCGCTCTCTCTCTCTTTCTCTCTCTCCCTCTCGCTCATGTCTAATTGTTCTTTGATTTCTCACAATTTCATTGTTCTGACCAAAAAATTATCTCACGATTATTAGCCGAGATAATAAATATCGTGGAGTAAAAGGGATTTTAATCTCAATGTTCCCTCGATGAGCCAATTGTGTGTGTGTTTTTTTTTTTTCATCTATTTATCCGCGAGAATTAAAACTTCGATTGTTGTTTCCCTTTATCTTTTATCATCTATTTTTTTGTTTTTTTTTTTTCCATCGACTCTCGCGAGCGATGATGAACGAGAGACCAAAACGAGAAAAAACAAAAAACCAAAAACAAGAAATGAAAAATCGTTTTGACGATGAATATTTTTACAACACGATATCAACGAATAGTATAACAAAAATCTCAAACGAAATACACGTATGCTTTGTGTGTGTGTGTTTAATTTTTTTCATCATTTTCGAAATATAATATTTTTATTATTTTTTAGGAGGTTTCGAATTTCCTCGTTCCTCAATAATCGATAATAACGATCGATCCATTAGATATAATCGTATATACATATACGTATATACGTATATATATATTATAATATAATTATTCGTGCGTGAATTGTTGGTAATTCAGCGCAATTAGACCCTAAGGATTTTTCATTATTTTTATCATATTTCGCCTTCGTCTTACTCTGTGTCTAGATATCAATCATTTATATCATAATATATACATATATATATATTGTATACATAGTATTTATATGTATATATTATATATGTATATGTATATATGTATATAATATGTAATATATTTATATATATGTATATATATTATAGACTTAACGGCTTAATTATTTAGCAATTAATAATTAGTTCATTAATATTTTTTTTCAATTATAATTTCCCCTCCCCCCTTTCGTTATTATTAATAATGTTATTATATTATATATTATTATTATTTATCAACGTCGGAGAATGGGCGGGCGCCAAATATGCAGATACGGCCGTGGCTTTGGTGTTTTTTTTGTTTTTTTGTTTTTTTCATATTATTTTCTTTCTTCTTCACCCTCGCGTTCTCGCTGGATTACGATCGAGAAAAACATTGTTCGATTTTCCCTTATTCACGGTTTGGTTTTTTTTTTTTTCATTTTTTTCGTTTTTTTGTTTTTCCTGATGGACTCGGATTATTGCCTCGGGGGATGTTCTCTTTTTTATTGTGTGTAAGTGTGTGCATGAGCGCGTGTGTATCGTGTTTGATGCTTTTTCATTGATTTAATCTTTTCGGTTTCGATGGCAATGAAATGCTTTTATCCAATTATCATTTTGATCCCTCGTTTTAATGACGAAGACCATCTGGACTCTTCACTTGCCGTTTCGGAATACATTGTTTTCACACCGATTACAATCGAGCCTTTAGGTTGTTTTGTTTCGGTTTTCTTCCAGTCCCCGCTTACGAAATTTTCCTTTTTTTCCTGCTACTTTGTATCGGAGATTTTTTTTTCTATCCCAGAGGTTCTTGTCCATCATTGCCATCATTTGTTGTTGTTGTTGTTGTTGCTGTTGATTCTTGTTTGTAATCTTTTGCGCAAAGCGTTTTATCGTTGTGCCGTCAGTCGATCTTGCCGCGCATTGCCCTCTCGTCCATTCTGCCAGAACAACAAAAAACAAACAGCCCATTTATTTATATTGTCTTAACACAAATGTCTCGTCAAACACTCGCTGATTTTTTCATATTTATTCTTCTCGTTATTGCTCTTTTTATGTGCTCTTGAAAATCATGTTAAACACACTTCTCCATTGGTGTGGAATTAATTGATTCAACAAATGGGGGATGATACTAGGAAACAGGTGTCACTTTGCCATGGTGTCCAGTAGAGTTCGAGCCACATGGTCAGCTATTTCCATCCATTTTTTTCCCTATTTTTATTTTCACATCTCGTACCATTTCCTCTCAATTTTCATCGGTATCGCGCACGATTTTGGGAGCAATTGAGATTAATTCCATGGGAAGTTCAATAAATGTTTCTTTCTATGGGAAGGAACTTTTTATCCAGGACACTTTTAAGGACCACGCTGTAAATTTGGACATTGAACGTTGTTGACCCCATAAACTGACCTCCCTGTCGTTATTCTGTACTTGTTGAAAAACTTATTACACAAACATGTTCGTTTATGGCTTTAGGGAGTTTCTCCTATACGGAGAGAATAATGCGTGTTGGAAATTTAAAAAAAAAATGGAAATCACTTTGCATTCGGAGTTGATGTGTGAATTTAAAAAATATGATTTCAGAACAACGGAAGGGGCGAAGAAATTTTGAGGAATCAACTGCTGGACACCATGGGGCAAGGCGCACACCATCAGGATCGATACGTACTTGTTGTTAGGTCTTAACAAGGCTCAATGGTAGCCATTAGTGAACGCCGCTGGTATCAGAGGACCCTGGAACAGTAGACGAAGAAACGACGAGGGTAAGACTTAAAAAGTTTGAGATTTCCGGGATTATCCGGTTGTGGGTTGTTAAAATATTTTTTCTCAATGTTTTTTTTTAGTTTTTTTTTTCGATTTCAAATAAATGTTGAGTGGAACCTCGCACAGTTTGAGTTCGTGGAGCGTATTAGACGATAAATGGTGATGAAGTGGGCTGGGGGAGGGAGCGAGATAAATTGGGAATTAAGCACGTACGTCCGTTGGCTCTTGGCGAATTGGCCTCCCACGCAAACTGCGCCAAGCTCCACTGCGCATTTTGAATAAAATTTGTTGTTATATTGAAAAAAATGTAGTTTTAATATATTTAAATGGATAATTTGTTTTTGCAAAAATAACTTAACGAAAAAACACGCACACTTATTATATGTGTTTTCTTGAGACTTGGGGCAGCGCGTGTCCTCGGGTCTTTACGAAAATCCTCTTTTTCCCTCGTATATTGGCATAATCCAAGTGACGAGATCGTCTTGTGCCCGAGTGTACGAAGAGAGCGAGTGCCAAGTTCGTCTAACATCCAAGACACTGTCCTATCCCTCTTGGCTCGCTCGCTCCCCTCCCCACTCACCATACTCACGATTATTACTCACGAAAGGGGTGCATAATAGACACACTGAGGGGCTTGCTGTGAGTACTGTTAGTATAAAATTAGTCTGGTTCAAATTAAGTCTATTATCATCTACTTATATTTATTCTAACATATTTCTCACTTTATCTCTCTTTTTTCTTCAACTTTTTTTCTTTTTTTTTTCTCATCGCGCACATGCTTTATTTCCAACGTCCGTATACATGGGCCATTAAATCAAAAAGTTATGGTTTTTTTTTCAAAAATCTTGAAAAGTACGAACGAAAGATTTTTTTTTGTCGAAAAAAATTGAAAATTAAGAATTTTCAAGATCGACGCGTTTGTTTATTTGAAAAATTGATGAATCCATGTATAGAGAAGGGAAAAATATTGTTTCGCTCAAGGTCGACTCGAAAATATGGTTTTCGTTCGACGTTTAACGCCAAAGACGAGATAAATAGTTTCTTTTATTGAGCTCGAAAGGTAAATGTTTGGTTTGGAAACTTACGGGACTGTAGTTGAGCGGGGCACGGGAAACTGCGATTGCGGGAAACGCTGTTGTTGGTGGCTGAGGACTTGCAGCTGCCTGGACGTAACTTGCGACAGAATCTGCGGCTGCTGCTGCCGCCGCTGCTGCTGCGCTCGTACTGTACATGTCAATTGGTCCGGGTGAATTTGCCGCGGGAAACGAACGACCCTGAGGACCTCCGTGTCCGCCCCCACCATGGGGTGAGGCAGGAGGAAATCCGGCCTGGGCAGCTGCCTGATAATTGTTCATCACTGGGAAGCATAAAAACAAAGAAAAAACATTTATTCCAATTGCTTTAGAATTTGGCAATTTGGGCGGAAATTGATTTTTCATTTAAACCCGAATCGTATTTTTCCGAATCAACCGCAAGAATTGCAAAGGAAAATAATGTAGTATGCAGTTTTATCGAGTTCTACGAGCCTGCAAAGAGATCCTTTGTCGCAAAGGATATTTCGTAAGATTAATCGTGTGTATGGAAGTGGAAAAAGAAGATGAGAAAGCAGTCCTGAAGAATTCAAAAGTCTCGCGAGATCGAAGGGCGGAGAAAAAAATCAAATAAAAATTCGTATCAGTCTGGATTATATATAGGAAGATGGCAAGATCGAAAAAGAAGGACGGGGGGGGGGGGGGGGAAGGACGCAAAAGGGGTAGAAAGAGTTTGGAGAAGCCAGAACTCGGTGCTCTCGCGGTGGATGGTGGATGACAAACCGAGAATGCTTCTGCACCTTCTTGTACAATCTAAAAACCCATTCAGCTTTTAAACTCTCGACAATGGGAGAAGCGGGGCAGGGAGCGGTTCGAGGGTTGAGGATACACGTAGAAAAGGAGGCAGGGAGAACGGTTACAAAGTTTCGCTACGGTAGAGCGAGAGGCTCGGGCACGATAAGGAGAGGGAGCGATTCAAAAGTTTGATTTATTTGAGAGCAAATTGCGAAGAAAGAGGAGAACGAAAAGTCCAGCGTCGAGGGGTTTCCGCTGAAAAGCTCATGCCAAATCAACAAGAATATAAAAAAAAACGAAAGAAATTACGAAAATGCGGATATGGGACGAGATGAAACTCGTGGATATGGCCTCGAGCTCTTTCACGTTCCCCATATGGAATTTTCCCAAGCGTAAAAACCGATCGAGATCGCTTGAGAAAAGAATTTTTCACGAAACTTGAATTAGTCGAAGGAAATGCCAGAATGAAGAATTATTAGGGGGGTTGGCAAAAGTGTATGGGCTTGGTGGATAAATAAGAATTCACGTCAAAAGGGTTTCGTACATTTTTTACTGGCCTTTGTCAACATTCGTGCGCGGGGGATGAAACGTTAGCGCGCGATATAGAAAATGAATTTACGACGAGGCGCTTTAAATTGTGAATTATCGTTGCAAAATTATTTTACAGCAAACGAATTCACGAATCAACGAATTTTTAAAGACCAAAAAACGTGAATCGCCATTCCAATAACGTGACTGATGAAATAACTCGCCCGTAAAATCATTAAATTGATGAAATGATCAATAAAAAAGTAAATCATTTTCCTTCTCTGTGTCTTCCAAATATTTATCGCTCAATGGTTTTAAATTTGTTGTGTTAAACGTACCAGAAAGTGCTTGCGTTAGCAATGGTGTGTTGTTGTTCGGGGTGAGCTGTCCGTTGGTTAGATCCACTGAAACACAAAGCTCTGATTAACGATTTGTTCGACGAGCTTTTATACCTGGATACAGCAGATTCGTCCGAGGACCAGCAGTCAATATTGAAAAAAAATGCACTCCCGTGCTGCAGCTGCATTCATTGATTTTCTTTTTCGGTTTAACATCTCGACACGTAAAAAAGATTAGCATGTTTTAATATTTTTGATCAATGTGTTGCTTCCTCGAGGACATAATATTCAGCACAAAATCATGGGTAAAACTTGTTTAAATTGATAATAAATGATAAAAAGCAGGAAAGTAAAAACTATCAAATAAATATTGAAATAAAATAAATTAGTGCAGCACAGAATTCCAATAAATGACCGTAACATTTTGCTCGGGTATGAGCAGACAACCGTCAGGCAGAAATGTATGAAACGCGTTCTCGAAGATGATTTTTCCATTATTATCACAAAACCGAATTGATAATGAGCAATTTTTATCTTGTTTTTTCTTCGATTAAGCAGATGTAGCAATGCATCGATTTGTTTTCTTCCTTCTTATTCCACTTTTGAATTTATGCTCTAATGCATTATTCCTGAGGGTGCATATCTTTTGGAATTTGAAGAAAAAAAAAAAAGTAATAATTTCGCTCCACAGAGAATTGATAAGATACGACTTCCATACATTTCTTCCGCAGTGAACTCCTCTGTAGATGTTGCATCGTAGGCTCCGAGTACGGGCGACCCGCACTCTCGTTCCCCGGGGTTCCGTGGTAGTACATTCCCGGCACTCCTGACATTAATAGAAGAGAGATAACCATGAAATAATAAGTTGTTCGGGCGAGGAAATTGATAAGGACGTTGGGAGCATTAAATGAAAAATAGTAAAACAAAATTTAGCAGACAAACAGCTTGTTAATTAAATATCATCGAGTGCGATGAGTGAAAAGCCCACACGAATGAAAAAAGGGAGAGCGCGATGAAGGCTACAAAAGGTTTGGGCTCGAATATGATTTTTTTTCTCGATCGTTTTTGCGTCACGACTTGCCGATTAATCAAACTCAATCTCCAACATTTTTTTACGAGTATTTTCAAAGCGAATATCGTGAATCCCGGTACTAACAAGAACGAGAAATAGCCGGAGGGGCGAAAAAACAAAATAAAAAAAAGGTAAGACGCGAGATTGACAGGGAAATGGACGTCGAGCTTATCGCCAGGAATCTCTTTCGCGTCCTTTTTTATTTTTTTTTATTCCCTTTGACTAAATTCGTGGGCAAGCACTTACATACACGTGGATCATCTCGTGTGGGATAAGGATGGGTCTGTGTGCATGGGAGGTTCGATAAAACGACGGGAAATAAAAGGGGATTACTCCAGTAACTTTTGTAGCCTCGAGGTAAAAATGCGAGTGTGTAGACTTGTCTCTCTCTCGACATGGTAACAGTAAAAGACGTGGCCGTGCACTGTCCTCGCGACTCCCGGAAAATAATAAAAATCACGAGCTAACCGAGCGACAAAGAGGACCCAAAATAACGAAAGGAAAAGAAAGAGAGAAACGTAGACACGAAGAAAATACGAAAAAAAGAGAAAAAAAAACAACGCGTGGACAAGAAAGAACGTAAAAGCCTGCGAGGGATTGTTACGGGATCAGTCGACCCGGAAAACAACCCCTGCGGTCACTCGGTCTATCGTTTATGTTTTTTTTTGCCTTCGTTCCGCGTTTTGCCCTTCGATAGAGAAACATAAAAAATTAAGGATATTTTTTATCACTGCAAAACCGCCATGCAAAATCTTCAATTGATAAAATATTTCGAGAGAATCGTTCACGAAAAAAAACGCTTCGATTTCGACTACACGAATCAAAAACTCAAATTGTCAATCGAGTGAGATAAAAGTTAAAGATAAAAATGGTCAAAGATAAAATTTAGTCGGGCATGTTCGAACTACGATCGAACGCACTAAGACGGAGACTAAAATAGAGCACTTTGTACGTGTAAAACGAAGACGAGATGTACGACGTAAGCCTCTCGGCGATCTGGGCAACTCGACAGTTCTAAAAATCCCTCGTGTATCCAGTGAGGACGAGATAGAGGATCTTGAAACAGGGATATGTAGGCCAAGAGTTCATCTATTTCGAGCCTATATCGCAAGATCATACAGAAGTGATATTTTCGGATAAGAGATACTCTTGAACCGCATGAATAACTGATAGAAAAGGAGAAAACGTATTCGTTGATGAACCAAAAAAAAGGGAAAAATTGCACGAGTTTGCAGTGGACTTTGGCGAGTGTCCACTGGGTGTTGGTTCCCCATAAATATCCAGGAATGCAATTATTCATTACAAAAAGCTGGCAAGGAGCAAAATAGTCGAAAGCTCAACGAAAACAGTATGAGGATCAACGAGCAAGGAGTACGAATCGATATTTGGTCAGACGCATATTTCTTGGTTTTCTCTCGGTGCCCAAGGCTCTGTAAAGTGGGCATGCAATTTTTGGGAGTTGAAAGCAGGCTGCATTAGTCAACTGAAAGGTCGATAGAAGCAACACACTGTGAGGAAAAATTCCACGAGATTTAGTATTCGAAGCAATAGTTATTTCGTTCGTTCGCTTTTCGGATTTTCAAGCAGACGGTGTCGAGAGTGTTAGCGTTGGTCGGCAGCGAATAAAACTGCAAATTAGAAGAATGCTGGTGAAATTTATGGTGTTAAATAAGCAGGATTCATTGTTTTATCTGTTCAACATGGTAAATAGAGAATTCATCGATAACGAAGATCATATGAGACTATTCTACGAACGAATTTTCACACTCGACGTATCAAAATGGGTGTCTGTTTTTTTTCTCAAACTATTCTACGTGGTAAAGCGTAGTATTCATGTCATGTACGTCCTTCTATTCTAAAATCGAATGACACTAAGCGTACTAGTCAAAATAACGATATGTAATTTTTTCATTTAGAATTCTCGTTCGAGGGATACTGTTATTTTTTTTTGTTGTAGTTCGTTGGATTGAGCGGGTTTGGGTTGAGGCAAAACTCGAAAGGGGAAATCGGTAAAACAGATTAGATTCGAATGATGTGGTTAATCAGCATTGTCACGTTTAAACAAATAAATATGTAGTAATAACAATAATAGTAACATTTTTTTAGTCAAATATGAAATAATTGAACATTTTTACTATTTCTACTGACTCACTATAATACTACTGCACTATTTTATTTTCTATCGTCTATGCTGACATACGACGAGATCGACGTTTTCATTCTAATCGACAATATCACTCACACTCACACAACAATATCTATATGTCGACGCCTCGTTTATCTACTTCGTATCGAACGATGTCCATCGATCGAAATAAATAAATAGACACGTCGTTTAATTCACTGCATTGAAAATCGATGAAAACGATTAAACAGATTCGTATCTATTGTTTAATTTTTCAAAATCTTAACAATCGATGGTCGTCGTTGTTCAGTGTCTATGACAATTTCATTATTAATATTATATTTCAACGATTCAATAACAATAAATAATGTTACTCTTTCCTAATGTTATGATTATTTTACTTATTACTCGGTATTATTTTCCAGACACTTACTCTATTTGACATTCGGTTTTTTCGCACTACATACGTTAACACACATTTATTAATGTGTATATTTATAAATAATAATAACAATATGATATGTAAAAGCCTCAGCACTGATCTAATTGATAAGTACTTTGAGTAAAACTTGACAATTGTTAGTTCGAATAACGAGAGGTCTCTTGCTACTGAATTGTGTCTAAGCCAGAGGCTATTAAGCGTCGTTTAGCTCGAACTTTTCTAGGTCGACTACGCTCTCACGCCATCGAGGGTCCACCGCGACAATGCACATTAACGTTTAATCCGCAACTCATTCATAATTGACGTTTCGCTCTTGTTAATTACTTCATTAGTTCTGATAATTTCTTCATTTTTATTGCTATTCATTTCATTGTTTATCCACGTCGATCCTCGATGACGATCGACTAGACTCGTTCTATGGATGGAACACTTTATACACGACGAGATACAAGTAGACTCATTGTTTTTTCGTTTTTTTTGTACTAGAAAAAGAGCACAGAGGTTTTTTTAGGTAGATGGTAGAATTACTCGCCCCTAGGTGAGACCGCATCTTCGGGGTAGTCTTCGTCATCAGTCTCGGCAACAGTCCCATCCGGGAAGTCTCGCTTCCTCGTTACGATACTCGAGGTTTCTCTTTTCAGGATTTTCTCTTGTTTTCATCAACGATTCACAGCTCAAACCAGTCGAAATTTCCGTTCGAAAAATTCGTTTCTCATTGCATGGAAAACTTTAACGTGGACCGTTGAACTGTGAATCGCGAGAAATTACCAATGACGCGCATGACCAGCCAACTTTTCTGCTATTTCAGACACTTTGTCATTTATCTTTTAGTTTTTATTTTCTGTAATTGCGTTTTTTTTCGTTAGCTTCATCGAGAATTTTCATTTTGCAGCTGTAGAAAAAGTTGCTAGACTTTGCATCTGGTAAAATCTCACTTCTCGCGTCGAGTTAACGAATAAGGAAGTTTGCTAGATTCGTAATTATTTTTCTTCTCATTTGATTTTTCATAATATACTATAAGCTAGGCAGACGTATCCAACACCATTTACGAATTACAGGATATTTTGACGTTCATTAATCGTTACTTTATCAAGTCGATTATACGTGAAATAAATAAATACTTTTGTTTATTTATATATGAGTGTTATTTGACTTTGTGCGGTATGACAAAAAAAAATGATCTCTCGTTACGTTACTTGTAGGCTAGTCTAAGTTTACTATGCGGAAATTCGTATTTGTACTCGGGACTCAACGCTGGACATCTAAAATGTGTCACTTTTAATTTTAGGTACAGACAAAATTTAAGTAACTTTGATTTCAAAACTGAAACGTTAATTTTATCAGCGATTTTCATAAAAATTGGAATATCGAACGATTTTTATAAACTTTTTCCATTCCTATAAGTTTTCCTTTCACACGGCATCCACCCCGAAATTTTTGACTTTCCTAAAGTACAGGCTTTCAAAAACTCGTAATCAGAAGTTTTGACCGGTTCGCAAGGTGGACTGAATAAATAAAACGAGAAATTGAATGAAAATTGAAAGGCGTAGAGAAAATATTGAAACGCCCGTTTTCGATCGATCCTTTGGGTTCTTTTTCCCTTTTTTAACGAAGGAATGAAAATTGATTGACGCAGAGCATCGTATTACAAAAAAAAAAAAATTTATAATTGTCAGTTATCGTTGGATTTTGTCGAACTCGATGTGATTTGGTTATGAACAAAATGCCTCGCATGTGGAATTGTGACGCCGTGTATTTTGCAAGCCCATTTTAATATGTTTAGACTGTCAATTTATAAATACAACAAAATAATTTAATTAAGAGTTGAATCGTACGGAGAAGCGCGTAATTATATTTTTGAGCGTCATTTCCCTGCCCAGTAAAAAGGAAAAACTCTCGGGACTTGAGAATGTAAAAAAACAAAAGCGAATATGGAAGAGTAGAAAAAAAGGAGAATAATTGAGAGGAAATTCTATCATGGCGATTCGAGAGCTGGTTCGAGGGAGAAAATAAAGTGAGAGACAGAGAGAGAGAGAGTTAAATCGTGCCATCCTTGAATCACTGCATCCTCTAAATCATTAAGCTCGAACGACGTTGCAGGGACCGGACCGTGAAATCGCTAATGAGCGTCGTAATTAAGTCAGTGACGAATAATCCTGAACATGATGAAGTTTTATCGTTAATTGAAGATTTCAATTTTCCGGATAATTTTACGAGATCATGTCACACAGTTTCTTCCTAATGAGAAATATCCAAAGGCTTCACGGGTAAAGAATGATTTTAAATGGGAATTTCTGTCGTTTCAACAATCCAGTAATTTTTCACAATTTTTCCAAACGATCTTTACAAATTTTTTCACTAGTTCTGGAAAAAAATTCATTCCGTTCACCAACTTGTATACAAATTTAATCGATTAATGATCAAATCGTTTTTACACAAGATCAGCATTCGATGCACAAATCATAAATTCTAACATTCGACCAATTTCATCGTAATGATCCTATAATTATTAAGCATTCCCAACGAATGATTAATGAATCACCAAAACATGATAATAATGAATGCAATAATCAATCAACGTGGCCAACCAATCATATTCCAATCAACACTATTTTTACATATAGTGGAGTCGAATTTAAAAGTTGAGGTTTTTAATATGCATGGATGATTTTGATTTATGTACGGGGCATTTTATTTCAAATATTTTAATCGACGTCGCTCACGTGAAGAAATGGTTTCAATATTTCAATAAAAATTCCAATGCTTTTTATTCTGTTTCCAATGAAAATTGATAAAAACAAAATTTGAGTGAGCAAGTGAAAAGTAATCCGTTCGGTGGTTCTTTCCAGGTGTCGAAATATTTATAGAAAATTTAATAGGAACCAATAATTCACAAATCATTTTATGAACCGTGAGATTTTACGTTTTCGAACTGGCATTTCTGAACAAGCATATGAAAAGGTTTGATCAACAATGCTCGAGCTATATAGGAATTTTGATGATATACCTATTTGCAACTAAATTGGCAACAGATGAAATATGATCGATGAATGGGACTTGATTCAAGAGCCCCCGGCTCTTGTCGATATAAAAATCTATCGATGTAACGGAAAGGAAAAATTGACGAAGTGGAAACCGATTTGATAAAGTAGAAATCGTTCAATCGGAAAATGAACAGAATACGCAAAACAGGTTTCGATACAAAAATATTACTGACAATGAATGTAAGTAAAATCCATTATTTCGAATCTCTTCGAAATTAAATAATGTCAGATCGATGATGTTCTTTTTTCTGATTGAAACGAAATAAAAAAAATGGAAAAAAATTCAGGAGAACAAAAAACATCGTTGCCGATGATAAAGATCGTGAAACTGAATTCTCTTGAGAATTTTCAATGATAATCCGCTTCGTTGATCTATTTGGTGAAATTTAAGAAACAGAGGGACTGACAAGTAGGGATTTAATATGATCGTACGTATTCATATAAATACAGATTCTACGGACTAAGGATTACGGTTACCGTAAATACGAGCGAGAACACGAGAATTGTGGTTTTAACAACGTATCCACATTTGGGATTTTCAAGCTTACCGGTGCAACCCCCACCGGGGTTGACGGATACTCGGCCCACCCTTGGCCCCACTGCGCGGTAAACGACCGCTCCTACCCAAACAAGAGAGACCCTTCTTACATCATTTTTTTTTCACCTCCTTAACTCGCCAAATATTTATGTTTCCTCACACTAAACACGATGAACAAAAAAAAACATCGTAAAATTGGCAAGGAATTCGCATTGTAAGTGAAAAGTTACAAATCGAAAGCAACTTGACATTTTAGATGATTTTTTTGATCAATCAGTTTTATAAATTTGGCAAAATTAATCAACAGTCGTTTGGGATTGCCACGAACGTCCCGATTAATTTTGCCAAATTTTGGTCAATGTGTTGAAAATTGTTATTTAACCCGAGCATCACGACTGACACATTTTTTCACTTCGGCATGCACGCAATTACTCAACGTACATACTGATGAACTAACGAGGTTCGTTGTTCGATAAAAATCGTACGTTTGTCAAGGATATCACAAAAATGACAAGTAAATTGGAAAAATTTGGGTTGACAACGAAAATAATGAATTTCCTTGCCTGTACAAAAGTCACATTACGAGAGACCGTCCTTCATACATAATTCGAATAATCCTCGGTGCGTTTGGCACTAGTTGTAAAATTCTTATTCGTTTTTGAATATTTTTATTTTGTAAACAAAATAGACTGCTGAGGGACGAAAATGACAGATAACACTTAGCAATTGGAAAATCACGGAATGATTGAATAATTTTTTTTTACGAAAAGTGTGCAAACTTCGATATCATTAACTTGATCGAGCAATAAACTTGTTCGGGAACACAAAAATAACTCTGTTTTTTTTTCTCATATACAATTTCACCATTTGTCTTTCTTTTGTTGCGTGATATCTTTTTATTTATTACAGACATTCATTATTTGATATAATCCTTAAACGTACTATCATATCATAGAGCTTCAGCAAATTATTACAACGATGGTGTGTCTGTGTGAATATGTGTACGAATTGTCGTGTAGATAGTAAATTTAATTTTGTTTCCGAGGTGCTTGTAAAATTATCGCGATTTTCCATAGCAATATTTCTCAATAATCGTCCAAATCTTTTCATTCCAAAATCTTTGGTTTTTCAACTTTTTTCCATTTCTTAATGTCATTGTTTTTATTATTATCATCCTGCATACACACGTTTTTCGTACTCGATGTATTGCCTTGAGAGAAATTTAATAGCAAACCGAAAGGAAAACGAACTCATTTTCGCGCTATTCAAAATTTTTAGCTTTCAATGATTTTCGAGTTGTCGACAATCACTTGGAGCGATCGCAGCGATTTATAATAACAATCTTACGAATAGCAACAATTTAATCGTAGCCCGCTCGCGAAAACTTTATTGAAAAATTCATTTCATTATTTTCCATTTTATTTGTTTATTTTTTATGTTCTCCATAATCCGTTTATTCTATTTGGACGAGCTGCGATTTTTTCAGCCAACAGGCAAAGCTCAAGCGAGCGAGCTACGGGCGCGCATAAAAATGTAATATCATTAAGCGTCGTGTATAATAACAAATGTAAGCTCAGGACAGATGATGAATATATACAAACACATACATATATACATGTATTTATACATATATACACATATATATGTATATGGATATATTTCGATATAATTATAATTATAATTATCAATATTTTTTTGAATTATTCGTTCGGTAGGTTTCGAGTTGTTTTTTTTTTTTTTCTGTCGACTCGTCAAAAATTGTCTCGTTTGCCGCACAAACACATATACTCAGATTCGACGCCAGTTACAATGACAATTCCCTTAAGTTTATCACGAAATTTAATTTATTGGCAAAAAATTGAATCTTGTTCTTGATATATTCGTTATTTGTTTAAAGGAGTATTCTTATGCATTGATTTTTGGTTTGTTATTCTTTAAATTTCATCGTGATTAAAATTTCGATCGTCCCTCAGCTCGGGCGACGAGGACGGACTCGTCCTTAGAAACTGTACGCGTGTCTAGCTACAAACTCGACTTGCCTCGCGAAAAAATGATTTTCTTTTCCTTCTTCAATATGTATAGTTTAATATTTTTCTTTAACTAAATTCATTTGTTTGCCTTGTCTCGTTTAGCGACGATTAAATCGACTTTTAAATAAATCAACGGATCACAGCTTTTTGCGAACAAGAATGAACGATAATCGAATGGACGATTGGACGGGAAGCGAAAGATACAGAGATAACAATCGAGGACTTTGCAATGGAAATAAAAAATTTTAATGAATTGACAATCGTATTTGTTCGAGTCAGAGGAGAACCAATAATTTTAGTGGATGCTGGAAAAAATAATGAAAATACGTCAAACAAAAAGCAGAATCCTTTTGATGGTCTTGGCCTTTACCAATCTCGTTTTTTTATTGCTTCTTTGCCATTTTTTAACTTTCTCGTCTACGAGGGTTTCGGAACTCTTATTTCACTTGCCTAATGGGGCTGAGGTCTTACACTACGATTAGCAGTATTAATTTTTTTTCTCATATTCTTGGTTAACAGATCGGTCGTTGGAAGAATGCAATTTGCTGCTTATTCTCATTCTCGTTTCATTTTTTTTTTCGTTTCCGCATTTTACTTTTTCGAGACCGTATTTATTTCGTTTTTATTTCGCTTTAAAGCTGCACGTTGCATTCTCCACAATCGTAAACGCCTATCCACGATATACCTAATTACCTACGCTAATTGATTTTCCTTTTTTAATTGGTAATTTTTGTCGTTTTCATTAATTGTTCGATTAAAAGGTTGTAGCTTAATAGAGATTACATAGAACTCACTACTTTATTCATCTACTTTTCAACGTCTACAAGAGAAACACGTTATTTTAGAGAAAGTTTTGCTCTGAGGATAGTTCAGAGAGACTGATATTTAATCGTAGGGCTGGAGGCTTATGGGATAGAGGAAATACATTTTCTATAAATAAACGAGGAGGGGATCATTTTTGTTTATTCCATTTTTCGAGTGTGTATTTTTTCATTTTTGTTTGTGTATATTTTGCCATACAGGGCATCCTAGATTCGGACGTGCGCTTTATCTCAGTGACATCGTCAAGCATACGGAATATTTTTCGTGTTTATTTCTGTCGTGTGGTATTACGAAAAATTTTCTTCCAAGGGAACTTTATTCGGACGAAAGAAAGAGAGATATTTCGTCACGAAAATAATTGTTTGGTTAAATTATTCAAAAACATTTTCTAGTGAGTTTTTCTCAAACATTCATCTTGGAATTGAATTCGTTGAATTTAACGTTGAATCACTTTTCGTGATAAATTAATTGATTTTTTTCCCACTTTCTCTCAAAGTCAATTATTTTTCCATCAGCTTTTTAATCTGCGGTTTTTCACCATCAAAAAATGATCGAAGTGAGCTTCGGGAAGAATGAATTTCAAAATAAATATCGCCCATTTTTTGGATGGCGAAAACATTCGAAAAAACTAATAGACAATACATTATTTTCGTATCCCATTTGTCTCGAACTGGATTTTTTGTGTTTGGGGACAGGGGAAAGAAACTTCACAGTCGAGTATTTCATCAGCATCGTTCTTCTTTGTTTTTTCCCCATCATACGATTGCACATCGCTCTTCGTATCGTTTTTCCTTGTACGTTTTGTGTGTATGTGTGTTTTTGTGTATTTGGGTGTGTGATTAATTTTTTTTGTCGATATACCTAATGGAATGGGGGTAGAGGCAGGCGACGCTTCGCTTGACGTAGAACCACAGAGTTTGCCAGCCACGCGTCTGTGAACATTTTTTGCACAACTTCCAGAAAATAATTTTTTCCAATCAGATCGATTTAAATTCAATGTAAAAAAAAAAAGCAATAATTGTGATTCAACTCGAGGGGATTTTTCCCTGCGATTGTTGGAGAAATGAATGAAAAAATCGAGCACATAATTAAATCCAATGACAAGGTCAGTTTCATTGATCGTCGCATTAATCTTCGTTTTTTTTTTACTTATTGCTTATTTTTCATAATTTTTTTTCTTGTCGTTTTGATTCTCAGGGTAAATGTAATGATAGAAATAACAGTGCATTAATATTTATGTATATCATATAGTCTGGCACGTGGGCTCCTTAGTCAACAAATATTTATCAGAACAATATGTATTTGCATTGCTCTTAAATTTCAATTATTTTTAATCAATGTTTACATCGTATTCGGGCTTGAAAAGAAAGCTTTCCTGTACCTTCGTCATCCACTCTGAAAACTGCTGTTTTGTTGTTATCAGTTACGATGAAAGTTGAAAGTAAACTGTGGGAAAATGCGTGGCTAGTCGATGTTGACACCGAGCCCTGAGCTTTTTCATAAAGTTTTCCTTTCACCGCGATCATTTTTATCCTCCAAAATAGCATTTTTAAGAGTGGGACTCGAAAAACGATTATTATTGTTTTCCAACGCCCTGATTTCGTATATAATAATATATGGTTAAGTGTATAATATATATTTGTATTTTATAATCCACGATATTGCACCATCGGGGAGAAAAAAAGGCCAAGGCATCGTTTAATCAATGTATTCTTTCATTATATCGATCTCACGCGTTTTCCGGTTCAATTCACAAATGATTCATCAGTTTTTCACGTTTACGCGATTGAGAATTATATGCTCGACGTTTTATTTTCGTAACTCTGTTTTTTCCTTCCGTTTCCTTTGCACGAACAATTATTTACATTGTTTACATATTAGATCGTAGGTTTAAGGGTCGGGGAGGGTCAATGCCATAGACGAGGATAACGACGTCAGCCAAATTCGACTAACGGAGTAAAAACTCACTGGGAAAAAAAATGCTTCTTGCTGAATATTTATTAATTCGTTTTTCGCGACTGACGTAAAATAATTAATAATAATTCGACCTCCAATGATTTGGGTTTACTATGAAAAACAAGTAGCAAAATATTTTCGCTGAATGGACTTTTTTTTGCGATCACGAAATGATAGAAATATTTGTGGAATAAATAAATTCTTCGATGTCTAAAGATTTTTGCAAATATCCGAAAATACTGAGATTTTAAATTGTATACCCTATTTTTTTTTGTTTTTGTTTTTTTCATTCGAATCCTGTTTACCCCGCAAGAGATCGAGTCACTCGACGATAAAGTAGGAAAACGATTTTTCTGGCGAGACGGGGATAACGAGAAAAGAGAGAGAAAGCGACAAACTCGGAAATAAAGAGTTGAAATCGATTTGATTTCTTTTTATCATTTTTTTTTCTTTAATATGATACGAATCAAAGAAATTAAACGAGTCGTGGCCGCTTCATTGGATCGGTTTCTCTCACCGTTTATACATCTCGTAGGGAGGAGAGAGAGAGAGAGCGACGTACCCTAGGAAAATGGGAAAAAAGATAGAATGGACGGAAAAAAAGTTTGAACAAGCCCCGGACCGTAGAGGCTGCTGTTGCAACGCAACGAAGGGGGTTGAAACGCCACAATAAACCCACCCTCTTTCTCGTCTCTGCGCTTCTGTCACGCTAACGGTAACCGACGATTTATTGCGTGGGTGCATCGAGGAACGCTCGAGAGCGTGCTGTACCGGTAATGACTGTGAAATACGACGTTGCCCGCGCTCTCTATCTAGTCCCTATATATTTCACCCAGCCCTTTTTCACCCTCTGCCAAACTCCACGAACACGATTTTTCAACGACTCAATCAAGAATATAAATTTTCTTGACAAAATAAGAAAACACATTGAATCAAATCGTAATTGAATCCGTGAAATACTTGTTAAAAATCGTACATTTTATTATTTATCCACTGAACGTTCGATTATTCCGAATTCAAGATTTTCTTTTTGGCTAAAACGAGTGCACAAAGTTTTTTCGACTCTCGTGCAATGATCTTGATCAAACTGACACGATTGATTCAATTTTCACAATTATTTCACATGGAAAAGCAACAAAAAAAACTTAATCTATATAAAAATAAAATAATGGCCTCGCAGAATTGTTTTCGAAGAGTTTTATTTTCACCAAAGAATGCGGCACAAACGGTACGATAAACATTTCATTTGGAAATAATATACATTTATAAGTGAGTTTTTTTTCTCCCTCGAAACCCCAATAATTATAATGCGATACTGTGTGCGCTCGCATACACTCAGAGGTGCCAAAAGTCGGGTTAATTTCGATCATTGTTTTCATACCGAAAAATTAATTCAACGCAACAAATTTTTGTCCGTTTCAAAATGAATTTTGTCTCTTTTCCAATGAATGTTATAAATATTCATATTCAAATATGAGCATCGGTTTAAAAGTTCGCGACAGAAACATCGGGTTTACCCGCAGCAAAATCGGTTTGTTTGCATTTTTTGTAAAACACGGCCAGGAGTCGTAAAGTCAGGATTTTAACAAACTTTTTTCTCGCTGTTTATATTTGTCTAAAAAAAATCGCTCTGATGGAAAAAAAGGTGTAGAAGGTTCGAAATTTTAACCAACGTGGTTCGAAAACATAATTTTGAAAAAAAGAAAACGCCATGTTAATAACCAACTATTATTTTTTCTAATAACATAATCGAAAGAATTATAATTGTTGAATTAAATAAATTGAAGAAAAAAAATGTATAACTACCGAAATAAAATTGAAAATCTATAATTCCCATTTTCTCAACGAAGAATCTTTCAAAGTTCCGGAGGTATTGCCAGGCACACTCTCACACATACGAATAATCGATCGCGAGGCCGAGAATAAGAAAATTTCGATCGCGTTTTTATTGACGATATTCGTTGTTTTAATCGATTCGTATATTTATCATTTTTATTTATTCCATTCAATGCTCTTGCAATTGTTTTCCATTCTTTTTAAATGGGCTCTCATTGTTCGGGAATGATTCTGTACTCTGTCGAGTAGGTGTGCAGCGACGGGTCTCCAGAATTGAGTGTCGGTAGTCCCAAGGCACCTGGAAACATTACACCAACCATACCAACCCCCAAAATTACCCCACCAAAGAAATTTTCAAAAACTAGCCGAGTATGACTAATAATAGAAGAAAAAAAAATTAATTTTCAGACAACACTAGGAAATAGTGTACAGAGCAAGCGAGAAACAAAACAAAAACAAAACAGCTAAATTACTACAGCTTGAGGTTTTCTTTTCAAGTCATGAAACTTGAGCGATGCACAGAAATGAATTTAAAAGAAAAATGAAATAATTGTCAAATTATATTTTAATAAAAAAAATCGAACTCAATCAATTTTCGAGTATGAAATATTTAACTATCGTGTTATAAATAATATTCGTGTGTCTCAATGCCTCAAATTCTAAAGACTGCAAAATTTGGATGCATGGAATTCTTGAATTTGTGCATCGCTCAAAAAAAAGGAAAAAAAAAAATATTATAAGCACTACGTGCGGGTGTGTGTGTGTGTGTGTGTGTGTGTGTGGGTAAAAGTCACGCCAGAAAAAATGCGAACTCGTAAACCCTTTAGTTCGAAAGTGTCGCAGTGCGTGCGAATAATGTTGTCTCGATAACGAAATTAATTCTCAAAACAACTAACAGTACGGAGGGAGGAATTTATTTTATTTCGAATCGTTGAAAAGTTAATTATTCGAGGCCGGAATTGAATAAAATATTTTTCTTCGATCTCGATTCGTCCCTCCTGTTGGGAATTGTCGATTCACGAATATCATTTTCGCGCACGATCTAACTTTCGTTATTGGATTCAATCGTCGAGAAAAACGAGAGGGAGAGACCGAGAGAGAGAGAGAGAGGGCTGAGAGGGAAAATCGTGGTGAATATCTTGGTGGATTTTCCCCCGTAAGCTTCACAATTCCTCGGAGAACGATCCGACCAGATTCGTTTATTCGTGGTTGGACTTCCCTCGAGAAATTATTCAGCGCGTTCGTGCGCAAATATTATTATTCGCCCATACACACATACTCGCTGACAAAATCACAAACGAATATCGTTTATTTTTTCATCCTAAAAAAATTTTTATTGTTGGAAAAAAATGTTTTTCGGACGTTGTTGTGACAAGGGACATGGACTCTTTTTCTTGCGAAAGATAATTAAATACATCTGGTCAAAATCAATCGGAATTCATAAGGAAAAACAAGGAAAATCCTGCAATTTATATAAACAGTTATAAAGTGATAATTATAATAACAGCAATAATTATAATAATATCAATGCTACAAGGATTGATCGATTAATCAATCATTATCTTGCATGTTGCATGAGCAACCCCCTTCTACGACCATGCCTCGTGAACCATTCGCAAAAGCAGAGTTTCGAAGGATTCTTTTTTGCGGGATTACATATTTATGTACAATTATCAAGGGGTGTATGAGGGATCAACGTGCCATTGAATATTTTTTGTCCATTCGTTTATATTCAAAAGTTAATGAGACATTAATTAATTCATAAATAAATGACACATGCTGAGCACATGGCATGCTTTAATGACACGTTCTGAGAATTGTTTTTGGGAGGGGAAAACGTGCGTGGAAAGGGTGAGAATTTTAAAAATTTCGATCGAAACGATGATTTCTGATAAAAATGTCATTTTAGATTCGAGAATTCGGCATTTCACGATTTTTCATTAGTATTGGGCGAGGGATTAAGTAGCAAAAATAAAATACTTGTCAAAGCAAGGCTTGGCCTGAAAAATTGAAAAAAATTCCATAGCTTCGAATTATTTTTTTTTCTGCAAAAAAAAAATTCCTCTGGGAGCTCGACAATCGGGTATTTTTGCGGGATAACTGTGGAATGTGAAACAAAAAATCTGCGGGACTTGATATTTGTGGGAGTGGGAACAGAGCTCAACCGAATCCGGAACAATGACGAAACGAATCCGAATAATTCCAGATTTCGTAAGCCAATTCCCAGGGATTAGCTCAACGTCCGAAAAGCATTATTTATGAGAGCCTTCCATTTTGACTTTATCATCGTTAAATTTCAATTACACCATTTATAGTAACAAAGAGAATTTTTCGTTGATATTTTTGTCGAAAAACCACCCACGCACACACTTGCACACACAATGAAATAACAAGGTTTGGGTTTACGAGTCGCAATTTCTCCGGATGACTAGACGGAAACGTACTATTGATAAAACGAATCTAAAAAAATTAATCATAAGCTGGCGAAAATAATTATTTGTGTGTTGACAAAAGTTTTTGGTGCTAAAGTGTGAAATAAATTTTGTTACTATACAGACGAAACCAAAAATCGTCGTTTTTCCCCTTCGAAAATAATATCGTTCGAACCCAAAAGTTATTTTTTTTCACGTTGAAAAATATCGGAGGAGCTCGGAGGGATTTTTATTTTCACATCCAGCAACCGGGGCTTACAACTCAATGCGATTGACCAGCTGGACCCACAAACTCTTTAAATCTTTTTCACCACTCCTCCCCCCTCTCTATTTGTCTCTTTCTCTCTCTCTCTCTCTCTGGCGTGTGCGCTCTTGCTCTCTTTGCCTAGCAATTCCCTCGCAAAATGCTCCCCAACTTCGATAATCAACCACTTCGATCAGAATCTCGTATTTCCCTGGACCGAAACCGCAGCCGAAATAGATAATATTCCTCTCGGCATATCTGTTTCCACTACAGTTACGTAGCATTATTAATCATTCGTATAAATCGCATTATATGTGAAGCATTCCACGCCATTTCGCCCAGCAATAATCCCCAGCATTTTCGATTGCCTGAAACTTTTCAGTAAAATCGTATCCCATGAAACGAAGAGTTACGCCTGCAGTTTTTATTGAATTGTTATCTCGAGTCCTTCAGGAGTTACAATTACCAGAAAAAAAAACGCTATTTCGGTAACTTCAACAATATTCGAATCCCGACGACCTTGAGCGCAAAAAATATCGACAAACTGTCGTTACATCGGCCGATGCGATGCGGTCGATTAAACTAGAAGGATTCCCAACATTTTTTGGCACGATTTTTAAATTTACTGGGTTAATCAGCCCAATTTCCCTCCTTTTTTTTTGGTAAAATTCAATGACCACGATAATTTCGATCGAAAGTTACGAAGTCAGGAAAAAATCGATGCAAAGTACGAAAAATTGGATACAAGAAATTATTCATTGCAGGCAATTATTTGTATTGTAAAAAAATCATGTTGGTGCAGAAACAGAATGAAAACCACAATGTGTTCATTCGGAATGGAATGCCCCACATTTATATCCACGAATACGTGTATAAATAAAATATGCATATAGTAAAATATGATAATAAAACGCATAATGTATTTAATTAGTCGTATTAAATAGATAATTAAGGACACGAGATTGAATCGACAACCAGAGATTCCTGCCGGTAACATCGTGTACAAACTTGATTACGTTTGAATCATTGTTAATTTGTACAATTTCGAGGGCATTCTGTCACTAGAAAATCGAGTGACTCTTTTTTTTCGAACGGAGCGGTGAGGGACGTCAGTGAATTATAATTTTATAAATCCAATTACAGTGTTCAAGCAACCTCGTTTTTTATTTTCATTTTTTTGACATGAGAAAAGTATTTTTGTATATTTGCCAAACTATCTACAGTTTACCGAAGGCGATAAAACGTCGTGAATAATAACGGATTTGGATTGTGAAGAAAATAAATATAATTAGATTTTGAAACGTCTTTAGTAAGTAATTAATGAAAATTAATGAAACTGTGGCGCATGGTGATTTCGTTTTTTGTGACCCATACTTCCGAGCCCGTTTTTTTAGTTTCGAAAAATTGTTGTTGTTTTTTTCTCAATTAATTTTTATTTATGTATATATGTATTTAATTTGATATATTTATATATATATATATTTAATATATTCGTTGGCCTTTTGGAGTCTCTGACTCACGAGGAAACGTTTTCCAACGGTTAATTTCACAATCGGTTGGTACAATTGCTGTTTATTTGCATAATAATAGTAATTGTAATAATAATTGATTAGCAGTAATAATAGCGATTGGTTAAAGTGTGCGCAGATCTTCAGTTAGTTCACAGAGGCATGGCATTGTAGAGGTCCAAATTGGGATGATAAAAGAGTGCTGTTGGGGTTGGTGGATTGTGATGGGGATTTTGGGTCGCCTGTATGTGATTTAGGTTCAGGTTTAAGGGCGCAAGATGGGCGGTATTATGGTGATTAAGGTGGTTAAGGCTAAGGTTACCTGTCGGGTAGGGTAGTCCGAAACTAGGGTACCCAGAATAGCCGCGGCCTGCCGCGTATGCCGCGTACGCTGCCGCTGGGAAACCTGCCAAACACACAAAAATATATTAACAATTTTCTCAGTATTAAAAATAACCAACGAAAAAAAATATTTTGACATATTTTCCGAATCATGACTGAAATCAACAGTTTTTTTTTTTTTTCAAGATTTACATCGATCGTGCATTTATGAAAAAGTGAGATTTCAATTAATCAAAAGGATTTTCTTGAATTATTAATAAACGAAGAGAGTTGAGCGATAAACGTCTGACGTCTTGACGACGACTTGAACGATACGATTATTTCTTTCGGGTATATTTAATGCTAAATCAATTGGTTTTGTATAATGAGAATATTAATTAAATACGTGTCGTTGGACCGTTTGACTTACCATCGGGTAATGCTCCCAGGGACCACATAAAATCTACAAGGAAAAACGAAATCCATTAATAAATTGGCAAGCGCGAAAACACGTGGAGTTTTAAATCTCTTTGTTTTTTTTCTTTTTCATCCACCAATTCACCAAATTCTCTGGGAAATGAATTTTTCTGTATCTTGATTAAATTTTCTCGTTTCTCTATCTCCCTTTCTGTGGGTCCATGAACATTTGAGCATTCGATCGTGAATTTTTGCGAGCTTGTTTGAAGCACTTGAAAAAAACTTTGAATCCACACTCGCCAAGAGAAACTAATTATTTAAGCAGTTAGCCCGAGTCACCGAGAGCTCGACAAAAAATGTTCTCGATCGAAATAATCAGTTGAAACCAGAAACGAGAATAGATTTGGAAAATTATTCCGGAAGAGAAGAACGGAAGGAGATATTTTCCAAAAATCAAACTCGAAAAAGGAGATATTAAGACATGAGATATGTTTATGTGTAAATTAAACTGAGAAAAAAATAAATTTTGGTGAAAGGATCAAAAGCGTGACTATAATTAAATAAATATCTGGCATCCATGAAATTTCATAATTTCACACTAGATTCAAATGATTAAAGAAAAAAAAAGCACAAAAAAAACAAAAATCCAAGAACAATCACACATCTAAGGAGATTTCGACTATCTCGCATCGTTACTATGGCGCAATATAAATGTTTGTGTATATATATAGATATATAAGTATATAAATACTTATATATTAATATTCCATATACATATACGTATATAAATATTTTTTTTTGTTACTAATCTCGAATTATTAGGTATTTTAAGTCTAAAACTACAACGCTCGTCCTAAGTATCCCAATCTACGACAAAAACCTTTTTTCTCTCTTTCCTAATAAACTATTTGGTTATATAAGTTTTCTTTAAGCCTTGAAGTGCTATGGTTAATTGGACTTATTTCATGTCTGCACCATTTGAGGGTTTTTTCCGTCTTCTAACGCCACTAGCTTATCGGATATCGACTAACTGTGCATATTTGCCCAACGATCGTCGATTTTTTCAAGAATCTTTGTTGGACGTAATTTTTTCATCATCAATTCTGTGTCAAGTACAAAATTTAACTGTTCAAATTTCTTCTCGACACTGGATCGTGGGGCAATATATTCACACTTTTACTACGACATTGATAATTCGATGAATACAATATTAAAGAAACACCGACCACATTTAAACTACACACTACTATGGCTATACTATTTTCATATTGATTTTCATCTTTCACAATAATATACATGTATTAATATTCCAATCATTTATCCATTAATATCTGAACAATATAAATACATAAATATATGTATAAATAAATATATATATGTATTATATATTAATTTTTTTTACGCTGATGACAATTACGTTGTAGCTTTATTCTAGGCTATTCAAATACACCGATACATTTTTAATTAGTTTTGTGATTCCGTACCTAATTTACTACCGGGCTGGTTTTTATAACTCGAAGCACGCGCGTAACTACTTTTATTTTTCTCTCCCCAACTCTCTGAATTTTTTATTTATTTATTTTGCTCTTGAAACGTTTGTGGACAGTCACGCTATAAATACATTTCGGCTAGCAATTTTTCGTAGTGTAATTAATGCGAGAACGCGCATTACTTCGAAATGAGACACTTCGAGCCTTTGACATTGAATCAGTGTAAGACGTCTCGGCAACTTGTTGAGCTTTTATTTTCTGCTTCAATTCCATCGAATCGGCTCACTAGATTTATCAATATTTCATTTTTCGCCCCAAGTCTTCGTTTTTTTTTTCGAATGGATTTTTTTTCGTAACCAAAAATAATTCAATGCTGTCCTTGATGTTTTTTTTGCGCGTCCGACAAAAAAAACCGGCCCAATAAGCGAAACAGAAGAAAAAAAAATTCGTACTGGTATGAAAGAAAAATTGAGATAATAACGAAATAAAAATCTTATAGGAACAAAATCCTTTTAAGTCTGGTCTACTTACGAAACTGACTGTGTTGGGCCTCTCGGGCATAGTACGTACTTTCTAGGGCACACGTCTCACGCATTAATGATTAAGGTACGCTGGGCTATAGCTTAAGAGTGTGTTATATGTACCATAACAAATATATAGAGGTATATAAGATAGGTATATAAAACAGGTAAGTACGGTACATGTATATTTAAATCAAACACCCCTCTTTACTCGGGAATGATTAATATTATTATACGTTAACTATTTATCGCTGTTTTGCGTAATTGTTTTTTTTTCTTTTTTTTTTCCAATTATATATTTTTCTGCCTTTCAATTCGTATAAGGTATAATGCGATAGGTTTCGTTACAAACGTTGGCACGATCCTTCGTGGAATTATTCTCAAAGTACAGTGATTTTAAGACCTCCAATTAAAATTAATCCGTTTATTTAGTTCCAGCGTCATTCGTTCATTTCCACGAAGAATCAAGCAAAGACGAATAAAGTTCTAAGTCTAAACGGTTTTTATATAATGACTTCTCAACGCTAGTTTCGCTAAATATATATTATCGACATTAGGAACGTGTTATTTATCGACTTTTATTTTTTCATCGTTATTTATTTGATTTTTTTCTTGTTTTTCTTGCGTTTTTTTACTGCTGGCAATATGTATTAATATAAAATGATTCTCTCATCTAACTAGATCGATCCTAAAGGTCGCGCTAAATAAGACTTTTGTTTAATATATATATTGTATATATATTTTAAGATTACTTAGGCTAAGGTGTATTTATCCACAAATTATTTATATACCTATGAGATATTTACCTAAATTTCAAATGCTTTCGATGTTTAATATATATTTGTGTATATATATACACATACATATATATTCATATATCCATTTAAACAGATATATATGCACATATATGTATATGTAAGGCTATTACAAAAAATCTAAATAGTATAATGCGACTCTCATAAAATATATCGATCCAAATATATTCAAATACTATGGCGTATTGCAGATAGAAAAAAAAGATATATGTATATGTATATATATTTTTATACCTCAAGTCTTTTTCGTTAACTAGACATGGATCTTTCCTTCGTTTTTAGTTTTTAGGTACGCGCTTTTTCTTTTTGCTTCGTTTTTTTTGTTTCTTCGAATTTGAGGGATTTATATTTTTCATACACGCATGAAATTGTGTCGATTATTGTGGTAGAAACGATAATACTACCAATTTTTATATTCGTTATTTATATATGTATATTTGTTTGTTTATACATATATATAGAATATGTATAGGTGTTTTGTAATTTAGTTCGATCATCGTAGATTGGATATCGTTCCTTTCTTGTTTCGGCAATTATTATTATTTTTTTTGTCAGGGAATATTTATAGCGTTTGAATCGCTCGTCTCCTGATTATTATGAAATTTCATGAAGTTATAACAAACAGCAGTACGCATTGGTGTACGACGAGAAAAAAAAATTGGATGTATAAAATTCTGGCGATTGAAAATATTAACGCTTTTTTTTTTTTAACTCCACTCCACTTCACGTGCTAGCTCCATTTTATTTCTTGACATGTGTAGGTTTCGTTTGAACGCTCCAACACATTCTCACGTCTCGATGCAATGACTCCAATTTTAGTTTTTAAATGAACGTGTGATAACAAAGCAATCAGTCCTTCGTATCTGTCCGAGCTGTTAATATTGTCTGACCTAGTACGGAACTTTCTACTTGCGACTTCGATCCTCCGTCGGCCTTTATTTATTCGTCTGGCACATTTTTGATTTTTTTTTCTATATTGAACTTCATCGTACTAATCACTACGGACTTTCAATTTTCTCTATGAGATAAATAGATCATTTTTATTCTTGTTGACGCTATTCACGACGAGAATATTCAAATCTCATTCTTTGGCAATCACTGATTTCTCGAATTGGCTCGTTTTTCTATCATTCATTATACTTTTCCCGCAAAATCGATGTCACGTGACATTCTGTGACTTAAACCATTGACTATTTATCAGAGACTTGGAATTTCTCGAAAATTTAAGGAGGTTTCGTTAGTAGAGCGATTAAAATTCGATTAAAATCTGAAAACAAAATTTGTTGTTATTTAGGCAGCAAACTTTAATCTCTTTCAAAATCATCCTAGGTCAACGAAGTTTTTACTACATATTTTCGAAGTCGAAAGTCACTTGATTTGACATTAGCTTTACGGAAATTTCTCACCCTTATGAAATCAGAAAAATATTCAAAATACTTTCCGATTAGATAAAACGCGTATTAAAATCTCAATTTATGAAAAAAAACTCCAAGGGTTCAGAATCAATAAAAAAATAGTGGGGTCAACGAATGTTTGTAGGAGATATTTCTAGTTAAAATCGACGGAATGCTCGGAACATCTCATTTTTTAGGAGTTTGGCAACGGATCGCTTGCTAAACGAAAACAGATCGTCATTTTTATTCGGAATTGTGCCTCACTTTATTCCTTATTCCCTGCGTCATAACGGAACCTCCTTAAATAAATTTATTCACTAATTTTATCGACACTTTATTGAAATATGAAAATGATAATTCAGACGGTACTCATCAGTGGATTAACCCGAGTTCGGATACGTATAATCTTGCAACAATGTTGGAACCTGAACTTGGAGCCAAGAGAGCCTCTCGTTCTTGTCATCGTCTGTATACGCCTTGGACCAACATTGCTGCATGTACCAAGGCATTAAGTTCCATAGAATTTTAATTGAAGTGCTTTTAGCGGTAATCGTGATAGACGCCGGAACTTAATTATTCGATATAGCCGTTTGGATGAACGTGAAAAGAGCTTATGGCCAAGTGAATTTTATCTTTCTTAGGACGCTGAAAAACGGAGGCTCTTCTAGCTGAAAATCTTTCTCGAGTTTAAGAAAATATCGCAAGCCAAATTTCTCGGTGAGTCTGTTTTTTTTTCAACTCTTTTACCTACTCCAAGGGCATTAGTTTTTTGGTAAAATTTCCAGACTGCACTACTGAATAATGAACGATAGAAATGTGCGTCGTAAAGATCCCCAAAAAAAAAAAACGAAGCCTGCCTGCGATAATCAGTGACTCCTATTTGATTTCTTTGATTTGTTTCCTTTCGTCATAAATGCTGGCCATAATTATTATCGAACAAATATCGTGTTTGGCTAAATTTTCGAACAATCTGTGGTCACTAAACTAAGTTGTGCCTAATTCCCTATCGGAATGAACTACCAGTCTTTCTTGATTGATATATTCCACGAGTTTAATTTCATTTCCATCTCGTTTTTAAATAGTCGTCACTAATGACACAACTTTTGTGTTTTATTGAGTAACGTGTCGAGGCCCCCATCGGTGAGCTAATTTTCTGCTAAATATAACAATCGAAAAAAAATATATACTTATCATCGTCATCCCTAAAAATCTAGATCTACTTTTTGTGCTACGATCACAGAGTTCCTGAATAGTTACATTATGAACATCAGGTGAAAATGGTGTCGACAAATAATCTTTCAATAGGGAATTCAACGTCGAGTCAGTCTGCAGTTTCGTCATGGAATTCTAGTTATTAAGGTTAAGGAGTCGTCTCTGCTTGGAATGGAAGAAAAACCTCATCTTCTTGATTACTTTTCTCTATGAAAATTTCTGTTCGATATTAAGCAATACGTTCCACATTTTTTTAAGTGCATTGCCAAACGTCTGCATAGTTTTCTCGTAATGAAATATGTCGAAATAATAGAGAAATAACAGATTTTCTCGTAAGGCTCTTGTTGAAAAACTCTGCTTTCCGCCACACACATTGCGTCGCGAAAAATATACTTTATCGGATCCGTAAAGTTTTCTTAAACAAAGAACCATCGTTTCCATTAAATTGAATCGGAAAAACGTGATTTTCGGGGTTTGGTGAGACATGAATTCTGAATATTTGTTCGGAATTCATAAACGCACTAAAATATTTCTCTAGCGGGTTTTTTTACGAACTTGCATTAATTGTATCTGGTGATAATAAGATTTTATAATCGAAAAATCCTAACAACAAGGATCCAGGAGAAATTCTTTTTTGGCGATATGAAATTTGAACTCCGTTTCTTTTTGTTTTGTTTCCTTGTACTTGCTTCTTAAGCCGAACCTAAATTATAAGTGTTCGTAGAATTTTGAACGCAATTGACGAAAAGAAGAATGTTCGTTCTTGCGGGAAAGAATGCACTCGATTGCACTTGCAGAAAAAGTGAAAAGTGATGGAAAATCCTTATTTTTTGTCTTTTTCGACTTTTTTTTTCATTCTCTCTTACGAGGCGCTCTTTCTGTTCTACAATCCTTTGGTGTTGAAGCGTCACCCTTTATTTTAAGACTCCACTCTCTTCCCGTCACACTTTGTTTTAGTTTTCGGTTTCCTAAGCTGCTTTTTTTTTGCCGTTTCATTGTATTCTATCGATTTTTCAGCCCGAGCCTTTGGCACTGTTGGACCCTTCGAACGCTTCGTAACATTGGTGTCATTGTCTTTATTGGGGTCTGTTGAGAGGAGTGAGGATTGTGGGTCATAGGCCAATCGCAGGGATCGGATGATAAACGGTCCCCATGTCAAGTCCCTGAACCCCCAAGAGATCGCTCATGGAGTACGTGAGAGTGGCTGCTCGCGAAGCAGCGGCGGCCGCTGCAGCCGGATGTGGCCTGTAAGCTGCAGCAGCGGCTGCAATGGCTCTTTTAACGTCGTAGACTGCTGCAGCTGCAGCCGCGGCTGCAGGCGCAGTTGCGTATTGATAAGCCGCGGTATTTGGTGTTGCAGTTACGATTGGAGCTAGCAAGTGATGGGGTGGGGCTGTCGCGTGTGCCGTTGCCGCTGCAGCGGCATGTGCAGCCGCTGCAGCAGCTGACGACGTTGGCATTGGATAAGGCGCGTAACGATATGTTGTCGGGGGTGTCGCGACCATCACCAACTCACCGTATGCACCTCTCCCGGCCGCTCGCGTCTTTGCCAAATTCGCTGGTAGCATCACTTCTTTTGGTTGGGCTTTCTTACACTCGACCTGCAAGCAAGAATCCCTCGTTACGTTTTACCTTCGATGCTGAAGAAATAAAAAACTTGCAGTGCATAAAAACCCAAAAAATCCAACTAAAAAGCGTTTGAAAATGGTACGAGTGCAAAAACTTGCTTTTTAAAACTCTATACGATCGAAATTTGAATTCATCGTATCTTTACGGGTCCAGGATACGGAACGCAAAATATATCGACCGTTTTCGTCGAATCGAGACTACGCAAACTTGTGTTTCCAAAAACGAATCGTTACAGTACAACGTGATTTTATTCTAAGGAATTCTAGTCCACTCAGAAGCTCCAATTGATCATGGAATTCAATATTTATCGACTAGATTGAAGGTCCATTCTCAAGAGTTCGATTGAACTGATTGCGGATTGATTGGACAAGAAATCCGTTTGTTTCGGGCTTGTGAGGTGACCCTGTTTTAGGACGAATGTCCTGAAAGCTTTCCGTATTGTCCTCGAACAATTGGACGATTTCTCTCCTGTGCTTCGTCAGTACGTTTACTCGTTTGTCTCCTTTTCATTCATATTACTTTCTCATTTTCCGCGAGCTTGTAGATTTTGTCTCACATGTGATCGTAACCACGATAGCAACGAGCAAATATGTACCGAATACGAATATAAGCTATCACGAGAAATGTCTCATGCTCTATGCCACTTGCCGTTATCAAACCCATTTCCGGTTACCATTGAAATAGATACATTCCCGGGATTATCATGGTAAATTAATTTCACCCAGCTCCGTATCCGGTTTACCGAAACTGCACAAACACACTCTGAGAATCCTAACGTTAAATATCTGCTCATCACCGGATGGGATATTTGCTTTTGTCACGTGCATGTGTCGCATAAATATTGCACATTGTTCCGTCTCACAACTAAGTCCTAACCCATTTTCCACAAAGACTTGTGCAGTTTGCAATTAATTTCTAACGAATTTGAAGTTTCATCAAGAAAAAAAAACATCATGCATGATGGGAAACGTGAATTTTTTTGTTCTAATTATCGTTAATTATGATGATTGCCGGTAATTACCATTTTATTGTTGATCTCGTGGAAGTGAATCTCGCATACTTTGTCGACTACGTCCTCACTCTGAAACGTGACGAATCCGAAACCTGTAACATACAAATTAGAACGACGTTTACTCAGTGTTTGGAAGAAAAATAAAATATCGTCAAATTTCATTCTCATGGATTTTTTCCTTAACGGATTTTCAACCTTAACGCACTATTTGGTGGCTTCAGGGTTCTTGCATGTTAACGTTTTCCCAGAGCCATGGAAACGCTTACACTGAAAATTCAATTTTGTCAAAAAACGTCGATATTTTGGTGAATATACGGCGAACTAAATATTTTGGGATGATTTCAAAATTTTCGTTATTTCGACAATACTTTTCATTGTAACGGAACTGTCAGCAAAATTTACCATTGGAATGACAAAAATTTACTTCCCGAAAAGATTTTCCAGAATGTTTTTTGCTGGAATGACAAAATTTTCGTGATTTTTCGAAAAAACGTTTAGTTTAACGTATCCAACAAAATATCGATCTTTTTCAACAAAATTTTCTTTCCAGTGTACACGCGGAGATCGTCAAAACGACATGGGCAACGAATATCGCTCCCGGAATGTTGATTTTATTCGAAAAAATGTTTTCTTTCGATTTAATTCTCATGCTTTGAACACTCTCAGCTCCACGAAGCAGTGCCATGAGAATTTAAAGAGGTTTTCCCGAACTCTTCATCAGCGGTTTAAATACCCCGAGCAATGAAACAAAAAAAATCGATGGACTCGTTTACGCCTGCGATTTTCATCGTTAAAATTTCTTTCTCGTTCGTAGGACGAGGAAAAAAAAAGTATGGAGGAAGAAAAAGTTTGGATGACGTGGTGAAAGTTGGACGAAAGCTGTGTGGAACAATAGAGCGGAAACTAAGAAGTCGAAACGATCGAGCGATTGATCCAATCGGTTTATTCAATGCCCCAAGGGATTAATGGAAACTCAGGGCTATGAGCCAGCGGGTCGAACTTTTTTTTTATCCATGCCCGCCTGACGTTGACGTTGTCAATATAGACTGGGTGAATATACCAGAGTCCGGTGACGTCATACCGGAAGTCGCTTTCACACCAGGACAAAAGACTCGCAACCCTTTTAATTATTCAGATTCACAAGGTACAGAATGTCATCCAATTTTTTTTGTCCACTTATTCTACTCCCTCAAAAGTCATTCCAGTTTTTACCAACTCGTCCGAGTCCTGTGGACTTTCCACAATAGTTTTTTGGTCCTGTTATTCGAGGGCAACCTATACGTTTTACAATTTTCGCGCAAACTGTCGAGATTTCATGTTTTCACGTGTTTAGCCTCAAATTCACATTTTTAAATTCATCTCAAGCCCAACTATGGACACTGAGCCTAAAATTAATCAATACGTTTTCATGTTATCATTGGTTAATGGTGATCCCAGGTAATTAATGGTAATTAACGTACGAATTGATTTTTTGGCGCATCAAATCAGCGAATCTTTTTGAAAATAATGAATTTTTCATCTTGACAGATTTTTTTTGATGATTTCGTATTTTAGCAGGATAGAAAAAATCCGACAGATCGGTGGTTGAGTTTCACCCCTCACTGTCATTTATACATGCCAAGTTATTACTTTCTTCCAGAGATAGGAAACCGCACGAAAATCCCTTGGCTGCTTTTGCTTGATTCAGACGGCGAGCAAGTAAAAAAAATGCCAACTCAGCTCCCGAACGGGCACGACGAGAAACTCCCGTTTCGTGTGCCATTTTTACGTGTGTTATATGCGAACCGCATTGAGCACAGGACGCCGAATGTGGTCGCGTTAAGTGAAAAAGAAAAAAAAAGTACCGAGCCACCCTCCGAGCGCTTTTCTCACTTCAACGCTACTTCTTTTGTTTCTCGACTAAAAATCGCCTGTTATGTGGTTACCTATGCAACCTTTTGTCCTCTAAATGCTCTCAACCCACCCTCAGGAGCTGTGGAAATGACCCAGAACTGCATCTAGAATGTTTTCTCCGTTTTTGCTACTACTTTGTTCAATTTTATTTCTCCGTAATTTACCAGGAATATGCAGTTGTCGATTTACCAAGATTTCGCCAAAATTTCATCAAATAGAACTTTTGATAAAAACTGTCGAAATATCATCGTAATGGGGGATTTAACTCTAAAGCCGAAGGAATCACGTCGCTCTTGAACATCTACGCCGTCTCCTGCATTTTTTTCTTCCCTAGTTCATGCACTATGCATGGTTGTTCATTAATATTTCTTAAATTCATGGTGAATATGCAAATCAGCAGAATTATTTTTTCTTTCAGTCTACCTATCTGTATATAAAGGGGAATAACTGAGCGAGGTCTTGTCGAGGATGCTGGTTCGTTAGAAAAATGAATCCACGATGGTTTTGTAGGGTTTTTACTCTTCGGTATTAAAGTTTCTCGGATTCTTTTTGTTTTATGACAAATTTTAGCCAGAAAACTCCGAGATCTGGAGGCGAGAGAAAAAACCTCGTTTTCACAGGATTTTCCCTTTTTATGAAAAATAAATTGACAAAGAAAAAAGTAAAGACTCGGATTTCAGCATCGAGTTCTTGAATTGTTTGGAAAATCACATTTTCGTTTTCACGTCATTGAAACAAACAAAAAAATGCCGTTGCTTTTTCTGAAGCGCAGCCAGTAGCGAAAAATCTACAATCGTACAAGTCCGCCTCGTTCTTTCCATTCCCTTCATCGTTGCTTTCTCTATCGTCCAATCTATTTTTCACTTTTTCGACTATTCGAAACGCTTGGGACGGGAGAAGGGAAAAGAGGGAAGATAGACGTTTGTTTCTGTCTCTGAAATATGAAATGCAATATTTCTAGCGTTATTTACACGGCGCACGAATTATATGTAAAGATGTAAAAGGCTGTAGGAAATGTATGGATTCGCGAAAACCTTTTGGCCCCTTTCTTTTATCTCTCTCGCGCTCGAGTCACTTGCTCAATGCTTTTTTTTTAACGTTCTCTTGGATGTTCATCCCTCAGAACGATGGCAGTTCGAGCTGCTGAAAAAAGAGTGCTTGGTCCCTGCAAACTCTGTAGCATTTTTCAGAATATTTCATAGTTTCAAGAGAGTGGGGAGCTTTTCGGGAGAAAAAGTGGCGCTGCGAGCGCCTACGAAGCATTGAGAAGGCTCCGGAGAGCAGGTGGAACGAGAAGTAGAGTGCGCGGTAAAAGGTTTCCATCTCGAAAGACACGCGCCAGGCTGTGCTCGTCATATATCGACAGTCAAGCGCCGTAAGGGTGTATCACCCCATCGTATTATACTTGAGAGAACGTTTTATACGCCCTCTCGGCTTTTAGAATTTGCTTCAACCTCTAAAAGTGAGAAGAAGGTATTTTAGGTTGTTTTAAGTAGGAAATGATGTCAGTTACGCCCTTATAATCTTGAGGGCTTTTTATACATGTGTACATGTACACAGAGCTGTGGGCCTTTTTATATACATATACGTCTTGGTTCTCCGCACAAACGATTTGAAACTTGTAAATGGATACGACTCTCAGACCTCTGCACCCTTCTATACCCTTTCCGCTTCGCCCTTCTTCTTTTTCTTCCTCTCTTTTCCCTTCCTGTTCGTTATTCTCCTCCTCTGCTATGTCGAGAGAACGATTTCTCTCGCTAGAAACTTTTAGCTCTCGTTTCTCGCTCCTCTTCTCTCTCACTCTCTTTCTATTTACCTCTCTCTCTCTCTCTCTTTCTCTGACCTTTCTCTCACGAGCTACATACAGTCATTTGTTTCGAAAGTGCGTCTGCGACGAAGTGGCATAGCGAATGGTATTCCCGCTTTCTTTTTGGCGCTTTTATCGTTCTCTCTCTCCGACTCTCTGAGCTAGGAATAAATATATCTCTTGGCTAAAGCTCGAAATAAATAAATCCGCTCTCTAGACGCGAAAAGACGCAAGTCACATGTATGCTCGTATCGAAGGTAACGAGTTGCGTCTTTTTGTTTATGAGAACCAGACATATGTACTTACACGTCGGAGAGGATGAAATAAATGTCTTTCTCTCTTGGAAAACGAAATAAATTTTTCTTTCGATATATATATCTCTTCTCGCTGCCTATTTTTCTCTCATTCTCTCCCTCTCTCCCTCTATCCCTTTCTTTCTCTCGCTCCGTTTCTGGCTCCCTCTCTTTCGCGTCCCTTGTGTTTGGGTCTCACTTTGTAACGGGGTATAAAAGTCTTGGTCGTTTCCTCGCCATAGCCTTTCTGCCGTACGGATTTTCGTCGCTGCAACAAACTTCGGGTCGTTGAGCCTTTACGAAAAGACCGGGCGTGACAACCGAAATAAGTTACATGCAAAGGAGTATACGCGGTTAATAAATCGGGACGATTAGCGCCTTCGGGCAAAATTCTCTTGTATACTCTTGACATATTTTATCCAAGAATATATAAAATGCACAAGGCACGATAATTTATTGCATGAAGCTTGCTTTCTCGCGGAAGCAAATGGCCAAAATTAAGTAGATTCAATTTCGTGTGCTCGAGCTTTCAAATTTATTGAACGTATAAATTCAAAAATTGTTCATTTCGTCGAGATTAAATATTAATTATACACAAATATGTGCCTGGCAACATTTTTTTCTGGTACGAACTCATCAAAATCAATCGAGAGTGATTACCGCGGCATTACATTTATATCTTGGAATCGGAGAGAATTTCTGTGTCGAAATGACGTTCTGAATTGCCAAAGAGAGAGAGAGAGAGAGGGAGAAAAAAAATAGACACACGGCAGATCCAGAGTTTTGTTAATGCGTGAATCGGTTGATTGCAGCGATGATAGTTCAGCAAAGTTTCGTTTCCGGACAGAGTCAGGCTGACAAAGAGAGAGAGAGAGAGTCGGAGGACGAGAAAAGGAGAGGAGGAAGAGAATCGCGATAGCCGATGACAAAGAACGAGGGAAGAGGAAGGATGAAATGGGGTTGGAGGGAAAAAAAAAACTGGTAGCGCGAGAGGAGAGGCGGATTACCGGCAGAACTGAGTCAGCGAGAGCGAAGCTCCCTCTTCCCTTTCCTTTTCCATCCCTTCGCCGAGATAATGCGGGAAAAGCTCAGCTTATACTCTTTCCCGCACCGGTAATTCCTCGTTAAATATCGCTTCGTAACGCAGCCATGATATAGTAGTAAAAATAGTGTTTGGGCGGACACTGGACTACCAGTGAATTTCATCCCTCTCGTTTCTCGCTGTTAAATTCCATCTTTCTCTCTCCCTTGCTCGTCATATTCCCTCACCGCCCGCTGCCCTCATTCCCCCGCAGCGTAAAACCAATGTTTGCGTAAAGATAAATTATCTGTTTAACCCAAACGATACCCTTTCGACGCAGAACACGAAATATATGTCAGTTCCTTGAATGGACTACGAGAGACATTAAAACTTTCGACCTGAAAGATGCGTCAGCAAAATGTCGCTTTTACCAACCGAGTGATCGACATGCAGGAGAAAAAGCGAATGCAAAACGGTTAGATGAATTGATGGCATTGCAGAAATAATCCCGAATACGAGAAACTGAAAATCCCAAAAAATTGCAAACCCGCGAACGTACAAAAGATTAAAGAATCTAAAAATCCAAGTCGTGTTCGTGTCTTTAAATAATTCTGGGCGACAATAATCCATCCTTGTCATACACGCGTTTATCGCTCTTTGCGTTTGCTCCATTATTGTTACTCACAGGCACCTTGTCCCATACAAATTATCCTTCCGCTTGGTATAGCCCGTTTTATATCGAAATATCGATAGTCTCAACGAGGATTCGAGGAAATGGTGATTGGAGGCCTATCCATGTAGGAGATGGTCAATAACAATATATATTAAAATTTATGTGTATATGTCTATATATTTGTAAATGTATGGAGAAATATAATAATATATAGACATGAAAGTGTGTAGTATTGAATAACGAGATGACTGTATCGAGGTTACAACAGCGCACGTTGGAGAACGACGCAGCCGGTTCCGTATCGGCTAAGTTTTAAGTCGGCTCGTAAAGCGTCAGTAGTAACGGTTATTACTGGTCAGACCGCTCGACCTGGTGAATCCACGGGGACGGAGAGCTCGGATATGCGGTGAGCAAAGCTTCGGTACACCGTTCTTGTTCCCTTCACTGTCCAACCACTCTGAATACTCGAACGAACACACACACACACACACAGACACAAACGATGAGACGTATCTCAACATGCCCACATAGAGAGAGAGATATTCACGAGGGCAGGAAGTTAGTAGGCAATAAAAGGATGGCCAGGGACACCACGGAGGGCGTTACTACCGCTCGTATAGAGTCGAGTTACCATGAGCTTTCGTTATTCCGTTGCCTCACTCTCTCAACCCTCTTCCCTCTCTGAAGGAACTCTGGGGCGAGAATACAGGAGAAGGAAAGGCCAGCGTAGTCACGAATGACAAGCTCGTCAACGTTACTACCCTTCGTGAGTACTTTTTGCCACGTCGCGCTAAACTACACGGACGAGAAACTCGAAGAATTCGTTATCAAGATACATCAACGTAGATTAGAGAACTTTTGTGATGATTGTTTTGTCCAGCCAACAATTAAATCGTTCATGAGCTATTTTATTGTTATGGCAGTAGGTCCGTATTCTTTTATGCCACGTTTCAAATAATCAGTGGCATTTTTATGGAGCTTTTCCAAATATGAACTTCCTTCGGTCATGAAAATCGTCACCTCCCAATAATTTGATTAAAATCGCATTTACTAAAACTTTATACGAATTTGTGTCTGTGACTGTGTGTATGATTTGTTAATCGAGCCTCGTTGTCGACTCTTTTTATCGATAAATTATGTAAACTCGTCGGACATGTGAATTTTCAGCAAATACAGCCGGAGGGTTTTTGAAATGGGCAACGCGTTTCTATGAAATTCTAAACTCTGTCACATCAACCACGCGGCTGCGTATCCCAGACGATGCTTTTTAATTTGTATTGAGCGAAAATCTGTTTAGATTTCCTCGCTTTCTCTCTCTCCATTTTCTGTTTATATTTTTTGACATCGCTGCATTTCATTTTGTGTGGTATTTGAGGTGAACCTTGTGATATTTGTTGCTTTTCAGCAACAACTTCGATCATGTTGCAGAACATTACACTGCGTAGTTTCTATTAATATTTACATTCGAGATACAGGGCTACACGAGAAATGTACGGAGTTCATTTCAACATTCTATTTATATACAAATGTATATATATAAACAGGTATCCATGTTCATTTCTAAGCCCTGGGGCCCCTGTCTCTATTCCTCCCTCTCGCACTCTCACTCTCTTGCTCTCCACAAACCTCATACTCTCTACGTACGGCCGTTGCGTTAGATATCAACTTGTTGATTTACTGCGGTAAACGCGCGCGAGGGCAATGGCGTCTGAGCGAACACGGGTACGTTCTACTTTCTGTGGTGCTCGACCTCCGCTAAGGCCATCACTAGTTAATGGCTTTTCGGATCCTCCCTCAACGTATATCCCTTTTCGTTGAATACATTTGAATATATCTATAAATGTAGATTCCTCATTAGTTTATTTGTATATAGGGTGTTGGGCATTTTCAAATATACCGTTCATCGATTCCCGTCTTAGAGCCGTTCGACGTTTAAATTTTCGATGCTGTCTTTATCGTGATTTAGGGCGACAACAAACAAAAAACGTTTTTTCGTCTTCGTAAATTGAGTAACTATTGGAAAATACAATTGGAAATATTTTATGATGCTGAAGTTTGCAACGTTGGAATGCAACGAAAAATATTTGAATTTATTGATGATTCGTTCAATTTTCAACGTGATCCCAAATTTTCAAGCCAATATGCTTTTTGGGTGGCAAAAATCGATCATTTTATCATCGTAATTACATTCTGCGCTTGAATAATTATTTTTGCTGAGGATAAAAAACGAATTCTGTTGCATTCCAACGATGCAAACTTCAGAGTCATAATATTTTACCATTTCATCCTAAAAATGTCTGAACACCGGAGTGAAAAGTTCATCTCATTTTCGAGAGGATTAGAAGACTGAGGAATGAGGAAAGTTAGATTTCAATAAATATATGCATCCAGTCTTTCTGCATCGTAAATTTTGTGGTGTTATAGTCCAGGGACAGATTATCATCCAAAGTAGTAAGAAATTTTGCGATCCGGGGGTATTAATTCTGGCGTCTCTTGAGACTTTGGAGGACCTTCAGCTCTATATATATCGATTAATAAAATTTAGATCGCTCGAAAATTATGTGCAGCCGAGAAGATTTTTCTCATGGGGTTTGAAACTTCATATTCCAGTTTTCGGCGAGCATTTGAGTTCTTCGCAAACCAAAATCAATTTTCCTAAATCTCAGGGAAAGAAAATTCTCAATCTTTTGTATCACTCGATCAAAATTTAACAAAATTCTCACAGGAAATCAATCGACAACAATTTTGAGTTCAAAGATTATTCGAATCTTTTGATTTCTCGAACAAATTCCTTACTGATATTTTAATACCCAATATTCATCGTTTTAATTCAATATACAAAAGGATAATTAACAATGTCTGGTGACGGAAATATCGATGCGACTATTTTTACCGAAGCCTTCGTTTCTTGGTCTCTTTTTAAACAGGATGACGTGCGAATATTTCTTTAAATATGACCGCGAATTATTGACAAGATGAAGAAAGGTCATGCTCGTCCTTTAGGCTTCCAGGAGCAGTTGCTCATAAAAATGAGTCACGGCGTCAAATATGAAAGGTATTTGAATCAAGCCGATCAATTTTTATTAAAACTCAAGGGGGCACTAATATATATAAATATTCTTGCACGTCGCTATGTATTTACGGATTTCGAGCTGAACTATTAATAATTCGTTTAGCATACGAATAAGCTTCCATTCGAGCAGAGTTAAAAACGCCGGTGGCAACACCGCGAGGTCAGTCCAATTACGCGTCTTCTCGGTTGCATAGAATAACCAATATAATTGGGTATATCGGCAGGAAAAGGATCTGAAAATAAGCAACAGAGTGAGTAAGAGAAAAAGGGCACGTGTTCGTTTCAAGTCCTGCCTCTTTTCAGTATTTCACGTTTTATTAACGTCTAGACCCTGTGTATATATTCAATACGTTCAATGATTTCTAAAGAACGAACATAAAAAGGGCTTACGAAGGAGTCGACGCCGGAAGGAAGAGTTCTCAGTACTAACGCCATTGCAGCATCCTTCCACGATGAATTCTTCAATATTTTTTCTTTCTTTCTACAAATCCAGTTCTTGTACATATTATGCAAACTCTGTGTTGACCAGCAAAACAAAAATGCAAACGGTCCGTTCAGAATAATTAATTTTGGCAAAGTTATTTAAAGTTCAACACAGTCATTGTGGTCATGGCGTGTCTGTGTGGTGACGAAATTTGGGGGCGTCAAAGAGTGTTAAAAAAAACAGTCGTTTTCTTGATAATTTGGGGTGTGAGTATATAAATTAGTTGACAAATTTTAAATGGTCACGTTTAAATGTAAATAATGTTTGTCTACGTATATATATATATATGGATAAATAAAAAAATACAGTTTATACCGTTGGACGGTGTATAAACTGCACTTAAAGCAAGTCTCACGTTTCTCACGCTTAGTTATGCGAGTCTCGTACGTCGGAGGTAGTCTTCTTACCAGCACAAGCGTTGGCTGTTCTCGCTTTTCTGCTTTTCCTCTTGCGAGAAGAAAAGAAAAGAAGGGTGGAAAAAAAAGAGAAGAAAAGCCCCTTGCGCAAGGGCTCTGAATCCCTTCATGCCCTAATTCTTATTTCTCTCATTCTCTGTGCCCTCTGGAGGCAGGATCCACTGTCTTATACGAGGCCATCAGCGGTCGCTCTTCAACGTAACCTCTTGAATCAACTTCTATTTTATTCCAGGCAAAATTAAGCGAACCTAAGAAATTAAGGGAGAGTTACGGCAAGCCGGGGCATGGCCAAGGTTTTTTCAAACATTTTCTCTCTTCGCATACATATGTATATGGGAAAAGAACTCCCTGCGAGAGGAGAGTGAAACTCACTCTTCCATCCCCTTCCATATCCCATTTCAACATCCATCCTTTAAATTCTAGCATCGAGGCACACACTTTCTACCTCTGAAATCCGTGGAGTGCAAGCGAGTTACGTTTCACGAAGCTTGCATATAAATTTATATTTCTATATACAGATATATTTATATGTGCAAGAAGATTAGGCAAAGCTGTTCCCATGCACAAGCTGCTCCCCGAGCATCTCCTTCTCCTTCTTTCTCCCGCTATACTTCTGCTTTATGAATGCAACATCTTCCCTCTCTTGCACCACAGACAACCACGCTCCTGCAACAGCTGCCAGACCTTGTCCTCGCACAAACATGTGCCCCAACAGCCACACCTTTCTAAGAGCTCTTACAGTTCTTCCAGGACCAAACTTTTCCACTGAGATCTTGTCCTTTCTCTTTTTTAAATAATGCACAACCAGCAGGCTCACAAGGAAGAAAAAACAAATGAGGTTTTAATTAAAAACAGAATTAACGTTCTCTCGGAGTAACTGAACGAAAAGTGTTCGTTTCGTAGCGAATTATGGAAAATATCGTAACGAAAATAGCCAAATTTTCCTCGGACCTCTGCGATGGCTCTTTAGGTGTCGACAAAGTTTCCCAACGTATTTGCTGATCGTGTGAACACGCGTTACGTCATTAATTTTTGAAAGCTCCTGAGACACATCCTCGACATTTGATTTCGTACGACTTTGCCAAATTATTTCAAAAACCATGAAGCGCAGTCGGAGTCCAGCCGGGGCAGAAAGAGGAGCAAAGTTTTTACGTTTGTTTTCCATTCTAATTGTGGTCAGAGGTATAAATTTGACCACCAGGTCGAAGCCGTCGGCTGGGTAAAGCGACGGGAGAGCTCGTAAATCATATGTAAAACAAATTCGAGGAATAAGGATGAAAATTCTGAGGCTCATTTCGCCGTAGAAATCTCTTTTTTTTTTTTAAGTTTGCAGGGCACGACGATTTTAGTTTCTCCTTTAGAAAAACGTCTCCTGGACGCACAGCCGAATCTAATCGCGAAAAAAGAAGGATGGCCTCGATATCTTTCTTTCTCAATTGTCCATTACCGTTCGGAAATAGCGCCATAAGATATAATTGAACGGGATCCCCCCCTATTAGAGTCCGGTCATCATTCCATGAAAAGCCTCGAGCTAGGCTACCCGGAACGTGTTGGCTGACTGGACGGAGAGAAAGAGCTAAAGGGAGAGAAACAAGGGAGCTGAGAAGGAGATTTTGAAGGGTGGAGGGCGCCTTAAGGAGACGTTATGGAGATGTATTCCAGGGCTTTGCTGATTTAGGGGTTGAAAATTTATCCCTTTTGTTCATGAGGAAGACTTCATCCTCTAATAATTCTCAGCAACCCTTGAAAAATGCTGAAGCACATGATGTTTAATTTTACAATATTTTATTGCCTCGAAGGAATCATGCCTCCTTGATGAAAAATCTGTCCATAGAAAGCAGAAAGAATCAATTCAATTTTTATCCGAATCTCTCGAAAAACTTGTCTTTTTACCGCGTCAGTGACCTGGCGACAAATTCTTTTCTTATTTATCATTTTTTATTTGGCTTTCGTAATATTATTTTTGAAGGAGAATGAGAAATTTCAGTCTTCTACTTTTCCTTTGCATTTTTTTTTTCATCTCTCTTTTCATTTGCATCTCTTGAATAATTCTAACCCTCTGTTAGCATTGAGTCCAAGGCTTTATTGTCCATTGTAGCGCGTTGATTATGAGCAATAATGAGTGCTCCTTAATCAAGAAGTCTCGACTTCGTTGTCATCGTTGTCGTCGTCGTCGTCGTCGCCTTTCGACTAGTCAAGGATTCTTAATCCGTAGTTTTCTCCGAGACGGTGGTCGTTCTTATTCTTTCCATTTGTATGGATTATTCCTGGCAGAATCGAGAGGGATGCAACGTCGACGATTTTTTTTTGTCCCCACGTTATTTCGTTGTCGAAGCTGTTGCTATATTTTTTATTCAAACAATTAAGGAATTCACGATAAGAAGTTACTTTCCAGCTGGATAACTTTTTCAATGCGAAATTTATTGAAATGTTGTAATTGCAGGCAAATTTCTCAGCCCTTCAAAAGAAACTGGTCATTAGATAAACAGTTATTCAAAAATGTGAACCTCGAAGAGGCTCAAAAATGACATCGTCTGCTTTTTAGGCTTTGTGCTGAGATCAGAACGAAAAGCTCATATCATTGGTCAACGTTCGTTTGGACTGAAGCGATCGATAGAGCGACTAAATCCACAATATTTGACTTGGACATCAAAGTTTCTCATGCCCATATTTATTCGTCGGCGAGCAAAGAGTTACCCGTTTCGACTCCAAAATAATGAGTCTCGTAATCAAGTTCGTGAAAATGTTTACTCTGCAATTACCGTTCGAGGCAATTAGGCCTTTAATTAAGTAAAAAATCATGAGAAATTTCGATCGTCTGTCAGAAATGGAAATTTATTAACTTTTTTGAAAAGCAGTTTATCAAGATTTTTTAGACAAGCTTTACAAAAAGTTACTATTCTGATTTGACATTTTTTTTATTTGACTTTTATACGGTTCGAGATTTCCTACTGCGGTGACAAAAACGTAAACGTAAACGTATATGTAGATATAAATCAAGTTGGGATATCATGTCGTGTGGCAAGTATCGAAATGGGATTCGAAGTTTTATTATGAAACAATAAAATATGTGTATGTATTTTTCCATCTTCCACCATGGTTTTTGAGCTCCGATGATGTTTGAAGGAGTAAGGGCGAGAGACGAACACACAGACATAGATTGACAGAAAATAAACGAGAGAAAAAAGCCGAAATGATAGAGCTGCTTCACTGCTTTTGGAACATTTACTTTCTTCTTTCAGTGTTTCTCGGCACGTCAAGTTTTTGATGTACGATCCAAGTTTTATATCTCATTGAGAACATTGCGTCGTGCGTGCGCTTTTGAAACTTTATCTTTCGCTCTCTTTCTCTGTCGTTTGTTCCCTCGCTCTGTCAGGGTTGAACGAGCATCGAGGACGAGACGGAAAACACACTCCACTGCACACAAACGTGCAACTTTGTCTTATGCCGTATCGCCAGGCTGATATTTTGTAGTCCACAGTTGGAATTTTACAGTAAAGTTCTTTGACCATCGCCTTAGATTGTCCTTGAAGGAAAAAATACGAGGAAATTGATAAATGGAAATATTGTATCGTTAAAAAGACATTTGGCTAAATTTTTACAAAAATTGTCGTCTCGGAAATTTATGGTCAACAATTTGAATTAATTCGGAATGTTCCTGGCAGTTTGAATGAGTTGGATAAAGATTTGGAAAAGTTCATATGGAATACGAAATACTTGAAATACACACCCAAAGTAATGGATATCGGGGAAAGGGTGGGCTGCGGAACAAGATTACCGAATACAGAATTCACTGCGACGACTATCGACTCGGGGAGCGATAAAGGTGGCAAGGGAAGGTGGTGTGGCCGGTGCAAGAGACGGAGGAGATGGGCTTGCTTTTCTAAAAGATGGTTCTTTCCATATATACGAAAATACGTCGAAGGGATGTACACAGAAAGAAAATTGGGGATGATGACACGAAGGGGTTGGAAAGGCTGAAATGGAGACGACGACGCACATTATCTGCACTCCTGGCAAATGCAGAAAACTTGAAATTACTCCGACAAACTCCTGCTTGCGATTCCTCTAAGATACGATCGAGAAAAGCAGATCATCGCGTTTATTCACTTCCTTTTCTCAGTTTGCACCGCTCCGGACTTTGCCATTAACGCACATGAACTCCTTGAGTCATTTTATCAGAAGCATAAAGTTTTGTGCTCCATTAAATAAAATGAATGACCGCATCAATGCGAATTGCTTCCTCGCCAATCCAAAACTCGGATTGTTTTATTGATTAATTAAATTTACAAAATATCGACAAAAACAATGACAACTTTTGGATTTTTGTTTTTTTGGCAATCAAATCGTAAAAATAGTGTGTCAAAACATGGCGCTTGGGATTTCTGCAAGTCGATAAACTTGGCGTTTTAAATTTCTTCCATCCGGAAGGGTAAACACTGTTGGGAATGGAAATAATAGAAAAACTGAACAAACCGAAAGTCCAGCATCGATGTGTATGCTCAGGGTTAACCTTGGGGGTTTCTACTCGCCCATCCCATCGAGTTAATCTTACTTTCTGCCCACTGCACGGATCTTGTTCCTTTTGGCAAGAGGCTCCCCAGAGTTTTACCTGCAGCCACGATTTTCTAATGCATTTGCTCAACGGCTAAGGGAACCATGGTAAATACGGAGTTTTATATTTTTTCAGAACTTTGATAACATTATCAGAAACGCAAGCTGAGTGCAGGTCACCCAACCAATTATTGACCTCGCCCACGGTATCAGAAGGAAAAACGTCACAAGAAAAGTTCTGCATTCTTTTTCATCCATCAAATTTAAGAAGATTAAAGTTACTTCCGGTTCCTTGATCTGTCCGTGAGTAATTTTTATTTTTATTTCAACTGTACACGTAGTTCGATCTTCTTTTTGCGGAGCATGGAATTTGTCATCCTTCTTTCCAATAAACAATATATTTTATGGGAACACATAAGATCCGGAAGTTGCGATATTCGAGAGTCAATAGATCCGGTTTATCACTCTCGGGAACGTTGATACTCGGCAAACTTTATAACAACCAGGCTTGGTTACTGTAGCGGCTGATAAATAAGAGATTCTTTGGGATAATGTCGAGGGAAGATGAGATAACTTTTAGGAACCCGAAGAGTCGTAGAGCGCATGGAGTTTCGAGCATGAAGCCGAGAAAGCACTGTCCGTAACTCGATTAAGGCCTCAAAACGAGAAGCAATGATCCATCGGGGTGGGGGGTGAGTGATGAGAGATCAGGACAAAGACAGAAGCAGGGAAATAAAAAAATGTGAAGAAAGAAAAAGTAACTGCAGTGCGCAGCACTTCGTTCAATTATCGGTTTCTCCTGTCGATCCTTTTTCTCCTTACCCCTTCTATCTGTTTTTCTATCCACTCTCGACCAATCACTTCTCTTTAATGGCTTACCGCCCCCCACATACGTTTTCCGTCTCGCCCAGCATCGTGGCAACGTTTTTCACGCTTTTCAATGTTGATCGCTACAGGTGAACTCGCATCTTGTTACAATACGATCTTACGTGGACCGATGGAGCTTGTTAGAAGCTCCGAACAGTCAGACTCTCGACAGATCGAATTATTGACTCTCCCCTTGAAATTTTGTCTTTTCCCCGTTGCGGAAATAAGTTCCCGAGTGTAAAGAGTCTCGATCACGATTTTCCAGTGAGAATAACTCGCAGGGGAAACGAAGCAATTAAAAAAACACTGCGCGAATGAGCGCAGGGCAATTGCATTTGAAGTAAAATAAAAAATATTGAAAAGCCAGCAATATTTGCCTCCTCCATGGGATTTTCTAACGCGTTAAGAAATGAGGGACTTTCAGGTCTCTACTCTTGTTCCGCGAATATCTTGACCGAAGACCACGCATTGTTCGTCCTAGAAACGAAAGTTGGGCGTTGAAAGCCGAGAAAAAAAACTTTGTACCGAAAGCACTTTAGCACTTGCACCGAAGAATCTTAATGACTACGCATTAGTGATTTAGAGGGAATGTAAATCGTCCAAGAATTTGTATTTGTACTGCGTTCTGAAGCATGAAGTTTGCGGATAGTTAGAGGCGTTGACGTTGCTTTCAGAGCCACACACTCAAAATGCTCGAAGAGCTTTTTCATTCGTTGAAAAATTGACATTAAATTCTTCCAAGGAAGAATCTGTGATTGTGGTTGAATTTTTTTTTTTTGACTTCTAAATATTTCTTGTGATCCTGATCTAGACCGGCCATCCACGCTCTGGAATACAGTCTCGTTCCTAAATTCGTAATTGACCACAATAAATCTCTCTAAGAGGATAAAAAAGGCAAAAACGAGAATTGTGTATTACAAGCCATTGGTATGATTATGGGGATAAGGGCTGAGCTTTAAGTCTCTCGAATTACTGTGTCGTGCCTCAGGAGTTTACTCGATCTTTGTCGCACCAGTTGGTCGTTGAGTTGTAACGGACTATAAGGTGTATATTGAGGCTGGAATGGACATTACATTAAGCCATATAGTGACCCTCAGTAATCTCAGCTATGTGTATCCATTTGGTGGTTCTGCCGGAGGCTATCTCTCTTGCTCACATACGCACTTTCAGCCTCTCTCTTTCCATCTCTCTCCCTCCTTTTGCTCTCGTCTTGAATGGCCTAATATATATATATGACGAGCTTGGTCTTAGCAGAGCCTACACAGAGTTTCGTAAATGCATCCTGTAGCTATTCAGCCTCGAGGTTATGGCTTAGTTGCCGAGAGCTCAATTGCCCGTCGAATCGATGCTGTTACAAGCTCCGCTATACGAGAATCCACATACTGTTCATAATAGTAAGTATCTTCGGTCCCCCCCTCCCCTGCCGTCCACCATGTCGCCGCTTTCGACAACCTCATCCTGTTTACCCCTTGCCGGCCTGCCTCTCCAAACAAAAAAATATTGCCGATCAATAGTCCCTATTGAAATTCGATATTTATTACTTTTTGCTATACCATTCATTACTTTTTGCCATAGGTCGATTCCGTTCATACAGTTTTAATTGCAATGGTTGCGGCTTTACGTCAATAATAAATTTCTCATATTCCAGCAAAATCATTATTGATAATGTTCCTTTCAAACGTTAATCATCCAAGTTCAGGAGCCCATTTGATCAGCTTGACTTTTGAGGCTAGAATATTTATACTTTTTAGTATCGTGAGTCGTCAATCCGATTCCATGAATAATCATCACCATTTTCCAACTTTTTGTCCAATTTTTGAATCTCGTTGAACAATTTGAAATTTTTATTTCGCTGTGGATTCGTGGTTGCGACATTCAACGTAATGCGATGTAATTTTCTACAAGTTTTGTTTGTGTCGTGAGAAGCTTAAAAACAATGAGGGGAGCTTTTGTTGATTTTAAGAGAATAATCTTTTCAAGACGTGAAACTTTAACTACAGTTTTCAATACATTTGAAACTTCGGTCGTAATGAGGTTGGATATTTATTTTTTTAATTGATCGTGCGGAAAGAAATGGACGTCGATTTGTTCTGAAAGTGTTCTTTATTGCACGGTCGTTGATAGGGAATTAACTCAATTAATTTCCGGCAGTTACAGGAGCGGACAACCTACTGGAGGTCATGGTGGGTTGTAAAAAATTTGCGTCACATACATCGTGAACGTTTTGATTGGCCGGAATCCTCTCTTTTAGTCTCTGTCTTGCCTAGTCTTCGTTTTCGAAGAGTTTGCTCTTAAGGTTCTGGGCAAAATGAGAAATGACGGGGTTGCGAGGGTGACCCTCGAAAGGCGCTTAAGTAATATCCAACCTCCTTGAAAGAGCCATCAGTCGTCGGCTCTCTCGCGAAACCGAGCCAACTCCAACCACCGCTACCACCATCAACGTTCTGCTACAAAACTCCACCCTCCGAGAGCAGAATCTCACCCTCTCCTTCGTCCGCTGACTTTCCCTCTACAGAATCTCTTAATGAATTTGTACGAGAATCCCAGTCATTTGTTCCTCGCCGAATTTGATTCTCTCTCGTCCTATTTCTTTCTCTCTTCCTCGGCCCCTCTCCACTTTCTCTTGAGTCGGAATTTGGCGCCAAGTACAAACTCGCAATACAACCAAACCCTCCAATTCCCAAAGATTTATCGAACGTATCAAGCCTTATATGACCCTTGTCGTTCCCTTTGAATTCACTTGCATTAATGACCTTTTTTTTACATCATTCACATTTATTTTCATTTGAATGATGGTCACAGACAGGAAGTTTCACATTCAAAACTGATACTCTCAACCAAATATTCTTTACCGGGTCACGTTCAAACTCCCAAATTGCAAGATATCACGACGTCGTTTGGGTGTTGATAATTCGTGAATTTCTTCAGAATTATTGTCAATGAAACTGGAAGCAGGTCTTGACATTCGAAAGAAACATTTTTAATGTTTTTGTCTCATTTTCTAGTAACGTTTCCATGTTTTTTTTTTAGAAGGGCATCATTGGCTTACAATTTATTTATATGATGCTGAAGTTTGCAATGTTGGAATGCAACGAAAAATATTTGAATTTATTGATAATTCGTTGAATTTTCAATGTCATCAATAATTTTCAAGTCAATATGCTTTTCAGGTGGTAAAAATCGATCATTTTATCGTCGTAATTACATTCTGCGCTAGAATAATTATTTTTGCTAAAGATAAAAAAGAATTTCGTTGCATTCCAACGATGCAAACTTCAGAGTCATTTATTTATAGTGCTCGTAGCGAAGGGAAAAATGTTTCGTTTTCAGTCCGTTGAATGATCAAAAGGCTGACGATTATATTCGATCGATATTTTCTTGACTCTGTTGATATTTTTGTTCTATAATTCGTGTCAATGAAAACCTGATACACGTGACTGATAATGACTGATTGGCAATAATGTGAGGACAGATCTCAACGGTTGACGAGGTTAAAAGCTGATCTAAAAACAGCTGAAAAATTTAGCTCGAGAATATAATGAATCCAATGAAATAATACAAAAGTATAAAAATCGGATGATTGAACGAAATTCCGGTGGCGCATGATCATTGACGTATGCGAGCAATATGGGAAATGACATTCAAGCCACTACAATCTCTGTTTCGGGGACATTCGATCCAGCCCGCTGTCGATAATTGGCGACAGTCGTTCATCACGACGACACCCAGACTGATTACCATCCCCTATGTACAGGGTGATCAATGCGATCGCTCGCCCCATCGCGAGAACTTTACTGGGCTGGTCGGTTCAGCGTGTACTTGGATTTTTGTAAATCTATCAATTCGCTCATTTTCACTTTTTATTCATTTTTTTCCTCGCACTGATGCTCTTTCCTGCAGTCCCTCGCTAAAATTTCGGTTCGTCTTGATTTCATCCCTGCTGAATGCTCGTGAACGAAAATAAACAAAAAAAAAATCACTGACAAAACTATGAGAACTTTCTCTTTCGTAAAAAAAAATTACGAAAGACTCGATAAAACGAATTAGTAATTTCCATGTTTTTGCTGATGGCGAAATATCCGCAGGTGGCTCTTGACAACAGGGTGAGAGCAATTTTCTTGAAGAACATTAGCGTTATTATTACTGCATCAGATTTGGATACACATAGTTACACGTAATTCTTGGCCGACGAAAAAAGGGGTTGAAAAACCACGAGACCACGAGGACTCCGCGGAATTTATATGGGGGTGGCAAGAAGCAGGGGAGAGGGAAGAGGGTGGTAAAAGAGAAGGATGGAACGAGGGTCTTAAACCGCAGCGAATAATTATTTTTTCAAGACCGAACCCCTTCAAGCTCTTGGTATAAGAGAAGAATGAAGGGGATAATCTAATTAACCTAATATCAAACTCTCCCATGGCTATTTCGCTCGTCTTCGTAATGGGGACCGAGCCTAACCGTTTCACCACGAATGTCAGAAGAGAAAAAAAAACTTCTGGGTTCCTTGGTCCGCTTCAAAAAACCTTATTCCGTAACGTAATTTTTTGTTGTATAAAAAAGAAAAAAAATCCACCCCTTTACGGTGGTTCGTCTTTAATAATTCACTCCCCATAATCCGTGCTGAAAAAATCACCGTGTAGTTTTCAATTAGCGGTCGATATGAGATCCTCCTGAATTACAAACTCGCTTCGATGTTATTCAATTTTTTGTGTGGACATTGCGATTATTAAAAAAATATTGTTATTACGCTTTTTTCTCGTTGTATACATTTTCACGAGGAAACGTCAACGTATATTATATCCTTGCGATTTACATCGTAGGTCGTCTTTGCCCTAGAAACGTGCACGTCAATATTAAGGAAACTCAAACCTTGTTTTCGTTTGTCTGAAGCTTTAAAGAGCGAGGGAGCGAGACTTTCCTCATATAAAACCCATTTACCGCGCTTGTGCATACACACAGTGATACTTTGTTTTGCCATTCCTCTACGGGCTTCCCTTCTTCGTTGAAAATCCGAGCATAAAATGTTGTGCCTCGAATGAAAGCTTGTTGGATATTAAAAAACAAAAATGTGCATAAGCCTGAAGATTTAATTTCAACTATTTGGAACAATGACAACAACGTTTATTTTTCGTCAAACGGATTTACATTAAGATTCTTATTGATCGGAATTTGAGTACATTTTTTATTTTTTCACTCATAAAAACTTTACATCGGGAAATTTATGACGTGCAGAACGCGTGGAGATTGCCATGGCCGTGGATTATATAGAAATCTACGAGTCTCCGATGCCGCTATGTTGCGACGTCTCATTTGCCTTCTGGCGAAATGTCGACGATTAAATGTCAGGCTGGTGGGCTTATACGCCATCGTATATAATCGTCGTTCCGCTCAGTGCACTTTCGGGAATATCCTGCACCAGAATATTGCACGTATTCTCGCTTGTACATACATACGAATGAATCAAGCTGTTCGCCATCTTTCTCAATGGATCTAGCCTGCGTATTACCACTTTCCCAAAACGCTTGAAATTCGCAAGCCGCGCGTACGATTGGTTTCTGAGACTGTCTCATTTCCTTCAGACTGTATAATTTGACATTTACCGAACTAGGTCGATGACTTAAGTTCACGTCGAAAACTCGTCATGCCGTCTGGAAAAATGTGTTTTTTTTTGTCTCCACCGACAGACACGTTTTCTGCAGAATGGGATAGGGAAAAATAGATGAAAAAGTTTGGGCGCGATATGCGGGCGAATCTAGCACTACGAGACAAAATTTGAAATGAGGCAAAAGCCAAATGAGATCCTTGCTGTTGACTTGTAGAAGTTGGTTCATGGTAATGCAAACTTGACGAGAGTTCCCAAATCTTCTCGGTCAAAGGCTCGAGAGTTTGTCACGCTTCTTTTGCGCCGTACGCCAGTTTTCTTGTTTTAGTTCGTTTCTTTTTCGTCTGTCTTTCCCTTTTTCTTTCCATGAGCTTGTTTCTTTTTTTTCTGCACCCAATTCTTGCAAATTTCCGAAGACTCTTTTTTCCTCACTGTATTTCAAAATTATTTCTTTCCTCTTTTCTTCATCCCTTACTCTCCGTTGTGGTTATCCTCCCTCCATATTTTTTTTTCTACTCTCCGGCTGCAAGATTATATTTCGCGGTTGAACAAGCGAATTAATAGCACTACACTTTGCTCTTGTTTCTTTCTACGAATCCCTTAAGTATAAACTTTCTGCCTTATACTTTTTCCCTTCGTTTTTCGTCCCATCCCCAGATCCCCATCCCTCCAACCCTCGCAGTTTATTCGTCGTTCTGGCACTACTTTAATTAATATTATTCACCCTAGTATAGAGGCCGACGATTTGGTTGCGTGGTACGCTGAGGGAAATTACGCTTCGACTAATTGCGAGTGGTCGAGAAACCTCTGCGTACCAGCATGATGCTAAGAGTGCTCGGGATTTTCTTCTCAACAGGAAGAGAGCAAAAAAAAATTAAAGGGCGAAAAAGATGCTGAGAAAAAGGTCCAAAATGGATTTACGAAATTGACTCAAATCTTGTCGCGTTAAGGGGAGATCAAATAAGTGGCGAAGGTTCTAACCAACAGAGTATGAATTTCCCCGATTAAACATTACCTAACAAATTTATTTATTTATTTTATGAATCAAGTGCTCGGAAAAGTATGGCGAAGCCTCGAACGAGGCGAATATTATAGAAAAGCTGACCGTTTGGCCAATTACATTGGCCTCTTCCTTGATCATCGATTAGAAACCAGTTTCCTTGAGTTTTTGAAGGTTACAACTACCTAAAACTCAAGAAAATGAACACTGGACGGATCAGCCAGGTTTTCCATGATTTTTGTATTGGTTTGTGCAGAAAAATGTAAAATCAAAATGAAATTTCTACAAATATGAATACACCATGTATTCGGTTTCATCGCATCCGCCTTTTGCCCGTATCCTCAGTTCAGTGTGTCTCGGTGGTCCCCAAGGACGTGGATTTAAGGTCAGGACTTTCCTGCAGCCCAGTGCAGATCTGCAAGGATTTAGCTGCGTAGTAATACGCAAGAACACCATGTGTGACCCAAGGTTTCTGAGCACCCGTTGTGCTCGCCGCGTTTTCCAAGTTCGCTATCGCTTTATCCATACATTCTCGATTGCAACGTGTTCCTACATACGTGTACCTGGTAGTTTCACGACCACGTTCTCGAAGGTACGTAATATAGATATATGTAAGGGCAATATATTGAGGCAAAGCACCCTTGCCTTTCGTGTCACTGGTAATCCCTTCGCATCCTGAACGGAGAAAGCGAGAGAGAGAGAGAGGAAGATAAAGCGAGAGAGGTTGGAAACGCGACAAGGGGATGCTTGGGAAACACGATCAGACTTGGCCGATATGGGCAAAGCTTTCTAAGTATACGCGTATACACATTCACACCCAGTTGATATTCAAAAGGACTTATCCCGGTCGGTCTTACGTACAGAACGACGAGAGATGAGCCTTTCTATCCGCTGGAAATTGATACACATATAATCTTCAATGTACGTGTGCAGGAAACTGTTTCTGGAATCCAGGATCGGGAGGGAAACCTTTTTTTTTTACGCCAGTATACACAGAGAGCAGGCAAACTTGCTCAGAGGAAATACAGGCTCGAGTCCAGTGTAAGGACGCACAGTACAAAGGTAGAGCAAGAGGGAACACGAGCAAGTTTGCGACACTCTTTCGAAAGAATCCACCCGTTTCCCCTTGATTTTATCGTTCGACGTCGACTTGATCGCTTCACTGAACCTTTCCGTTCCGATTTCTATACCTCGACCACTCTATACATGTCTCCGAGAACCTAAATCTATACACAAACTTTAATAGTTGCTTTTTTTTCCTTCTATACGTGAATTTTTCAACTGCATGATCCCGCCGTCCAAAAAGGCGTAACTCCTGTGACAGTCCGTTGGCAAGTGTCGTATATAGAGACTTTTGCATTCTCAGTACTCGATAAATGCATGAAGCATCCCAAGGATACGTTCAGGATTTTAGATAAGGTGCGAGAGTCCTGTGAGAGCTTGGCTGGCCTCGTGTAGCTCGATACGATCTGCCGATCCTGTGAAACGAACTATGAGCTAGGTACGTAATCGAGAAGCATCGAGCCCCGGTAGAGTTAACTTTCGGAAGGATACACCGATAGAAAGTCTCGCTAAAGCTTTCGAAAACTCGAGAGATTGCCCTCATGGCCGATTACTACGCGGTCTGATAACGTCCGATCAAAGCAGAAGACCTTCCTTCGACCGTTGCAACTCTCTGCCGTCTCTCCTTTTCCTTGCGGTTTATATTACTAGAATAATCCTGATTCAAGATACTCCCTGATACCCAGCATTGCACGACGCTTTCCAAATGTTCCGAAATATACATCAAGAGATACGGGCAACCGCAGCGTCTGATCGAAACCGTTCGAGCTTCTAAATTTCATCTCGATACATTTGTCATCGACCACAGATTTTTAGTAGATTCTGTTGCCGAGTCATAAATCAAATGGATTGTAAAAGGATTCGATGACTCAAAATAAGTCAATCGTAGGAATGATGAATTTATGCGGAATACGTTTGATCAATAAGTTACTCAGCCCACAAGTTTTTTTTTTTTCTTCATACGACAAGACTCGTTCCTCTTGACCTTTCCGGAAATACAAGTGGAATAAAGGGATCGATTGAACTCTTGTTGTGTCCGTCTCGTGTCCTGAGCTCACTCAATTTTCTGCATGCTTCGTGTCTCGATGTCTTCTAAGAATACGTTAATTTTTCATAAACCATTTCTCGTTTCTGTCCGACGTCACGTGTTCCTCGTAAATCCTCGCACCGGCTATGAACCGAGTGAATTTTGGGGGAAAAAGAATTTGGTACGTACTGTGGATCGGACGTCTCAAGGTCCAGGGAAACAGAATGATTAGTTTTTCGCGTTTTGCTCGAATGGCTGAGAACGGGGTGTAGGAATAATCGGAGCTGGATACCAACTGTTGCGAGCCATTCTCTCGCGGCTTTGGACTTGCACAAACGAAAAGCTTCACGAGCGATAGAGTAATCAACTCTCTTGCATTTAGCGCAAATTCCGCCCGTATGATTTTCAGAACGAATAAAGGTTCGGGAACGCACGAGCTCACCAGGCCATTTCACGAATGCTCGAGTGAGGGAATCTCACACAAAAGCTTCTTTCTCTTTCCCACTCCCATAACCACCCCCTTTTATGATCCTATCTTTCTACCACCACCAAGTTCGTCAAACCGCGGTACAAGAAAAGCACGAACATCGCGCACACCAAACTCACATTCCAACGCGTTCCAAACCATCACCTAGCAGCGTTACATGGCAAAATATTTGTGATGATAACGGTTGCTTTATCTCGTGCTATTCCCTCGCAAAATATTTACAATCGAGAGCACTGACTCGAGCTGAAATCCAGCATCGATCGATAGCAAAGAAATTTTTTTTGCTTCACGTTCTTTTTCCATCATCGTAACTATTACCCAATCCGGTTGATCTACGTAGTTAAAAAATACGCATTGTCAGTTGATAAATGATCTAAAAAATGTCTAAAAATGATCAAATCTCATTTCCAATGATTTTTCTCGAGATGAGAGTGTCGGCCAGATCGGTATAATGATGAGAGACAAGCTGCTGGATGTAACAGTGTGTTGCGAATAAATGTAATCGATCTGTTCTAGAAAAAGTGCAACTTTCAGCGAAATTTAAACAGAAATTAGTACGGCACAGTTTTCGTGGCTGACTATTTGCGGAACGAATTTCAGGAAAATAAAGAATGGTCGAGATCGAGGCCGCGTGGAATGGCCTGGAATGCTCCGTATATATATTTGGTCATATATAGTTATAATTCTGCATGCGAAACGCTTGAAACTCCAGTAAAACCGGCGTCGCGCAGAATGCTTTGCGACGGATATCAATTAATTTTAATTAACTCAATCAATTCACCGGGACTTGGCCCAGCCCCTCTACCGTTTCTTTTGTTCTTGCACTTGCCGATCCACTTAACTTGTCGATATTCATCGAATATGAAGCCAAAAAGACGGTGGCAATGGAAAAAAAAAACCGAGAAAATTATGATCTGAAAGTAACGATTAATCCATCAGCCATAATAAAGGCAGGGACGAGAAAGGTGACCTCGCTGTTCGATCGAAGAAATAAAGTTCAATTTATTTTTTATTTCTATCTTCACAAAAAAATGTTCAACAGCCCTAATTGCTAGAAACTTTGAAAAAATTCTTTGAAACAGTAAAACTTGTGAAATAGAATCGATCCATATTTCACAAGGCCATAAGTTTTTTTCTCAAGCATCATTCTTAAACTTTCTTGAGAAATTTCTTTAGTTACATAATAAAGGAGTCGTTTTTAGAGAGCTAAAAGGGCAGGAAGAATTACTGCAGGCGATAAAATCGATGCCCGTAAAAGTAGATTTGTCGTAACTCAGAAGGTAATTTTTTTAATTTTTTTTCATCGTCGATTTACGAGAATACCAAAATCAATCGCGACAAGAAAAAATTAATATTTACCCGAAGAAAAATGCCGTCAGCAAGCTTTTTTTGTTGGTCCAATGAAAGAGGAAAAAATGGGGGATGAATTAAATCGGTTTCATTTGTAAGGGTTAAGCGTGTGTGTGTGTGTGTGTGAGAGAGAGAGGAGATACAACAGCTCTTTATCCAAAGCTACTAGTCCACGAAACGTTTTCGGTGAGTGACGAGCTATCGCGAAGGGTTGGAGGGTTGGCCTTGTTGATTTTGGGTCAAGGTGCTCGTTGCGAAAAGAAAATCGCTGTGGAAAAATGGGCGAAAGGGCAAGCGACAGGGAAAGACCAAATGAGATGGTCTCTCGTTCCACTTTCTTCGTTTCTCCTCGAATTTCTAGGACAGGCGCGTGCGGAGATCGCAAAGATTTGGAGGACACCGGAACCACAAGAGTGAACGCGGAGATTGGGAGAAAAACGAAAGGGGGCGAAAGTGTGCGAGTTGGGGAAAACGAAATGACACGGAACCGAAAAATCTTTCTTTTTAGCGTCAACGTCATCTACGACATGGTTTTTGTCCTTCAATCCCTTTTATCCCTGGCCAATAGAAAAAAGAACCCGAACAAAGTGCTTCTGGCACAAAAAGCGTTATTTTTTCTCTACAATTTCCACAGAAACTTTTCCTTCATTCTGTGACAAGCAACTTGAAGAATGGTCCGAACTGTAAAGGGAAGGTGACGCGGCAAAAACGACGAACGAATTTTACAAAAGGGCAAACAAGATTTTGTTATCTAATGTTGAGCTCGTAAAAATTTTAGCGTGACTCACGAATCCTTGAGAGTGTGTAGAGAATGATGATCTTACCTGCAACAAATAAAATGAATTACGAGTTAAAATATGACCAGAGAAAAGAATGATATTAATGACGAGGATTCTTGTTCCGTGCCTTGAAAGATGGAAGGGAGAAGAAATATAGAACGCATGAGATGGAAAAATGCAATGATTGAAGGTAACGAGAGGGATTGGAGTCTGAGAGAGGGTGAGAAAAATCGTTGAGGGTGCAATTGGATTGCCAATTAAACCCTCCCTATATTTCCATCGTACGTGACGTGAAGCCGTGACGTGAAAGCAAAAGCGCCTTCGTAAAAACCTGTCGAATCGTTGGGCAAACCAGTAATGGGGATGGTTGAAGCCTTGAGAAGAGTAAGGTCGGTAATCCGATAGGCTTCAAAACCCTGCTCTCGTTGTATTCGGTGTGACTAAGAATGACAGCTTTTACCTTGTTTCTCGTGTTTTCCTTTTATTTCCTCTCTTAGCGCTCGCTCTTTTTTCGACCCTTACATTCTTTCGATATTTTTCGTGGCATGAGTATGACAAATAGGGCACAATCCGTGTGATTGCTCGTAGTGCTTATTTTAACGTTTTTTCCTTCAAGTTTTTTTCTACTAATCAGGTCGTACTCATTTATGAAACGATGTAAAAAAGTACGACCCGTTGACGTTCGAGTTAGGAACGTTCGGTTGAATCGGCCAGCGGAAAATTAATGCGAAGGAAATTCGAAAACGAATATTAGGGCGTCTGTCGTTCAGACGTCAGCGAGTAATTTATAGGAGGAGAGTACGAAGAGGTGCAAAAAAAAAGGAAGAAAAAAGGGTGCACAGCAGCATAGCGATCGTGACGTTACGGGGCAAATCTTCTGGAAAGCTCTGCTCGGAGAAGTTGTTGCCCATTTCCTGCCTCTCAAATGCGTCGAATCGATCTCGATAATTGAATAATCAATCGAAGCGTCGAAGGGTCGTGCAGAGATCCCTCGAAGCTTTGGTACGAGGAAAACGATCTACCGACTTCTCAATTCCCTGAATTTGCAGCGAGCTCTTGCGGCATTTGCGTTTTTTTTCTCCTCGAAATCCTACCCTATTTTTTCACCTCAACCCCTTCAACTCGTCTCGACGACGGTGACGCTGACGACGAAACCAGTTCGAAACTTGCTGGGAAAATGTGACCAGTGCACCGAGAGTAATTCCTATTGGTCGAGATTCAATTAAAAATTAACGATGGACCAGCTGATTTGTTCGGGATAGGATCGAAGGTAGAGAAACACGTTTTCACCCCGTGCAGCGTTTTTATCTGATTGCCAAAGTCCTCGTAACCGCCTGTGAGATTGCCATGATAATGCGACCACGTTCATTGAAATCCAGAGCTCCCTTATTCTAGCAATGAAGATGGATGATCCTCGTTGGGTTCATGATCTTTATCAAATGGCTTCGAGCATTAATAAATTTCCGAAAACTACTGATTCGTTCTTTGATCTTGGTAATGAATGTGTAAACTACGTGTGTAAATATCATTTACAAGGAACGTAGTCGCGTGAATTATCTGTACAGCGAGCTACTTCGTTGTATCACGATGAGGGAGTGTCAGAATTTACGTTCACATTAATAACGACGAAGAAACTCTTTCAAAAATAATCATCTCGAACACATTGGAAATGCCCTTTTTTTATTCTCGATGTTTTTCCCAACGACGCCATTGAATCAATCTTTGTCCCATCATAAACGATTTCGATCCATGATTGAAAACTTTGATTTCGATGTAAATTTGTTTTCGATTGTTTGCTCACAGTTTTTCAATTCGAGTGTGAAAAATCGTGCTTCAATAACACGTTACAATGGACTCATCAGAACCTTCGCTGTAGATATTGAAACAACCAGTTATTCACAGTCTGGTTACTCGTGTATCGTTCGACAGTATTTGCGAAAACAGCAAAAACAAGAGCCGTGGGTTGGTCATCATGCGGGAAACAAAAAAATTCACAAGAACGCCAGCATTCGATTCCTGCTCAAGTGACTGACAAAATTTCCTCGTTTTTTTTTTTTTTTTGCGAATTGGAACACGCGGATAGAGATCGAGCAGAAATGTATGCACTAAATATAATATTTTCTGTAAAAGTGAAAAGAAAATAGGTGTCGTCCATTGTTGGAGTCAGAATAATTGGACAGTCACAGCTGCGCCTGGCAAATTCGATTAAATTGATTGATATGTCAAATTTACAAAAAAATACTCGTAATTATTCTAATTTTTCGCTTTTTTTTTCATTTTTCTGTTGTGAAATCGCCTCAAACGTAATTTCTCGGGTCTTAATGAAAATTTTCCGGTCTTTCCGTTGTTCACTAATTTTCGATCGTTTAAAAAAGTCTCAGGCAAGAGTTACAGTTTCTCGAATTTCGTTCTTTTGAAATACGTAACAATTCGTCATTGAAATTAGTGGTTAGGGCGACACAAGTCTGCGTTATACATACTCAGTGAGCTTATTATCGTATCGTGCTGTTTTGTGAAGAATCATGCGAGCCTGGAGCCTGTTTCGATCGAATCAATAGTGTGGTGAACAAGAAAGAGTGAAAAGAAAAAGAGACAAAGGGAGGAAAAATAATGGAGAAGGATGAATTGAATCAAACGAGGTTGAGTGAGTCTATATAGGTAAATTCCGTTTGAGTCATGCATCACTGAGTTTCAGGTGCTTCATCCAAATACAATTTGCACGTCGAAGCTTGATTAATGAAGTCGAGAAGGACTCAGAAACGGGGCGAGAGAGATAAAATTGAGGGTGTAAAAAAATCAGGAACACAACCCAGTGGAATTTTTCTCCTCCTGCTCGACAACCAACGAGTGTAACACGCGATCAGTTTTAATCAGACTCACATTTCAAGTAGTGATGAAAAAAAAATGTTGCTGTTTCGAGCTGTCGTCGACGCTCATTTGTCGAAAGTCCATGACACACGAGCGACAAAGAATTCAAATGTTAGGATAGAACCAGAAAAACAAACACATCCGACACACAGAACGAAATATCTCGATGAATAGACATCGATAGCCCTGCACATGGAATCAATTTCCGAATGGAATCGTGTCTCCTTCCAGAAACGAATGTTTTAGTTGATAAAAATTCTGCATATGCTAAAAATTTACATGTAGACACGTTTTCCATGCTACGAGTGAAAAAAAAGTTCTTTCGTAGTAGGAGAAACAAAAACTTCGTGTTGTTCTGGAAAATAAAAATTCAAGTTTCATCCTATTCCCTGGCGATGGGTGTCATTGAATTTTCGTTCATAGAAAGCAATCACGATTGCAATTGAACGTTGTAGGAATGTGAATGTGCTTTTATTGCTGTCTTAAGATCTCTTATACACAAAGCACAAGAGCTTCGCGTCCTCGGCCATTTTGTTCAAGTCACATAACAGTTGTACGATCCTCTTTGCTATCTCTTCCGCTCCATTCCTCATTCTTTCCTCTCGCAACTTCTCTTTTTCTGACTGTCACTGGTAAATACATTTAAAATCCATTTGGTACTCCACGGAAATTCGGAACAAGTTATTTTTTCGAGCGTGAAATCAAGCTAATCCCTGGGTATATCTGAGAATCTTCATTCCCGAATCCCAGCTTTTTTAAGCTCTCGCGTGCCACGTATACGAAACACGTGTATACGTGTACCCATGGAAGCTCTTTTCGAGGCAGATGCACTCCGAAATTAATCGGGAAAGAGAGGGGGCAGCAGGCAGAGAGAGATAGAGGGGGGGGGGGGGGGGCGATGGGGGAATAACCAAGAAGCCACACTGGAGCTTTCGTGGCGAATCACCGAGACAAGAGAAAAATTGATTCCGAAAACTTTCCACAAGATCAAACTTTTCCTCTTCGTTCACATTTTATTTCTGAGTTCAAACACCAAATTACCAATCATTGTTCGTTGAAAAGAGTACAAATTAATTGAAAAAATTCAAGACAAGTCGAAAGAAGACTTTGGAAGGTAAACTTTGAGCAACTGGACCATTATTTCCGGCCACGATCTCAGGACGAGAGCAATTTTGAGTTTTACGATACAAACATCACGTACAGAGTACCCCCTTGACGCTGTAAATCGTATGACCACTCAAATGTATATTTGAATAAACTTACACACATATTTGTGCAGGAATATCGACATCCATATAAATCTCTGTGCAGGTGTATGACAGTTGGTGAGATCGTGGGTGGAATTAACCCCGTTTAGTGTTGTGCTGGGATCGCGTTACGATCGTCATACGGGTTATGCTTATATACTGTACGTAACATGTGCTTCTAATCTCTCGATATATCAAAGTAATAATGGAGACGGGGAAGTTGTCCCGTTTCGAAGGCTGTGTGTTGCGTTAGCAAAACAGCTAGAGACACAGTACACGATGATAACAAGCGTGAGGGAGAAAGAGTAGTATGGGCGAAAGAGAAGGGTGCTGAGGGGGCGAGAAACTGAGAGAGAAAGAAAACGATAAGGATAAATAGATACACACACACACACACAGATACATGTGTATGCGAGAATGTATATTAAGAAAGAGAAGCGTGAAGAAGCACGAAATGTATAATGGCCATGGCTAAATCTGCCATTAAATCCCAACTAAAGCGTTCTGGCCTTGGTTAAAGGAGACTACTCAGCCAGAGGTTCAAGCTGGATATGCTTTGCGAGTCAGCAACCCTCTGGGAGCTTTTACTAGTCTTACCTGTTAACCTAGCTCATCCCCAACCCCAAAACACTCTACGAACTAAAGCGCACCCGGTAATGTTAGCAGCGGGATACACTAGAAGCACTGGTAACCTTCGAGAGCAAAAGGAGAAGTAACCGTCAAGTGACCGAGTCGGTTCCTGTTTTAATGACACTAGAATCCCATCCTTGGTCTCTCCCATTTGCTGAAATCCTAGCTCGACGGATCCCGACTCGTTGGGGCTCTGCAAATCGACTTTCCCCCCTGTTATATAGATTCCTTTCCTTTTCTCATCTTAGCCACTCTCTAGTTTGCATTAATGCTTTCTTCCTACTTAGGCAAACGAGTCGTATGGCCTTGAAATTTCGGGACTTTCGAAAGAGATCATATGAAGTGATTTTGGCTCATGAAGAGAGTCTAAATCGACTAGCGCATCTTTTTACAACGTTTGTTTGGGTTTGTACGTTTGAGAGTCTTTCGTTCTAATCACTGTCAGAACGAGCTGCCAAGTAATAGATGCAACCGTTAGCAGCACCCTATTCCACCAACTTACTCCCAAAATTTATCTTCCAACCCCCATCCTTTGGAATCCTTTGTAAGTTGGTATCGGATGGGCTCCTCGGCGGAGACGGTGAACTCAGTGAGCTCGGCACTCCCTCCTTGATTACAACGTTCATGGCACCAGGACACACACACACACACACACATACTCACCCTTCCATAGATTAAGCTACCCCCTAAGACTTTCACCCCTTCTCGAAACTCGAGTTATTAATCGGCAATTACTCGAGCTCGCTTCGAATATAATCAAATCGTAACACGGGGCTGCGGAGAGACTCCATCTCGAGCTTATCCGTTGAAAGTCATAGGATCGACGATTCAGGGATGATACATAATATCTGCAATATTTAAGAGGTGGAAAGATCGAAAATTTCCAGTATTTTGCGTCAATCTATGGTACCATGGAGATCAGCATTTCCGTTAGCAATTTATTCTGATAGAGTGACTTTAGAACGGTGGTGAGTTCGCCGTTGGGGTAGTTTAGTCAAGGAACCGGGTGAACGTTTCAGAGGGTTCTCCCTCAGTGCGCTGTAATTAGCGACCTATTAGAGCTTCACACTCTCGCCCTCCTCCTTGTTTGAATACTGTTACAGCTTTGCTGCTAACGAGGAACACTTTCAGCCCTCTGCTCATTCCTCTCTCGGATGCCCGAAGTAGTGTCGCAATGACTATATGAGCCTTCATTTACCTTAGTCCGTCCATAGGGTTTGCTTAAAACCTGCCACAATGATGGAATAAGTAGAAAACATGCGCAGTATACGTGATTGGATCAATGATGTTCAAACTGTAATCTGCAATGGCATCATTGCAGAGAACTCTGAATTACATGGCAGGTTGGCAGTGGCTTATTGTTTTGACTTGGATTGAACATGGCTTCCGAAATTCCTCGAAACATGATTGTTTAATAAACGATACTTTGATGAAGTTGTATTTAATTGATCCTCTTTATCCAAAGTTTGCCGTGAGTGTGCAATCTTCACGACGATCCAACGTTCAGGGGAGCGTTACGAAGGGTGGCTTCGCTCCACATCGAACATCAGCCCCCAGGCAGATTCTCTAGACTCCTATCCTTGGTCGACCTGGCGGCAGAGAACCATTTCGCTTTGGTCGGTGGATCGTAACCTCGCTGATTGGTAGTGGCAATCAACGTCCCGTTCTGTTTCCACGCTCGACGTCCATAGCCGTATCCGCTCACCATTAACCTAAACTGTATAGACGCAGATTTGGTAACACTCCGGAAGTGGTTGCTCGTACATCATTGTTGCCAACGGTTGACGTCCTCAAGCGATGGCCCTGACTACTTGACTATGCTAAGTGTTCAACTAGCCTGTCGTTTGTCCATTGATGACGAGGAGAACAAGAAGGCCATTCCAGGTGATTTTAGCCTCCTCATACGATCCCTTGGACTACGAAGCTTTCAATCTGTGGGGAGTTCTGTGCGGCGGACAGTTCAAGCACTTCGTGATCAGTAAGAGGATCCTCTGGATTAGCTGAAGGAGTTTCCGAAGTGTCGGATGTGATCTACTATCGCCCTGCAAGTGGTATCTGGACTTGGCGATACTCGGTCTTATCCAAGTACGACCATCATCGTTAGAATGGGCTTTTCCTTCACTACATATACAGTCATAGTTTCTGTGACTTTTCAGCGGATCTGGAACGAAAGCGAGTCAGGTTTTCACCTCTTGGTTCAGCTTCCTACCAGTGATCCTTAAATCGCTGAGTCCTCATACGAGATCCCGAAGTTTCACCGTGACATAATGGACGTCTTGTTACAACTAGTTTCCCTTGACACATGAGATTTAACCTTTCTAGCATTTTATTATTGGTACTTCCTGGTACGCTGTGTGAACTTTCGAGAACGATATCGACCAGAAATTCTCTAGAGGGTACCTCGAAGTTACCGATATACACGTAAAAGTCAGTATATACATCTTCATTTGATAAAACTCCATGCCACCTAGACAGAAGTTGATTTGAATAGTCAGCTCGTACGAAACCATGCGGATGATTCTGTTCTTTGCTTGAAGTTCTCCCCGTAGGCATTCGGCGTTGGAAACGAGGAGTCGTCCAAGTCATTCAATTTAGGTTTGATCGAGGGTAGAGTTCCACCGAAGGGAGGAAGGATGCCTATAGGATAAACTGAGCCACGTCATCGTGCCTTCCATGTCCCGAGGGTGTCGCTAACGAGGAGGCCTGGTCGTTCTCATCGTGCTATGTTATTGACACCAACACTTCCGCACATCCATTTGCACACTCATGCGGACTAACCTCATCCACATATAGATGGTTGATGTTATATACGCAATCACCTGACCCACTAACAGTCTAGCTGGAAGAAGATGAGTTTGAGCTCGAAGCCTGGTTGTATCCATCAAGAGAAACAGTAGGGATCTTGTCGTTGTGATGCAAGCAGCTAGGGCTTGAGATACGATGATGTGGTAGAGCTTGGGGTTGGTCTGACAGTCATATCACAGTATAGATAGGTACAACGTGAAGATATATGAGGTTCTCTCACTTCCCACGCACGATCTTCTGGAGGTGAGGAAACATCAAATGTGCTAGCGATATGTCAACGATCTAATGCTTCAACCCTTTTGGAGCTAAATCTTACACATGAATTCATTTGTTTCAATGTCAACATTCTGCGCAAGATAATAATCAGCTGTAAAGGCAGCAGTCGGTCCAGTCGCGTAAATGAGTTGATGAAATTTGCTTCCCATCGGGAACTCAAGCCTTTAAACAAAGGGTTGAATGTGACGTGATGGCACTGAACGATGAAAGGTCTTCGGCAAATAGCTGAAGGAGGTTTAATGGACCGGTCCAGGTTTTTTTGTTGCTGTAATATTAAATATTTTGATAATAGTGAGGGTGGTGGAAGAATGAAGCCAAATCAGGCCGAGATGGAGGGTACCGTTAGATCGCCCGAAAAGATACGACGATCGTTCCGTATTGAGCAGCAACGCTTAGCCCAGAAATTTGGTGATGCGGTACGGTGAGTGAAGCATTGAAGCGTGTACGAAAATCAAAATGGATACCAGGACGCTCCGCTCGGCACACTGCGTCTTTGAATTTGCGGGTTTACGAGAAGTTCCAGTTCTGCTACGTGTCACATGGCGCAAAACTTACTAGATTCTAGTTAAGCATATGCATACGTCTGGATACCGAAACAGGGAAAAAAAGAAAGACATCTCAAGATTTTGAAGAGATTAACATTTTTTATTTTCATGTTCAACGGTTAGACGATGCGGCATCTCTGAATATTTATGCATTCGAAGAGGAAGAGGAAAGTATAGTGCGAGAGTTTACTATAGAATTGAAGTTTCGAAGCGGCCTCATTCGCAAACCTCAAATTTTGCTGTTTTCGTCTAACGTCTCTAGATGATGGGAGTTAACTAGTTATAAAGTTGGCGTGTCGTCGGGAAGCCACGACGCGTCACACCGCGGTCTCTTCAGTCTTCCGCGTTTCTCCACCCTCACCTTCGTAAATTGCAGGTGCAGAGGTTCCAATACTTTCACAAAGCATGAAAGCACGAGCGAGAATGAGAGAGAGTCTCGGTGAACGCTGAGCGCTGATTAAATCAGTGATATCTCTCCAGCGACTCTGGTAAAGCTTGCTAAGGTCGCTTGTTGTTGGCCTCACCTAGTAGTAGTTTTCCTTCAAAGTAATTTCCATTCTATTTCCCCCTGTTTTTACATCCCCTTGTGGTTTCCAATTTTTACACACCTTCATTCAGCGCTATGAAGATCCATCACAGTTCCAAAAGTATTATAATTACATTGCATCTTTAATCATTGCATTGGATTACTCACGCTAGCTTGATATGAACTTTGAATATTAACCCGGAAGGGCCATTTTGTGGATCACTGAAAAGTTATCCTAGTCCGAAGTGCAAGAGCAAGTAATGATTTTTTTTTTTTTAAAGGAAGCCTAATTTTTTAGGGATACATCATTGAACTGGAGTTGGATCCTCTTTTCCGCCCGAATTGCTCCTTGAAATAACAAATTCTGCACAGGAAAATGGCAGGATTGAATGGAAGTGTTAAATGTTTGGGTTCGTGCGAATTCCCATGCATGTTCTTATTTCTTAATGCAGCCCGCATACTTTGTATTTTTCTTTTATGCACTTGGAGAACGCAGTCTGTGGCATCACTGGTACGAGACCGGAATGCCGTGTTTCTGTTAACTCGCTTACGCAATTGGGAATGGCGAAACTCGTGACGGGTTGTAGGAGGTGATAGGGGGTAGAATGGAGGGTTAAGAATACCACCCATCTACGACTTGGCGTTGCTGGCAGTAACTTAACAGGATGAGGGTTAGTTAGCACGAGTACGTGTGTGCTCGACGATAATTAGACACGTACGAAGCGAAGCAAACCTGCTGGTTGGATACCATCTCGCTCAAACTAGGCTCGTATGCGTCGGTGAAACTCACGCGTAATTTCAACACCTGTCGGCGTATTTGCATGGGGGTTAAAGTGGCGGAAGACCGTCGAAGCTGAAGCCCAAGTTGGATAAAATTCAGGAGTCTTGCCGGATGAAGAAGCCGCAGAGCGAGTACAGGGTGGAGAATGGGAGGTGAAAGTCGAAGATACGGAATTTACGGAAGTCAGGTGGACTACTTAATCGATCTGAAAGAGCTTCGGCATATTATCAAGCATGAGCACGCTTGCATTTTGAACGGTATACTCGATATGCTTGTACTTGCGGGGTAGAGAAGACAAAGCCAGTGGTGGTTGAGTTGCCGGTAATGCATCTAATTTTCAATCGGTATCATGCAAATCGATATCCGTTTCATATTCAATGAGGCGATTAACGGACAGCTCCCGTTTATTCTCTCGTGCTTGTAGTAGTGAGGCTCACGTATACAAGGGTATACGTTGTGGTATGGTCATTCGGGAGTTCACCCGAATGGTTGCTACACATGGTAACAGATATACACCCAAGGACAACCGACTAAAGTGGTCGATGCTGAGGCCCGCCCTGAACTCCATCGAGGGATCTCAACTCCCTCAACTGCGCATTGCAAAGCAATACGACAGAATGGGGTCTCACCGACCCTCCAATACGGGCTGGAGCGCCGGGGGAAAGAGGGACGAAGCCTCTGGCTTGCCTGCAGCAATGCCCTCGATGTTCCACCAGGTATCAATCCAATACTAGGCCTAGCACTAGCCAGTTGGGCTATTTCCTATTGAAATATTAATCGCAACGATGTTACGAGACTGATGGTTGAGTTGGTCGCTCCGACAATCCATGGAAAGCAACTAACTACCCGAAACATCGCATCACGTCAACTTCATAGCGTGTCCCTTGTACCGAATCCACGGACTCGTTACAACCACTACTCCAATCATGAACCCACCCGGGTCTAGGGCAAGTCACATAAACCGATCACCCGGAGTTTGCAGAGCTAATATTCTATTGATTCGTGGCACAGAGGACTGCAACCGATGTTCAGAGACAATTGCGGAAATCCTAGAATCCTTTTCAGGTGATTCATCATTGCGAATGTGATGTCATTGTTTACGTTGTGTTGAGGACATTAGTCATTCAAAGTAGCTTATCATCAGAGGCCACGATGCTCATGATAAACTTTCTACACTATATTCAATCATCCAATCAAAATCAATATTTTTCAACCTCCCAAGAGGTAACTTTTTTCATTCTCCCAGACAGTGCAAGACATCTAGATAGTAGAAGACAACCAGTTCGTTCCAATTTAGGTAATAAACGAAATCTCTAGCAATTCGATCAGGATTGTCGTTGCCTTTCTCCGGGATCGTTCAATTATCCTCGACATGTCTCGGCCACTTGTAATCTCTTGTAATTAACGACAGCCCGGAGAAGAGAAACGGAGCAAAGAATGAGGGAGGTACGAAGAGACACGGCGTGTGAAAGACGTAAGAACGAGCACGAAGATGGATAAAAATGAACTGCCTCTGAGATATCGCAATCGATATCTGGCCAATAGCCAGTTAAGCGACCCCTTCGCTCGACTCTACCAAATCGTCAAGGCAGAAAAGGAGCTCGACTTTCTTTCGTGACAGAACAAACGATGTAGGTTGCACGTCAGTATCAAAAACTAGGAAAGACGAAATAAAAAAAGAGAGAGAAAATCTTTGACTCTAGAACTTGCCACACAAAGTATTGTTCATGCCATAATCAACCAGGAAATGGAGACCAAGAAAGATTTCATCGTGTTTATTCTCGTCAATGATAGAACGACGAAATCTCTCTTGTTAGTCCTGGGGGTGACTTGCGAAAGCTTTTGGCAAGCTTTTCCCTTTCTCTGGTTTTTTTTGTGCTTACGAAGAATAGTTTGACGGAATTGAATACTTTACAAAGATTTCGTGACATTATCATATCACGTCACTAGAAGGTGCAAGCACGTTCCAGAGGATTCATTGAATCTCCTTGTAACAAGCAACGTTCACGGAATTGGTGGCTGATCTCATTCCGTTCATTACCTCCAAAAGCAACGCTTCAGCTTCTGGACTTGCTGCTGGTCTGCGTAAATAGTATGTGTTCTCACGCTTCTGCACATTTGTGTGTCTGTTGGGGTGTGTGTGGGAGACAGAGACGAAGCGAGAGTCAGAGAGAGAGAGAGATAAACGGAAAGAAGGACATCCATTGCGAATCAGCTTTGACTGGAGGCTACATCGTCAGTGAGTACGAAGCTCCGGGATTACTAGTAAAGGTCGAACGCTCAAAGTGAAGTGAGCGCCAGAGAGAAAGAGATAGAAAGGAACAGATAAAGAGAGCAACGGGTTAATTTGAGTTAATTTACGTAATTAATTGAGGTAATTATTGCACCGGAGTTTCAAAATTACCAATCTGTCTCTTTCATTCCTACAAACTCTCCTGTTCCACTTTCCTCTCCGTGATCTAATTGAATATCCGTGTTTTGAATATGAATTTCACTTTAAAAATCTGAGCTTGAAAAATGTTTACGTCACAGACGCGTTGCTTCAATGATTTCAGTGCGAAAAATCTTGCCGCTTTTTTTTTACTCGAACATGTAGCCAAGCTGAATCATTCTACAAAAATTAGGAGATTCCTATTCGATTTTATTCCCTGTGTTGCCTCGTATGTGGTTTGCAACCCGTACCCAAATCTACTTTGAGCCCGTAAGCACGAAAACAGTGCTCACGTGCGAGATATAAATACGAATAATGTAGGTGAAGTTTGCAAGGCATTTTGGAAATAAATTCTGCAGGATCAGGCCAAACTACCCCCTGGAGTAGTCATCGAACCGGAAAAATAATGAAGATATTCGTAAGTTGAGCACGGATTCCCGTTGTTCTAATGATTAGCCCCCTGAGGGAGGAAGGAGGGAACGCGAGTTTTCGAGTTAATTTTCGTGGAGGATCAACCAAGTCTCTGATTCCCACGATTTTGAATCTGCCGTCGATACAGCTTTTTCTTACTACGAATATTTTCTCAGTTTTCAAACTAACAGGCCTTTCCCATTTTCTCCATATTTGTCGGAATCCTCTCGAGCTTTTTTTCCAATTTTTTTTAAATCGAAAAAATCGTCAATTGATTTATTCTCCTGACGGAATAGTCGAGTGTGATGCAACGTTCGCGCGGGTCGTACAAACCAGCAAAGACTTTTCATTTCTATGATTATTCAGCAGTTTCTCCAACGCTTCTCTGTGAAAGCTTGGAGAATTTTTATTTCATTCTATTTATTTTAGCCATCTATTGCATTAGCAAGTCGAGTTATCGTTGCGAATCAAGTGCACCCTGGCGGTTCGTACAGTAGTCAAGTCCCAATGGAACAAGAGGACAGTATGGAGGCCGTGAACGTTGCTCGAACCACAGAATAGTAAATATAAGTGTATATACATGCAGACAGAGGAGGAATATATATGACAAGTGACTGTAAAGGGGTGGGTTTGGTCCAGGTCCTCGGAGGCCGAAACGTGAACGGTTACGCGCGTGCATGCAGTAAGCGCGTGGTGTTTAACATGCAAATTGGAGAAACTGGGGATTGGCCAGCACAGGAGACAGAGTACAACAGCAACAGTGTGTTATATGGTATACACGTCCGGTCAGTTCCATCCTACGTTGAATATAGTATGCATGAAATATATATGCAAGTATGTATGGGGAATTACAGTCGGAATCAATCTTTCTCGTTATTGAGTAGCTCTGAACATGATTTGCAGTCTCGGAAGAAAAAAAAAGTGTCATATAGTAAAAGATCCACCGAAATTTTATGAATTGCAGCGAAGAGAGAAATTCCTATGAAACTGATGAAATGGATCTGGAGACTGATCGAGTATGGAAGAGAAAAGATTTTTTCTTGTATTTAATTGGGTAAAATTTTCTGAACACGAATTTACGACGAATGCACGAACTTATGATGAAAAATTGTTGCTGTAAACGGAAATTCATTAATGAGGGTCGAAATGACCCATGCGTACGTTAAGGTATTCATGTACGTGCTGCATACGCACATGGGAGGGGATGAAAGGGAAACACCAGTGCATCATATTTCCAAGTCAGACGAGGATCCTAAGAGGGGAGGGTGGTCTGTGACGCAGGATTATATTCCGGATTAGAGAGATGTATATTCTGGGTGGCGTGACGGTTAAGCTTTCGGAGAATATGACCAGAGTGCGCCGTCCCCGCTTTCCATCTGCGCTTCTATGATCCATTTTTCTACGTAATGCCAATTTTAAAACTATCCCCATGTGTTACCCTCAATTTCCAGAGCATTATGAATGCTGGAGCGAGAAATTTCATACACTCTAATAAGTACGAGCCGTGAGGGGGTGGTCCGAAGGGTTTAAGGAATTCTTTCCACCCTCTCTGAGCCATTATTCGAAACATGGCAAGAGGAACGTCAGTTGGATAATTTTTCAGCAGTGTTTTAACGAACCATGAAAATTTTGCTGGTTTTCTATATCGATAAACTAAAATGATGCATTTATAATTTTAATTAGCAGCAATTTGTAATGAGAATGTTCAAATGTCTACCGAACTAAAAAACTCACTGTATATACAGGAATATACTGGCGTATATTTATTCGAATGTACCGGAGTGAATTCAGTATTTTATATAGATGGTATATATGTAGTTCGGAGAGCTTTGCCGGCCACCCGGTGGTCGGATATTCGTGAGTTTTATCGCTCCCCCGACCCCGAAAAATTTGGATGTTTTCTATCTCGTCTCTCCTTTCTTTTGCCTCTCTCTCTCTCTATCTCTATTTTTCGCTCTTGTATACGAGACTAGACGAAATTCGATTCTCTGGCTCGCTTCGCTATTTCTCCACCCTTGGATTGTATAAGGGGGTGTATAAAAAGCTTTACTGGCTACGATCCGGCGCACGTGTTGCACACTGCTTCTCCTACAGCTACTGGCGTGAAAGCTTTTTTTCTTTGCCTTCCTCTCTTACTTTATTTTGTTTTCTCACTTTATTTTTTCCTTTCAACTGGTCTCGTCCCATTTCCTCTGTATTCGCTTTTACTGCATCGTTTCAACGACTACATTTATTTCTTCCTCTCTCTCTCTCGCTCGCGAAAATGTTTTTGCAGTCTAGACAAAAGGATCTCGATGATTTGCACGTATCTGACATTCACTCTGTCGACTGCCAATTTATCTTAGCGTAAATGTGTCAGAGAATGTAGGAAATTTTTACAACTCGTTTTTTTTCGGTATACATTTCCTATTCTTCTCAGGTTTATTCCACTCGATCAATATTGAAAACTTTCAATACCTTGAACTTGCGTCCATGCTCCTGTTCAGCGCTGTAACTTTTGTCGCGACTGTCTTCTTCGCAGAGAGCGACGAACATAAAGTTTGAAAAAGGGTTCAATTGCTCGTCGCAGGAAGGTTGATGGCTTTATTATAACGTGACCGCAAGAGAAAGAAAAATGTATTTGTAAGCATGGCATTTGAATGCGAAATTGAAATGGAGGAAACATGAGACGTAGATCGCGTTGCACATCGTGTGCGAGAATCAAGAATAGACGTGCTAAATGTGGGTGAACACTTGTAGCAAGAAATATATTGAGAGAACGAGTCGAAACACCAGGATCATAATAAAGAGAGGAAAAAATAATAACAATAATGAAGCACGAGAAAGATGGGGAAAAGGGGATGAGTTCGTGGGCATGGTTTGGAGTAGCAATAACTCGGAGATTAAAACAGAATTAAAAAGTGTGTTGAATGCATATCTGTGTCAAGAGCTTTGAGAGTGAGACGGAAGGGCTTACAGTGCTTCTGCTGGCTCGACGTTTCTTTGGCTAGGGGTGGAAGTGAGCGGGAGTGTGGCTGGCTGATGGGAATTCTCGTTGCGCGAGTGGAACAGAGCCCGCAAGAGGAAAAAGGACGAGGAGGTTAAAATACAGACCGAGAGAGTGGGAGAGACAGAGAGAAACCGATGGAATAAATAAAAAGAGGGAATGAGGGAGAAAAACAAAAAAGGACGCTTGTGGGTGAGAGCCAGAGGTCTCGCCACGATGAAAAACGAGGGTAAACATGCCCCCTGTTGAGATCGAGTGCGCAGCCGAGCTGTGACTGCGATTCTACAGACTTTATACCAGTTTCAACCTCCTTCATTCCCTCTCCCTCCCTCCTTTTCTCTCCCCATCCCTCTCTCTCTCTCTCTCTCTCGTGCTCGGGATTTTCAATTTCTCTCCGCATCTTTTTTCCTTCTCGTTTTCTCTCATCCATCGATCGTGGTGGCTTCCCGAGTTTTTTTTTCTCTCGCCAGGAGTAGAACGCAGCGGGACTTGCTGAAGGGGGAGAAAAATGAATCGCAATAGGGTGGAAAGTATCGGCAGCGTGTCTCATCTAGTGTAATAATCATTCCAGTTCGGAAAAGCGAAGAAATCAGAGAAAAAAGAACCAAAGATAAAGCAAAACAGAGCCCCAGACTTGCGGGGTGGAGGGAAATCGGGCAAAGATTACAAAAGCCCGGAATAAGTTTCCAGATTATTGATTCCAAGCTTATCGCTCGAAGCGCCGAATACCGCACACTGAATCCAGTAATAAAAATCATTTGGAATACCCCAAAGTATTTGTTCACATCGGATTGTCGAAACTCTTTTTATAACTGTTGCGCAAGTAATTTTCTTTTTTCACCTCCAAGTTTGAACATGCCATTTAGTTCCTTCTTCCTCAGTATTTTGTCTTGCTTTATTACACAGATTTTCAGAGTGACGGCGAGGATGGCCAAGGGAGATACAACAAGCAAGAGAACGGAGAAAGGGCAGTCGGGATTACACTGCCCTCTTAATAAGGGCAAACAAAGCCCAAACCCTTGCAAACAACTCCACCTTCTCCATTTTTCAGATGTTTTTTTTTTAATCCAGACAAAATGACACTTGTCATGATCCACTTTAACTGCTTTGACGATTCTTTTATTTTAGGAATAGCAGAAAAATTCTTAAGGGTCAACGAAAAGTTGACTAATTATGTAAATTCAGGATGCAAGCCTGGATGATGAGAATATTTTCTATTGATCAAGCAGTTCAACTTTTTTCTGCCCATCGACAAACGTACGTTCGAAATGAAAGGAAATTGTTTAAATTTTTTCGCTCCAACTTTTCTTAAGTGTATGGGAAAAATGGAATTTCATCTGCTATTTATCGCGAGTTCAATTAGTTATTGCTTCATATTAAATAGCCCGGTAGGATCGATGCGAAATGAAGAGCAAAATCAACTGCGAGAGATTTTAGGGGTTGGACGGTATTTGCTCGCTAGACGGACCGGCACACAATATCCCCTTCGACTGGTAAAACGCCGAGAGTATTGCAAATGACAGCTGGCTGTTCATTATTCCAGGATTACCGGGGTGAGCGTAGATAGCACGCGAGGGTCGAGTCGAGTTCATGATGACTATTTTTCCATACATATACACTAGTCAAGGAATATACCTATGGAGAATCCCCTCCGAATACACGTGATTCTTAACCCATACCAATTTAGACAACGATGCTTTTTATTTATTTTCTTTCACAACATCAAGAATCTTTTTTTTTTCTTGCCAAACTAGGATTCGATGGCAAGTTTTTTATTTGAATGAATCTGAATATGTTTAAAAATTTTCTGATTTTTTTTCATCATTGCAATCACTTTTTAATTGGCTCTGAACTTTTTGCAATCATGATTGATTTGTAACGATGGAAAAATATCGAATACGAAGAGAGTGAGAATGAAAGATATAAAGCGATTGTTTTTTTTTTTACTTCATGATTCGGGTTAAACGAAGGAAAGGTAAAAAATGATTTTTTTTTTGGGTAAAGGCCACGCTCTCATTAGGCTCCACGAGAATTCAAGCCCTCTTTACGGTAAATACTTTATAACGTGTCGTCATAATTCCCTTGAACACGAAATAGTCTCATTTGCCAGAGTCCTTAATATTTTTTTCGAACTTAATGAAAAGAAACGATAGAAGGGTTCCGTTTGGGGTTGAAGGTTGTTAATCTCTTACGAAATAATATTCTTCGAGATTATTCCGAACACGTTTCGAAGAGATCAAGATCGGTTTATTGTGCGTTCACACACAAGCTGTCCTTCGCGTTAGAATTTTTGACGTAATGCTTGTATTCTTATGGATTTTTAACGTCTGTTTATGCGTAGCTATGCGAGTGAACAAGTTCTTCGTCAAATTGAGGTTTGGGGAGTGTGCGTGACCAAAACTCGTGTGTTGCTCAATTTGGACGAGGGTGCGTGTACGAATACCCGATCGAATGGGCGCTTTGACTGATTACTTTGTCGGTTGATATACCGGTTCGTTATCGTTCCATATTATAGCAAGCTAGTAGAATAGGTCACCTTGGATTATCAAAGCAGGGATTTTTGGTATTTGTCCTCTTTGCAAATCATCATTCTGACTCCACACTTGTTCATCGAAGCTTTTGGAGTTAATTTCCAATCAGTAAAGACACGGTGAATATTTAATTTCAAGATGCGCATGATTTTTTTTCAATCCTGCGCAGAAAAATCCATGACGTTGACTTCAGTGATCTACGAGGTTGCGAGGTAATCTCAGGGTTTGTTTCATGGCTGCATCGGACGTTGGAATGCGAAAGGACAGCCAAGGTGCTACGTAGAACTAAAGAGAGAGAGACTATTGCGAGAGTCAATGGTACACAAGAGGTAAATTAAATTTGGTTAATAATTTACGAGTTGAAGGTACGAAGTTTGGAAAGGAGGGACGAGGAAGTGGGGAAGGATTGCGTGGATGAAGGGAAGGAGAGAGAGAGAGAGAGGGGGAGGGAAGAACCTTTGGAGGTTTGGTCTCGTTAAGTTTGTGTTAGAAGATAATGAATATTCATTAATGGCTACAAGTAGGGAGTGTGTCAGAACACGTGTGTTGAGAAATCTGGGTAGGTATAAAATGGCCACACAACGTGGAGGAGCTTGCTCGAGTTGATATTTTGAAGCTGCGGAGAAATTGCAGTCAGAATAGGGTGGGACGTATGAGGGTTTGAGAAAGCTTTAAAGCTCGACTGCAGAGGCAGCGAGGGGAATGGAGCGAGCTCGAGGATGCAATGGGGAATGAGCAGACAAGTAATCCCCTGAGGCATTCCTTGACAGCGAGAAGCGTTGACCAACCCTGGGCGCTGTAATATAACGCGAAACAACCAGGGGCTGTTAAATGAAGACCGGTACAACTCTGGACCATTTACCTTCCAATGTTCGTAATCGCCTCTGTGATGCCATATAGTCGCGCCGCGTATATTTGCTCTTTGTAAGCGGTAGTAATAATCGTTATCGATACTCCAATGGTCTTGATCAAACCAGCCCTGGTCAGTTGCGTCCTGCTGCAAGTCATTGAGGATGATTACGTCAACGGTGTGCACGAATTCGTTTCCTGGCCCTCATTTTATTAGTTTCCCTCAAAATCCATCCTTTTTTTTTCTTTTCGCCTTCATTCGGGTAAATCTTTCCGTTCGATCGAAATTCTTGGGTCTTTGCATGATTACGTAAAGATGTTTGAAGATAAAAAGTCATTAGTGTACCGAACACGAGGCTCGGTCAATGAATTTGGTTTCAATATCGATCCAGACGCAACTCACCGAGTTTTTATGTGAATTTTCAACTGCATGTCGATCTTTAGCTCAATTTCGGTCATGCAAATACGCCTGCGGTGGGTATATTGAATAGGAAACTTTGTGTAGCTCATGTAGCGGTCTCTTGAGTTCTCATTACGCTTTCCAATCCAGGTTTCGCGTAGACTTGACTCAAGCAGATGAATGCCGAACGTTTACTTACCAAGAATATCATTTACGAGATACATGAATAAGCGGAAAATCGCATAGGTTGGTCCGATGAACTTTTAACATTCATATCATGTGTGTCGTCTTCGGAGTCTCGAAATAACGAGCAAAACGACCACAAACTTAGTTGCCAAACTGAAAAATAATCCATACCGTCCGGAAATAGTGGGTGAGGGACACAGGTGGTCAATAAACTCGTGAATTGCCAACCATCTTTCCCTTCTAGCAATGATTACAATCTTGGAAAAGCATCAAACCGTGTATTAAACCAGATGGAGATAGAGTAAGATTGAACTTCTTGGATTTGAAGGCTATAACCGGAACAACCGGGAACCAGCTTCAAAAGCAGTCTGGGCGCTCATGGATTACGTCAAACCGTCGAGCCATGAGGGAGACGCCATTTCTCTCACTCTCTCTCTCTCTCTCTATCTCTCTCTCTCTATCTCTCTCGCTCTCTATTACTCTTCGCTGACGTACCATCAGGCGTCGAGAAGTTTGCAACGGTTGGTGAGCGAAATGGAAAGCTCTCGGAGCTTTCGAAATGCTTGGCTTTCTCGTTCGTGTGCGAGTGGGAAACGCGACGAGACTTTGCGAGATTCTCCGTGTCCTTCCCGATGTGCTTCTGCATTGGCAAAGCATTTACGCTCCAAACTCTCACCCCTTTCCATCCCTTAGTTTCTATCTCTTGTCCGTCGTGGTAATCGCACCAGTGACGTAGAAAACGCAGTCAAGTGCCACTGTCAAAGATTCCTCTCCGCGCTTTCCTCTTGTGCCGGTGCGCACTGGTTGCCCTAAAGCAGCTCGGTGCATCGGACTTGGATTCAAACCAGTCGTCGCAAACGCTTCCGGGTTGAAAACTTCTGGAATTTCCACGTTTGCGAATTGTAAAAATGGACGTTTCCAGGTCATTGTGTTATTTTCCACCTTGCGCACCGATTCGAGACTACTAAATTAGTGCAATTATAGGTTTAGGATGATTGACGTTATCAAAACTCCTGGGGCAGGGTTTCCGATAGAAAAATAAACGACCAGAAGATTTTCCTTTGTCCATTCAAGTTTTAGGCGCTCTCTCCGCATCCAATAACCGATCTAAGCTCTCCTCCTGCTTATATACCCCATTTTGCATAGTATAAAGAAGTCCTCGCACAGAAAAAGGACTGGGAAGCTCTTTTGCCAAGCGAAGCTTGCATAATTCGTCTTGGAAGATTCGTTCCTCTGCAATTCTTTTTCTCTCTTTTCATCTCCGAGCCAAACATACGGGAGCATCGATACCTTGCCATCTTTTTCTTCCGACAAAAGCGGACAGAGAGGCGCTCATTCAAGTGAAAATCATAAGACGGTCTCCCGTATTTGGCATCGGAGAGACGAACGTTGTTCTATAAGTTGCATCGTAAAGAAATTCCCAGCTGAGTGGAAATTTTTTATTTATTTTTTTTCGAGAAAACGAGTTGCCATTCAGTCGTAACAACATTCACTCGGCCCCATTGTAAACACAATCAAAAATTGAATCAAGGATTGAATTTTATCAACTTCTATCGCAAGTCAAATCCTATTGATCCACGTACCAGAAAACTCCTTCCATTTTCGAGTCACTTTTTAGTGGCTGTAATTTTTTGATTCGCTTGTAAGATCAGTCCACGACGGAATCAGAATCCTCCCTAGAAATAAGTCTTGCGTGCAACCCTCATTGCAGCAAATCGAATGTGTGAGTGAGTCAGAAGCGGCGAGAGCGATAAAAATCACTCGGAACGATTGTCCATAAAGGGGGCCTTGGTGTAGTGGCGGAATCGATGGAGGCAAATATAGGGGTTGTAATATATATACATATATATACGCGTGTATATAGCAAGCAGAGTCTGAATCCTGTCTGTATATGGCGAGCTGCAAAGCGTAAGATATCGGGGCGTCTTCGATGCACCAGTAGTTTGAGAAGACCGGAAGCTCCAAGGAGAAACGAGGAGGAGAGAACGAAGCAAAAAGGGAAAAAAAATCCGCTCTTAGTGTGGAAATTGTGAGTGAGTGAGGAAAACGTCTAGGGGATGTCGATTCTGTAGGGGATGAGATTGGTTATGTGTATAGTGTTGAGAATGCTTTCAAATGGATTTCTAATAGTACCGAGAGATGGAAAGAGGAATAACGAGTAGAATGAAAATGTTGGAAATAAAAGTTAGAGCGAACAAACAGAATGATGTTCGCGGAAAAATATATCGTTAAGGGGGAATCATTGAGGCTTTAAGGACCAACATCGCACAAATTATCGTCCGCCAGGCCCTCCGTAATATTGTTGAAAGTAAAATTTAGCTAGGGGTTTATTAAACCGAGTGCAAAGTTGGTACACAGAAGAAAGTGGCGTAACGCATGAATCAAGACAGGGAACCGAATCGTAGAGAGAGAGACAGCTGACGAAAATCGTACCCAGTTGTGCCAACCACGAGAAAAAAAATATATGTATATAGAATTGGAGATGACGACCAGTGCTTATTCGAACGTGAGGGAGTGAGAGGCAAAATGGGAGGGAAAGAGAAGCATACGGAACTGGATGTTGGCAGATCTGCTACGGCTCCTGGATGAGGGTGGTATTGGATGTCACCGCAAGAGAGATTACATGGCTTCTCTCAAAGAGCCCGACCTCGCGCTTCGGCATACTCGTATTTCGCGTTTCACTCTGTTTTCCTCTCCCTCTGCCTTCCTGATTTCCACCCTTTCTTTCTCTCTCTCGATCATTCTCCAACGACGTTCTATGTAATAGGGAATCGTTGTCTCCTTGTTTCTTCCCGATGTCTTTCCACGTTTCATTCAATTTTTGTCTTTTGATTGAGAAATACAATCGGCCCCAAAATTGAGTTGACACGTTGAAAAACTTCTATTTTCCATTTTTCTAGAGCATCGTTCCTCACTGATAATTGACAGCCAAAAAAAACTGCCAAATACCCCTGAAATTGCCTTCAGGCGGACAAGTTCCGGCGAAGGATTGTTGCGACTCTGCCACGGGGGAGGATAGTCCATCCAGCCATTGTGTTGATCCTACTCGGTGAATATCGGATATCGGGGAAAAGTTGAAACGTGAAACAGAGGAAAAACTATAAGAAATATGGGAGGGGAGGTTGAAAGCCCGATTATCGGCTGGCCAGACGCTTCTAGGATAGCTGCAACGTCAGTTATAAAGACTCACGGTGACGATGGAGAACGCTTATCGAGAGACTTGCCATTCAAGTATCTCTTCACACAGGCAAGTTTGAATGGATCGAGATGTGGCTTGAAATACTATACCAATAGTGTGTTCAAGTCCAGCAAGGCCGTATCACAAGGCGCTGAGAAGATTTTCGATGAGGGAGGATGAGACGGATTGACAAATAAACATGGAAAAAATAATGACAAGGGAGACTTGAGCAGAATGGGGCACGATGAAAACGAAAACATTTAAAGAGGGTCGTCCTCGTGGACGGAAAAATGATATATTTTACAGTAGTAACTCGATATTTCATTCATCCCAGGTCCTGCATGAAGTTGTGGTCGGGACGTATACATTATGCGCTTTGCAAAGCTTAACGAGTAGAATCCGAGCCACCCGCGTCTTCAGGGTGGGTCCATCGAAAGAAAGCGTTACGGAGTATGTATGGGAAAAAAAATCGTCGTCATCGAGGAAACTTGAAAAATTCACTTGCTTTCCGCAACGGTCGGTCAATTATTGCTGTTTAAATTATCTTGTCGGAGATTAATGATCGAAGAAAAAACTGGTGGGCATTCATGTAGATGAAAGTTTCAAAAGAATTGAAAAATTCGAGAAGGTTTTGAAGAAATTGCATTTTTTCAATAAATGAATTGACGCAGGATTCACGGTGATGATGTCTTTGATTAATTATGAATTCATTGAAAGAGAAATTCGGATGTTTGCGTGGAGAAATTAATTCTCGACTTTGGAGAGATTGAAATAAATTGGTTCGAAGTTGAAAATCCTGCACGTAAAAAGTTTCTTTTACACGTTTTTATTATCGTGAAAACGTCTTTTTCTTGGCAAGCGTTGCACACGAACGCACACGAAGGGAATTTATTTTTCTTTCGAGATGTTATATTTCGTGGCTTGGCTCATCCTTTCGATCTTGTTCAACGCTTTATATCGCTTCTTTCGTCTCCTCGATTCGTTGTTATGCGTGGCATGATTGGCTGTGGGACCCCCGAGGACGTTTCGAAAGTTATGGTTCCCCAGACCAAGGGTGAAAAAGAGCCAGAGCAAGAGAAAAAAAGTTGCCCTCGCCCATACAGCGATAAGGGGCTTTTTCTCTTCTTTGCCAAGCCGTTCTTCAACATTTTTTTCTCTATCCAGGCTGGTTTTTTCAAGATTCGCTCGATTTTTCAGGTTCGTAGTATTTTTCAAAATAATTTTCCTATCACCACGACAGGATGAGAAAATATGATAACGAATCACTCACCTCTGTGCCTGCTAGTCTGTTTGTCGAACATCAGCATCGCATCTTCGATCTGTAACCAGAAAAAAAAAACACACAAATATTATTATAAATGCATTTTTCACGAAAGGCAAGCAAAACTATTCGTAAGGACGATCCGACCACAATCATATTCAGTGCAGGATTTGATTTTACATTAATGATCATCAGACTTGAGACTCCCTGTATATAAACACTCGTAGAAATTAGAAGCCCTCAAACAACAACAAATGGAAAGGATCGGCTGAGGTGTGTAGTCGAAACTGCAAGAATAAATACTTGTAGTCTTTTTGTGGAATGAGGGAGATAAGTGACGTTGGAACGACGTTAAATTTGCCTGGAATGTGTGTGTATGCCTGTATGTGCGTAGCTCGAGCGAGTCAACCTGGAAAAGATAGCCCCACGAGAATCGAGAGCTATTTGGGACTTCCAACGTAATTTCCTCGACAGCTAGGAGGAAATCCAGGCGGTCGGTGAGACAGAGCGAAAGGGCGGGATTTCTGCTTTCACACTACGTTTGCAAGTTCTCCCACAGGCAGCCATGTTTGGATATCGTTAACCGTTCTCGCCGACTTCTCGCATCTCCTTGAACCATCCCAAGACAGTGTAAAACGTTGGCAAATCTCGAGCTGTTGCTCTTATTTTATAGCTGAGTATGATTTTCTAGACGTTGCAAGATAAAAAGTCTCGGAAAAAAATGAGTGCCCGGATAACGCTTTTCACGTTATCGATGCCATTCCGATAGCGACTAATAAGTGCGGCATTCACCGTTTTCGCGGACATGTCAACATCATTTGTCTGAAGAAGAATTTTCTTGATTTATTAAAGTAACTCGAACGGTTTGATTGATCGTAACTGTCGTGGATAAATCTCGCTATACGAATCATTTCGTTGCTCACGTAATTGATTACTCCGATAATATTTTGCTGTGGATTTTTTGGAGCGAGCATAAAAACCATTTACATAAACATTAATGCTCCACAAAATTAATCTCTCTCTCAGTGAACTTTGTCAGAGCTCTCAAAAAATGTTGTTGCAGAGTATTGAAAAAAAGAAATGGCAGAAGAGACGGAATGAGCTTTTAATGAAAACATAAGAGGTGACATGGCGTGAGGTTAGACAAAGAAAGAGAGAACAGCATTTTCTTGAGCTTTTTTCAATGCCCTCGCTCTCTTGCTCACCATTACCGACCCCTTTCATTATTCTTCGGATTTTACCTTTGTTGTGATTCCTTCTTCAATCTCCCTTTCTCCATCCACATTTCTACATAACTCTACTTCCCATCCCTTCATTTCTCTTTTTCTGTGTATAGACCTCGAGCAGTTAAATCAAAGTCTTAGCATTTTGTTTGATGCGCGATGCTTTGTCCTATTCCTTCTCCACTTTTATTTCTTGTTTCGCAGAATGGCGAGAGCAAGCGTGGGAGAGAGCAAGAGAGAGCTTAGCATTTCGACTTACGAGTCGTGAGCGACTAACGTTTCGTGCATTTTCTGGGGTTTCAGGGATTGCAACCATAATCGTGGTTGTTTCCAACGATGAAATAGCGTTCTGGCTGACAAAAAGCAACTTGCAAGCTTTCTTTTAATTTTTTTTTTTTCCATGTAACTTTTATCTCCAACCTGTCCGACGTGCCGTCGGGTTTCCGTGTTGACTTACAAATTTCTTCTCTACTGCAAAGCCTCCTCTTTCGAATCCGAGACAAAACTCTCCTCTGTTAATATTTATTTCCCGGTTTGCCTCATTTTCAAGAGTACTCCACGCCTCATTAGTCTTTATAATCAAAAACTTTACGCGGTCACGAGTACGCAACTCAAATGTAGGAAAAGTACTAAATTTGTAGAAATTTCCGAGCGAAGTACGCAATTTTGTAGGATCGATTTTCTTGTGTTCTGGACCTTTCTCATCTTCAATTGCACTCATTGTCAGAAAGATGTCTCAGAGATGGTGCGACCCACGAATTGTAAATAATTGAATGATGTAATTTATTTTCTTCTAAAAAAGAGTTTGGATAAGCGAAAGGCTCGGAGCTAAGTGTCCGGGTCATGAAGTATTTGAGATTTCTTTTTTTTTAGACCACTCCTGTTAGTTTCGTGAGTTTCAGCGAATGGAAATGCTGCCACGAATAATTAATAGATTTATAGAAAAAACGTAATAAACAATTAACAAGAAATTATTTTTCTCACTTTGTTTGTACGATTTGCTTCTGGAAAATGTTTCCATCTCTACGGTTTTCAAGCATGCTTGCTAGACGAAAGAATTACCACCACGAGTCGTATTGTTCCTTGCGAAAAGTAGAATCTCGCGATGTTCCTCCCCAGGGTGCCCTCAAAAAGTATATGGCGGGAATTGCCTTAGGAGTACAACCTTATTACGAGTTCGATTCTAGTTGTTGTTACAACTCTCCCTGGACCGGCATAAAAATTGCTAAGGGAAGATGAGCTCAACTATTTTATTACCGCGTGTGTTCCGGCCTGTGTAAGCTCGAGAGATTCGGTGAGAAATATATCGAAAATCCTGTTCAATGGCTTGAAACAATCGACTCGTGCATTTCTCGCGAATTTTGTTTTTGTCGCGAAAAGAAATGGAAAAATTGTAAGTCGTTCATAACTTTTCGGTTTATCAGGCATGAGCTGGCAAAAAAAAAAACGAATCTGCGGGGACCTTTGGTTGGGGAGAAAAACTGGGTCACGAAAAGCCGACTGATACGAGAGTAATGGTATTCCGAGAGGGTACGCGTCTAGCGTATTTGGAGGGGTGCGTGGGTTCTCGAAGGAATTCTCAAAGATTCCAGGCACGACAAAAAAAAATTTATATATATGTAATAAATCCAGGGAAAACTACCCTCTCCATATTCCTGAAACGTACTCGGCGAGAATTCGTTCAATCGATTGCTTCACGAGCGTAACAATTATTACAGATGATTTACGGAGCACAGGGAGAATTCGCCAATAGGCAATTACCCTTGAATCTCGAAAAAAAATAAATAAAAAAAAATCAGCCTCTCAATAACGACCATTTGAAACTACGCTGGGAGGTAATAAATGACGTACGATAAATTCTGCGTCGTATTCCTATCGGAAAATTGTTTTCAAAAAATACCAGTGTTTCCTTTTTTTTTTACATCGACGCCATTTTTTTAATCCCACGTTTTTTTTTTCACGTCGATTCAGCTAACGACGAGACTCGCTTTGCCTCGCAAATTCACTTTTTCCCCGAGTGTGTGTTCCCAACTGCTCGTTACGGGCTGTTTCTACTGCGAAGAGTTTCCAGGCAAAAAATTGGTGACGATGAACACACACACAGACATTCAGGAGCTTTCCAGAAATAGTCTTCTAACCTGAATATTCATAGAGGTATTCCCCTTGTAGAAAAAGAGGACGAAAAAGGCTTCTCGTGATAGTCTCTCGTACCCAATGAATATATGCATTTTTTTTTTTTTAATTATTAATTGACAGAGTCATACAAAAAAATTGTATTTGTTGTTTGAAGATCGATCGGAATAGAATTCTAATGAATACGAGTAATTACTGCGCATAGGGAAATTGCGAAAATCGTGATTGTGTCATCAATTTTTTCCTTTTGGAAAGATGGAAAAGAAATGGTGATGAATTGTGGAAAAATCTTGAGATGTTAGAGTCGTTTTCGGAGTTTCTCTCAAAAATATGAGCATTGTATGAAACTGTCTTGAAAATAAATGTTTCGGAATGACAAGTCAAATATTGAAAGTTGTAATGCAGTATGGCACCTGGAAATATCTATCCAGCTGTTTGATTTCATGTTCGTACGAATATGGCGGAGAAAGAAAGAAAAATTGAGGAAAGACGGAGAGTGAATATATGTCGGAGTAAGGGGTGAACGAGCTTGTACGTATTCTCATTCAATATTGAATAACTGCTCGCACACTAGAATGAAAAATACCACTGGCCTTGTGGTGGGAACAAGAAAAAAAAAACATTGTCAAAGAATCGCAATTTGATTCTGTCATTTCTGGTGCGAAATTCTTTCCGCGGGTGCGAATAGGGGATGAAAAAGTTCAAAACGTTTCTTCGTAATTGACAAAGTATTCAGCACTATTGACAACCGGAAAAATAAGAATTTTCAACGTCAGAAAAGCGATGACCTACAACACAGTGACTATTTTCAGGTTCAAAATATATTGGAACTCTGAAAAACTCCTTTAAAAAAAATCGTTGTGTTCGCTCTTGATATGTCTATCTGTGTGATATTTGAGTTTGACCTTTTAACCTTTGGACTTTTGAAATAGACGAATGACACATAAAACCATAAATAAATGAACTGAAAAACTCGCGTCATCCTCATAAAATTTGTAGTGGGAAAGTTAATGAGATTAGCAGTTAAAAAAAAATGGAATAGAGAAGCGAAATGGTATAAAACGAGTGACGATCGTTGCGTAAATTAATGAAACAAAGCGTTTAAATGAATCGAGTAAACAGGATGAATAAAATGGAATACAATAGATTGGAGATTTATCATGAAAAAGGATAAAGAAATATATACCAGTCAATTCAATGCTTATCCATGATAAATAAGTTTGAGAACAGACTGGTGTTGCTTTCGATATAAATTGCTGGAAAAGTCTCTCCGACCCTTTTTCCGTATTGGGAATAGAGAGGATATGTCTTGTTCTCTCTTTCTAGCCATTGAGAGCCAGGCACATTTTATCTGTTTTCCTACTTTTCCTCGTAGCCAGAGTGAGAGAAAGACGAAGTAGGAGGAAGAAAAATAAAAATAGAGCAAAGTGCATATCTATGTATTTTCTTGTGTATTCTCCACATCCACTTGAGGGTGCATGAGGATCGACTGGCTCCAGCTGCATCAGCATCGGCACACCAGTCGTCGATCTATCGCGAGAAAGAGACCAGAGAGAAACTTCGGATAAGAAGGAAAGAGTGCTTGATGTGTTACTGTGAAAATTTCATACGATCTAATAGTAAACTACCAACCGAGCTATAGCTACTCTCCAAAATATCGATCCTCGCATAACTTTTGAATAAGATACGAAGGAGAGATACTGAAAAATTGCAACGAACCCATTGCAACGGTTTTTCATGTTGTCTGGCATCGCAAATTATCACTGATAATTTTTTAGAGTAAAGTGACACCGCGAAACAGCTTCATAGTTTCGAACTGTATATTTTATTCAAATGTTGAGTAAATTGTGAAAATCGACCATGAATTTCTGTAGATTGTTCCGTGTTGCCGCTTCAGTGAAATGCAATTTGATCTGATGATCCTAATGTCATATAGTTTACGTACAACGTAATATGACAATATGGGGGGTGGTTTATTTACAGAGGACAATTGGAGGCCCATTTGTGAAACGCGACCCTGTCCTTTTTACGCCCTCCATCTCTTTATCCCGCTATCTCTGCCCTTCGACCTTCCTTTCGAGCGATCTCAGAAGTCTCCTCTCTATATCTCTCTCTTTCTCCCTCGCGCCTTATCAAAACCCTCGCTTTACTGTACAAATACAATCTACATGTATATATAGAAAAATCGTGGCTTGAATTTTTGTCAACGAAAGAGGAACGTAACAGTTTCGTGATACGTATCTCTAGCCGGCTGGTGCCAGGTACGTCGAGGTATCGAGAAAACACGACATCGCAACATTCGCATAACTAAATCGTATATCTTTTTTTTTTTTATTCTTTTTTTCTTTTTTCCTACTCATTTTATTCCTCCGGTGATATCGCTCGTTGGATATTTATAATTTTTTGTCCTCCACGTACTATGAAGTTGAGCCATCGATTTTTTCCTCGTACTTTCGTACGCCGGGAAACGGAAATCGGTGCTTCGACGAAATCTCCTGAACAATTCGATTGTTCAAATCAAATAATAGTTGCACACGTTGGAATTCGTGCAAGTGTTGATTTGTTTCATTAAGTTTGTACGAATACGACCGAGAACTTGAATCAATAATTGAAACAATTATTCTATTATTAAAAATACCCGGAAATGCTAATCTTTGCACGAAAAGTTTTTATTTCTCAGTATTTTTATCAGTTATTTAGTTCTCTTTAAATAATAACAATATTAATAATTATAATGTCGATATTTAACCGATGCGCTAATATGTTAGGGAGGGAATGAGAAAAAGAGGGGAAAAATGATGAAAAAAGTGACTACCTGCTGCTGCTGCTGGTTGTACAGGTATCATTTCAAGATTTACGTTATCGGATATCGTTTTCCGATTGGTTGGGGAAACGGCTTAACGACCGATGTGAGGGTAAATGGGAATTTGTCAGGTGGGTTTTTCCCGAGCCAGTTCTGAATTACATACACCTTTATCTCTATTTCTTTCTCGCATTTCACCGGTTCTCCTAGAACCATCTCTCAATTCGCAATATTTTTTCTCGACAATTCTATCCCAGCTTCATCCCTTAGAATCGAGTCTCGATGAGAAATTCCTATCTTGAATCAACCCCACACTTTCGGTCCCAAGGGTTGTAAGATGCTTTACGATGTTTTGACGATCTCACGATGCAAACAGTAGGACACGAAAAAAAAAAAGTAAAAACATAAAAGTTCTTCGTCCAAGTTAAACTCGGTGGGAGCGAAAGCAATCTCTTTTCCTCTGTGTTCTGCTGGGATGACTTAAATGAAAAATAAATAAATAAAAGTTTTTAATTGAAAAATCTATCGCATCTCTTGCACGAGAACGATCTTTTCGCATTCGTTTCAAAGTTCGGGGTGGAATTGTCATTAAGTAAATAATGTACCACACTTCTCTATGACGTCTCTCACGCGAGGTCCTTCCCTCGACTCGATAATTAACGAGGACTCCGTATCGTTTACATCATCAATTTTGGAACAACCCTTCTCGTTCAATTACTCTTCTCACTTCTGTTGAGTGACACAATTCACACTTCAGTGCCTCGTAATATGTTATTCCTATCGTTGAGGGGTCGAAAACTTGATTTCTTTTCTCGTTCACGCAAGGGTAGACTCTTTTCTGCACTGATTATAGCTGCATACATAGCACCGCGAAGCATCAAGGTGCGACTGCAAAAAAGTCATACCACGCCACGACATCGCTTTGCTTGTGATTTCTGTATATCTTTCATTGATTCAACGAAACTCACGCGATCCTTCCAGATCGATTCATTCACGACCATGATAATTTTTAATTTTTCGTTCTTTCATGAACGAAATTATTTTAAAAAATTAAACTGATCTAAAATTATCGACTCCGTTTTTTTTTTCAGGTTGTTAAAATTCTCGTTGATTGCAGTTTTGTAATTAGAAAAAGCTCCATCCATCCAGAAACGGTGAAAGCTTTAGAAACTTAAATTGGAGTTGAAAATTGCATAAAATATTGGCCGTAAATGGAGGCTTCGAGGATGAACATGAGAATCGTCGTTTTTCCGATGATTCGTCAGAAACGTCAGTCTCCCTTGGGTCATTAATATTGTCAAATCAAGGATAACTGTTTAGGTCTCTCGAGGGTTGCTTTTCAGCTTTTCAAGCTTTTTGATAATGCTGGTAAAGTCTCCTAATGATATTTAGCTTCGGTAGTCGTAAGAGAAGAGCAAAGTCAGCATAAAATTTCACCGCGTCGTTGAGGAATTCCAATTAACAAGAGGAGCCAGCGAGGGAAAACGAGATTTTGAGGGTTGACGGGGGCTTTTAAAATAGATGGAAAAGCGGGAATTCCGTATAACGACAAGCATATAGTTTTTATCTGTGGCTTGTTTGCCTGGGCAGTCTTCAAGTTTTCGATCGATGTGCGTGATGAAGAATAAGGAAGAGAAATGTGAAGGGCAGGCGATGGCAACGAGAGTTGATGGGGTTGCGGATGGTACATGTGATTACGCGCCTTCTTGCGTCTTCCCAGACGTCAAGAAGGACTTGAACGTATAAAGAGAGAAATGCCTTCGAAGACAGAGAAGACACTCTGTAGGATGTCAATAAAATCTTTGGGCAGATCGTCTTACGGGGGTTGCAGTGATATAGCATTACACCCCTTTTTGTCATCCACACTGTCACTAAGGAATAGAAGGCGAGCACGTAGTCTGGAAAATGCGTGGTGTTGTTCGATACGAAAGGTATACACCTATCGTGGAGTCGTGTCTGGTTAAGGCAAAGCCAACAACGCTTGACGTGAACGTGAACAAGCCAGATAGAAAGGGTTGTTGCCGAGTCCCGTCAGGTTTACCATACTCTCGTTTGTCTCCTTCCTTTATTTAATATATATTTGTACATGCATGTATATGTATATATTTAGGCAAGTAGTCGTTTCAAATGATAGGGTTGCAGTTTGTTCGTGGGGGTAATAACGAGTAGGGTGCGAAACCAGCGGGACAGGTGACAGTTAGGAGGTTGCATTTGCTACCCCCAGCTTTTACAGGGGCTTCTTAATTCCATTAGTTCTGTACTAACACCCTCTTCGGTACACCGTCACCGACGAGCAGTCTCGACAGTGATACAGAGAAACGCCATCTCGTGGATGCGCCCTCTCATCGGTACTTCCTACCGTTAAAAAAAGGAACAAAAATAAAGACGAAATTTGTATTAGCCTTCTGCAGACAACAGATTTCATTGGACTGGTCGGGAGAGCGGAAATATTTTTTCTTCTTGTGCTAGAAATTGTTGGAGGTGAGTGATATTTTCGGAGCGAGCATTTTGTCCCATTTGCAGCAGTCGGAGGTGAGAAAGTTCTGCTAGCTCCGGAATGGCGAGAACCTCAAGAAAGTCCACGAGCAGAGAGGTTCTTGGTAAAAAGGGGATGAAAAACAGAGTGAGGGTAAGAAGAAGTGATGGCCGAGACATTCGTCGAGGGTGAGGAAACGTTTATGAGATAGAGAGTCCTGTAAACGAGGTAAATACGATTCGCAGCACGCTCAAGATACTTCCAGGCGCGCTTTCCTTCTTTATTTTTCTCTCTGCTTCCCTTTTCTTTCTTTCTGGCCACGTAAACGATAGTTCCACGAGGATTGAGAAAGAGGAATGGTGCAAGCTTCAAGAATAACTGGGTAAGTGGGCTCCGGGGGATGCCAGTATGGTTCGAGAATTTGGCGCGGCTCTACACCTCATAAATTCGAGTTATTCGCTCTTCCTTCTTGCCTCGATACTGCTAGAGCATTATCTATCTGTCTGTCTCTCTTCCTTTCTCGCTGCTTCCTTCCTGCCTAGCACTTTCACGCCGAACAGCTTCCCACATCCCTGAAAATCCACCACAGTGTCCAGGAGGCTCTTCCGCCTTGTTTAAACGCTGATGTAGAATTTCCCTGGAAGGAGATTATCCGGCAGGCTAAATTATCGTTCGCCATCTCACACTTACTCAATTACGTTCCTCATCGACCATAACTACGAGCGGCCAAATTTTGCACCATGTTTTTCGGTGGTACAACAATTTTTCAACCAACAAGTTCTGCCTGAAGTTCTCAATCATGGAAAAGTTTCCTCGGCAGGCTGCTCTTTGTTGGGGTCGAAAGTTTGACTCGCCATCTACGCCGGACAAAGTCTATGCCACGTCCTCCGAGATTTCGGTATTTGTAGGTATCAGACTCCTCGTTTCCACCAACATGTGTGCGAGGATTTATCGGTTTTTAGTAGGTTTCCTATTGCCATAACAATGGGAAATGTTATTCGAAAAAATTGGTCAAATTTCTGGGTCAAACGCCAATCGGGTAACCTGATTTTCATCCGCTTGGTTTTTCTAGCTGTTGTATAAATTCCACGTGTCTGGAGTGAGAATCTAGCGGTTTGCTGGAGTTATTTTGGCCCAGGGCTGTAGGCTTGTTTACTCATCCGACTTTTCCCATTCCCATAGGAATCTGGACATCAACCTGCCAAGCGGGCGACCTAACGAGAAAGAATAGACAGCCCCTGAAAATTTACCACCTTTATGTGAGCTTTTTTTTTCTTCTTCTTCTGGGCTAACCCAACGATTCCCTTCATGACTTCGTTCGCTCTAGCCCATCAACCCCTCCAGGTACTTTTTCCAAGTGGCCTAAATCATGATAGGATTTTACTGTGAAGGATATTGCCGGATACTTGAGAGCTGAACACTGATAGATAGCGTTCATGGTAAATGTAATGCTATATATATTGCTTGAAGAGCTTTTTTTTGACAAATCGGATGGTGGAATCTTCCACGTGGCAACTTTCTTGATATCCCTCGGGCCTGACTCTTACTCTCGCATCGTTCTTCCTTTTTTCCTGTCAGCCTAAATACCAAGGACGTTTCTCCGGAGTATCGTCAAATTTGATTCTTTTTTCTTGTTGTTTTAAATCCTTCTTCGGTTAGTAACACTTTTTCCTCCCTCTGTTACAAAGCCTCCAAGCTGGTGAAATATTCTATCAATGAAAAATAGTGAAAACTTTTTCTAAGCTTTGTGCTAGGCTGATCAACAATTCCTGACGTTTATGTGAACGGAATGATTGATTCTAGCGCGATCTAAAATCAAATTCTCCGGTTGTTTTTTTTTTTTTTATCAAGTGTCACGTGGTGATGGATGAAAAGTGGCAGATTTTTTGCTTGAATATTTATTATGGCGTGCAGTTTGTATACTCGATTGTAAAACATTGGGTTGTTAAAACTGTTGGCCCAGAGTGGATGGGAGGTGTCGGAAACGTGAGGATCCAACGGCTCACGTATACGATATCCGTATCCCTCACGTTCGACACCTGTAGCGTTGAGGGAGGATATCTTGTTCACCCTTTCCCTCGAAGAATAGTGGGGTAAATATGGTGGCTTGTCCCAGGGTGCTTTTGTAAGGCTGCGAAGGGGAAAGATAAAGGGAGGAAGGGAAGACAGAGGCGGGGGTTAAAGGGTAAATATACTCAGATAAACCGGGTTATACTTAGAGAAATATCCAAGGATGAAGAAAAGAATGTATCGAAGGCTGAGGGTGGATACGGAACGCGGTATGACGAGGGAAAAAAACGAAATATAATAAATTGCGACTGCGGGCACGTAGAAACAACAGGATAATGGGAGAATCGGAGGATTATATGATTTTGTCAGGTCTGAAGGGTGAGGCTTGTCGGGTATTTGTGCCATATAAGAGGGATGAATCGACGAGATATAACTGTGAACGAGGGGGGAAATCTGGCTAAAAGGCCAGTTGCGCGGCAACTTTTCTTGCTGTTTTTCGTAAAGTGGGACAAGATGTTTCGACTTTTTTCTTACACCGGGCGCGAATTATCGTTCTCAATTGCGAGCTCCACGAAGAAAAATACAATTTTTCCAATTCCGAACATTAATCGAATAGCGGAAAAACGTTGGCATCAACTTTGAAATTTTAATCCTTGTCAACCTGCGCGTCACGCTCTTCATCGGATGAGACTCATTTTCCGGATTTCACATCCAGAAGCTAAAAGCAAAGTATTGTACTCTGTTTTCTCTAGAACTCAATTCCGCGGAAACGTTTTATTTTTTTCGGAATTTCTGACGACTCTCGTAAATCGCAGATGCAGCGTGGTACGGTGTGTTTTTTTTCGCCTTGTTGCAAAAACAACAGAGGCATCGGAACTTTACAGAGATGCAGAGAGTGAGAGAAAGAGAATAGTCCGCTAGAGTCTGTCGCGGCCTGCACCAGTCAAGTGGTCAGGGGTTGGGAGTTGAGTTTGAACGTGCGAGGGGCAAGGGAGATTTTCCATTGGCGCAACATACGTCGAAAACAGGGTAACAAATCATAGGCCTCCTATATACAGAGTCTATATGGGAGGGGCTATGACAAGTTATATACAGACATATTTATTCACACACGAGCACATACAAATACACATGGGTTTATGTGTGTGGGGGCGGAAGCGTGGTGACCCTTGGCCGCGACGAATAATAGACGGGTACAAGCGATGTCGAGTATCGATACGTCGAACAATCGAACGCGTGGCGCGTGGACCGTGAAAACGAGCAAACGAAAAACGAGAAAAACAGATATGGTTGGTACAGGAAGCTGAAGGAAATAAAAAAAAAAAAAAGTATCGAATGCATGTGTGGATTCCAGCCAACGGTGTATATGGAACGGTCGAAACAATCGAGCTCCATAACGATACCAACTCAATGGACAGTCCGATCCCGAAGGTGAGGGCAGATTCCGAGTTCCTCTTTCGTTCTCCAGGTTTTGTAGGCTCGATGGCAACTACTCTACGATTCGATTACAAAACCGTCATCTCTCTCTCTGGTCTCGTAAAATACTATTCATGAAAATGGAGACGGAAAGCATGAGCTATGCCAACATAATTTCGACGTGATCGTTCAAATACACACACGTACTTCTTCCGTTTGTTTTGTTGGACTCTTCCATTGTCTTCTCGACAAGAATCAAGTGAACGTTTCAACCCTTCAGGGGGGAACGATTCACCTTTTTACTAAATTTCGATCGAGTCACTCGCGAACCAGAAACCAACGTGTTCTGTACGACGAAAATACGAGCCCTAAATTAATCCAACCCCGAGGATCCAAACCTACAGGCAGACGATTGCTGTGTAAAAGTTTGTTTGGGTTTTAGTCCTTTGAACACGCTGCCTTGAATTGTTTGTCAACTAAACCGAAATTTCACCTTTCGGGTATCGTTTTCCACCCCAAAGCATTTCGTGATTGATTGTGTGACTGTCCTTGATCAAAATGATTAAAAAGTCATCCTCACTGAAAATATAACGCGACTGAAGCTTCGGAACGATTGTGGAAATGCATCAGTCATGAAAAATAAACATGAAGGTGTTAACGGCGAAAAAACACCTTTATCAGTTCAGTGTCCGGTGTTTTTTACTTCCTGTTTCGAGACTTTGAACCTCGTGCCATTTTATGATAGCCCAGAGGTCGAGCTCAGGGATGAAAGGAGAGTATTTACTCCGCTGACTGGACGTTAGTGAGAAACTCGGTTCACCGAGTTTCATAGGTCGGGCTTATGCCGCAGGGAGGTTTGTACCGAATTCCATTCTCCGGATTCTACGTGTACGAGGACCCGACATATACCCGTTAGTCCCGTGTCGTTCGTTGGATGATTAATCGTTTAATTACCGGCAGTGTTATGAGACTGTTACTTCCACATATACTTCCATATATATGGGCCGTTCCAATTAAGGTCGTTTGAGGATTCTAACCTCTAAGCAGATTTTCGCACTGTTATCTATTAGTTGCTCTTATCCCAACATAATTTTCTAACCAGAAAATGATATTTTACAGACTGCATAATGCTTCTGGGTTAGAAACCGTACATCCATCGTAGTTATAAGATTCGACACTCCGATGCCAGGTCAATATTGAAACAGCAATTCAGTAAACGTAGTAAAGTTGGGGAATAAAATACAAAACTAATATTTCAGCCCCTATTGACTTAAAGGGCTGAAAATTAAAAATACCGACGTAGAACGTTGCATGCACTTTTATTTAAGGAAATATGATACGTGGATGTATACGCAGAGGCTTTTCTCGTTCAATTTCGATGTGCCTTGTCGTGTGCAGCCCCAGAGGCCGTAAAACGGACGGGTCGAGCTCACCCTTCCCCTTTATCGTCACCCTCGGGGCTGTAGAACGTCACTGCTTCCACAGACGACACGAAAGTTTAAGGGAAACTCGTGGGCCATATATCTTATCGCAGTCGCAGGGCAATGACTAAATTTCTTTCATCACCCGCTTCGTTTTTCTCGATTTTTTTTTCAATTTATTATTCTGTACTCATCAGCGATTTTTTTTTGCATCGAAACAAAACTTTCCACGCGATATAGTGATGATTCAAATGTGACAACGTGAACGGGTATCTTGAAAATGTCGAAAAACTAAAGCAGGAAACAAACGAAATGAAAACAAATAAATATTCCAGAGTGTGGAAACGTAAAAAGCAGAATAGTTTGTTCTGCAGTGACCCGGAGTACTCTTGTGCTCCTTTCAATCGAAATGACGTCGTTAGTTGTGTACACGATTTTTTGTTACAAGAACAACGAGAGATCCGCACACACATGATAAATTCGATGGTTGGCGCGAATCGACAGAAATAAAAAAGACAAAGAGCTACGATCAGGGAGAAAGGAATTAAACGCACAAAAAGTGAATTCGCACGTGAAACTCTAAAGAGTGAGTGCGAGAGAGAATGAAAGAGAGTGGGAAAGTTCAGTTTTACAACGAAACGTCGAGTGCAAATGAAAAAGCACCTTTTTCACGCTGCCGTAGCACGCAGTTATTTTACGTCCGTTCACATTCGTATCAGCCCTTTTTCACCCCTTCTCCAATGCAACGTTCATCCTGCCTGCACTCATTTTTTTTTTTTTTTTAAATCGTTAACTTATTCAGGGAAAATGGTTTGAGGCTGAAGGGCGCAGCAACGATACAGCGTTCTAAACGGAAAGCTCAATCATCACGTTTCGCGAAATATCTAGATATTATCTATATTTCGATAATTTTTCAACTCCACACTCAGTTTGGTCGCTCGTGGTCCCATTTCGCAAGTTGACTCTTGCGACGTGCAGAAATTTCGTAAAAATTTTGTGAAAAATAAATTTAACGACAGAGACAAAAAACAATGCCCGGGGGAGGGTTGAAAATTATGATGCTGAAGTTTGCAACGTTGGAATGCAACGAAAAATACATTATTTTATTATTGATTCGTTCAATTTTCAATGTCATCCAAATTTTTCGAGCCGATATGTTTTCGGGTGGCAAAAATCGATCATTTTATCATCGTAATTAAATTCTCCATTTAAATAATTATTTTTGCCAAATATCAAAACGAATTTCGTTGCATTCCAACGATGCAAACTTCAGAATCGTTGAAAATGCTTGTACTTGATGCAAAGATAACATTTAATTATGAAAAAATGCAAGAATTCAATTCTGTCTCAAGGAAAAGCTCAGCAAGTTAGTGAGAAGTAACGATCCATTGGAATTTCGTAATTAATATTTAAACCGTGCGACGCAGCTCCCAATGCTATATAAATAGTTGAACGTACGATACAAAGCGTTGGGGAAAAATTCTATGAAACGAAAATCTCTGAAGCAGCTTTTATCATTTCTGGCTCGAGTGTTTTCACGTTTCCTACACTAATGTGTTCCTTTCTTTAATACCATGATTAAAAAAAATATTTTTATTGCTGTACAAAAAGGAGGTCGATGTACCCAGAGGCATGATACAATATCGATAGGAGAAAAGCTTTCAATGCAACTGAGCTACGAGTGCGCAAACGTATCGTATCCGATATAAATCCTATATAATGGCTATTCGCATCACAGGATCGCTTTGAAAGAATTAATAACGCGATCTTGCACTCTGGAAATTTCGTTGATGTCCAAGCGGTTGTTTGTACGCTTTTTATGTATTTTTTCATGCTATCAGAACAATGTGGTTCAACGATGAATTAAAATATTGGACGGAACGAAATTAAAAATTAAAAAGACCAAGATAAACGTATGGGAACCACCGAAACTATGGGATTTCACATCTGTCATTAAATAACATGGATTTTATGGTTTTTGTTGTTGGTTAATCTTTTAAATTGGATTTAACATCACGGACACATGACGACAGATAATTCCATTTCATTCAACAATAGAATTCGTCTTTTTGACATTTATGCATGCGCTTTGACGTAGAATCGTTTTAACTAGATAAAATTACTCATCGTCAAGTGTCAGTTTACAACGGCCACATGTTGGTGGCTTTTTACCTCGGAAATTTGTCAATCAACGTTGGGACGTCGGGAAATTGGGAAGGAAGCTCAACGGGGTATCCGATTTCGCTGGAGAACGAGGATTTCTAGACTGCGGGGAAATAATTTTGTTTCTTTCACTCCTTTTTTTCACTTTCCTTCATCTATCTGAGGATTTTTCTCCGCGGACGTCCGTGGAAAGGGGAGACTCATGAAAAAGATGAACAACTGCAAAGTGCGTGGAACATTTTCCGGCCACTGGTGAAAGACGGGGATGACGAGTACAATAACGAGTATTATTGGCCCTTCTGAGTATACAAGAAATGGCACAATGGTTATCTCCGTTGGGCTCATTGTCATGTCACAATTTCCTCCGCTCCACCCTTCCGCGCATCATTTTTCCGCTACCCCTTCGCTCTGACTCCTGTTCTTCTTGCTTCGTATTCTCATTTTTCCAGAAATCCGAGCTCCGGACTTTTCACAAAACAATACTAAAGCTCCGATCCTACCAATCATCCCTTATCATCCTCAACAGAGAAACGCAAGAAGACTTATCGATTTTTTTCGTCTCAATGGTTCATTCAACTTTTTTCAAACTTTTGTCTGTTCAAACTCGTTGGAAAAATTGATAATTCTTGTTGGGCAAGATATTAAAAAATTTTATTTCGTATTTGACGTGTAATTAAATGCAATTATTCATCTGCGCGTTCAACCCTCGCGACGGTGCTTTTTATTGCCATAAATATAATTATTGAACGATCCTGAAAATTTATAGGGAACGACAATAAAAAAAATCCACCCCGTCGAAACAATACTCGAGCATTTAACCCGATCGAGTGCCGTAACGTGTTATGAAAACTTCTTTTTTTTTTTATCATCTACTGTGCGCAAATAAAATAAAAAGCCATGAACAATCAACGACAAAAAAGGGTGAAAGGACTACGAGGGTGAGACAACATTGGCACGTGTATGCCTCGCAAGCTCGTTCGCTTTACCGCCAATTTATATTGGCGTGTGAGAGCCGAACTAATTTCGGTAACAACCGCTCCGGGGGCCGGATCGAACGAATCTACTCTCTTTCTCTCTCGCTCGCTTTACCCCGTTGGGACATACCACCAGAGCATACATCGGTCGAGTAATATTGGGAGCAACGAAACGGAACATCAACGTTTTTTTTTCCAATCCTCTCATTCCCTCAATATCTGAATATATGGACTATTTTTTGTATATTTATTGGCTCATACGCGTTTTAAAAATCTTCATGAAGGTGGACATCAAACTTCTCCGAACGAATTGTTCATTATCAATTAATTATCAATCGTTCTGGGTTAAAAAAAAAATTCCACAGATTCCCTGACAAGATGTCAAAATATTATGCACGTTATCGATTTTTTTTTCTATCGGGTTCAATTCATCGGGTCATCCGAACGTCAAAATGACCAGTTGAAAAATCTTACAGGGACCTTGAGAAATTACGATGAACAAATTTGTTCTGACTGGACGTAGAAATCTTCGCGGAAAGCCCCATACAAATGTATACGGTAAACCACCCCTTTGGGCTTTTTGGCGAGGCTGGACAACCACGTACCGCTTTAGTACCAGAGACTACGAGGACAACGTTCTCGCTCCCGACACCGTCCAATTTTCATATTTCATTGAGTTTTATCGAGGCTCGACAGCGTCCGCTTAATTATCACGCCTCGAGGTGTGTATATCTGTGTGGTATCTTCTTCGACCCCCCACTTGCTCCACCGACCCCATTTTTTAATTCTCCTTCCATACACTCCGGTTGCAGCGCTTCATTTTTATTCCATGTTATACGGTAGCGATTTCTTTTTCCTTTTTTTCCAAACTGCTATCGCAAAGTTCGTCATACGCTGTGCAGGTTTGAGGCAATGAACGTCAGGAAATGAATGCAGCTTCGTGCAATTATTACGATAGAGTTTCTCAATTTCACGTACGCTTTATAGCCAGCTGAAAGTTTATCTTTATTCCGAATAACTCGAATCGTAAATTGCAAATTGACACTAGAATTTTTTTGTCCATCATCTTTTTATTCTTTTTCAAAAGTCGAAAATGAATCATTTTTCGAAACCAACTGCTATAACAGAAAACTTTCGTTATTTCCAAACGACGATTAGTCACAGGAATTTGTTAATCGTTTCAATGAAAAACGTTAATAACGTTTGCAGTATATGGATCGGTGATAAGTTTATCACAACACTTTGATAATTCAAGTTGACAGTGAGCCCACATTAATAATACGAGGAGTGCGGGTGCAAAGGGCTAGTTACGTATTGTGTCCCGTGAATTAATAGCTGACGACACAAACTGGTCGCGGGCAAAGCCCTCGAGCTGTATATACCGAATGCAGGAAGCCTAGCATGGGGGAATTTACACACAAGTATACGCACCCCCACATATATTGTATCTCTGTATATATATAATATCGCGAAATGACTACGTGATTGCGGGTTAATCAGAATTAATTTAGTTCTGTCGTATACACGTCACTACTTCGTTACGATGCGACGTGTCAAGTACCAAACTTATGTCCAGTGGCCCTACTAAATCCCTACGTGTTTCTGACCATCAAACATGAACGTCAATCCCAGCTATAATCATTATAATCACTGCATACACCGAGTCATGCTTTCACTATTCTTTAAGAACAAGATGAGACCGCGTATGCAGATGCAACGAGTCACAGATTCAGCCTCGCCCTCGTAGACTTTCTGAAGTCTCATCTAATTAATTATATGCATCAGCATGTCTCGAGACTCACATGCAACGCGTCTCGCTGTCATCGGATTCATGAAAGTAATAACGACCAAGTACAAGTAGTACGAGAATTTTTAGGATTTTCATAAATTTTTTATTATGGGCATGTATTCGCGAAAGACTTTTATCGTTAACAGAATATTTGAGGACGCAATTATGTTTAGAAACGATTTTTCCATGTTCTCGAGGAAACAATCGCTTTTGGTACCTTCATGATGGAAAGTAATTGAGAAGAAAGTTACAAGGTTATTATTTTATGAAAGCATATGATGTAGTTTATCATTTTGAAGTCAGACCTTTGTGCCAAGGGAGAGAAAACAACGATATTAATTTTCTAAATTATTCTGTAACAAGTTATAAGTCTTTTGTGAAAATGAGCAGCATGAACATGGCAAAATTACGGGAGTTTTGTACACGAAGTAAATGCAACTGCTCTCATCTCGTGGTTACGTTTTCTCCACCGCCACCAGGGGCTCCTAATCTAGTCTGAGGGTAGTTTTCCCAGTGGGCTAGAGTCGGCGCGCAACAACTCACCCCTTTACTCGGACGAGCTCTGGGCTAGGACTCGAGCAGGAAGGAAAAGGATTTTCGACTTTCACTAGACATTCGCATCTACCTCTAACGAGTGGATGCTTCGTTTACCATTGCTCGCTTTGTTCTTGCATTTTTTCAAAACACTATTTTTCGGTATTTCGTTCAGCGGAGTTTGTGGGAAAAATTTTGTTGGGTAACCCGCAAAGTATCGAAATTCCATAAAAGCCACGAAAATGACGTTTCCTTCAACGTCTTTCGAATCGTTTTTTGCCAGTTCCTTGTCAGAACATTCGAATTTTTTATTCCAACACACTTGGAGTGAAAAAGAAGGCGAAAATTTCGTGTGATTCCTTTATTGAGAATTTTACTCGGTTGCGAAATAAAAAGCACGACAATGCACCACAAATTCTTTTTCGAATTCGCAGCCATTCACGGGCGCCATTCACAGACCCTTTTCAAGTTTACAGAAAATCTGATTGCAAAATGCAGTCGAGCGGAGCTGGAAACGAACAACAAAAAAAGAGTAAAAAGATTCGAATTTCTTCAAGAAAGTGTTTTCCCATCGGAGCCCGAATTTCAAGATGCTCAAAGGACGCAAGGAACGATGAAAAACAAAATATGGACGTTGAAACGTTTCGAATATCCCTTGGTGATCATTTCCCAACGCCATCTGATGTCCATTCAGTGTATCTACATGCCATTCGTGGCTCGAGATTCGAATGGAGAATGAGTGCATACATTCAGATTTTCGAATAGAAAAGGACTGCTCCGTGAATCTTCGAATAGAAAACTGCGTGAGTTGAGCCCTTTTACCATTAAGCAGTGAATATTCCCTTCGGGCTCTTCGTTTTTTCTCAAATATGGAAGGCGTATTTTTTTTTTTTATCGTAGTTCTCGCTCAGCTCGTGCTACACACGAATGTTCATTCGGAACTCGTAAAGGCAAATCCATTTAGAATGAACATGATGCTCTCCTTCGAAATTTTCAATATAAAAAAGAAAAAAAGTTAGGACGACAAAAATTTAGATTAGAATTTTCAAACGTTTTCGATGATTCCAAAAAGTCACTTTTTTCGCATTATTTTTAAGCAGAATACAATTTTTTTCCTCCCAAACGTTACGATCATCATTGCGCGTCTATTACGGTAGAGAAATTTGCAAAAATGCGTGAAAACAATTTTTGAATTCTGATTCATTGATTGCTAAAAGCGAGGGGTCGAAATAGTAGAGTTGCGAGAGCTGGAAGTAGGTCATTTTGAGATGGAAAGTGCAATAGATCGAACGTAGACGAGAGCGGAGTGGGAGAGAGCAAGGGAAGATTTGAGTTCAGGGGAACGTGGAACGAACGGGTTTGAAGGGTAGCCGGACGTCGATTGAAGTGAGTCGAGGTTGAGAGAAGCAATGTGCACTATACTTCTCTATATCAGTTTGAATGGAGTTTCTGAAAGAGTCTTGATTCACACACACACCCACACAAATCACCTCAAATATAGACACACATGCCCGGCCTTTCTATACATTTATCTGCTTTTTTTTTGCTCCTGCTCTCGGTCTCCTTCTCTCTCTGGTGCACTTCATTCCCTCGAGCAGCCAGAGCAACTTGAGCACGTACGGCGGCGTAAGAGAGAAAGCGAGAGAGAGAGAAAGAGAGAATCTTCCCTCGCTTCCTTTTGCTTCTCTATCTTTCGTTCTGGAGACTCTCGGGATATCTAGAATGAGGGACAAGGGTGGCCTTCTTCGAGGGTTCGAGCTACGGCACGACGACACGTATAAAGTTCAATAAGGGTAGCGAGTCTTGCTAACAATGTCGTTGAAAAACGACTAATTAAATAAGACGTATACACGTATCTGTGGAATGTATAAACAACGAGGAACGACAAAATCTCTGCGTACAAACAATGAAATAGAAAAGGAGAGGAAAATCGTATTTTGCGAAGAGAAAACATGACGTAGATGCAAAAAAAAAAGTTTTCCAGCTCTGTTGAATATTTCGAAATTAACACGGAATAACAAGATTTGGCGATTGATACTTTGGAGAAAAAACAAGTGACGTACATGGCATTTTGCCTACTCGTATTGTTATCGCGGTGGGTATACACGTGTGCGAAACCAGGTGAGAGCTCGAGAGTCAAAAGGGAATGGAATAAATTTGTCTGTGATGTCGGGAATGCCGAGCTCGTTGAGAAACGCACGTAGGAGAGACGCCCTCGGCTAACAAGGTGTTGGAGAGGGCGAGAGAACGAACTGTAAGCCGAACACAGAGTGTATATATTATTATATAAGTCTGTGTATACAGTGTGTATATAAAGAAAGAGACAGAGATAGAAAACTCTTCGTCGTCTGTTGGGTCAGCCAAGAAGAGCTTTCGTCGTAGCTTTTGAGTGGCTCAACCAGGAATAGGGGCTGGTATCTCAGTGAAGGGCTTCGTAGGAGGGCCAACGATGCCGGAGGGCCTTTCTGGTCGAAGCTCGTGAAGCGGTAATTGTAGTACCCAGGCTCGCCATTACTGAAACGTCCGACAACGTTTCTACGCGCGAACAACATTGCGTTTCCATTCATATCCGTCCATCTCGCTTCATCTAACAATCCTTTTTGTTTCCTTCTTCCTATCAGCCCTTTATTCTTTCCTCCTCACTTGGCTTTTGTTGTAGATTCACACGCTCTGTCTCTTCTTTTTTATCTTCGCCTCAATTTCCTTTATTTCCCAGTCCCTCCATCATCCTTTTTTTTGTCTCGCCCCAACTTCTCACCACCTCAGGCTGCATCCACTGACGTCATGTCGTTTCTTTTCTGTATATTGATTTCTATTCGCACTTTCGCGATAAGGCACGTGCAAATGCAACGTTTGGAGAATAATGTAAATTTATCGAAAAACGTTTGATCCGGAATGAAATATCACGTTTCAAGGATTCAAAGAAAATTTGGAAAAATGTTTATCGAATCACATTTTCGGAGACAAAGGAACTGATTGGGAAAATTGAAAAAGGGTGAGTTGAGCTTGAAAGGAAAATATAGGATTTATGAACAGTGAGAGACACTGTCGTTCCATTCTGTGTTGGTCGATGTAGTCGTGAGTCGAGCGGAGATTTTCTATACTTGATACGAGCGTAGATATTGCTATAGAAGGAACGAACGGAAGAGAGAGAGAGAGAGTGAGGGAGAAAGGGAGGGATGAGAGAAATAGAACGGTGGCTTTTAATTTTCTCGTCGTTAAACTACTTCCCGGCTGACTAACTTTATTAATAAATTCAAGCTACTTCGAGAGCTACTAAGGAACGAGCCAGCCTTAATATTGATGCACGAAGAGTTTTTGCGAGGAGGGTTAAGAGCTTGCTGACTTTGTCACCCCTCGATCATTCCTCTTTCTCTCTCACTTTCCTTTTTTTTTAACCTCACTCTCGCTCTCTCGACCTGTCTAGTGAAATGTCCAGGAGTCATGATCGATTATAAGCTCAACTCCACGAAACACTCATTTGTATATTTATAAAGTTATAGATCAACGTGACTAAAAGTTATAGCGTCGCTAATGATCGCTCGCGTTCATTCTTACCCTCTAATTTTCATTCTCCCTTTTCTCAATTACATGACTGTGCGTATTAATTTTTCATGCCCACTCATTATCGATATGCATGACATCGCACTTGAAAAAGAAATCAAAATTACCCATTTATCTTCGTGTCACGCGATTCAACTCGCCCGAATCGTCCAACAATTCTGCATCTTTCCCTTCAATCATATAATCTAATCAATTTCATTCTCAATATCTGGATTAAATTCCCTGTAACCGAATTCAGAATCTTGGAGAGACGAATTTTTTTCATTCCCTCATTTCCATTTTCTGTTTCAATATTCATATTATTATTATTATCATTATCACTATCTTTTCGGACTGACAAAGCAAACGAACATGTGAAGGCGAGGGCCTGGCTCAGCGATCCAAATTCTGACGCTCTCTTGACAAGGGGGTTGGCGATAATTATAGTCCAAACCCATTTGCCCGGAAGTACCCGAATCGGTTTCAACGATCACGCTTTTCTATCAATTTCCAATATTTCTTCGCATGTTCAGTGTCATCATTATTATTTTATTACTATTTTTATTATTGTATGTTGAGTATTTGGTAATACAGATTCTTTTGTTTTTTACAAAACTTTTCGATAAATTTTTGTTGGAAAATTTTCTGAACATTACGATTTGGCACTACATGGATGCACATGTTTGTATACACCAAGAGAGGAGAGAGTTTTGTAAGCTGAATGGGGAAGAGGACGGAGATATCGCGCGTGCACGCAATCACGCGAATGCCGTGTCCATAGGAAATAAAATCACAATCTTCCAGCAAACCCCCCTTCATTTCCCAACATCCGGTACTCGACTCCGAAGGGAAGGTTTTCTTAATAAAAATAGAGCAGCATAGCCATACAGAGCCAAATGAAATGGGGCGCGAAAAGGAATGAGAATGCTGTGCAATACCATGAAAGAGCCTAAGAAAAAACTCCGATGTAATTCGCAAGCTCTTTGTTTATTTTTCCAACAAGAATTCAGCACGCGATTCTCCTAATTAAGCACTATTTAAAAACTCTTTTGGAAATCGCCTCATTTATGGTCTCCGCAAATGAAACTAAGACTCTCGCATAATTAATCACGTTCGAGAAAATCAAATGTATGATTATGATCCAGGGTTCATTAAATCTTTTGAAAAAATCAGTTTTCATTGTCAATTATTTTTGCGCGGCGTGTTCCATGATCTGAACGTATTAACAATAAAAAAATCAAATATCAAGGAAACGGAGAGACTGTTTAAAAAAAGTGATTTCGTGCAGACTCGAAAATCCAACGAGGCGAGAGAAATTTTCGTACTGGTTCCGGAATATCCTTCAAACTTTTGGACCGAGAGAATATTTCTCATTTAGCAAAGTGATATAGATAACTTTGCTTAATGCAGAATGAAGGCAAAAACTTGATAGACATATCCAACCTTGTTCCGCGAACAAATAGGATGAAAGGACGACTCGAAGGATTTTTTTCGAGACACAGGAAATAAAAGAAGCGTAAAAGTATATGGAAGGAAAGGAATGTGAGGAAGAAAACTTGGTTTTCCTCAGGTGTTAGCAATCCTCGATCTCATGCTCTATATATAGAAAACTAAGCTTCGCAAGCTCTCTCAGCCATTCCGGAAATACGCATCGCCGCGAAACTTCTGTGGCTATATGTTGAGAGCTTTAATTAATTGCTGCCCTATAAACCCCTGGATTTTCTACTCTCGACGAGTACTCTGAAAAAAGTGCAGAAGCGAGAGAAATATGGAAAGGAGAAGGGGGAGTAGTCGGAAGCCCAAAAATGTTTTCGTCTAATCTCTCAAAGGGAAATTTCCATCAAACTCTTCTTCCATCATTTAATTAATTTCTAGAGAAAAAAAAAATGGAGACCAACACTTTTACGTCAAGCAAAAAATCTTTATCGTAAAATTGTGCAACTGATTGTCATTGATTAAAGTTTTTGCAATAATTTTGACAACGTCAGCCATAATCGTGGCAAAACTCAGTTATCCTTATTTAAGGACAAGAATGTTCTCGATATTCATAAAAATCGTCTTTTTTTTTGTCCAGGGAGGAAATTTGAAATGAATTGAAAAAAAATCATGAGGTTCTCAACATTTTGTGTTGTATTACGTACAAACGTCTGGGAGAAAAAATGGAAGGGTAAAAAGTGAAGTGTGTAGTGCAAGATATGGCTGGGTTGTACTGCCAATCCGTGCTGGAGTCCAAACAAAGAACGAAGAGAGATGAGAGAAGCCGAGCTGCAAACAGACTCACGCGAAGACTATATACGACGGTGCAAATCTTTTTCTCTTTCACCCTTTTCTAGTTTCTCGTTCATTCTATCACGTTCCTCTTATTCTTTTTCGGTATATGTTTTTTTTTGCTTTCACTCTCCCAGGGCGAATCCCGGACGAATGGAATAACGAGACGGGAAGACAGAGCTTTTCTGTGGCGGTGAGGAAAAGAGAACGAAGGAAGAAGAACAGTCTCGGGAATTCTTGCAAAGAGAAAGAGAGCGAGAGAGAGAAAAAGAAAAAGAGAACTGCACCCTCGGCTGCCACGCCCCGGGCTCGTTATTTCCTCGAGGGCATCAGAGACTGTATAGAAAAGAGATGGATACATAGAAAAGCCAAGACCGAGCAAAGGAGACTACTCGTTTTCCAACAACATTTCGTATAACGAAACGAAATTTACGATCACGATGAAAACTCTTCCCCCTCTTTTTTTATTCCTTCAGAATTTTCATTCCCGAGCTTTGAAAAAGCTCTTATATTGACCGAAACAAAATTTCGTTCGTTCTTCATCAACGATTGATTGGAAGCAGCACAAACGATGCTTCAAGAAAAGTTCGAATCAGGGAATAGGATTTTCCACTTAAAGCAAACCCCTCGGGGTTTGGAAAAAAAACGATATCCGAGAGTTCGTCCAATCCAAGACTTTTCCCTGTAAATCCAACCCTCGATTTAATTGTACAATCCTTCGTCATCATTACGCAAACAAATACAGAAAATTTAATACACATTCACAAAAGTGATTAACCATTTTTTTAATTGTCTGAATTTGCTGTGAGAAAAATGGCAGAATTTTACACGTCTTTGTTTAAGAATTGCAATCGTTTACTGGAAAATCTTAAAAATCATCATTCGACAGTTTGGTCTCCCGAATTACAGGGCGTACCGGAGCATTTATTTCCTTATTATTTTATATTTATTTTACTTCCTTTACCCAACGTATTATTATTATTTATCTTTCGTATTTTTTTTTGCGCTTTATCTCACCTCGAGAGAGGTATTATAACGTCAACGTGCCGAGGTACAAGGGATCGTCTACTCGAAACAGCGTCGCATCCCCCTCAAGGAATTATACTAACCTATATCACGTTTCAACGTCGGGAGAGGGCGCTGGTGCCTGACTGAAAAAGTGCCCTGCACGAAACCAGGAAAGAAAAAGAAGGAGGTAGATGTAAAATAGAGGGATGGAAAAAGAACGATAGAGTTTGAGTGAAACAAGAGGATGAGGAGACAGAGATGAGGTTCTTACTCTTCGGGCTGAATTTATTCTTATTCGACGAATAAATAAAGCGTGCTCGCCCAAGGCGACGAAGGACGACAACGACGTTGACGTTGAGGAGAATTTTTCTCTCCCTTCTTTCCTCAGATGACTGAAAGTTGCCACCCTCTTACCCCCGTGTATTTTCCCCTGGAGAAGTCAGCCCAGCGACTTCGTATCGCGAGGAGGAAGTGAAAAAAGAAGCAACGAAAAAAAACGAGTAACTGAGCTTTTCTCCACACCAACACTTTTTATTTTTCTCACCCCCCGTGTTGGATTTTACCCGAGGCTTTCATTTTCTTTTCACCCTTTCCCCTCCTGTCTTATAAAGTATTATTTGCGGCTGCAAGCCCAAGCTGGAAAGAGATAAAAGACACTTTTTCTTATACCACAAGCACAGACTCACCCTTATAAAAAGGACCTCCCTTAAGCACATGTATTTATCATTTAGGCAAAATAATTTGAGCAAATATTATCTTAAATTCAATTCTCTCCCATGATAGAAAAATCTTATATTCCTCACCACAATTGGCCTGTTTCAAGCTCCCCATTGCTCACTATTTCGATTAAATGACTTTCACGTAAGTTTTTAAACAAATACAACACTCGTTTCGCCTCAAGGCAAGAAAAAATATTTGGCAAACAGTCAGCAATGTTTGAGCGAAAAAATTAATCAAATCGAGACCACGTCCAGACCGGATGTGTTTGAAAACTTCATCGGATCCCCATAGCGTTCCTTCCTTTTGCTATGCTACACCCTGGACAAACGCTCCCGCGGTTACATGGAAACTGCTGTATGCAGGGGGTTGACGATGAAAAGGTATGACATTTTTTCCCGAGGACAGTCAATATCCGGCTATCGATAAACAAGATGCTGCCAGGTAAAGGTCGATATGGAAGCTGATCATGTAACGGAAATATTAGTTTACTTTCATAATGAAGTATCATTTGATTACTCGAACTAGCTGGAATATCAAAATTTGTACATTGGACGACCAAGAAACTGCAGTAATTAATTGAAATTTTCATCTATGAGTTTTCATTACATTTTTTTTTTCACTTGATAACAGGAAATTAAATCTGTGACATGTTGATTCAAATTGCCCACTGACCTCTATTACCACGATCTTTCGTGGCGAATTGAGAAAAGCGAGAGTAGCGAATGTTCCAGGCTGCGAAAATGCCACCTTTTCTGGGAGGCATGAAAACCTCAGGGGAGAGAGAGAGAGAGAGAGGGCGAGCTAGGAGTTGCAGCCCCACGCTAAGACAAGGGAGGAAATGGAGGGTTGTTGCAGAGTCTCAACATGCTCGGCCTCGATTAATCAATGGGAGACTGGTGGTAGATCGGTAGACTGGGAATTCGAGGGGTGTCAAGAACGAAGAGAAAACGACGATGGTGTTTCGTGTGGTGAACGGCTCAACGATGCCGGCCGCGTCCTATTTCTTCCACCACTATTTTGTTCTCTCGGTTCTTTCCCGAACAAGAGACCGGTTTCCACTCGTATCGCCGAGAAAAAAAGGAAAACGTAAGCAAAGGATGCCGACAGGAGCGAAGGGGAAAGAGGATGATAAAGTGTGCTACTCGATCGGTGACCTTGAACGATGCATGACACTAAAATTGGTTTGTCCGGTAAACTACCCCCTTGATGAATGACTCGGTTACTTTGGGCTGCACATGGCATTTTCCAGGGAACATTGTAGTTCTCTACCATGGAATGAAACTTGGTCAAGACTGGAAATGCTCTCAAGGAGATCCATCATGTTCATCCCATGTAGATCATGTTCGCTGGTCTTGATTACTACGTTCCCCAGGAATTCTGATGACCTCATGGTGTAATATAGGGGAAGAAGTGGATGGTAAATTGATGTTGGCTATTTGCTGGTCCAGGGCAACCAGCTATTCATCAAGCATGTCCTGGAAATGTCTTAAAGGGACTGACTTAGGGGATCATTCGATTTGACCATCAGACGTCATACCCGATGTCTTTATGATGATGGCATTCCAATTTTCAATCATTGCTGTCGTTTAAGGACTGCTTAATCTGCTAAAACGTGACGTAACTGACAAGTGCATCGTAGATATTCAATTGAATCATCACGTTTCCAAGCATCGATTCAATTGAGCTTTGTTAAAGCCTTTGATGTATTTATACTGGGGGACAGTGTTGCCGCACTTGCTTGAAAAGGATGAACGGAGTTTAGCGTTTATTAAGCTGCTTTAACACTCATAGCGGAGTAGGGCGTTACAAGGTATTCCAGTTTCGAACTTGTTTTAAGTAACTTACGTGTTTTGTATAGCTTTGGCGCGAGACACAACTTGTCGGAGGTAAATTAAGCAAGAGGATGAATTTCAAAGGTCACAGAGGTGTTTTCTATCTCGACTACATCTCCTTCTCAGCAGAATGTGTTTTCACGTGGACGCATTTATGTGGCATGAGGACGCGCGTTATCCAAGCTGCACACATTAAAATAATAGCTTCCTTAAAGCCTGGATGCTTTGTGAGGCTGCAAGCCTCGCCTTCGTTGCTTCTCGATTCTGTAATCTGCATCCCTCAGAGAGGGAACCTGGCCAGGACCGTTTTTTCTATGCAATATGAAATCGCAAAGTAAAAAATTACCAGAAATAGAAAAGTTGTTGAGGCCGGAAAGACATGCTCCTTTATCCAACCCTGACCAACGACATTCTCGATGTGAAACACAAGTCCTACGTGACTCCACCGTCTCATTAAGGCAACTCCACGACCGTTTCTCCAAGCTTGCTTGACTTACGAACAACTTTTATTACAAAAACGTGCCACCCTGACGTATGACCTACAATCATCGCTTCTCCTTTCCCATCCACTTCAGCCATACTTGTGGCCAAATTTTCCTCAAACGTCACGATCAATCTCGACTTTACGCTTCCCCCGAACAGCATGTGTTTGGGTTTCTTCCATTCTCAACCATTTTTCATCCCTTAATGACTGTCTCGATGGGTTCTGTCATTGGATCAACGTGGTAAATGATCCTAACCAGTTCTCTCAATCCACCACTGATTCTATCCCCTTCATTCTTTTATTAATGGACGTTCCTGCTAGTTAACGCTTCTAGAACTTACCAGCACAAATCCATTGGAGAAATATTTAATTAAACAAACCCAAACAGCAGAAGTTGATCAGTAATGAATGGAAAAAATGGCTAAATGAATTGATATTAAAATTTCATTTACTTAGTCAATGGCGTTCATGAGTAAATGTTTTGAATCATGGGCCTTGGAAAATGCTCGTTAATTTATTTCGTTCGAACTTTTTTCTACTTTCACTGGCACTAGCCCTAGCAACCCTTCGAGTAGAAATTAGCACCCCATATTCGAATACCTCATATGGAGATCCTTGTATAAGAAAAAACGCCAAGCACACCTAATATCCACTTCGTGTAATGATGGGCAAACGGTATGGAAGCTTCCCCATTAGTCACTGTCCCGGACAGAAGTAAGCACCAAGGAAAATCGATCCCTTACGTGTAATTTTGTGCCTTTCTCTGAGCAATCTCCCTTTGGCTTTTTTCCATCATCAATTTTTACTTTGAACCCCTCCCGGCGCACACTCTCGAAGGAGAGGAAATTCGTCCAGTTCGCAAGCCATGAAGAATCGAAGGATCGATCCACCACTTAGCCTAACTGGCCAGTTTTCCGTTATTGAGATCTTATGATAACTCTAGGCAAACCAGAATATTTCACGAGCAACGATTATTCATGCCGTGTCTCCTGCAGACATGGGCGGATCGTTCAAAGGAGAAGAATATGATAAAAAGTCTGAAAGATCGGAAGCTCGTCTGCCATACTTTGTGCAAAAGATCATCGAAGCGGGAATTCACGTGACTCAATTGTAACCAACTGAGACCTCAATTTTCTCAAGATCTCGATGGACTTTTTTTTTCCATTTGTAATCTTCATCTCTGACGATTTTCAAGGTCCTTGATGACTCGTCAGACTTTTAAGTTTTGACGTTACTCCGGTACCAATCGGATTTTAGTTTATCTCGAAAAGACACGCGCTCCAACAAGTATTAGATGTGAAATAGTGTTTGCCAGAGGGCGGGGAATTTGTGTATAAGTATATTGAATACATAGGTGTTTGGTAGGACGTTGCTCGAGGTCTCTCGACGAACGAGATATCCTCTCTTGCTTTCCTCATTCCATCCCACTCATCTTCGCTCATCATCTCTTGCCAGACATGGCAAAGCAAACATATATATATATGTATATATTTATAAATATAAATTCTATGTATATAAACGATAGGATGGGATGGAGGAGCGTATACCACGAAGCTCCTCGGGTATAGGTAGCTAACTCATAACTACGTCACATCCTGCAGGTAATTGAAAACGTTATCTCGCACCCGGTTGCTCCCCATCCTTTCCTGTTCCCTCTACGGTTTACTCACACATTTATATGTCCATATAGGTATATATTTGAGTCTCCTTCTGAAATCGCTGTACCAGCGGAGAGAGTAAAAGAAAAGTTTCTGCCATGGCTCGAGGGTACTTCTCCGATGCCCAGAATGAGGGGGTTGGTAATTAACACCCCCACTCAGCCAGCCAGTTAACCAAGTACCCATGGTCTGATCTATATTGCCCTCTTTCTCCCTTTCGCTCTCGCTATATCCTTCAAGCCCTTTTTCTCTTGTGGTTGGATAACTCGTTGGAAAACTGGAGAAAAACTGACCATGAGGCAGACTTTCCCCTCTACTCGCTGCTTCTGCCGCGTCGCTACATTCGAGCACTCACTCCCACTTGATCCAGCTTTCACTTCATTTCTGTATAACAGCTTTATACTTGACTCCATCTACTGCATCTTGTCTTTTTCTCCCTCCTAGTCTTATCCACTGTATCCTATACACGAATGGCAAAGAAGCAAGAGAAGGAGGAAGGCCCCGGCGAGAGTTCGTAACCGCAAGTTGTGTTCGAGAGAAAATGAGCTCGGGACTTCGTTTCGTTTTCACAAAGTTCTAGAGTGTTTGGCGAGACTCGGAGGGAGAAACAGAGAGGGCACCGTTCGAGAGAATAAGAAGTATAGAGAGAGAGAGAGAGAGGAACACAAGCCACCAGCTGAGCTATTATAGAAGCAGGACAGAGAAAGAAAGAGAGAGAGGATGGACGAAATTGGGGTGGGGCTTGAGATGGAGAAAGCGTGGATTGAAGTTCATTGTATGGGCCCAGATTACTGCTTCGTACAACAGCAATCTGGCCTCGCAAACTGGCAAACTATCACGAGTCAAAGAGGCCACCAGAAACGCTAAGAGAGCAAGTGGAAGCGCTGCTATAGTTCGGCCATCTAAGGGATGAAACAGGCAGATGATTAAGATAGAGAGAGAAAGAGAAAGAAAGGTGCTTCTCCAAAGGAATCGATATCCACTTCCGTGGCCAACGAAAGGTTCTTTGTTCATGGCCAAACAACAGCCAAACTGAGAGAAAACAGATAAATTGCCAATGTCAGCGTGCTCAATGATGATTTTCTCTTCATGTTGAACTTGTTTCAAAGCAACAGAGTTTCCTAGTAATGAGTTATTTGTCTTTAATCCGTAGATTACTTGAATTTCTCCCTCATTCTGTATCTCTATTATTGACAACAGCAAAATTGAGCACTGCTGTTTCCTCACTAAAGTTCCTCCTCCCATCATAAAACATTAAACCGACAAGAAGATCAGAATTAGCTAAAATTTTGAACACAGACCCGTCGTTTTTGGACCATAGATTAGAGTGTACGGATTGCTGCGTCTTTGAATAAAGTACAACGCGGAAGAATTTATGTTTTAAGTTAATTTTTGGACGGAGCCTGTTTATTTTCTCCACGATCCTTTCAGCCGTTGTATGAAGAATGGAGGCAGAGGGGATGCAAAATTGGAACGAGTTCTTTTTTTTTATGCCTCTTCCCTTTGTTCCTATCGTTTTCTCGTTGCTACTTTTCGGTGTATTCCCTAGGTGGTGGTAATTTCACGGCGACTAACTCTGGGATGCATTTTATCCAGGGGTTTAATGCGGTGCTACGCTCGAAAAGGAAATAAATCAGTAGCGTTGGTCGCAACCGCAAGCTACTGAACCAACATCGCACAAGTCCAGGTTTCCAAATCGCTTCCAATATTTTTTTTTCTTCGCCATGCGTTCCGTAGATCATCCCCTGAGCGTGGAGAACGAAATCCAGCGTAAGCCTTTTGTATGAACAAAATTACGAATTTTTCATGTCGAACAAGGATATTTCGGGCTTTTTAAATTTAATTAAAAATCAAATTATTATGAATACAAATGGCGATTCGAATCACCAAAAACTCAATGTCTACAATTAAAAAAATCCTATTGCAAAATAACGTAACACAAAATATCCCCATATCGGTAATTGTGAAAATATTTGACCTGCGAGGTTATGAAAAAAAAAAATTCCGTATAATAATTCACATTCCGAAAATTTGCGCGTGGCAAAATGTCTGTTTGTTTCCACTTACTCCCTCTTTTTTCTCTCTTCATCATCACGTGCGTGTATGGAATATAGAGATTCGTCAAGGCGATGTAGTTGAAAGCAATACAACAGTTGTTGAGGCGAAGTAAGGTAAAGTAGGTACGTCGTTTCATTGTGCACCGTGCTCATATAGTTCTGACTGCAGAGACCGCTGTGCGGTCGCTCTTGCTAGTTCTCGTCCAACCTCCATGCAACAACACACATCGGGGTAATTACCTTTGTCCGACGTACAAATTGCGGTTCGTACCTCGACCTCTGTGTACGAGATCTCACTAACCGACACTTCTGATGCGCCCGCTCTCCTTTTTCGACTCGCCCTTCCGCCCTTTTTCCGTCTCCTTCGCGTCGAATTATATTTCTCAATTTAATTTTTGCACGGGGCCTTTAGCTCGGCTCATTATTCGGCAGGAGGTCATGACAAAAAAAAAATGTTCATCTCCGAAAAATGGAATAGTCCGAAATTTGCAACTTTTTCAACAAAGTAAATAATTTGTTCGCCAAACGTTTGCAATTCCAAACAATAAATAATTACCAATTAGCAACCTTTTGAGACTCGAGAATATTCATGGAACAATGGCTGGCATGTTATAAATTTGAAAAAACACAAAATTCCCCACAGGAAGAAGGAAAAAATTAAACAGTTCGTTAGAACCTCAAAAGAGTTAATCATGCATTTTTTAGTTCCGGGCCACTAGCCATTTTTGGTGGAGTTACGAGCCGTGGGAGCAAAATTGAGGGGAAATTTAATTCAGAAATTTGGACGCCATAGAGAGCAAATGCTCTTCCGGTAGGAGACTCGGAGCTTGAGATTTTGTGGGGCGAATTTTGTTACGTTCAGGAGGGATGTGTTTTCGAGTGTTCTAAAGCCCATAACATAAAAATAAATAGAATGGAGGCTGCAGGAAAACGTGTGTGTGTGTCTACGCGCACATGTGGGTCTGTGTGTGCGTTGGAGAGACAGAATGAATGAATACATTTAGAGAGAGAGAGAGACAGAGAGAGAAAGAGGACGAAGAGTGTATGAGGTAAAAGAGGATTTTTACCTTCTCTACTTCTCTTGTTTCTCTCCTCCCTTTCTCTCTTTCTGTTCCTCTCTTCGTTAAGCAGGATCTGCATATTTAGCTAAGGGTCGCGTCGTGGCCATTGGAATTGCAAAATCGCAAATTGGACTTGTTCGAGTCGTCCGCTCCAAAGCTGAGAGAAATAGAGATAGCAAACGGAAGAGAAAGAGAGAGAGAAGGGAATTTAGCTCGTTGTTCTATATAAATAATTCGCACAGCGAGATAGCTCTCTCACAGGCCAACCTCGATGAAGCGACGAGCTCAAAGTTTTCGAATTAACTGCACCAGCTTTCTCTCTCATTCTCTTCTGGTTCGCTCTTTCTATTCTATATTATAAGGGTGTGCGTGTAAAGGGAGGAAATAATATCCCGCTCTCGACGCAGTCAGCCAACCAAGCGACTATATATTACGGAGAGATTAATGAGATTGAGATATTAATGGTAGACTATCTGCAATTCAATACACGAGAATCCTACCAACCTTATGCCAATGTGATTGAGTTTTTATTATATTTTTAAGTTATTTTCGTTTCATCCTATCGAGACAATTTTTTTAACGTTCCGGTACAAGTTTCGTGAAGTCGCTACTCATTTGAATAATTCTCATCAAACTGACAATCGAGAATTGAAACTTTTAAATCTAACCTGAGAAATGCAGCAGCAAAATCGAAGGAGGGAAACTGAAGTGATTGGTGAAATCTGACAAAAACGCACGAGAAGATTTTTGAAATTAATTGACTCGTTTTGTCTGTTGGACGAAAAATCCTTCAAGTAATTGGAACAATTGCAGCGAACTGCGCCTCAGGATATGAAATTGTCCTCTTTTTTCTCTTCCTTTTCTCCCTCTCACTCGCTCTCTTTAAACTTCCGATGACATGGTCGCGGGGTGTTTGCGAAAATAAATTGCGGGCTCGTGCCAATTTAGCTCTCATAGACGAATAGCCGATCGTTTGGAAATCCTACGAAGATTGTTCTACGGTTTTTCCGACAGTCTGCTGTTTGGGCGAGAACCATGAAAGGGAGGTGACCCGGCGGGAGGAGGAGGGAGGATGATTTTTTAACAGACATTCGCAACTCGTATGGCAGCCCGCAATACAGAGAATTTCTTCAAATTTTCTAATCTTTGTTTGTAATCCGCGTTCCACGAAGGAAAGCTAGCTACAAAAATGTAATCTTCAAGTTTTCGGACAAAATCTTCACGAATAGCCGAATCCGAAATTGCTAAGAAACGCAGAACGAAAAAGCTTAAAGGAAAAGCTCAGGAGTCTGCGAAGAGGAAGATCCAAGGCGAATAAAGAAGAAGGAAGGGAGAAATGAGGGTTGCTAATGCAAATGGAAAGTTATGCCGCAAAAAAACGAATATTGAATCACCAGCCGGTCCAACGTATATAAATATACGCTCGTACTCTGAATACGGTACGGGTGATGTATATAGACTATATAAATGTATATGTATGTGCAGGATCTTGCGTGGATCCATAGGGGTTGAAAACGCGGTCTTACAGGCTTCTATGGAATTTTTTTTATCTATTTTACCACTCCTCTTGCTCTTTGGCTTCTTTCGCCAGGGGTTCGATGCTTGCTTTTCATCCTCCAGAGTTTCAACGTCATCACCAGGAACCGTTCGTCGAGACGTTTCGAACTATTTCTCTTTCACACTTGAATTTCCTCATGTACATGCCGCGTCTCTGTATAACGTGGGGAGACACAAGCATTCCCAACGATTTTCGTTCTTTTTTCTAGTTTTGCTTCCCGAATTTTCATTTTTTTCCATTTCATATTGCAAAGTTCATTCAGCAATGAATCCTTGCACATTTTCTTAGCATATGGGACTTCTGAAGCTTAATCGACTGATTGTCAAATGATTTTTAGTTTCGCTATTTCTCCTGAAAATCAATGAAACCAAAAAACAAACTAATCTTTGGAAAATCGTGTCAATCCTGGAAATATTATTTTTATCGGCTAAAAACCTCCATGTAGAAATAAATAAATATGTATGGGCACGTGAATCACGTTTGGAAATATTACATCAATATTCAGGTTCAGGAAAAAAAAATGGAATAAAGAACCAACGTCATATCTCTTTGGCAACCGAGAGCCAAGTTTATTCAATGAAGAATCCAATCGGATACCACCTCAAGAGCATGTGAGCCCTCCGACCTAGGCGCTCCAATTTTTACTCGGTACATTACGATCTCCCTCGGGCAAAACAAGGATGAAAGTATAAGAAATGTACATATACGAACATCACTCGAGGGGAATGAAAATTGTCTTCACGAACAATTGAGAAAAACAAGCGCATTTATCTTAAAATATATAACATACGTATACATTTTTATGATTTATTCGTTTTAGTGAATTTATAGCCATATTTCATGCATTTGTCCCTGAGAAGTGGTATTTAATCTCTCATTTCACAAATCCTACAGACGCTTTTGTACAACCCGCCAGTAATTTTTTTTCAAATTGAAGAATATGAACAAAAATTCTTTCTGGGCCTGTTAATAATTGTTTTTGATATGAATTTTGCTTTTTTTCATCGCAGGATTTTTCTAGGGACACCGAAGACCAATGGAATGTTCGTTCGCGAAGTTCAATGTGCGAGCATGCGAGGGCGGAAAGAGAGGAAAAAAGGCAAAAACCTTGGCCGAAAAAAACGCACAGTGGGTCGCGGAGGAAGCAAACGTTTCCCTGGCCGGTTTACAGCTTCGCGAAACTGTGAATAATGGACACCGGAGTTTGATAAGGGTTAGTCGATGAATTTTCAAATACATACATGCATACGAATGAATTGGTGTGGGTGTAGCATTGTACATAGAAACGTATTTTAGAAGGTTGCGTGTACACGAAGGCCCAAGCAGCCGCGATCCGTAGCAGAGGGGTGAGAAGAGGGCTGGGGTTTGCAGCTACCGAATTATTTATCGACGAAACTCTCGTGGTCGGGCGAGAGCTCGAAAATGTCTCTCGCCAACTGAGAGCGAGAGATAGAGCGATATCGAGCGAGAGAGAGGGCCCATTTTGGTTGTTGCGTTCTTCCATCTATCTATTCATCCCTCCTGACAAACCCACGCCCTTTCCCGTTAACCATACACATCCCTTCGAATCTCGGTCGGTCACTCGTTCCCATAACGAAAAGAAGAGAGACACGTGGTGAAATGAGGAAAAACTCAACGTGTTTTCATTGTTTCAAACGGTTTCATGAATCTCACACGATCGTTCGAAACTCGAGGGTTTCCTGTCAATCCTAATTAGACACATCAAACCCACCCTCAGCTGAACTCGGCCTTTCGATGCGAAAATAAACCTCAAAGATATTTTTGATAAGATTTTCTAATTCAAGCTCCAAAATAAAAAAAAAATAAATAAAAAAACAGTTTATTGGCCCGAAGTATTTGAATCTTTCGTTGTTGATTGGAAAAACCATCGTCTATATTTTTGCTGGGATAAAAATTTTGTTCGTGATCGTATAGAGTTAATGAATAAAATTTACTCAATGCTTTCCCTTTATTTCGAGTCTTGCACTGTATCATTTATCCTCTTTTTATCTGCACGATGGCGCCAAAGCTTCCAAAGCCATTAATGAGTCAATGGATTGGCCGGATACGGAGATTACGTTGGGAAATGGGCTGTGCATTCGATAAATCGTTGGAATTATTACCACTGGTCGATGTGAATTCCGTACCAGATTGACGATCCTGATAAATCTTTTTTTTTTTTAACTTTCTAGCATTTTATCACAAGTCGATTTATTTGTTAAATTGTTCGAGTAAAGAGAGCGTTTGCAAAAATACGTTGTAGCGTTGCTGCATTATTTTTGGGGTTGCAAAATCGTCGAAAATGAGAAAACCAGTTTTTTCTGGACTGGAAGTCCATTGTGTACAGGAAATGTTCGTATATCTTCATACAGATGTATGATTAAAGCTCGGTTCGTGCCGGAGAATATCTCACCCACGCACAGGCACAAAAAAAAATAACATCGCGCTTTTCCGCTAATATTTCATCGCGCAGCGCCCTCTGCGTAGGCGTTAGGGACGCCCGATCCCAGCGGCCATCTTGCTTCCGGTGGCCGGTTTTGGTGGGCTGGAAGTGCTGCCGGAAGTGGCGCGACAAAGCGACCTCGGAACAAAAAAAATCACAAAACCATGAAGCTTTGGATAAACCTCGGTGACGTGGTAAAAAGAGAATGAAAAAACGTACATCGTTCGAAAGATACGATATTTTTTCATCCCCTAGTGAGAAAATAGTGATTTATCGATACCAAAAGCCAACGGAACTGAAAAAAAGAGCATGAATGCGAAAACCACATGAGCTTCGAAAGCTTGGGAAAGATTTCAATTTACTTTTCAATGTCTCCGAATCGTGAATAAATAATCGAGTAAATGGTTATTCAACGACTCGTAGAGCTATATATTTTGACGTTAAACACTTTCCTGGAATGTTTCCCGAACGTTTCCCCTATGATATACAGGAATTCACGTAGCAAGGTCACCCTTCAGAGAAGAACGACTGTTGGAGTTACGAGGGCAAAACCCCTCGGAATTGTTGATTGAATTGAGTTAAAGTAATTTGTACGAATCAACGATTGAATTCGATTCGCTATTAAGGGTTGAAGAGATGCGATAATTTCTCGATGTTTTATTAGGCCAAAATGGAAGGGTAGAATAGGGTGAAAGGATTTGACGGTAAATTCGTCAAACCGGAATCGTGTAAACGAATGGGGTCGCATCGTACGAATGGTAAACAGAGGCAAAAACGAAGGAGATGAGTTTATCATTTATGAAATCAAATAAGCCGAGTGCAGTTCACTAGGGGAGTCTTTTTTCGATGAGAGCTTGAAGAACATCGAAATTTCGTCTTCCGGCCGATACGGACTGGATGAAGGAGGCCGGGGTCGATCGTTATTTCTCCAAATTTTCTACGTGTACGCTCCACCCTCTATGTTCAACAGGCTCGAAGAATATTCGACGCAATACGCCCCCTCATATCGCAAGGAGGAAAGAGCCAGACTATTGGATTTTAACCTTATCTGTAGCTAACCGGTCATTTACACGTAACGACGAATTTCGAAAGAACCATTTCCCGCCAGCCAAACGAGACAGCTGAACATTTCCGAGTACCCATTTTCATACAAGGGTTCAGAACAAACGAGTGAGAAATCCAGCAAATATTGAATAATAATAAAGCTCGGACAGGAAGAAATATTGACCGAGTTATTGTGTTTCTTGTCGTTCACAAAATCTTCATTTTGTACGATATTGAACGTCAGTGTCCAAAACAAATAAATGAAACTAATAAATTACGATCGTATTCGTCAAAAAGATAACTTTTAGCGACTCCGATTCACGAAGCAAAAATCATTGCTGAAGAAAGACAAAAACAATTAAATGTTATGGACACAGTATGGATACTTTTTACGACTGTAAAAACTTGTCAGCAATCGTAAAGTCTTAGCGAGACTGTGCAGGAGGAACGATAAAGTCAGATAAGCGCGGAATATCGAGTGATTTTAATCGAAGATAAACATAAAATAGTTTAAACAATATATCTATAGAGAGAAAGAGAAATATCGAGGTTCTGCGTAGTCGAGTACAATTTCGAAAGTCGATAAAGCACAGGGGTTAATTGCCGAATGAAATTAAACAGCAGTTAAAGAGGTCTCTTTCGCCCGACTGCTGCTTTTCGAGTAATTATGAGAAGTTATAAGACGAAGAAGACTCTGAGTCGATGTATATGCGATCCCATCCCGAATTTCTTGCTCCTTCCATTGTCTCACTTCCGGTAAGAGATTTTGGTCTCTTACTCTCTTTCTCTCTCTCTCTCTCTCTCTCTCGTCTCTTCCTTTTATCGTGTTTTCTTTCTCCGCCTTCATTCCGGCCAGAGTTTTCCCTCCTCGTCTTCAATTCCACCCGCATTCGTTTCATTCCTGCTCCATCGTCATTTGGTTGTCGTTTCTCGAGCAATTCTCCTCATCTTTTCCACTTCTGTCCATGCCATGGAACTTATTCAGCCTCTAATATACTATCTCCCTTTTATTTTCAAGATTTGAGAGTCTCAGAAGTGTTCTCCAATACCTCTGTTCTTTAGGAGGATAAGAATCGTCGTATAACCTTAAGACCCCATACTGTACACACTGTGTCTTGTTTATGTATCCACAGAATCTACGGTCCGCTGCAATCAAAGTTAAAACGTCCTTTCCTCCCTTTTCTCTTCTCGTATTCTCTATTCGCCCATTAGACGAGGGTTGAAACTGTCGTTGAGGTGGAAGAGTGACGAAGAAAGACTCATTGGACAGTTAATTTTTAATGGGGCTGTTAAATGCAGGTTCTTATTCAACGTTTCGTCTCGATCATGATATTCTCATTTTCGTCGCGCAGTTGAGAGCGATTTTCAAAGACAATTTTAAAAGGTTGGTCAACGCCCTTTTCAGTTATTTTCCTGCACCATAAAACCGTTTTTTTCCATACGAAATTAATGGCAGTTGTAAAAGTAGAAGTTTTCAAAACGGCGAATTTTTAGCGGCGCTGCATTCTACTTGCGCTTTTTTTTATGATGGTTGTTTGTTTTTTTAGGATAATAGATTCATTGGATCCAGTGGAGCATTCATTTTCAAGGGTCGATAATTTATAAATTAAAGTTTTTAAACTTTTTGTCGAATGCAATGAATTTCTTTACTGACAATGAGCGAGTTTGAATGGCAAGCTTTTCGAATTGCAACGACGTTTTTTATGCTTGCCGTGCTGTAAAGAAAAAAGGTCACCGTTCCATGGCCAACGTTATTCGAAAACAGTGCGAGTTTGAGAAACGATTCTCCTGGTACAGTGGCAAATAGAGTGGCGAAAGCACGCGATCGTAAACTTCGTAGCTAAGCGAGGGTAAAAGAGTGAAAAGACAGAATGAGAGAAAGAAGGATATAAAAAGGGGGAGAGGTGAAAATGGATAGGGGAGGAACTACCTAGGGAGGAAAATATGAATTCGAAATGACCGAGCGTTTGATCAATCGAGGCTGATTCGCGAAAACATCAGCAAAACTCTAGGATAAATGTACAGGGTGATTCAAAACAAGAAATGCAAAATCAGATAATTTTTATCTCGATTTTTATACATAAATCAATTTTTTTAAATGCAACACAGTGTTTTGTGTTTTTCACTTACAAGCTCGCGACCTAATAGTCGTGTAGTTAACAAATCTGTCCATTTAAACGACATTCCAAGCAGCAACGTCCTTTGAATAGTTTTTTTTTTTTTGAAAAATCTTATTCGATCATAGGAAAATGTCAAAAACATCGAGAATTAAACGAAACCATTCAGTTTTTTCTAGAGAACAGACGAAATATTGAGAAAACCGTTTGTTCTGAATAAAACTGTACACGAGCATAGGAAGAGCTCTCAAAAGCACGAGACTGTCGCTTTCGTAGTAGAGGGTAAGTTGGCGCCAAACGGTCCTGTGGAATGTGCACGAAAATCTCACACGTATACGAAAGTCGAGGGTGAGCTAGGTTTCGAGTAGTAGGGGACGGGAGGGTTGAACACACCCTGACGCGTTCGAACGGCAAATATTTGTTGGGCAAACATTCCAGCTCGGTCGTGCTGAATTCGTGCGGAGCTTTACATTTTTTACTTGCAGTCATCACTTTTTTTTGTCTGCTTGTTTTTTTTTCCTACATTCTGATGGTATAAAATTGTGATTGAAGATTTTTTTCTTTTTATCAGTATTCTGGCGTTGAGTCCTTAACGGTGGCCCGTGAAAAAAGGAGATAAAAAAAAAAAAACGATTTTTGTTACTTTATTTGCATTTTTAGCGATTGTGACTTTGAGGGTCGAAAACCGTGGGCCATTTTTTTCAAATTTTACAAAACTGTCGATTTTGCAAGAAACGCGATATCTAAAACGATTTTCCATCAAGAAATTCACCCCCAAGATCAAGTTTGAAAGGAAAATCATGGACAAACGTGTAATGACGGTTGTAGCTTTCAAGAAAATTCACCAGCTGCTGCTTCCTCCTTTTACGTGTTTTTTTTTCCTTCCTTTCATACCCACTTTTTCTTTATCTTGATTCTAAGCATGGTTGGTTACGAGGCAACATTGGCATTCGGGCAGTCTGTGCAGGGTGATTAGTGCGCTCATTACACCAAACTCTGTTGCCGGCAACATGTGACGCTAATGATGCTTGCATCTATCCAAGACCAACAGACAAAAGCAGCGAGACAAGCATTCCGCCATTTGTGACATGCTGAGCCATTGCAAGCTCAGCTCGGCCTTGTTTCCCTCGTTGCTGGTTCAGATGGAAACCCAAAATTTCACCAATTATTCGTCGTTAGACGAGTCTTAAGTATATGTAAGAATTACCACAACGAGGAACGAATTCAAGTCTCGAACAATGTTCACAGACACGCGTAATATTTTTTGATTGCCTCGTAACTTCGTTAAAATAAATCTTTTCTTCAATACTTGGTGAAATTTATTTATTTTGCTAAAACATTTTTTCTCCAAATTCTGTAAACGTTTTCAAACTGAAAATCTAGATGGTAAAACAACATTTTGAAAATTGTCGTGAATCAATATAGGAAATTCTATTCAGTATTAGAGTTCGCGTAACGAAAAGGGATCGTAGAAATGGACCATTGTTTCCATTGAATAATCGTCGAACGAGCTCGGAAATTCCGCAACATTGTTCACGGTAACTTCCTTCACGACCCTGTTATGAAACGCGCGTTCCACGTTCCTATTACTCTGGTAATACGGGACACTCGAAAATGGCTGCTTTATACGTCGTTTGGCCCTCGAATCGATGAGCCAGTTTACGTCATTGGATTATTTACTTTACATTCGATTTATTAATTGATACCGTATCACATATATAACGATTTCGCACGTGCTAATTGTTCATTTATTACCACGATTCTCGGGAATCAGAGAAAGATCTAATAATTGATTGAAAAATGTCTCGCTGCATCAAAATTTTGACTCTCGGTTTGGCATTCCAAGTTTGATAATTCTTTGTTCAAATTTAAAAAACTTTTTTTTTCATTTTATCGCAGAACTTGCTAATTTATCAGGAAGTGTAAATCACTGATGATGGAATGATGAGAGAAAAATCAATTGTAATTGCCCATCATTGACTCGATTGTAAAAGATTTTTTTTCTTCGTGTATTCATGGCCCAGTTGGAAATAAAAAGTTGGAGTAAAAAACGCAAAGTCGTAACTGCGTGAATAAATCATACTTTGCTTCCTCGAGAGCCTTCAGCATCACCGAAACCTAAGAGGAAATTAATAGATTGCTCAAATTTGAGTTTGCCTCGAGCGCTGAAATAAAGGACCCTCATAAATTTTCTTTCTCCAGGGTGGCTATAACCGTCCGTCTTGCTCGCTGAAGAGAAAACGTTTCACTCTACGCCATAGCCGATTGGAGCCCGAGTAGTTGCCCCTTAACAAGCGTTACCAGAATCCTTGGAATTCGTATGATCGATCAAATGTAAAGTTTTGTCCGAACGAATAAATCTAAATGGAATCAAAACAAGAATATGGAAAATTTGAAACATTTCACAATTCCAACTTTTTTTTCCAGCACGAGTCACGCTGTAAAAACACAGAGACATTTATTGCTCCACTTTTTTCCCAAAAACATTTCTATCTTTGCTCGTTTCTCAATTAGACAAAATTCCTTTCAACATTCTGGATTTAATGGTCGTACATTTTCTAATTGCATTTTTCCTTATCACCATAAAAAATGGTGCTGACATTGTTGCTAGTCGCCTTTCCGCTATCAACAGCTTTGTTCTCGTAAGGGTGGATGGGTCGGAGAGAAGACGAAAGAGAGAGGGGGTAGAAAAAATACAGGGTGAACAGAAGGAAGGGGAGAGCAGGCGCGAGATAATGCTAGAGGGTATCATGAGCCCAGCAAAAGCCGAAAGACTTTATATACGATTTTCGTATAGATATATTTACACCCTTGAAATATAATATACGTATATATATACAGGTATAATATTTTAAGGGTGGAATGACGTATACATATAAATATATATGTAATCTTACACAAAATAAAAGCTCATAGACGAAGGGGGTTGTTGCAGGTTTTGTAAGGGTGAGTGTATGTGTATACCGGAATGAATAGCAACGTGAAAACAAAAGCACCGCCAGCACGGGGTTACAAATGGCGTGTATTCGGGACGGCATTGTTTTAAATGGCTGTCAGACGCCCGGAATTTATCCCGTTTTGCGAACGTGACAAGCGCAGCCAGGCCAGAGCGTTGTTCCCTCTCTTTTTTTCTTTCCAGTCTGCACGTATAAATGTGTACACAAAAACATTTCTATGAATGTTCATATTCATATTTATTAGAATGAGCAATAACATTATTTTTTTTCCCTAATTTCCTCCCCCATACTCGTGTTTGGGCTTGGTATTGATGGAAGTTAAATTGGGTTGACACATCAGCCATAATTGCCCACTATTTACACGAAACCGGCTAATTTTAGTTTTCTTTTTTTTGCAATTCTCTCTGAATTTATCTATTTTTCTTCATTTCGTTAAACTAAATAATTTTTATTCAAGCTCATGAAACGGAGTGAAATTTCATTTTCTGCGATATCCGATTTGTCAGTAGTCGCGAAATCCCGAATTATTTATTAATATTTATATGGCTACATTTTTTTGAACAGTGCGGCGAATAAAGTTCGGTTTTCGGGTTTCCGAATGAGAGAGTATATTATGGTTTTCGAAAGATCAAACGGGGGCTGTCGGTGGAAAAAATCTTGAAGAGGATGGGAGACGAGGAGAGAGAAAGAAAGAGAGGGAGGGGCGAGGGAGAAAGGGGAATGAAGGAAACGTCGTTTTCAGGTCGCGTTAATTCTTAATTTCTTAATTTCGAGTCTGCACCTTTAAGTACTGGTTGGTGGCTGGACCAAAAGGAAACTTCGGGAGCGAGAAAAAGAAAAAGAATGATGGGGAGAAAGAGTGGGAGAGGGTGAGGAGTGAGACACGAGAATTTAACCACCGGTCTTTCATTTTCTCTTCCCTTTCTACCCTTTGCCCCTCCTCTTTCCACTATACTTCATCTTCCTGTACAAGATCGACGAGGAGAAAGAGAGAACTTGGAAGTTGAAAGCGAGTGCAATTAAGCTCTCTCTCCTGGTCGACAATTTCATCGTTTTTTTTCATCCCCTTCTTTTCTCCATGGTTCCCGAATTACGACGTCGACCCATTCCACTATACCCTCTCCCCCCTCTCTTTCTTTCTAGCTTGGCTCAAGGATCCATTCATTTTTCAAGTAACGTCGCTGCTGGATATCCACCCATCCAAGTTTTAAACCGCCTGCTATATCCACTCAAGACAGGCTAACCTGATGTATATATGCGTTTGTTAAGAATTCACCGAGAAAAGGGCGCAAGTTTAACGTCTACGAAGAAGCAGTAAGGTCAGTCGAGACCTTTTGCTGGAGGATAGTTTATCGATGTGTGGGAAAGGAGTAAAAGGAATGAGGCGAAGAGTCCTCACTCCTTATACGTTCATTCCTTGCCAGAAGAGCTTTCGTGTACGGCCACCAGGGCCTCAAGAATCTGCTACGGTTCCCTCACACCCTCTCTTTCATCCCCCCGACCAACCACCATCGTCAATTGGTTTGATGGTGGACGTTCCGGTATCCAGTAATTTATCGACGAAATTTGCATCGACAACGGCCATTACCTATGCGGGGGGACCTTATTCTCTCGAAATCGAAAGCTGCACCCTCTGGGCTTTTCCATCCCTGTTACTCTTTCATCCTCACATCCTTACTGGCTTCTCGTCTTGGCATTACGTGCAAGATAGACTCTACAATTATTAGCAATCTATCGTTGGATTGGACCCAACCAAATGGCCTGTGAGATATATACAGACAGCTTTTATCCCCCATCTGCGAGCTTTCAACCCTCGCAACTTTTATCCTGACCCTACATCGCTCCATATACGCAAAAAGATTGTGAGCGAGCGATTCTATAATAAGAAACCACTTCTAGTAATTATTGATAAATTAACAGATTCCCAAAAATCTTTCCTCCCATAAATATCTCGAAAAAGCTCGTATTGAAGAGAATTTCACCTGTTTACACAGTTGGGCTGAATGGAAATGTCCAGTGACCCAGAAACGAATGAACCCTGATAAAAGAAAAATTATTTTCTCCTCTCTCGGAAAATCGAAAAAGCCCCTTTTACCTGCTACTTTGATATTCTACGCTCATTGACAAGGCAAGGCAATAGAGTTGCATTGCAGAATTAATTCTATTTCCCTTCTATATAGACGTTCTCATCCCTTATAGAACACTCCCCCACATATACAATTTAACGTATCGACAAGTTCTCGACTCTTCGTCCTATATACCGGCCGAATAACGACGAGAATAAATCCAACGCATTAGTGTCGCAATGCCATTAACTTTATCAGGCAAAAGAGAATACGGCAGTTGATCGATTTTGTGCGGAGAGTAGTCAGAGGAGGGAGTGAGAAAATATCAAGATAGGAATCAAAATGATCTATGTATACATATACACAGTCAGTTATTATACAAAAAGGAATGATGACAAGGAGGCTTCCGAGGACAAAACGCCAAGAAGAGCTTCGAGACTTTGTATTTATATACGAAATTTTATCACTATGTACTCTCTCCTTTTATTTTTATTCCTCCTCTCTGTACTAAGCCCAAGTCCGTGAAATCCTGAGCTTTTCCGTGTGAGGTAAAGCTACGTAGAAGGACAATAGAGATTGAAAGACAGAGTGAAAGGGAGATGACGGAGGGCATGAGAGAGAAAGTGAACCGTTTCACTTCATCCCTATCTCTTTTTTTTGTATTCCATAATACAAAAAAAACGATAGGGCCTGCTGGAGTTTGCTGATAATATCTCGGAATGTGGGTCAACCCCTCCGCCTTTTCCATACTATCAGCTTTATTCTACCGAGATAACAGAAACTTCGAACCTTTTCCATCCCCGCTAGAAAAAAAAACCAACAATAACATAAATACGAAATTGTCAATGAAGATTTCCGCAATCCCTGCCACCGAGAACGCCCTGTGAGCGTCTTATCGATCGTGGTCATTGCCCTGAAATTATCGATACTGAAATATTAAGGGTAAGTATAATTTCAACCCTCGTGACGATCGGAAAATATCAAAATACGTTGGTTCTGTATCTCTAGAATAAATATTAAGTCTAATTATAATGGAAGCAACAACTATTAGCAGAAAACTTTGGTATTAACGTATAGACCTGGATAAATGTTTCGTCGTGCCTATCGATTCGACGGATCCCCTAATCGTCCGGATAGTTTGCTGGATAGTGCCTCGCAGCTTACCAAGGGACTATTTCACGTCCTTTATCCTATCTCCCTATCTCTAAGCTGGGAGGTATTTAGGTTTGTGTACACCGCCAGCCCAGCGACATTTATGTAAACTTACAAATACATACACATATATAAATACGTACGTGCACACACACATATAAATCGCTGTATACATTTGTATGTATATATGAATTATGTTTGGAGCATTTCTCGTTTCGCCCTCATTTTGGCTCCTAGGCTAGCCCGTCTCGAGTTACAACCAACTTTCGTAGACCCGAAACTCAAGAGGAAGGATGAAGAGAGAAAAGGCACGGAGAGGCTTTACATCTCTGTTATATACATTCACATACATATATGTTCAGTTCCGGGGCTTGCGATCCGCCTGCTACTTTCTCATCCAAAGTTTAACATCGACGAGACTGCCGAGTGATTAGGAATTTACGAGTGTGAGCACCAACCAAATGGCGTGAGGGGCAAAAAAAAAAGAAAAAGTCGTCATACAATTTATCTATCGCTGTCAGAGAGGATTTCACAGGATTATACGAGGACTGGATTAATGCAACGACATTTACAAGCTGTTTATGTTACTAGAAACGCCCAATTGCTCGCACCGAACAAATACAAATCCATTCTTTCGGCCCTATTGAGTTTTCACATACACTCAATGATGCGAATTGAACATTTTGAGAATTAAGGAATTTCGTTGCTTTCGTTCAGAGCATTCAGGATGGAACGAAGCGGAAGTTGATCAAATTATTGGTTATTCTTTCGTAAAAATGAATTGACGGATTTCCGAGCTTGTTTGAAAAAAAAAAAAAACAACGATTTGACATTCTTGATTACAATATAAACGAATCGTGGGATTGTCGTTCATCTTTAAGAGTATTCACGAATTGTTCAGATTCAATCGAATTTTTTTTTGTAGACAAAGAAAATCATTTTTTTCAGATTTTTTTGTTAGATTTAGACAAAAAATGGGATGCCCGATTGGAAAAGCTTAGTCGGGGATTTCAGTTGATGCGTCTAGCTGGTGAGCAAAAGCTTGAATCGGAGCTTAGAATTGGCGAGCTTGCACGACCAAACCATGCTTATTCGCATTTGCAATACAAAACGGGACAAATACGAGCGAGCCATAACGAACGAATCAGAATTGACGAGCAAAAGCTTCCTCCAAAGCATTTCATCGTGTGCCTTCAACCGGGGTGGCTATTCGCCGACCGTTTTCCATTGGAATTTAATGAGTACACTATGGTGATACTTTAAAGCGTGATCGTCACAACCATACTGTATTATTGCTGTGGATGATGGACGAACGCGAACATTTTCATTCTATTGAAAGTTGTCGGGGATCACGTAGGAGGGAACGAGATGGATAGAAGGGAAAAGGGGTAGCTGAAACGAGGGAGTGATCGTGCTGGAATGAATTTTAACGATTAAACTGAACGAGCTTTCCTAGTAAAATTTTTGTCACTCCAGAGTGAGCTTTTACGTGTGTTGAATTTTATGATCCCTCAAGAACGTCACTGTTAACACATGATTTATGTAAATATATATATATTCATATAAATACCCTGCTCATTTAGAATTTACCATGTTGTACCCATCGAGAATTTTAAGCACGCCACGTCAATAAATGCAACGTGCAAAAATTTGTTTGGGAATTCTCATTCCTACGAAATTTCGCGAACTTTTCGGTCATTTTGATTTTTTTATTATTATTTATTTTCTGCAAGTACTTACCGGGCCGAACTGTTCGAAATAATTTTTGACGTCCTCCAGCGTCGTCGGAGCCGAAAGGCCGCCGACGAATATCTTCTTTGTCCTTGTCACCATCTGCAACACAAGAACGAACGGTTGATCAGATTATTTGTTTGAATTGATCACTAAAGAGAAAAAAAAGCATCGAATTTTGTTCGGTAATTGACTCGTAAGTTTCAACGGAAGCGATCAACAATTGATAACATTTTTAAAAATTACTCTTTGAATCCTTTTGATTTCTTTTTTTTTCCTGTAGCCAGACACTTTGTGGTTTTGCGATCTATGCAATTAATAATGCGACAGCGTAATCATCCTCCGTATAGTCGGCAAGGGCGGAAAAGGGATGAAATAACGAGAAAGACAGAAAGAGTCTCGGTTTGAGATGAAGGTGGATGATTCTCCCGAGAGGATGTGCGATAGAGTGGAAATTCAGACGAACGAGCCCTCGCTCTCGTATCTCGTCACAGTGGGGTTCTTCCTTCCTCGGAATTCCCCAACGAGATGGATGGAAAGAGTGGCTCTGGAAGAGCGAACAACCGCACGAGGCTCGACGAGAAAAACCATCCTGGGGCTGAACGTTTGTTCTCTCTGTCGAGGATTTTACGTACTCGCTCTTTTCCTCTCGTGCGATTTTTTCGCTCCACGAAATCGCCGCTGGTGGAATACCAGAGAAATAAAAATAAAGGGACGCTTCGGGTGAGAAGGAAAGTGAGAAAAAGATGGAGGAATACCTCTTGAAAAATGGCAACGCCAAGGACCGAAGAAATTGATAAGAAAACGTTGGATAAAATGTATGAAGTTGTCGTTGCGAGGGACGAGACGGTAGCGATGGCGAAGGGATTCAAATCCTCGCAGAAAGTAATCAATCCACGTGTGTGTAAGTTTATATAATATATACATAAATATTGGATGAACATCTTTCCATATATGCCTGGAGAACAATTTTTTTCAAACATTTCGCAATGATAACCACATGATCGTGTCCAAAGATTACAATTGATTTGGAAAAGCCACGTGGCAATCAAAATGATCGTAGAAACTTTCAAAATTTCAAATTATTTCCACTTTTAAGTGTGACACTTCTCAAACGTGTTTCTGGTTCATAATGACCTGGCAAAATGAAAAAAAGATGGAAAATATGACGGAAATTTCTACAGGATGAATTTGAGTTTTTTTTATTTGCAATTAAAAAATAAAACTTTTATCGTAGCCGCATCGGGTAGACGCTCTCGTCGACTTTTATTAAACACCCTCGATCTTTGGAAAACCAATACGAAGTTGAAGGGATGTATCTCGACGATAGCTAGAGAGGAAAGTCCGTAGTGCGAGTGTACAAAGTTCGTGGCCGTAAAAGCTGGTATTAGGGGTAGTTTGAAGTACGTTGAATACACAGACACACTCTCGTATAGACTCATGCACGCAGGAAGCTGTATACTCGGGGTTTTGTGAGCGTTACTCAAGAATAAGGCGGAGGTTGGTAAAAAGCTTCGGGGGTGCTTCTCTTTGGGACGGTGAGAAGGGGGCGAAAAGCTTAAACCCAGGGAAGAGTGCAAGGAGGTTGAAAAAAAAAACAAGCAAGGAGGAAAAATGTCGGAAAGCAAGCTCATGCGAGCAAGGAGTGTATAAAGAGGGGAAAGAGTGCAAAGAGGGGATGAAGGTAGGAAAAGGAATGAAGAGAACGCGGGCCCAGGCATGACTCTCGAGAAAACCCCACTTGCCTTTACGAGCTCTACGTGTACTTCTCGATAGTTGCGAAAGCTCCAACGTATCGAGTTTCCTTTGCAAAGGGCGCGCGTGTATATACGCGAAGAGAAGGGGTTGAAATATCTTAAGGGTGAGGTTTCACAAACCTTTTTTCACTATAGATCGAGAAAATATGTTGTAACCGTCTCCACTCGAAGTTGACCCGAGGAGAAATTAGGAAAAAGCTTGCCAGGTGCACGAGGACCAGGAGCAAGGGAACCAAATCTTGCCCTTTCCCTTCAGTTCATAATTATTCGATATCGAAATGATATTTCAGTACGGGTAACGGATAAATAATTGAAATAAAGCGAAAATAGAAAAAATGTCGAAAGGTGAAAAAAAATCTACGGGATTATCCGCAAAAACCTCTTCGAAAGGTTTTTTTTCCCCGAGTCCTTGGTGAACGATAATGAGATTTTTTAGTATTTTTTTGTGCTTTTTATACCATGGATACGATGACGAAAGAAAAAAGAATTATTATTTTTTCCTACAAAGGAAGATAGAACAGGATAAGGCGTTGAAAAAATTGCCAGGTCAGCTGGATGGGAGATCGAATGAAGGAAAAGAGAAAGACTTGCTGGGCGCTCGCCAGTTCGACCGAAATTTCGATAATGCGATCGTTTTATAATCCGGCTCTCGAATCTCGTGAACCAGCATTTTCCATCCAGGATATAAATGTCAAGATAAAAGAAGGGATTCAACGATTTTGTCAAAGAGGGAAAGCGAGGGTGTAAAATCTATTGAGCTTGAATCTCCGTTATGGGGGAACGATTTTGTGCTTGCAGCGATTATTTCGTTCAATTCAACGCATTAATGTTTCGACCAATATACTTCAGTTAATTATTCAGCTTGACAGACAAACAGCCGTGGAACGAGAGACATGAGGATCCATTTATTAACATATACCCTTTACTCAACAAAAATGCACTCCCTGACATCCCATAACATTTTAGAGAGCCAGAGAGCAAGAAATGAAGTCTTGGCGAGCGCCAAAAACGTTACGAGAAGACGCTAGAGAACCGTTTGACGATCGCGATCGGAGAATGTAAACCGAGTGCATATTTTGACAATAATTCCATCGCAAATTATCCGGCAATGCCTTTTATTTGTAATAACTTCTCTTTCAATTTTATTCCCGTAAGAAATATTGTGCTAAAAGTATTTTATTATTTCTGCAACATATTTAAAAATACTGAATTCCCAATATTTATTTCGCTCTCGGTTTCACAACCCTTTTGTACTTCCCTGATATTTTTGCTTCGAATTCGTGGCAAATCTTGAATAGAAAATCCTGAATTTCTTTGGCTCGAGACTTTTACCCCCTTTCTCATATATGAGCAATTGCAGTCGTCTTCATTCGAATAAGTAGTCATTCCTCTTTCGTGTTTCTCTCTCGGAGCTGCCCTTTATTCATTTCTCTTTTTTTTTCTTCATTCCGTACGAACCCAAGAGATCGGAGACAAAACCATCCCAGAGTTTGCGATTCTTCTTTCCCAAAGAAAGTCTGCGGGAAATCTTGTCTCCCTTCTACGCTTCTCGTCTCGTTTTTCTCCGTTGCTCGACGAATCCACGGTTGAAAGAAAGGAGAGGAAAAACACGAGGATTCGTTGACTCGAGCCAGTGAAGCCAGCTACTTTTCGAGGAGAACTCGAGGGAGGAGGCTGGAAGAGACAAGAGGGAGGGGGGTGCTGGAGAACGAGAGTTTGAAATAAAAACTCAGCTAGATTGGGAGAAGGAGAGAAAGAGAGAAAGACCGAGATATTTATTTAATTTTCGTGAAAATCCCAGTAGTCGCGATTTCATTTTCATCCCCCTGCTAACTCCTTACCTCTCCGCCCCTTTTTAAACCTGTAGACTTTATACACTTCGCTGATTAGCCGCCTTTCCTGTCTTTCTCTCCTTCCCTCTCCCTCTCTTTCTCTCGTAATCTTTTTTCTCTTTTCTTCCGTCATTCTTCATTCGCATTTAAGAAGCGAGGGTATTTTACTTCGCAAAACGCCAGTCTCGAGCCCTACCGAAGGAATTAAGAGCTGAAAAAATCTCGGAATACGGAACGGATTGTAAAGGAAAAATTTCTTCAAGATTTTCGCTCAAGGCGAACGGGATATTGAACAAAAATTGGGAATTCTCAGGAGGGATGAATAATTTCGTAAGATTTTCTGAAATAATAAAAAATTTCCGAAGGACGCAACAGTGAAAATAAATTCATTTATTTTTTTTCCACGATACAGACAAAAACGATGGTTCATAGAGAATAAAATATAACGATAATACACAAAGAATTCGTTCGAGGGTGTAAACCGTCGAGGAACAAGGGAAAGCGTAAAAAGCCTCGGTGAGAAGATAAACAAAATAAAGATAAAAAATTGGGAGACTAAATGGGCGAGAAAAGCTCGAAATTCCATTGAGAATTGCGATAAAGGGGTTGAAGGCTTTGAGCCTCGATATTCGAAGGGCTTGATGGAGAAAAGGGGAAACTTGTTGCCCGTTGGATTTGGACGACTCACTCTTCCACCAGTTGCCTTACTCGCTTGGGTTCGGGACAGAAATAAAAGACGCGAAAGGGAAGATAACGATTCCGGTATTAATCGACCTAATGATACGAACAAAAATCACCAGAAAGAGAATGAACTTGTTATACAAATAAGTTATAATCGCCTTCGGTTTTCATTTCTCCACCACAAACATCTTTTTATTTTAATTTCTCGTCTTTTCCCCATAGCACGCACCGAATAGTGGAATGCCCGGAGTTTCAATGCCCGAAATTAAAAATATAACATCTAAAACCACGAGAAATCCAAGGACAAATGACTCTGAAGTTTGCAACGTTAAGATTCAACGAAAAATATTATTTATATTGATTATTTATTGAATTTTGAAAATCATGCAAATTTTTCGTGTCGATCGAGTTTTTTTGTCGCAAGAGATGGTCGTTTTATTGGCCGGAGCGAATATTGAATGATAATTATGATCTCTGCTGAAGAAATATCAGAATTTCGTTGCATTCCAACGATGCAAACTTCAGGATCATACGGACAATCCACATCGTGGTTCGTTGCGCATCAGTTTAGGTAAAAGAAACTTGACTTTTTCGAGCATCCTTGCTCACATAGAAGAATAATCACTCCCGTTGTGTGCACTGAGCAAAACCGGCAAACGAGATATTCACGGCTCAACAACGCATACAGACAAACCTACGTGCACATATACCTACTTACGGGTACATACGTATTTAATATATGGGAGAGAGAGAGAGAGAGAGAGAGAGAGTTCCACTTATTATGCTATGGCATTATGTAAATACCGGAAGGCTATTACAATTTTACAACTTACCGAGAGTAGCTTTATAGTTTCATCGCCCGCAAGGGGGATGCCCAGACAAGCATATACGAAAACTCTCGGCAAAGAGGCGATATACAAGACTTCCTATATACACTCGTACTATGCTTATCCTACTCGACCCTCGACTCAATTTTTCTCGCATTCTCTTCTCACCCCTTCACCACCTTCGTATAATTTCATTTTTTACCCCCAAATACCCGGGACAACTTTCTTTTTCATTTCTTTCGAGCTCGACCATGGGAGGAATTATTTTCTACCACTTTTCCGCTTCCGATAACTTTGGGAAGAGAATGCACGTGTAAGTACTCGGTGGAATTAGAGTCGAGAAAAAACGTCGAAATTGTTGTCTTCGGGAATCATTTTGAATCGAATAGTTCGATGAAGATTCACTTCGGCAGGCCATCGTGTCGCGGAAGCAGGGAGACTTGCAAAATTCGCAAGTCGACGTGGCATCGAATCGTGTAGCACTCAACTTCTCTTGTCCAGAAATTGCGGGATCGAAGTTGCACGAATCGTAGCGGGGGCGGAAACGTGCTGGCACGTTCGTTCTACCAAGATGTTGAATGCCTGACCTCTGTAAAGCCTAGAGGAATAGTTGGATTAATCAAAAACGACAACTTGAAGCTCAAGGGTTGGACTCTAACCCCTTGGCTTCGTGGACATCCGTGCGTCGAAATTCGGTTGTGTAGAAGGCTAATGACGTCAATTTGAGGTCAACCACAATTTTTTTTCTCAACTTGGCAATAACGAGATTAGGGGTGTGGGGAAAAAGGAGGGAAAATCTGCGATCATACGATAAAGAATCCTCTTCCAATCTTGAATCTTGTGAAGCTGCTTGATGCTGCACGATTAATTCCCAATTCAATTCCAAAAGGAGCCACGATACGATGAGATCGAATAAAAGGAAGAAACAGGCAGAGGGGACCGAGAGTATCACATGCCTCGATCGGAAGAGATATGAATACTGCGGGTGAATTTTCCTTTAACCTGATGAGACGAAATCAAGCAAAACTGAGTTGCATGATAGTTCAAAGTGATCCGTGGAAAATATAGACCCCAGGAAAATGCTTTTCATCCTGCTGGGTTACGAGCAGTTTGATTCCGAAACGATCTCACTCCATCAAAGTTTCTCTTCCTCTCACTGACAATTTATTTCTTGCCTCACGTACGGAAAAATCATTGAATGCACGCCAGTCTGGAACACTTCAGAGATTTTTTTGTCCCCGTATTTTGTCCCTGTATATTTACTTCAATCCATCAGCGATTGGAATTTTTTGGAATAAATGGCGAAATTTAAGAATTCCAGATATTCACTGTTTTTAATTATTTCTTGGCAATTATTTTTTCCCCAATTCAATACTTAAGAAAATTGTATCAGAAAAGTATCAGAAAAGCCATACACGCCGTGTACAATTTTTCACCTTCGAGTTTTGGGAAGTTGAAGCAGCGAAAGTCGTAAATAGTGGACGAAAGTTTAGCCGGCCTGGAAGATATTTTCTTCGTGGGTTCAGGGTTCTTTTCTTTTTCTGGCGGAAACGCTTTCCAGGTTATCTGGAACCATTTTGGCCCAGAACCTCAGTTGATGTGGCTTGAAGTGCCTTCAGGCTTTGCTATCGCACTGTCCGGTAGTTCTGACCCTTTCTCTTAAACCCTCATCCCTTAAATTTCATCCTCCGTTATCTTTCTCTCTCTCTCTCTCTCGCTCTTTCTCTTGTTCCCTTGTGCACGAGCTCACCAAGAAGTCTCACTAATAACTCTCTTAAGGTACATAAGTACATGAAACCTGCAAAGCTCCTTGTGCTTTTTGATCGTGTTTGGAGGTAGTTTAGAAGCATTTCACCGAATTGGTGGCAACGAAGCAAAACTGACTAAAGATAATTGCAGGACCAGAACATAAACTCACACAAGAAAACGCTTTGTCGAGCTTTTCGACCCTACTATTATTTATGAAATCTCCCGATTTTCCTTAAGGAAGGAAAACGCCACTCCCTTTTTCTACCCTTGGGAAAAATACCCCTTGAATCACACCCTCGAGACTGACGACAAAGCTTTCCGTTGCCTTCTTATGTGGAAGCGGAACGGAACATTCTGCATGCGTTCCTTTTTCGTACGAGATCGTCAAGATTTCCGATACAATCTGACAGATAAATTTCGGCAATTCCCCAGAGCTACGAGGGTCTGAATTTGTACAAAGATTGATTATAGTGTTTATCGAAAGTTTTTTTCCCGTAGCGAACAACGAGTATGAAAAGTTTCCGAATATATCGATCACCGAATTCTGTCCCATTGTGCTCAAGAAGTAATATCGAACAACTGTCAATTCACAATCCTACATTTCCTAAATTTCCATGTTGCCCTTCACCGAAATTCCTGCGTCTATTTCAGAAATGAATATTTCATGATATTACAAAAACTCGAGCAGTCATTACAATTTTCGAGTTACGCAATTATCCAATGGAACTCGACGAGATTTTTCTCAAAGATCATCTGAAAACTACTCGTTCGGAATATCGTAAAAGCTTAGGAAAAAAATTGCAGTCAATTGCAACCGCTAAAAAATAATCGAAATCCTTGAGTCCATGGCAACTCGATTTTTTTTTCTCGACACATATTGCACACAGAATTGAGATTGAAATTTCTTTCGAGTGTAATCTCCCAATGGAGAGAAGAATAGTCGGAAACTTTAACAAAAGGTGTGTTTTTCTGAACTTGGTAAACAATTAGGATATTGGAGATTTTTGAATGGGCCCGAAAAACCGGTTATGAATCGAATCTCTATTCCATGCATGCGAGAATACAAAAAAAAAACAAGAAAAGCAGGGAAGAGAGATGCCGCGAGTACAAGAGTATAGTTTTGTTTTACATCTGCTCTGGGGAAGGCGTTCCGCGGCGCAATTCCGCAGCAATGTGCAAATGCGTAACGCGAGTAGTCTTATGTCCATCGTAGCGCGAATGGGTTTACTCTCGTGGTTCTCGCATTTCTCTCCCTTATACAAGTTCCTTCTCCTCCATCCTCCCTCTTACTTTTTGCTTCTCAAAGGAAACCTGCAACCAGCACCGTGACTCAAGGCTAACGAGAGTGTATAACCTGTTACCTCGACATGCTAAACGTGCATCCCACTGGAACGTTGAAAACCTCTGATTCTTCATTTTACGACATCCCAATCATGACGCCAAGACCATCGCAGTAACTTGTGTACATAAAATTTGCTTTTTATCTTCATCAACTTATATTTTTCTTGTAATTACCGATTCGTTAAGTTTTCCAAGATTAATTATTTTCATCCCCCCTGCACAGTTTCTGAATTCTGCAAAATTTTCTTCATTTGTCAACGTTCCGTTCGTCCCTTCATTTTTAACGTTTCCGTGCCCAATGATTTTCACTTCATTAATCACTGCGATAATAATTTTCCTTCCAACTGTCGACGCCGTTTCATCAACTGTCAAATAATCGTCAAATCAATTAAGTCAACTGTCTAAAGCAGACAAGAACGGATATTGGTCTTGTTGCCCGAGGCAACTAACCAACTCGATATTTTTATGGATGTAGATTGTCCGTGATCGTGTAAATAAAATCATTTCGTAGCCTGATGAGGCTGAAGCTCGCAACGTTGGAATGCAACGAAAAATACTTATTTTTATTGATAATTTGTTCAATTTTATAAAACATCGAAATTTTTCGAGTTGTTCAAAAGTTTTGCCACAAAATAAATGAATTTCGTTGCATTGCAGCGATGCAAACTTCAACGTCATCGTAGCCTGCGACGATATGATGAGAAGGATTGTCATGATTTTTTGTCCACACGATTATAAAATTATTGTCAGTACGATCGATTATTACGATCGTCGATGATAGTTAAAAAAATAAAGCCGACGTGTGAGTGAACTTTAAAGAAATGATAAAAGTTTGCTCAATATTTACTGGAATACGAAATACTCATGAAAATGTTTTACCATCATGGAATTTCATCGCCACGTTCGGTATAAGTAAGAAAAGAGAAAAAACCGTTTGAGGATGCGACAGTGGTGTCAATTGAATTCATGGAATTCCATTTATACGTCTTTTCCCTTGAGGAAAGCTAAAGTGCGTTACTCTGAGTAAATGTTGGAGAATTTCATTTTCGCAAAACGCTAAAGTTATGAAGGTCGTAGGGATGGGGGAGCAAAGTAACACTCGCTCCACTTTTTTCTGTAGTACTGTATTTATTACGAGTGTGGATGAACCCTCCTTTTTCCAAATCAAACCCATTACAAGAGGTACGAAAGTGTCCGAAACGACGCATTATCCCCAATATCCTCGGCTGCTTCTCTCTTTCTAGTCTTACATTTTCCGTTCTATAGATAAATGTATACATATATTTTTGAAGGGATGGTTTGGTCTGTGGCGTTCAGGCCATCGCAATTCTGACTTAAACTGTTTGAGTTGCGACTTTATCGGATTACGACGGAATCCCAGCACGCCATATTACCAAGGGTGAGTAAACGAGACAGGGATGGAGGGGTGGAGTGGTGTGCCACGTTCATAATCGAGAGCCTCGAGGGTATTTTTAAGCCGAGGGGTAGCATAAAAACTTTAGATAGAGCCACTTTTTCCTGGCCCTCCTTCTCAGCAAATAAATATTTTCGGAAATGCTATAAAAACTAATGTTGTTACTCGAAATATGTTTTTGTTGGTATCTTGAAAAATTGTTCATCGATGCAAACTATTCGCGTCGAAAACTACACTAAAAAGTAACAAAATATTGATGGCATCTGATATTAGATTGGAAGTTGGCCATTTTCAGGTGGTGTAGCTCGAGATTTATTTTTTTTATTGGAAAATATATCTCGTAAAAAGTGGACAATAAAAATCAAGCCTTTTTGCCTCATGGACCGTTTAGATGTACCGACGTTTCCGATCTCTCCTGACAATTCTATATATCATCCGCCACAGCCAATGCTGCCATATCAACCCTTCGAAATATCTCTGCTCAGTCTTTTTTTCGCACTATATATTTCACTCGCTTGCTCTTGCAGTATATATTGGAAAATCACGCGTCACTCTTTAAAGCTTGAAGATAAAAGCTCCCTAGTAAGCGAAGTATGGATAAAAACGAAGAAAAGGGTTCTATAGAGATATATACGTAATATTCTCTGGGGAATGGCACGAGCCTGACGTTCACGAATCGAGCATCAGCTGCGCGTCTATATAAGTGAAGTTTCCCACACCCGTGTCTCGTCGCCCATTTTGTACGAGCTTTTCCTTTGATCCACGTTAATGTCGGAGGATGATAGTTGAGCGTTTTCTCTTTCTCATTTTTTCTCTCTATTTTTATATGTATTTTTTTTTCACATTTTTTAGTTGTTTTTTCTCTTTGCTTCTTTTTGATTTCGACTCGTTCACTCAGCACCGAGCTACATTCAATGCGAACGACCAGACCGCCACGGGATGTAGGCAGCAAAACAACAACAAAAAAACTCTCTGCTCCATTTTTACCCACCGACGATACTTCTCTCGTTGAAAAAAAATATTCAAAGGTCGCTGTTGTATTTTTTCTTTTTTTTTCACAAAAATTCTATTCACCACCATCAGACTCATGACTCTACGCGCGAATTCCATGCGAACGCTGATCTATCGTCACGCCCAATCTCATTTCTCGTTATCGCAAAATAAAAGAATTTCCACTCGATTTTTGCGCTACAAAAACTTTCCAATATTTCGATAACGATCCCTGGAAATTCAATCAGTGATTAAAGGCACGAGGGACAATATTCGACAGTGATTTTTCAATCAATATACATTCATCCCCGAACTTTCGCGAAAATAATAAATTTAGTGTCCCTTTTGAAACTCACACAATTCATCTCACCACGTGCCAAAATGTACAAAGCTCTGATATTTATTTTCGTCACCCATCCCAGCGAAACGAGTCATAAAATTCATAGAGGTTTCAATTTTAGGGCAACCTTGATAGGGGCTAATTATTAATGTGACGACCAGCAAAATATTTGGATATCGAGCCAACACCGTCCGCCAAGTCTCGAATTCATGCACCCAAATTGCGCAAACGAAAGACATAAAGATATTCGTATGCACGCGTATTCGTACGAATAATAATCGTAATAAATGTTTAATCATTGAAAAAGTGGTGATTCCTTTAGTGAAACAGTGGAATCGATGTTTCCACGCGTTCTATGGTTCATTAATAGAGAAAATAGATCGTATCCAGCTCATCCCATAAAGCGACGACGACGTTTCAAACAGTCCGATGAAAAGAGAGCAGGGGAGTCATTTTATGAGCCGAGGGAGAAAATGAGATTATAAATCCGTGAATTTGACGAGATAACGAATATATTGTCATTCAGAATTATTAGAAGAACTGAAACATGTTTTTTTGTTTGTTTTTTGAATATCGAACGAGGCTAACAACGACTTGTTGGCCATTTGAAATAAAAATTCAGCCCACGAGCGCATGTATTTTGCATGAAATGCTTCATTTACCTGTGCAGATAATTCATATTTATGAAATGTTGCATAGTCATGTTAAACGTGCTAACAATGTTTTCTCGCTCTCCCTTTCTCGAACAATACAATTTTGGCCATACAACTCACTAAAGCTTTCTATTCAACGATATTTGGGTGGAGTTTTTTTTTCCAACAAGAGCTCGTTCTCGCTTCGTTATCGGGACTCTTACACCGATGGTTAATCATATTATATTCTCTCGCCGTGTTACTAACTGTATTGGCACTCGTTTGGTAACATCGGCGAGTGAAATTTGTTTGACACAATGAGCATGATAATTGGAGTGAACCATTTTGATAAATGGACGAGCCTGAGGGATCAAAATAGTGGATCAATACGTCATGGCAGTTTTAGAAACCAACCAGAATAATGCGACGCGTTTTCAGCGTGTTTGAAAGTCGCTATTTCGACCTTTTCATGGAAGTCAATTCAAAGTGCAATATTTAGATATTTCGATTACAAAATTATCGTCGTCTGACCTGCTGCGGGCTGTATCTACTTGCAAAATACATTTTGGGCGATGGCTGCGATTTCTCTGACCAATTTATGACGTCGGCTCGTTTTATTTGTCACGTCAATCCAAACCAATCAGTCCTGCCAAATATAATTCGAAAAGTTCATAAATCCAGAAATGGATTGCTGGAAATAAATGTCACTGGGACTTTATTTTTTCGGTGCTCAATAAGGCCAATTATTTTAAGAACGCTACAGAAAATACTGTCATCGATTACAACTTGATGAAAATCGTTGTAAAAATAAAATCTTTTGTTCCAAGCGAGTGGAGAGAAAAGATTGAGATGGAGAAAGATTGGGCGGGCGATCAAGAGCCGAGCAAAAGGGTAGGGTGAAAAACGACGTCGATGAAAGTGGACGAGAGCGTCTAGGAAAAAGAGAAATCGTGGAGGTTGTGGGATTGTTTGGGAGGGATAAGGATTTTCCTTTCGATCCTAAGGACTTGGTAAAGGGTGGGGTGGACCGAAGAAGCAAGAGAATAGAGAGACTGCAGGGAAAGAGAAAAAGAGAGAGAGAGGGATGGAAAGAGAACCGAATACCACCGAGCATGGAGGGTTGAAGAGGACCGAGAGTGGAGTTAACCTACTTCTGCATTTCGGTCGTTTATCAGTAGGATGAGGGTGCATAGAGGGATGAAAGCGATGTTCGGCCGAGGAAAGAGAACTTGCTGAAATTTTTCTGTTCCACTCGCTCATCGCACATGTGGCAGGATTTATGGGTTATTTCACGTCAATTCAATAAGAATTACATCCTAAATTTGTCCAATTTTTCATTGTTTTTCTTGCGAGCGAGGAACTGGCAGCCATTTTTTATACAATTTATTATTTCATATCCAGCACTTACGATCACACATTTCTTTCGTTCCCTATTCTTTTTTATTCAGAAGGAAAAAAAAAGTTTTTTGAAAAATGCCCCGTGCACGATACGCCCATTTTTCGACCCTTGCACGTGTATTTGTCGAATCGAAAGTTCTCTCTGAGCATTCAACGGTTCAAGACAAGTAGAGAGAGCGAAAAAGAAATAAAAATCGAGGAGGTTACGTACGAATGCGATGGTACGTTCAGATCTGGAATACCATGAGCACCAATCTATAGAACCACATATATAACTATGGATTCGAACCATCCCATCACTTCGATTTGAGAGGGTTTCGATGTAAACAAGACGAAGAGATTTCTCGCTCGCTCTGCTGTTACTCTTCCCTTTTTTTTTCTCTTTTCCGCAGAATCGAGAGGATCCTAATTCCTGTTTCGAACTTTTGCTATCTTTCACTATCGTGCACGATGGAAATCGTGTCGTTTTACGCCTTCTCTATACTCATTTTTATATGGGTCTTGATATTTCATTTGTGTCAAATCCCTGTCGTGATGAACTTGCAAAAAGAAATATATGAACGATGTTTTAACACATTTTGTTTTTCAACCCGATAGTCGCTTGAAATGTCAACTGAATACGCAATGTTTGCTGGTGAAAAATGGAAAATAAGAACATGTTGTTTGTCAAGCAAATTAAACGTTTTATCAACAGTGAAATTGGAAATGTTGTGCAGAATGTCAGACGGAGCTTTTATCGACATCTGAAAATTGCCAAGTAAAAAAGTGTACAAAAAAGCACTAGCTACAATCTGTTTCAACGTCAGTTGGTTTTTTTTCTGTCTCGTTGTCTCTTCGATGCAAGTACTGATTACTCGGATTCGCACAGCCAGGCAACCGCGAGAAAACCGATTTTCTCCTTTAATCCCTGCGGTGAACCACCCTTCTATCCCATCTGGCTAGTGTGGGAGATATTTTCTCGTCTACTCGCGCGAAATATCGATCCCTATCCGTCTCCCGGTTCACCCGGTGATAGAACAACCTTCCGAGCAGCGGAATACCCAGATTTTTATTTTTTTTTCTTCCAATTCAACTTTCATCGCATCAACTGCGAAGATCGTTGATTTCCAATATCATGCAATTGTCGAGCATTTTTTGTTCACTTTTTTTTAATCAGTTGTTTGTAATTTTTCACGAGCTTCCGGTTTTCGCGATTGAAAAATATTTATATGCGATCGAATCGGAGTATTCGATAAATTTTTTTAATAAAGTCAAGTCATTTAATCGTTAAAATCGTTCGAATAATCACATCAGCTGATCTCTGCAAAAGATGCTTGATTTAAGGAGCAAAAGAGAACAAGAATCAACATTTCTCGTCCTTAAAGTATAAAAATATATCAACGTATACGTATCCTTTTGAAAGCAAATAAAATGAGCATGAATAAGGGCTTGCTGAGGGATATCCTATTTCCATTTATTCTCATCTCGTGCGTTCCTGACTTTTCATTTTTTTTCTGCTGCTTCGCTCATCCTTAACGAGCTCCTGGCGAGTGGAAAAAGTCTCGTGTGGAAATGAAGGGAAAAATGAGGCCGGTAAGGAGAAGATTTCGAGCTCAACGAGATACACGATGCAACGAAAATAAATAAAAAAAACAGGACGTAGAGAAAAAAACAAAGGATCATGAGGAAAAATAGAGATTTGAAAAATGAAATTGCATTGGGATACCAACAGAAACGTGACAAAGTCTCCAGCCAAAAACGAAAACTGTCGCGACATCGAGAACAACTCGCTGCGTCGATGGGACAGTCAACCAAGTGGAAATGTCTCGTACCAATCAGACGTGAATAAAAATAACGAAAAATATTTGACACTTGTCCATTCTATTCCTCGAAAGGAACGGAACTTTCGCGGTTCCTCCATCGAATCATTTACGAAATGTTTTTTTTTTTTCATTCGCGTACTTTTCAATATTGAAAAAAAATGTAATCATTGATAACTGACAGAAGAATCGTTCGAAGATTTTTCGTAAGCTTGAAAAATCAAGGCGAATATGAAACCCAAACTTTTGACACATAGATCGTACCTTTTCAGAGGTGATTAGCGGTGTGATGTACGTGGTGACCGCCGTTGTGTAAGCCTTCGGCTGACAGTTGTTTTCTTGGTACTGAGTACCGTTCAAGTACCAATTAGTCGGCGTCGTTGCGAGGCCGACTAAACAATTCTCTCACTGTGCGAGAGAATCGTTACAAATTTCTTTAATTTTAATTTTTAAAACACGTTATTGTGATACGTATATCGATATATAAATTGAATATTATATATACATATACATATATACGAATATATGTACTTTGTAATAGACAGAATTCACCTGTCGCTTCACTAGAAACACGTCACCTTAACAATGTCACGAGATATTCTTGTTCCCAATGGCTATATTTCGTACAGCTATGTTAATTTTTCCGACCGGCAGAGTAAGAAAATTAAGAGCGTGTGAAATTTCTCAATCCTTTCTTTCACTTTTGGTACGTTTTTTATACAATTATTATAATATTTCCAATCACAATAGAAAGCACAGGGAAAAAACACATCGACGTTGACGATTATGAATGAGATTTTCACCGCACGATATTCCACACCTAAAATTCAGCTTTTTTCCGTGTTTTTTATCCGTGTGTGTTAGATGGCGTTTGTGTGTGTTTTCTCTCAATTCCTGCCACGTTTTTGTACGTATTCCTGTGCTTCGGATGAACGCACGTGTATGTCACCTCTTTTTTTTCTCTCGCACCCCTTCAACACTTTGCTATACTCGCTGGCGTATATATGTACATGTGCATATCAGTGTGATTACGTTAAAACCCGATGTACACATGGATTTCGATGTAGTCTACAAGTTTGGTTTTCAGATTTCGTCTCAACGGGAACGAAAAACTGCGACGAAAAATAACTCCACGATTACGCTTTTCGCGTTGTTTATTACCGTACAACGAACAATCTGACGTTGAGGGCACGCGTTGTTTTGTACAGACACGCACGCGCGCACACTCTGACACACATACGCGCACACGGGCACTTACTTTTGGAGGAAAGCAACAAGGAAAATTGAAAACTCGTGGTGAATCGTGAGTCTCGCGATTCTTAAGCCGGTCGGTTCACGCACGAGGAATGGGGTCACTGCAACCGAATTTATCGAGAGGACAGTCCTCTCAGTTTTGATATATTTTTTTCTATATGATTCGTTGTTCGTTAATGACTTTTTGGTCACGATGATTTATCGGAGCGGATTTTTACGAGGCGATTTTACGGGAATTAAAAACTTTCGCTCGACGCCGTAAATCACGTGATTTCCTTGATTCTCTGCGAGGTTAAGATGATTTCGAATGAAAACGAGAATCGGCAAAAATTCCCGCACACACACGAAAAAACACACGCGGGCGCGACAGGCCGACAATTGGAGAAATCGCGAGGTTACTTTGAACGAACGAGAGGGAGAGAGAGAGAGAGAGAGAGAAACGGATAGACGGAGAGAGAGAGAGAGAAAGATGGAGAGAGCGCGCGGACGAAGAAAAAAAGCGATCGGGCAGGTGGTCGTGCGTTTCTCTGTCCGGTTTTATATCGAGGTTTATAATAATGCTACGCGTTGTGGCGCCGAGAACGGAATGGGACGACCGTGGGATGCCCGGGCAGTTCGCCTGTAGCCGTCGAGAAGGGAGAGAGAGAGAGAGAGAGAGGACGAGCGAGAGATGGAGAGAGAAGGATGTTGAAAAGCGTGGGTGGAAGGGTGGGAGTCGGTTGTAGGGGTAGTTTTGCCCTTGTGAGCACGATAGAGGGAGCGAGAAAGAAGATACACAGCGATCTGCTATGAGGGGTGCGCGCGCGGGGATCAAGTAGAGAGTGGGGCAAACGTGTAAGGCTCAGGGGTAGCAGAAGGGGAAAGGAAGAAGGTGATGGGAGCGAGGAGAAAGCGCGAGCGAGACTCATCGACTCCCCACCACTTTTAGGCTCCCCCAACCATGTGTTACCGCACATGCGCTCATCCCTCCAATCTTCGCTCCCTCTACTTCGCGCGCTTCCTCCACTCAGGCGCTCTTCTCCCTTCTCTCCCCTCCTCTCAACTTCGAGCGCGCTCCCGTGTTCACATCGCTTCTTCCTCCGTTCCTACGGATTTCTGTGTGCATTTATATACGTCTCTCTTCCTTTACGTTCCCCCCCCCCTCCCTCTCTCGCTCCCTCCCTCGCGTTCTCGCTCTCTCACCCTCGGCGTCACGACGTCCCGGTAGCAAAGAGGAGCGGAGAAGGAGGTGCAGCATCGGAGAGGGGGATGAGATTCACGAAGGGAACCACCGCGGCCACCACCAACGAGCCAGGCGAGCAGCACCCGTGAGAGAGAGAGCTCCGACTCCCAGCCTGACATCGACCGAGTACGGGACACGCCAGTTCGTAGCCGACCCAACGGGAATACTTAATGCCCTGGCATTCCCTGCTGCGCTTCCTCTTCTCCTACTCTCGTTTCATCTCCATCCATCTCTCCCCCTCCCTCTTCTTCCCCGCTCCTCTCTCTTTTTCTCACTCTCATCTCTGTTTCTCTCCACACCGTCGCGAAATACTTCTCTATACGCTCTTTCCCTCTCGCTTGCCACTCTTGCTTCACGCCGGGATAAAAGAAGTACGCGGCTCAAGGTTCGAGAAAGCGAAAGAGCACCCCTGCCTTTTATCCTCATGTGTGTATGCATGTAAATGTAGAGTACCTAAAAGATAGATTTTGACTACACTTCTTACACAGTCCATCCATCAAGGCGCTTCGATTCATTCCATATACCAAAAGATTCAATCATGTTTACGTTTTCACGTTCCAGTTGACCTTATTCGGTGTCCTGTTCGGAGCAAATTCTCAATGGCGATTTTCACAAAGTAACATTGAATAATCTTGAAATCTTATGATCGTTTTTATCCGCCAATTATTCCTTTCAGTCAGTCTTTTGCATGGATCGGGTTGCAATTTTCCGGAACTCGTTGTATTGCAAAAAAATAGTGAGAATGTTTTTAACCAACTGACAAATTTTCAATCCGGAAAATTTCATTGAGCAAAACCAGAAAATAAGAAAACCGTTGCTGAGAAGAAAAAAAAACGTAAACGGTTGGTGAGCCTGACTCTGAAAATGGGTCTGAGAGGTTCGAGGGAAAAGCAGAGGTACAGAAATGGGAGGAGAGTATTTATGAGGGTTGAATTCGTATCTGGGTTAGCGTAGCAATGCATATGGTGTATCGCACGCAATTCTTCTTCTGCAAATCTTCCTTCTTTTTCAACATCCCAACACATATATGCAGGTCTGACTATAAACGCAAAGCAGTACTTTTTCTACTGCTTCTGGCTTCAACTCCTAAAAGAACTGTGCTACGGACAGAACTTGTTGGAAAAACCGTTTGCAACGACCTCTAACAGTTTTGTGTCACGTGGCTGCCCCTTAAACTGCAATCTTTTTTACCATTGGTAACTCTCTGAGCTTTTTTTTCGTGAATCTTATCGGCCGATGGTTTCGGCAGCTGTCAAGAATATTCCAACAGTCCTGTACGAAGAATACAGTACTTTTTGTGTATCTTTCTTGTACAGGAAATCTCGATCCCTGGCCAGAGAAGGAAATCTGTGGGTTTTCTTTTGGTCTAACCAAATAACGACTTTCCCTACTGGGAGACGGTCCTCGCATATTCTTAAGCTCACCAAATTTCTATACGTGAGTTCTCGTGTCTCGCTGTGTTGGCTGGCTCGTGGCCAGTCTTCTGATCGGTGTGAACGTATTCCTACGTTTAACGCAAAAGAACTACCCCTTTAACTTCTCTCTCGTACCAACTTGCACACGTTTCAAGGGATCGACAAACTGGTGCTTGAAAATTGCTCCCCCCTCAATGTGTGAGTCTATGTGCTGCATCCAGGAAAAAGAGAGGAGGTGGCTCGAAGGGAGGACCTAACCCAGAAAAGATTTTCATTGAGCAACATGGCATGAAACTGGCCACGAGCCAATACTACGATGCTATTCTGCTCGCCTTGCCGTTTTATCATTTACATATATACGTATATAATATGAATAGAAATAGGGATATGCAAAATCTTTGCTCTCACTCGAAAGTTCATGCTTGTAGTTTCTCGGACGACATCCTTAAATGGTCAATCAATATTCAGTTGTTTAGGCTACAAAACAATCGTTCCGTCACAGAATCGATTCCCATTCGTTCACGTTGATGAATTTTGTATCGACAATTCAAACACTCGATCAGACTTTCGTCTGGCAAATACTTTTTTCTTGATCTTTCATTAAAAAGTTAAAGACAAGAGAAATTTCAGTAGATTATTTGCTGACATGGCTAGGGAGGATGAAGTCGTTTTTATTTTCATTTTGAATAAATTGCTCAACGAATAATCCGCCACATGGGGCTGACCCTGTCCTGACCTCGTTAAAGAAAAGGAGCGTGTGCTGCAACGCCTCGATGCACTCGAGGCGGAAGAAGAGTACATACATGCGTCAGAAAATCTAGCCGGGACGAAAAGACAGGTGAGGTTTCATCAGGGCTTCGAAAGTCTATATATAATATATATATATAGATAGATAGGAATATATGGATGTGTATGTACACGCATAGGGATGACATGAGAATAGCTGATGGGCTTCAGTTCGACTTTGCTGCTCTTGCTTCTGTACTGCTTCACGTCGAAGAATAATCCAACCCAGGTCTAGAAATCTTGCGCGTGTTCAGCATTTGGCTTACATCCAGACACGATCCCGAAGACGTTGAATGAACTTGGCGGGAAAACTGCATAGCGTATTTCTCTATCTTTCTCACTTCATCTCCCTTTGATTTTGCCTTATATCTATTTTCTTCCTTCGCCAACGACGAAATATTCTATCTTCAAGATTTATCAGAGACTTATGGTTCTACGAATATTTCGACACATTTTCTCATTTATTTTCTTTGCAAATTTGTCTCTGCCTTATTTCTTTTTCCTCCAACAATTTTTCCATTTTCTTGTGTACATTCCAGAGCAACTTTATTTCCTCGTAACATCGAGCGAAAAGTATAAACATGGGAAAAAAAAAATGAAAAATACGTCAACGAAAGGTACGAACGAATTCTTCAAAAATTGCCAAGCGTCGAGTTTCATTGAGAATGAGGAAAAACATACACGAACTCTCACCAAGACTCTGACGGAGCTGTAGGTTCAGAAGAGAAGGAGTGAGAATTCATGAGTTTCCTCGAGCGTGGACATGCCTTGCTCGAGGGGTTGAAAATTTTGTGGCTGTGGAAAGAGGAAGACCCGGACAGTTTTGTCCGACACGCTCCAACTTTTCTCGCAGTATCCCGTGTATTCTGTTTACGCGAGAAAACAACCCCTCTCGCCTTCAAACTCACTCCTTTCCTCGTGTCAACCCCCTCCGGACCTCGAGAAATTGTGGAAAAACATGGACAAACCTGCAGCACTTTTTATTCTTGCTGTACTTCGAATAATGTCAACGCTTTTCGTATATTACAATTTTCGACGCATCGTGTTTGTTGCTACGAAATTGTATGTGAAAATTCTTCTGAATGGAAACAAAAAACATCTTGAAAAAAATTCCAGCGTAGAATCGAGCATGAAAAAAGCTCATAGAGGAAAATATCGCGACAACTCCAAAAGCGTCAGTTACAAAAGTTGTTACTTTTCAAATCTCGTGGATTTATTCAAATTCTTCGTAACTGGTCATAACTAGTTTCGATATTGCAATGAAAAAAATTTGATCTATTTGAATTCTTCAGGAAAGAGCACGATCGAGTCTCGGAGAAGTTCTACGCATAATGTTTTTGAAGGAGCAACCTCGAGGGTTAAAGGTTGAAAATAGTTGGGTCGAAAGAGAAAGAGAAAGAGCAGGAGAGTATAGAGAGAGGCTGGAGAGGGGAGGGTGTGACGAGGGCTTGCACACGGGAGAAGCTCCGAATCGCGATAAATAACGTTGGTAACGTCGATATATCGTGCTTCATCCCTTAACCCCGTGGGCGAATTATTGCCGGATAAAATGCCGGCACGAGGCGAAAGCTCTGGGTCGTAGGAAGCAAGGCAGAGGGTTTGCTTTGCTAAAGGGGGTTCGGTTCCTGGTCGATGGCTTTTCTCTTTTCTCTTCTTTGTGAGCTCTCTCTCGCCGTCTCCATCTCATTCTCTCGCTGCCAGCAGGATGCAAATCTCAATGGAGCCTTGTCAGCGAATCGATAAGCGATCGATGAACATGTATGCATAGCCACACGGAAACCAAAAGAGGCCAAGAGAATATGGACCCAGGAGAATATATATAATGCTGACGTCGTTGAAGGGTGAAGGAAAAGAAGAAAAAAAAGAGCTTACGAAAGTAAAAGGGGTGCACAAGTTAAGATCGAGACCGAACGATTTTTTCTCTACCGATCCATCCTCCTTTTTCTTTCGCTCTTCCCACGTACTCGCAATGTCATCAAACTCATCTGATTTTCTAAGGACTCTTTGCATCCCTTAAGCCCTTATTCGTATTAATAACAACAACATTTTTTCCCTCGATAAAAAATCAACAATCGTTCTGATTTCAATTGAATTTGTCGCGTTTGTTTTCAAGTACGAGACTGGCATAATAGAGATGTCAGATCAGAATAAAATATTCCCCTAGCCCTTTCCGTCTCTTTCTCGCCCCTTCTCTGTATCCTTCCCGACTTGTTCTCGCTCCACGTGAATTGGTGGTTCGCCCAGAGAAGTCGAAAGTTCAACGTGTAGGGAAAACAAGAGGGGCAAGAAACTTTGTGAGAAGCTCGTGCGTCGTGCGAATAATTAGGAAACACCTGGAATACACAAGACCCTGCGGATTTGCCTCGTTTCCTCTGCAACAAAGTGAGAGAAGGGAAGAAAGAGACAGATAAAGAGAGAGAGAGAGAGAGTGTGAGTGAGACGAATAAAACATTCAAAGCGAGATGCAAACTGATGTGTGAACAAGCAAGTGCGAGGCAAAACGGAGGAATTCTACGTGTCTTAAACCGTGTGTTAAATCGAGTTGGCGGGAAATTTTGATGTTGCGGGAAAAGCATCTTCCACCATCAACCACTAAACTCCGACTTCTCTTCCATAACCCCAAACTCGGTGAGTAATTTTCACTCCTAATTTGTGTTGTACCTATAATGTCAAAACTAAGGATTCACTTGCACATATATACGCGATTCAAACGACAAAAAATTCGACTGATAACTTCCTGAACGGGCAATTTCATTCTCCCATAATTATACCTGTGATTTCTTAGTCAAGTATCGCACGTGCGAATATTTATTTCCAAAGTATTCGCGAAATAAACTTTCAATTGGAAGAAAAAGTTTTAGAAGATCGAGGCTGCAAAAATTGGCAGGGTAGTGCGAAAAAAAATGGTAACTATGATTATTACTTGTTGTGACAAAGTGAAGATGAAACAAAATCTTTATAAATCAATCGTTATAGTTTTTGGGAGAAATTTTGTTATATAACGAAATAAAATAAATGCTTTGAAGGCAAGAAAAAGTCATGAAAACGAAGGACTTAGGGAAAGTATTATTTTATTGTATTTGATTCTTTATCCGGAATAATATTTTGCAGCGACGTACTTTTAGACGACGAGCTGGCTATATCAAGCAATGCAGCTTCCGACGTGCGCTCTCTTTTCTGGTTTGTGTGTTCGTAAACTCTGGTCTCAACGTCATCTCTTTTTTTGGTAGGGGGATGTTTCCGTGTGTGCACTTATTTTTGTCGATGTGTATAAGAGCAACGTGTTTTCGTCGAACTAGCAAAACATTCGCACCGCGTTTTGCCTCCAAAGGGAGATGATGGTTGCCTCGGTTGGCTGGTTGGTTTTCTGAAGGGTTGCTTTTCCTGATAGAGGGTAGTTTTGGGGCTGTATTTTCGTGAATGTGTGTTGGTGAGTGTGTGCGGAGAAAGGGTGTGTCGCGAAACTCGCAGTCGCGGATACTCGATTGCTCGCGACTGCAACGAGAAAACTCTTTCGAAATGTAGTCGTGAATTCTTTTTCCAGCCCCCCCCCCTCCCCCCGCCTCTTGAACCTCCGACGTCTCCGCACTCGTTCTTTTTCATCTTTCCTAAGTTTTTCTCTTTTCTCTTTCCACTTGCTGCCACACGCTTTCTCATCCTTCCTGACCGAGTCTCGACCCAGTTCGACGGTTGGGGGATGAAGGACTGTTTTTTTTCTCACCCCCTCTTTCGATAGTTCTTTAAGGGAGAGAGAGAGAAAATCGAAATACTGGCCGAAAAGCACGATCTTGTTTTTCGTAAATGTCAACATTTTTTTGTTAAATATTCATTCAAGATATTTCCAACGGCCATCGTTTAATGGTATAATTTTTTTTTTCTCGAGTCAGCATTTTTTATACAGGTCAATTTTAAGAGACCCGAATATTTCGCGTTTTTTCTGGCTTGAGTGATGGAAAGATGTAGCTCAATGTCTTTTCCAGCGGGGAGAAAGCCTGAAAAAATATTTGGTCAATTTTGTGCTCTTGGTGAAGATGGAGGTGCAATTTTTTCGCATGATGTACTTTGGTAGGAATTCTTTGCTTATCGCTATCGTTTCCATAGAAAAACTCGTTCCAGTTGAACATGTCATGATATCTATAACTATTTTCATATATATTTTCAATCTATATAGACAGGCATAGCCGTGCAAGATCTCGCTACTCAAACTTTAGTCCAGCACAAAGTTTATGGAGCCTGAGAAAGAAGAGAATGTGGAGACGATAGAGAGAAACGTGTAGGAAAGTTTTGTAAAATATTAGCACAGACGTTCCGAGTCGACTAGGAAGAGAAGTAAGAAAAAAAGAAAGTAAGAAAGATGGTAGAGGAGAAACGACGTGGATGAAAGAGTCGACAAAAAAAAGCCAAAAGGAGAAGAAGCAAAACAGTTTCTTGTCAATTGTTTGAAGGTTGAAAATGAAGGGGTTTTCAAACTTGTACATTTCGTGTGACAAACGAGCCATGGAAGGAGGCACCAGAGAAATGGCAAAAGAAAGGAAGAAAGAGACATGACTGTCGAAGGGATAACTTGTCTATTCGCATTGTTTGAGCGAAATCTGGCCAAGTCGTGCAGTTGTGCAAATAGCTCGAATCACGCGAATCGTTGCTCCGTAATTAATAGGGCGCACGACAACGCGGCATTCCCACTATTGAAGGGACCCAGACGCTAAGTACCAGAGATAAGGAAATAACAAACGTCATCCTTGTTAGGTTTTCCACAAGAAATTTAAACAATTTTGTCTCCTCGCTAGTCAGGGATCGACTGAAAATACCAATTGTTATGCATTTTTTTTTTATAAAGCTGCAAGCCACGCTGCTGTCATTCTGTTTCCGAACGTTTCGGAAACTTGTCCCATTTTAGAGCCAAATTTTAATTTCTCAGACGAGGCAAATTCTGAAAAAAATGAAAAAATGACAAATGTGTTGTATTAAAAAGTGAGCAGCTGGTAAGTAAGCGAAATCCTTAAAAAGCTTCGCTTAAAAAAAAAACAAACACAACTTCCCATGGTTTTCACAATCGCACGCAAGTTGTAAAAAACAGAGAGAAAATAATACTCGTTTGTATTTTTTGGCCGTTACGCAGACGACGTCAAGGCGTGGATTTCTTAAATAACCCCCGAGAGACTTCGGCCTAAAGCAGCTTCGACCATTTTCCTGCTCGTACAAATGCGAATGAAGAGGGGAGAAGTAAACCGAGACGGAGCGACAGAGAGCGAGCAAGATTGAGAAAGGGAGTCTCGCCTCGAAAGGCTGATTAATAGCATTAATAAGGGAAAATCTCACCAAAGCCTACTAATTCTAGACATTTTAATCTTTAGCCACAAAACCATGTCCCTGTACCCAATCTTGCTGGGTTTTCGTAGACACTCGTGATGCGATTTTCAGTAGGTCGGGCAGTTTACTAAAATACCTGGCGAATGAAAAAATGCAGCTTTTCTATCAATAATTTGTCAGTTCCTGAAAAAAAAAATTCAAAATAAACGTAAAATTCAAGTTTCACGTTCCTTCGTGCGTGAATCTCTGATGGAAAAATGAAGCGCTCACAGAACATTCTAAATTTCCCCGGCATCGCCAAATACCATATGTTCACTTTGTTGAATGAATTACGAAAGAAAAGTTCATCCAACATGAATTCAGCGTATCGATCGAGTGGCTCGGTACGATTTTAATTACGAAATAGAGTCTCCACAAGGCTAGAACTTTCCAACGAGAAAAGTACGAAGATTCGAGTGCACCGGAAGTGACTTTGTAGCCGTTACAATACGACAATGGAGATGCGAAGTAATCCTAGAAGTTGTCCTATTCACGTATACACACAGCATCACGTTTCTTCACTACCAATCTAGTTGAAATGAATATTTCGAGACAGCTTTCAAACGACCCCGACTGGACTGTTTGGCTGCCTGAGTAATTGTGTTTTTTTCTTTATCTCAAGTATATTCTCCTCTTACTCACTTCCTGCCTGGTAACAAATCCCTCTGTAAGAAATCCCTATGGTTTCTGTTATGCGATTCGTAAATAACAGCCTTATTCATAAATTCAATGACTGCAAATCTTATGCGGACAAATCAACATCAACCGATTATAAAAAAAAAAAAACGAATTTTTACAAAGAATTATATCGACAAAACGAGAATAATTAACATGGAAATGTTTTCTTAAATCGAGTTTCAACAAAAAGCTCCCATGGAAATTCAAGATAAATTGCATAATATTGCACAGAAAAAGCCAGATTTGTATTTTATATTTTTTTGTTTTTCATTCTTGATGAAATGCCTTAATACCAGTTACCGTAGGTCGGATATCATATGATTTTAGAGAGGTTTGCAGTGGGATTGAGAGTTCAGATGCGATATTAGTGGCTTTGATACGAGTCAGTGAGAGGAAAGCCGTAGACCGGTGGCACGTGATCCGTTCCTCCCGAATTAGCGTTTGGGCTGCAGCCACAAACCGTCCATTGGGAGTCGAGGAAGCATTCGAGGGAATGGGGCAGAGATCTACCCCCAACCTCGTTCCCAACCTCGTTTGCCATTTTGCCGTCTATCCAACGATGTGTGGATACGACCACACATATATAACCTCGAATCTGACCTTATCGTACTCGGAATATTGTTGTACAATTCGAGAGGAATATTTCCCTCTCTGACCTTTCCCTTTGCTGTGTTCTATAGTTAAATACAAATTAGTCACTGTAACAATTGATCGACATTTTTTTGACCTACTTAACCCAAGCAATGACGACCTAATGAATGAGCATCGACAGATTTTTATTTTCGAACAATTTGGAAATTCAAACGTAGAGAAAAATCAAATTGTGGAGAATAAAAAATTCTGGCGAATGGAAATTCATTTTTTTTAAAAGTAGAACGATCATTAACCGACAACAGAAACGGCGTCAATTCAATTTTCAAATTCATTTTTTGTTTGTTTGTTGAATTCGGAAAAAAAACATTTGAGACGTGATTCAATTGAATTTGTCGTTGAAAATCGGTGGGGATGATTTATCGCTCAGAATTATCTCGCCAAGACGATAATTGCGAGTGTCGTTTGGTTGGGCAGTAGCTCACCGCGTTGAATGTGTATACGAAAACTTTGGGAAGGGTGAGATGGACCATAGGGAATACAGACTGTATGCCGAGGGCTCATCAAGGTAATGCAGCTGGGATCACCCTTTTTGAGATGAAGGGCATGGGCCAACGGAGCGAAAGCAAAGGATATAAAGGTCATTTTGTGTCAAGTCGAAAAGCCGAAAGATTTGAGTCGACGCCTCAATTTTTACTCTTTGCCTTGCCTTTTTTCAGTAATTTCTGTTTTGTTTTTCACAGTTTAATTTGCAATAATTTTTGAGCCAGTTTTTGTTACCAAGAGGTATTTGGATTAATTTTTCAATTTTCTAATGTGAATTTGAAGCAGTGACGGAGAGTTAAAAATTTTGTGGACAAAAATAGCGAAAGATTTTCTATTTGTTCTAATATTCAATGCTTATGGTGAAATGGCCCATATAAATGCAAAATCCTTGTAGGTTTCCTTCGTGGTTAAGGACCATCTCGATGCCGGGATCAACGAGATCCTGACACGCCAAATTCCTAAAATCGCTATAGCAGCATCCGCATTCGTGGCTTCATCAGTCTAGAATCCTGTCCACTCGTGCCAGAAACGCTCCTCGGAAGATGTCTAACTGTGAAGTCGTTTAATTGACTATCCGATTGAAATTCCTCAGTGAGCATCAATCTCGTATTATGACGCTCGTGCTATTCCCAAATAATTGCCTTGAATTATTCAAATACTATAATTCGAATCCTAATACAAACAACGATCATCCGCGACAAATGAAAGAATGAAACGAAACTTCATTTTTTTTGGATAATTGAAAAATATTTCAAGAAAAAATGTGCAGGGTTGGAATTTTTTGGCAGCTTCTTGAAAGACATCTTCCCAAATGAGCACAAGATTATTTTCAAGTCTTGATTTTCTCTCAGAGCTCATTTCCAACGGTATTTATTACGAGCAGTCAAAGGAATCTGGAAAATTTCCAAGTAGGATTAAATTAGCATTTGGCCAAATATATCCTCACTTTTATTTAATGCGCGATTGCATTTTTGGAGCTCTTTGGTGGGAGCGAAAAGCGGGTGTTCGAAATTGCCGCTTGGTTAATAAATATGTTGAGATAGAAGTTGCTTCAGGCTTGGATTGATTGACTACAGGATACTTTGGCAAAGTGTTCCTTCCTTCCACATAACGTATCGAAATAAGTGACTCTTTGTTTCCTATACTTTCGTCGACTAACGCGACAAGGAAAGAGCCTTCCCTCTTCCCTTGTCGCGAGACACGAAAGTTGTAGAGCTTAGGAGGAGGAAGAGCTTGTCAAGGGAGGGGATGAAATTTATAGAAATAGAAATATCCCCTCTCGATTATTTCAAGAAGGCTTTTACGGTACTTTACTAATGTCATACGACGTCACAGATATCGTCTTTCCCCTTCCGGCTCCTTAACTTTCACGACTTATTCGTTTGGGAAGACCTACAACCTGTTTTATAAATGAGAAGTGACTTTTTCTCCGAGCTGCAGTCACTGTAAGTATGCTTTATCAGTGCTGACATTTATATGGTTTTAACGTGACGCGAACTTTGTTGTTCATTGCATAATAACCACAGAAAATTCTTCATTAACAAACGATAAATAAAAACTAGTCCTTTTATTGAACAGGCGTTTTTTTTTAAGCCAAAAGAGTTGTAAAAAATTCGGTACGGAGACGGGGAAGAGATGCCAATGAAAATATATTTATGTCGGTTTCTCGTTATCGCAAAGTTTCTTGTCATCAGTAACGCTATTTTTCCTCTCGGCGAAGAAGAGAAAAACAGTGGAGGCGGAGAATGAAGGGTAGGTTCGAGGGCAGAAGGGGCATTGAAAAGTGTCTCTCCCTTTCTCTTTGTATTTCCTTCCTCGAAGATGCCGAGAGGCATCGAGGGAGACTGGAGGGTGCATCATCCCATGTGCTCAAACGTTCTCTTAATTATAGAGGACGCCGCACTCTTCTGCTTTTCTCTCTAGGTTCTTGCGCTCCCATTCCACCAGAAGCACGTCAGACAGCAGACCAGATTACGAGAGCAAAATGTCCGATTGAATTCTTTCCCCTTCTCAACTTTCCTTTTGGTTTCTCGACTTTCATTCCCCTCGTCCCCTTAGCACTCCCGAACCGGTGACGTAAACTCACGATAGAGGGCTGAAAAATATCCGGCCATGTTGCACCAACCTCGAGAAATCTAGTCCAGCTTTTCTTCCCACTCTCATTCTCCACTTTTCTCTCTCACTCTTATTACAACCCTTTCTCTTCCTCCTTTCGGACGGGGGATGTCTAAGTCGTGGGAATCTCCACCGTCCGGAACCGATATCTCAATCGAAACGAAAAAGTTTGGACTCTACTTCAACACACGCACACACACAGACACAGTCTTTGCTCCGATTGAAACGAATCACTTGATTTTTTGAAATTCCAGGCGCAAATTGACTGATTTGGCAACAGCAGCGTCGTATTTCAAAGCAAATTTCCTCCAGACTTTTCCACAGAGTCGTCTACACATACGCTAAAGCGCTACGTTCAGTAATACCTTAAAAATTACCAATTTATAATCAATTCTGCAATCAAGTTCCCATGGAAATCAACTCGATTAAATATTGAAAAAAAAAAACAATAAATTGGAAAGTTCTGGGAATGACGATCTTTAAATTATTTAAATAAAGGCAATTGATTCTATTTACATCATGAACGTTTTTCTCTTCTGCCTGGAATTCAGAATTTGAAAAAAAAAAAAATATATGAATATCATGAAAGAGGAAGATTGACGCGTTTTACTGTATCGCCAATCACACACCTTCAGCATTTCGACATATGTATAATCGACGAAGGATCGGTTTGTACCTGAACTACCGGGCCACAGAACGCGACCAATCCCCAGGCGAATCAGATACTATCTACCGAATGTCACTCATGTAGAGAAACGAAAAAGAGGAGGAGAACGAGAAATATATACACGTAAATACGGACGAAGAGAAGGAAAAGTAGAAACGGTAAGTATACAGTAGCCATTTCTATATTTGAATTGAAGTTTCGTATGACGCATCTCTCTTTTTGCACTTTTCCCCTCAACTTTCCTCATCGTTGCTAGTCCACATACCAGAATGAAGGAAAAAAACGACCGGCAGGCAGTGCGAAGAGAGATAAGTATTTCCTTTTTTCTGAGGTCGAATATCGACCAACAGCTTAGGAAAAAGAGAGTCAAAGAGAGGGAAAGAATAAGCCACAAAAGTAGTAAGAAGTCATCTGTGCTGACGTTCGTACCATAAATAATGTTGTACCTTCCCGACTGCATCGCATTCGACTGCGTTGGTACGATATTTGCGTACGGAATAATGTTTTTCTGGCCATATACATTTTTCGTCTCTCCCGGAATCAGCTGAATGAAAAAAGTTCAAATTATGGAGCTTTGAATCGTACGCACTAAATTCTACTTTTCAAACGAATTTTTTTGGCTGGGAATTCCAAGTTTTTCAATTTTCAATGGTGAAAAACCTCGTGGAAAAAGTTTTGCTCCTTTTTTTCTAAGTAGAATTGTGCTGTAGGGTAGAAAAAGCTTGAAGGGTTGAAATAAAGTGGATTCGAGTTAGGAAACAATTAACGGTGGACAATCCTAACTGGGAAAATGTCTCATTTACTACTTGGGAGCGCCAACTAATGCCAAGATTATATAAACGTCACACGTAGAGGAGAAACAGAGATGGCAAGTGTTGGGTTCGCTGCTTGGGCCATGTTCGAATAATTTTCCCTTCACTAAAAGGGCAACGAAGGAGGATTCGTGACTTGCCCGAAATCTGTTCTTCCCAAAGGGAAATCTCCGGCATCAGTTTACCGCTGTTTCCATTTCCAGCCAACTGCGAGATACCTCGGGAGAAACTATCCAACCAAGTTGAAATTCCGCTCGACTTGACACGCGTTTTACAATTAAATAGTAGGACCTTCTGTAGCCTACCGAGGAGTTCAAATACTCTTTACAGCATTTTGAATTCGTACGTATTTTCTTTTCCCGTATACGAATTAGGTAAACTTAGTGACCTTGAGGAAAGTGTCAAGTTTCATAATAAAAATGATTGGACAAAAAAAATTAAATATTTGACGTAATATTTATATGATAAAAATTACAAGATTTTTTGCACGTTTAATCACGAAATATTTTCGTAAGAATGGTCTGGAAAAAGTGCCTTAAAGTGAGTGGTTGCGTGGAGCGGCCAACCCTTTATTTTTCAATGGGGTAGAAAAGAGAATTGAACGTACAATTTAATTCAAGGCTTCTGGACTGTAGATTCGGGTCTATCGTTGTTGGAAGGAGAATGTGGTAGTTTTTCTTGGTGGGTATCGGACACTCGGCATCTTGAAGCCGAAGTGGTCTTCACCCCGTTGGTTAAGCTAAATGAGCACCCGGAAAGCTCTATTTCTTTTTTTGTTCACGTTTTTTTTCTCCATTCTCTGTCTTTCTTTTCTTTCTCTTGGAGACTGGTGCATTACTGTGCTTGGTGCTCGTGACCGTAAATGGTTCCCTCGTGCCATGTAATCAGCACGGAAGGCGTTAGATGGGCACTAAGGTTTCTTCATCCCTCCGCGGTGATAACACGTCGGGGGTCACTTAGAGCCCCTATCCGACCAGAAGGAGACTCGCTTTTCATCGCTCTCCCTGCTCTTTTCCTCTCTCTATTTATCTCTCGATCTTTCTTTCTCTTTTTCCTTCTATTCCTTTCTCTTTTCACCTCAATTTCGTTCTCCAGGATGTTCGTCCAGGTCGATCCTTACCCGAGAATTCTTCCACTTCTTAGCTATAAAATGGCGTCTCGTTTCTTCACCTAGTATCAGAGAAACTACTCGGGTCAAAATGGAAATCTTGCGGTGAATTCCCCCGCCCCTTATCATCGTCATTTGCTGGCTCAATCCGACGAGTACCTCCAAAAATTTAATTTCGTCCTTCGACGAAAAGCTCTCTCTCTCTTCTCAAGATCTCCCTTGCTTTCTATACCCTCGTCTCTACGTCTTTGTACCTCGTCCTCTCTACCTATCTCCCAGTACATTTCACTCGAATTAACTGCTATCGGAGAAGCGAAACAATTCACAAATCCAGAGAATCAGCCCATACTGAAACTTCCAATGCAGACCAATTTTCTATAGGGTAGTTATTTGAAATATTCAGAATTAATCGGTCGTTACCTCCACCATATTCCTATCGATACGTAACAAGAAATCCCTGAAGGAACGACAGACATTTCGAGCGAAATTAGAATCCAGTAGATACTTGCAGAGACAGCGAATGGAATTGGGGCTAAATGTAGTTTAATTGTCATTGGCTCAAAAATATATTTATGATTTATTTCACTAATTAATGAATTTTTGAGAAGACAAGTGACTTTTTTGATTATCATTTTTATGAATGTATTTTCGTCTGAAAACGATTTTCATACTGCTTTTTAAAATTTAGTGGGCTGTGAAAACAACTTCTGGTTACACGATCGACGAAGAGAAAATTCGACTCTTTCGTAAGTGAGGACGACATAGGGGGTTGTTCCCATTTCATGGAACTGTAAAGCCTACCAAAAATGGTGCTCGAGGCACCAGGGACTGTCGACCTTTGAAAAGTTGGTGCTGAAAGTGAGGAAATGTAACGTCATGATTAGTGGTGAATTGAGGAGAAAAGGGATGTCAGGCTTAGATAAGGTGAAGAAACGACGAAAGGACAAAAGATCCATCGTAACGTTTCTCCAACTTTTGCGACCAAGTTCCTGCTTCGTTGGCTCTCTTGTCCCTACCGTGGAACTTGTAAACCCCTTGGAAAGAGTTGACGACGATTATCTCCGAAACTACGATGGTTCGAACTATTCCATCCCCTTCCGACGCATCCGGTTCAGGCAAATTCAGAGCAGAGAGTCCGGCAAGACGAAATTTCTTGTTTTTCCTTCCTCCAAGACGAAATATATAACTCGGACACGTAAGCATCTCTGGCAACTGTAAAATTGTGCCCAGAATTGGCGAATCTGTGTGAGAAACTAAATCGTCCAATGTGCCAACGCCATTTTGAATGAGGACTCGAAGCAAATGCAGTATCAGGGAAAATGCAAAGTTGCAAGCTCGATTCGTGATTTACTATAGTTGAGGATTTGAGAAAATTGTCCTTCTAAATTCTGCCTCGAAAACTTTCAGCCCCCGAAGAGTCACTCTCGGTCTCCTTCTATCTCCTTATCTGATCGGTACCATAGTTCCTACCCTCTTTCTTCTTCTTCTTCCATAAAGACGTGTATATAGATAAAATAACTTTTCCTTTATCCGGTACTTCGTCGTTCTTTGGCTTGGCGTTCAGGAGAAAGAGAAAGAAAGAAAGAGAGAGAGAGTGAGAGAGAGAGAGAGAGAGAGAGAGAGAGAGAGTGCTCTTTGTAAGACTACGGGACAATGAATGGATGTCAAAAAGCCCCGGCAATTAATTCCAGCTCCATGAGAGAGCAGGAGGAGAGAAGGTATAATATGTATAACGAACAAAAGCAGTAAGAATACTCATCGGGCCTTATCCAACCAGACCAAAAACTGAAAGAGCGTCCAACTCGCGATACTTTGGAATTTCTTCCGGTATGAATGTCACGAGATCGGCGAAAAGCAACAGCGAAGGATATAGGAATAGAATGAGAGAGAGAGACGAACGAAGAGAGAAGGAAAGAAAGAGCGAGAACATTTCGAATTTGACGGAACAAGAATGTTGGTAGACAATGGGAACGAATAGTCCAACTTTGCTTATTGTAATTCAATTTCACGCGCGAGCTAGAAGACGAGTGCTCACCCTCCATGGTTAATATCCGTTTGGTGGGCATTGATATCTGTTCTCAACAAGCCTCGACTCTTCTCTTGAGTACTCTGACACCCACGGATTTTCAGACGTCTCTCAGTAAAGCTGTCACTTTCGAAACAAGACCAACCCTTTCCCAACCATGGAATATGACACCCGCCCTTACTCTGCTGTTCCTCTTTCCGGAGTGAACCTGGAGAATCCTCTTGTGACTGACAACTATTTAACATTTTTTTTCGCAACCTTGCAGAATTTCTTGAGCAATTCTGAATCTGCCATCGTTATTTTATCGCAACTTTCTCGTTTCAAATGAATTTCTATTGCACTGTCACATCAAATATTTTATTACAAATCGTCAACCTAATTTTTTTCTTTACTTATTCATTGTTTGACATCGCAGAAAACTTGTAGGAAATCAGTCTTGAAATACGAGAAATCTAAGGGTTGCGAAATATTTTAAATACCGAAGAAGACGAAAAAAAAATTCAAGAAAATGGTGCAAATTCCATGTACGCGGGATTTTATTCTGCACTAAATTTGGAGGAACGTCAAAAATAGCCGGCGTCACGGACTAAGTGAAATGGCGTGGAATTCTCATATACGTGTACACATAATGCACACTCGGTTACCCATCCATTTAGCGTTATCTCGTCGTTACAGTTCAATCGACATAGCGTCAACGTGGAAGCTTCCTATCATCCGCACAGCCCAGTGTACTTGAGGCTTCTAGATACGCTAGTTAATAACGGAATAATAGGACCGAGAAAACTGACTGGATTGTCCCAAATTTAGCTGTGCGGGGAATCTGTCTCGAAGCCGTGTTGACGAACTCGCGCGAAGGGAACTTGGTTGCGTGTACCGAAACTGTATTTTGTCATGGAATCGTCACTTTATTTAAAAAATCTAAATTTGCCCTCTTCATGCTCATTTTTAGATCCCTTCAAGTTTGTTTCGAAATAGATTTTGCAGCGTAGATCAATTTACGTCCGTCGTTGGGAATTTGTAGCCCTCAGCTCGTGAGGGAAAATCGGTTTTACGGATTTGCAAATGCTTCATTGCTTGTTCACATAAAAACTAAAATTTAATTTGCTCTTAAAAGGATATTACGCTCGCATTGCTTGTGACAATCGAAAATTCTTTTTCTAGGCACGGATGTATCCTTGACAAATCTGTCCAACCACCTGACATGTCACACATCACCAGGAAATGCTCTTGTCGTGTTCCCTCTTGACCAAATTTGGACAATGAGGCTGTGGTTGGCCGCAAACTATGAGACGGAATGGAGAGATATGGTGAAGGTGGAGATCTCTGTTGGAAACTGGCCAAGAAGGATGAAACTTAATTCATTATTTAACCGGATAAAATCAAAGTATAAAACGAATAAGTGAAAAGGTCATTTAAAAATAGTTATTCGGATGATGAGAGTGTTGGAAACTGAATGTCGGAATACTAAAGAAAAGCGAAAGAAATTTGACCTTTCGCGGGGCATATTATTATTACGTAACAATAACCGCCCTTCAGTGGGAATATCCATTGAATTTCGCGAGACTGAGTGAGTGAATTTGACTTTTCACTGTGTGCCAAGAGTTTTCAGTTGAACAGAAAATTTAGTTTTCGTAAAAGGCAAGTTTCGCACCATTGAAACATTCGGGATGGGAGAAAGAGACTTTTTTACATGCTCTTTCTCGGCCTGGAAGGTTGTGAATTTTTTTGTTTCTTGGCTCATGACTTTGAGGAGCTTTGGCGCGTAGAAATTGTGGTGGATGGAGGGTTGAGTTTCGTTTATTAGATGCGCATTCTATTATTCAGAAAGGGAAGTTATCCGGAAGCTTTTCTCGATTCGGAATACCGGCTTAGGAAAGTTTCAAGCTACGAAAATCATAGCCTGACTGAAAAGCCTCGATCTTTTCAACCCCCGAGCTCTAATTCCATCGGGAAAACTGCAGTAAAACAACTCTCCTAGCCACGGAGTATTACAGGAGAGCTTTTTACCAGCATGTATGCAACTTTTGACTGGAGGTTGTGTTTTTTCCTCGAAAAAAAAGAAAAAAAAACATAAAAATAAAGAAAAAAGTATATTCCTCGATCCTCTTGAAACATTTTCTCGTCGTTATCCACTTACAATATTCACATGTGTGTATGCACGTATATATGAGTAAGTGGAAAAGTCCATTCTATATGTATACACGTATGTCGAATCTTATTTCTACTGGCCTCGTTCCAACCGAACCAGAGCGTAAAACTTCTCAACGGAATCGTACGCGAGCTTATATTTCCGTCGTATATACTGTGAAATTCTTGCCACGCGTTTCCCAACGCCCCTGTACATTTTACGTCTCTCTTTCTCTTTCTCGCTCTTGATAAGAGAACCGAAAAACTCGGTATATCCGAAAAATCCCACGGGAAATTCTCGAGGCCAATTAAAGCCTAGGAAAATCGAAATCTTATTTGCTCAAAGGGCACGAAAACTCTTGTGGACCCGAGGCAGTTTCACAATCCTGTGCCGCCCTGTTTCTCTGTGATTTTCATGTGCGCGACTCCGTTATGCGCACGAGTACTAAAATATTTTTACATTATTATTTATTATAACGATTTTTTCGCGAGTACGAGAGACGGAAAATGGCGAATAAATATGTTATGCGCGAATTATAGCGAAGGGAATGTTGCGAAAGTTCGGGATCTGAGAAGCAGACGAAACGAACGGGGAAGAAATATAAAGGGGGATTGAAATTGTCGGGGTTAGCTGGATATATTTATTGATAAGTATTACCGATCCAAAGGGCATAATCCCTCGGTGGTTTGCTCTGCTGGCTATTGACGCTTACGCCCTTAAGCTGCAAACAAGTTCACGTATCCGAGAACAACCAAACCTAACCCCCTTTATCCCCTGCGAAAAAGAAAGAACCGGGCTGAAAGAGGAAATACTGCTTTGTCCTTTGAAGTCCCTTTTTCCGAGGCAGTCGCGTCACCAAATGCAGCAAACTCGACAACAAAAACATTCCTATTTCTCCCTCCTTCCTTTCTAGACGCTGCAGACCTGCCATATTTGAGGCTGCAAAAGCTCGATGCAAAATACGATAAGAATATATATGTAAGCTCCACGTATATGATTTAATTCCTCCCTTTACATTCACCCATGCACCCCTTTTCGGTATTCCATTTTTTGCAACGCTTCGCTTCGCCTCTCTTTCCTCGATACAATTTTTTTCTCCCTCCCCTTATTCCGTTCACCGGTATCAAGCGCATAGGCTGAAGAATTTTATGATGATAATATAGTGTACATTTTGTGACACATTCACTTCCGGGATTTTATATTTTGAATATTTTCTTTCTTGAAAATTGCTGCAAGAAATTTTTCTTTATTAAATTTCACGGTCATAAATTTTCAGAAATTTAAAACAAACAATTGAATTTTTATCAACATTCGTTATTGCAGAAATGCATAATTCACGTTTTTTTTCTTCAAGACATTATATTCCATTGCTCGGATATTTATGTTTCTTTTTCCAAGAACTGCATGTCCGTGTATATGTCTATGTATTTTCAGTTGCGTGCATAAGTAAAATGTAACATCTCCACTGAAAAAACTACCCCCTCGTGCCCTAGACGAGAGAAAACAGGAGAAACGGTAGCTGAACTGCCTTTTCCTACTTTTTACCCCAGAAACAATGAAACTCCCAATCACATTTCGTATTCCCCGGCCTCTCGGGGCTAAAACAACCCCTTTCATCCCCTAAAGCGTTCGATGTGATCTTCCCATATCCCCTCAGGTAGCCAGACTCTCTTTCCACCTGCTGCTTTCATCTCGACTGGCTCGCTTCGTGAATCCCTTTACATTTTTATAAACCAGCTTAATAAGGCGCTCTCGCAGGAGGCGTCAGAGAACAGAAATATCAAATACTGTGAAATTCGGATTATTTTGGCCAACGGAATATTGTCATGAAAAAAAAAGACATTTCGCTGCGTCAAAAAAAATATTGTGACCATTTTTTATCGACACTTTTTTACCTTCAACTCGAGACGATTTTTTCCGGTCACAATTTTAATCGTCGATCTCATCTTGGAATCAGAATAATCGTTTGTATGGAATCATCGATTTTCGTGAAATTTACTCCAATCCAGTGTATTGAGGGTGGAAAAAAAAACTATTTACAATTTTGTGCAAATAGCATTTGATGATTTTTGATTGATTCGCTTTTCCATAACCAAGGGAATTGTGAAAAATTCTAGGAAATACTGTCCGAGTATGTCTTGTACGCGCAAGAACAAGAAGATTCTTGCCAAAGTTTTATTGGAGCTGCACTATAGGTCCCACGATGATAAATCGTGTGACCAGCAGTTAGGTACGTTAGCTACATACGGAGGAAAAGCTCGCTGAAAATTCTCCGGGTTAAAGGGCAAAGAGGGGTTGAATTCTCGTCGGAGTACCTGGGAAATTATTATTTCAGAATTTATATACGAGCTGGCTTATGCGCAAGAGAAAAGCCCCAGAAATTTTCCGAGTGTGGAAACGTGTGAAAAAGTGCCGGTGCAGAATTATCGCGATCCATTACAGTATACTAGAGAGAAAGGAACTGGAAAGGGGGAAGGAAAAGGAGAAAGATAGAACGAGTAATCGTACAAAGGTGGACTGTGCCGACCAACCGAGTCCGATTAATTGCTTGGAAAATTACATGAACCAAATTTCCTGCACATATAACATTCTTAAGGACAATTAATCGTTTGGGAAATTATATTCATCGAATTTTGTACAAAGGGAAGATTCTCGAGCCAAATTTATCGTTTACATATTCATTTGCATGAAATTTTCTTTTCATTCGGACGTGCAATTGTTTTTTTTTTTTTCAGCAAAACATGGCACAGTGATTTGCATTTTTCGAACATTACTTGAGATGCAAGGAGATGATTTCACATCCAAGATTGAAAATGTGTGACGAATTCGAATAATCTGTATGTACAATAAATTTTATCAAACTTTTGTCCCATTTTGTTTTAAATTTCAAACATTTTTTCCCGTCGGCTACGAAAAAGAACTTGCAATCATTGGCAAACGGATAGGAATCCGAATTATTTTCGTCAACTCACAAAAGACTTCAAAAACAGAAAGGAAACGTGAATCGTGCGTGGATTAATTCAATTGAATTCTTTCCATCTGTCTTGCACAAAACATCGAAACATAAAAATTTCATATCACGTACGAGTGTCTCTGCGAAACGCTCTTTCTGATAATTCCCAAAATGTCAGCGTTCTGAAGTTCGGAAAAAACATTTTTATGCAACAGAGTTTCAATCTTTCGCGATATCAATATTTTTGTCGATTTTCGGATATTAAGGAAATTTCAAAAGTGCAACAACGTTGCACTCGAATCGCCAGTGATGTAATTAACGGGATACAGCTCAAAGTTTAAAGCACAGATCGCCCATTAGGAGGCTTCATATTTATCTCTTTTTCTCACAATCAGACTCACTCGGTTATACTGTTTCTGGGCTCAAAGAGAATCGGGGAATCGGTGGAGAAGTTGCGTGCGCGTGAGTTGCAACACTAGCGGCGATCCTAATTACTGATTAGGACAAAGAGAACACCCACACTCAGACATAAACATAAACATAGCTACATATATAGTTTATTTGTTTGGATTGAAAGAAAAGGGCGTACAAAAGGTGGCCGAAGCGTTGGAACTGAACGAAAGATACGCCCTTTCGCATCTCAGTAGCCAGCACGTATGCACCGAAATGTGCAGTAGTTGGTAAAGGATGGAGAGATGAGATAGGGGTACGCAGCCCACAGGTTCGCTGAGTCGCGAGAGACCAAAGCAGGGTTAACCTCACACTATGTTCTTGATAGTTACCGCGATCCTATCCAACATCCTTCCTGGACGCGAAGAGGGTGGTGGATGCCAGAAAACGCACGCCATAATGCATGCAGTTAGGTATATATAAAGACCTGTATACAAGGAGTGTCCTAAAATTGTAGTAGCACTCAATTCAATTGGCGCCTGAACCTGGCCGAAAGGAACGTCTGGATTAAAAATGCCAAATTTCGAATCTCCGATGTATTTCGATGAAATTTCGATGTAGATTTTTTATTATTTTTTTATTATTGGAATTTTTTTTTTTTTTAATTCAGAATGAACTCCAGGTCGTAATCTTCTTGTGTTTTTGTTTCTTTCGCTCATAGCCTAATCTAATGTATTCGTTGAAACCACACAAGGTCTGTACCAAATGGATTTGTTGCCTAGACGAAAGACAAACAGAACGACCTTGTAAGCATGAGATATTCCAGTACCACGTGAATGTGTAAAACAGACTGTGGTCTCGTAGACCACAAGCTATTGTGGATGAATTCTGTGCAGACCGTTGGGATCGCTGAGAAGAGAAAGACATAGCAGCCATGGTGCGACCTCTTTCTTATTCTCTCCCCGCCTCTCGCTTCTGTTTTAGCTTGCACATGATTTATGTGATAATACCTAATGAAGTTTTATATTTTATTGCGTACCAAACGCTGCGTTATTTACTGAATTGCCTCCAGAAACTTTTATTTCGGTTCCAGTCTCGCTTTTTATAAATGTTTCCATTCTTTCGATGATCTTGTCACGATCATCGTCATATTTTCCCTAAATATCGCGAAATAATGAAAAAAATAAAATAATGAATAACAAGATAAATTGTGGTTCGCCCTCTTTCCCGATCCCTCTTTTTCTTCTCGGGTCCTTCCCTCCTGAAAACCCCTAGAAACGAGCTTAACTCTGGTATTCAAAGTTCCTGGTCTACCATCACAAATCCAACCACCGAAAAGTACACCGTAACATACTCCCAAAAATCGGAGAAACGCGGATTTATGCGAGAAACTGAAAACATTGTAACCCTCGTGGTAAACTCCCCTTTGCGGACTTTAACATCAAAAGATTTTTGTCCTACCGTTGATAGTGCAAAACCTCAATTCCTGAAAGTCAGGGAATGATCCTCTTTCAGCGTTTTGAAATTATAACTAACAATATGGTGATGCGGTTTGGGGAGTAAAGCTGAAGAGCGCATTTAACGTTCCTGCATTTTCAAATTCCATTCTGTTTTCTGAGTCTCTGAGTTCAGGGAATACTCTCGAGCATTATTTGGATAAATGCTCTCTCAAATGAACTGAATCTGAAATTTTGACACGCCTCCATCTTTTCGTGACCTAGATTTCTCTTGTGATACGATTCTGGCATTAATACGTAATAGAACAGAAGGCTGGCGGTGGCTCATTCTATATCAATAGTTCGTGGCGACTGGGGAACCTGAAAATATCACCGTCAACCGGAAAACAGACTCTTCTCATGAAACAAAAATGATTTTCATCCACAGACAGAAAATTGATTCCGATTTAAAAAATGTGAAAGATCGTAAACTCGAAATCGGCAGGCACGATTAGACGTAAAATAGTTCAATTATCAATTGGAATGGAGTTTTATATCGTTGTGGAAATCGCTGGGGAATGAGACACGCGGTCCATGGAATATTTATCAGACGTGTCATTGCCGGCTTTCAGCATCAATACTACGGGTTCTTTTGTGAGTGTGATTTCAATGTGAAGCTGGAAGTTTCACACTCAGCGGGCTCTCGTGTCTGTTATTGCAATTGTACGAAAATGTTCGCATGTCAGCGACCAATTTCGTCGTCCAACAACGAAAGGGTGTCTTTCTTTCCGAGGATGGGAGAAAAGGGAGTCGGATGGTCCACCTGAAGGCTGTAAGATTCTGCAGGTTGAAGAAAAATCCTGCTGTAAGTAGTTCGATTCAGAGGAGGGTTGAGAAAAGTGGCATTTGGCTAGGAATTGTGTGGCAAAGCTCGTGCGAAAGGGGTTGCCTCAGGGACCAAGGACTTTCCGAGACGACCGTGAAAGAGGCGAAACGACGAAGGAAAAAAGAATGAAACTAAGTAAAAAAGGGAAAAAAAGACTTTTGCGAGGGAAGAAAAAAGGGGTTGACATGTACGGTGGGAAGCTAGATAGGAAAGGAGAGCTTGGAAAGCTACATTTTGAAGGGTTAAGGGGAGGCAATCGAGTAGGATTAAAGCTTCTCGATGGCTTCCAACTTCACACGAACAACGTTTCCTTTCTGTTCCTTTTTCCTCGATCGTAGTTGTCTCCGTTGATCGCCGAGTCTCATTCTTTTCGATCGCGGCCTCCTTACTCTTTCGTCGATCTCATCGTCTCAAGTACGATGAAAAGACGTTCGCTGGTATTGGTGGTATCTTCGAGGTAGCCAGTTGCCTCACACTCGCAAGCTCCGATGCGAGCCGCGCTTTCCTCCATCTATCGACCCTCATTTTCATCACGCTGTTTTCCTCTCTCGTTTTCTCTCTAACTGACAAGATTCATGCGGCTCTTTCACGGTCACCAAGCCCTTTGGTGGTTTAATTGGACATTTTTTATTGTCAATTTGTGATTGAGATCGAGAGGGGTCGTCTTTGTCGTTAGCTCGTGAGGTGGCGATCAAGAGAATCACTCAGCGCGAAGAAGCGAATGGTGCTAGTGCTTTTTTATACAGGGCTAAAGTAGGGAGTGAATCTCAAACGGTGCTTTGTAGAGCGCCGCGCATTAAAGCTCCTTTTGTCCCTTATCGCTAAGCTGGAATGCAGCTGCCTACTTATTCTTCGTCGTCTTCTCGTTCGTCCTTCACCGTTCTGATTTTCAAAGCCTTCGAAGAAACGTTTCGTTCACTTCCGTTTTCATAGCTCTAAGAAAAGCAGACTACTAGCCCGCAGAATCTTCCCTTTACTCTCGAATACTTACCCTTTTTCGTTGATGACTTTGCGCAGCTGCTGTTGCGGCTTATATCTCCGATTACGAGAACAGGGCAAAAAACCTAAAATGATCTTCAACGGGGTAGTTGGAAGTCTTGATATTTGCCAAGTTCCTTTGTCACGAACCACCACCAGCATTATCCTTATGAGATAAGGTTCAAGGCTCGAGTCGATGGAGTTGCCTATCTTGTTTAGAAAGCACCAGGCATGCTTGTTGAGATTCCAGACTTCGACATCAAAAATGACTCGACCTAAAACTTTTTTGTCCACTTATCGTAACTAGTAGGGAATATCCTCAATGATGATGTTTTTTTTTGTATGAAAGTCTCGTTGTCAACGATCGTACATGGTTATGAAAATCCTGATATCGTTTTGTCGTTGTCAATGAACAATTCTTGATGATTTTGTCGTTGCGAGTACCTGCGATAGGGAAGAAATGTACAGGAAGCTGATTTGAACGGTCCATAGCGATGCTACAGTAACGACAGTCAAATGCGAGGCTCGCTTTTGCTTCATGGTCGTCAAGATTGGTTGATGTTGCATGTGAAGCTTTCACTTTGGCTATCACGAGAACACTGTCCACTAAACTCCCAGGCAAACGCGTATTTTCACTCTTCCTCTTTCTCTGTGTCTAGCTTTTGGAATCTCACACAGAGTAAATGGTATACAAACGGCTCGTTGTCTGTTACCAAGAGTGAAAAAGCACCACGATACGTTAAGGACGGGCCTTCAGAGCAGCACTTTATACCATTTTTTTTTTAAACATTTTTCTATTCGCTCTCGCTACCTGCGTCGTCTTGTGATATGCTTGTACGGAAAAAGCTCTGAAATATTAAGCGCGCAATTACCAGGTCCATTCACCGTGCGATGCATCACTTTGGCTCAACTCTGACGTTTGTATCACAGGGACATCAGAGAGCGAGAAAAGAGGTTGTTCTTCCTCTGCATAGAGTGAGGGTAGCTGGGAGCGGGATAGATTGTGCGCAACCAGTGCAGGCATTCTCTCACTCCCTTCTCCTCCTCGTCTCCGTGTCTCTCTTATCCTCCAGTTCTCCAACCTTCGGGTCCCTTTCATCCCCAACCCCTAAGCGCTGCAGACTCAATGCGATGATAAAACGCTCGCACATGCCAAAAGATGAAAAGATCCAGTTTGACTGAGAAGACGACAGGCTGGTTGTGTCCAAGCATTATTAAAAGTTGAACAAAAAATATGAAGAAACGGGTACGCGTCTGTGTCTAGATGAATCAGACAAGACGTAGAGTTTTAAATCCAGACGAAAGCTGGGATTCGAGTCTGTAACAGGAACGAGCAATGATCTATTCTTTTTCAAAAGATTCATTTGCTCTGTAACATCAGAATTTGCCGTATGGTCATCCCAAGTACGTGACGGTAGGATGCAGACGCTTCAGCACCTTGCGAAACGTTTGCAGTCGAATTTCCAGCGAAGACGCGAAATATGTAGGCCGTCGATAGGTAACGCAATGAAAAAAATGTCCAGGTGTCTCATAATATCGAAACGAATATGTGAAGTGTTGACCTCTTAGCCGGAAAGGAGGTTCGTTCCTGGTAGAAGATACACCAGTGGCTGGGATTCCAGTTGTATTGGATAGAGGGATCTCGGAACTGCTGTCATCGTCGTTGGTTGTCGTCTTCGGTGAGGTGGCATGGCAAAGGTTGTATATGTATGTTAGATGGCTGGAAGCGTACATGGAACGTCGTAGGACTATCCTAGAGGCTTGGTTAGGTGGCGCTGCCTCACTCCCTACTCGGCATTCTCACCTCATCCTTGCTAGCTATACCAGATTCATGTATACACACCTAGATGTCGAAATAGAACGCTATGTACGAGGAGGAGGTTCATGTATATACATGTATACACAGGTACATTATCCAGCAGCCATTTCAGCGGCATCATGGTCTGAAAGCAAGGCGACAAGTGTGAGTTGGGTGAGGTGGTGGAAAGGAGGGTTGGCAGGGTGAACCGAGTTTACGGGCTGCTCCATCACGCGAGAGCTTAGCTTATCTCAATGCAACAACGTAGTATCTGAGGCTTCCGTCTCCGGGCCGCGGGACTACCGGCCTGACGCTCCTCTCCCTCTCCTACTTCTCTATCCACTTCTCATGTTGGCTCCCCTATCCTCTGTTGGTTCCGTATACTATACCTGCGTGTTGTTCACACTGTTCTCATTCCCTCTCTGCGACCCTCCGTTTGTTGCTCTCTCCGTCTCGCTCTGGCTCGGTTTCTCTCTCGGTCCGTTGGTTGCACGTGAACAACTACTACTGCCATGACCAAGGAATAGTTGCTGGTTCCTCGTTTAGCTGAACTAGTGTCCCTTCGCCTCTCACCAACCCCATACCCACCTCTTTCTCTTTCTCCATTCTCCACCACTGCGATGTTCCATGCTGAACTAATTCGCGGTCAAACCCGTGCGCTCCTCGTTATCCAGCCACCAGCCATCGCTGAAGGCCCATACTCCATCCCGGTCTTTCGTTCCTCTTATACCAGCAAGCTATCGTTGTCGTACCATGGAGTTGGCCAGGTTTAGAAAGTTCTGTCGAAGATTAAGCGACGATTTATGGTCCAGCTAGGAGACAGTAGATTCTCCGCAAACTCCACCCTTTCATGAAGCAAAACCAGCACCACTACAATCCTCACCCACTCTCTCAGGTGGTTAAGTCTCTTTGCTCCCTCTCCCAACGGTCTGGAACATCCATGGCCAGAGTCCGAACCCTCTCCCCTAGAACTGCCCAGCAACAGCGGTTCGGATTGCCCTTGCCTAACCAACCATTCTCCTCCAACCCCTGAAATCTTTCTTTCTATCCATCTCTCTCGTTCTCTCTCTCTTCCTCTCTCTCATCACTGTTCTCCCATTGGCCGTAGGTTATTGTGGTCACTTTATGGGAGAGGGACAACGTTTAATCGAGTGGTACAGCGATAACGTTTAGTACCGGTTGTTCCCTTCGTGATGGCGGTGGTAACGTTGCCGCTGATGGCCATACATGTTCATCGGACTAATGCCCTCGAGCTTTTAAGCATTTGGCTTTATTAAGCTCCTCTCTTCATCCTAACTGAACAAGTGGACGTCCATTTTCTTCATAACCAATCGCGATCAACGGTCTCTTTCACTTTCAAACAGGATAACGAATGGCGTTTTACGTGCTGAATGAAATGTTTTGATTCCAAAGTGATAGCTGCAAACTAACGGTACCGTCACTTATCCCAAGAGCCCTATCCGACTTGCGGGATCTTCGAACATGCTGGATTGACTTTGGAACTCAAGATCCCTAGGGAACTCCATTTTCTCTCTACCTCTCTCCACTTCTTTGCTTCTTCCTGGTCATGCTCTCGAGATCCTTGACACGGTGTCATATTTGGTACGCCACGTACAGTCTTTATATAACATATTACAGTCTTTACTTTTCCAGGCTGTTATTCTTTCCGGTTAGGCGTTTCTTTTTCCAAAGACATGTGGAATGTGCTCTTCCCATGTGCCGTTCAAGAAACACATAGATGTATACACGTTAGCCTGGAGACATCGCGGTCTATCGTGGACCTACGGGAACTCGAATCCCGACAGCTCAAAGATCGTACACACTTGACTCGTCCGTGTGGTCTCTTTCCAATAGAGCATGTGATCCTTCCACGAAAGCACGAAAGTTGAAAAGGGAAACTCGAATAAAGATACAGACTGAGATTGCCATGGAGTACCAGTCTTGAGCAGAATTGCTGCAGTCCCTGTATCGTGGAACCCTCAAACCCTCTCGACTCTCACCCCTTTCTTTGTCCACATAAAAAAAGGAGGAAGAGAGAGCGGAGTGGGGGATGGCGTAAGCGGGTGAGAGCTTACCACGAGAGCCTTAGGGAATATGTCGTATAGCACTTTTGACGACGAAAACGTAAAGGACTACGTGCTGCTTGGACTCGCTAGACACTGGACACCACTTACGCCGTGCAAACAATTTTTTTTCCTTCGTCTATATCCCCAAGACCCTTCTCCTCCGACTACGACCGACGACGGGGGCTAAGAGTGAAAACGAGATAGCAAACGCACACACACGACCATGCTACCAAAAGAAACTCATACCATTACACATATACCTTACAAGAAAAATTCTTATTGCGCGTTAGTCTGCACATAAGAAAATCTACGCTTTCTCTCCGATGTTAAGACTTGAATGACTGTCGCGCTTATAAAATGCATGGGATTTCGTTCTCTGTATAGTATCCCTCATATTGCGAATCTGACGGTTCAAGCTTGCTCCGGCTCGTTTCTGCTTTTTTTTTCATTTCAGCCCCAGCATCGTGTGTAACCCTTTTCCTCTAGAGCCCCGAAGGTCCTGTGAGAGTTTCATCCACATAAGAATTGACTTTCGAGGTTGCTACCTCAAATTTCATTTCGCATCGATTGATGAACTATTGTATGATCAATTTTAAGCTAAGTGAAAGTTGTATGGAAGGATGAAGAAAAAAATTGTATTCTCGATAGTTTGGTGTGACCAATGACTTTTTGGACATTGAAAAACGGACATAATACGCCTGGAAAAATCAAACTGCACACGTTCTATGAAGTTAACGAGATTTTTTCGATACTTTAAAGGTCACGAGGGCTAGATTTATTTTTATATTTCAATGCGGATACTTCAGCCAGGTCTTGAGTTACTTTGAATGAGAAAATACAATGACCTCTAGCGTCGGATCACGTTCTGTATAGTTTCACAATCAACTCCAGGTATTTTTCTTTAGTTTCATCGAATCGTACGAGCATTGAAGGGAAAACAGAGGATGCAGCAACAGTGGTTTTCATATACACACAAACACAAAGAGCACGGACTTAGTGTGATATTCTTGGAGGAGAGAAAAGACGTAGTTGGACGATGGGGTGTGAGAGTGCTGTTGGAATGCTTGAGGTTGTGGGAGGGCCAAAACGAAGAACGAGGAAGAGAAGACCCTGGGGAGCTGGCAGCTCGTTACGTGAGACGTGGTGCTCTCCGTCCCCTTCTCCTCTCGTTCTCTCTCTTGCTTCTTCCCTCTTACATTTCATCCCTCTTGGTGTTCATTCTCGCTTCCTCACGCTTTTTCCTTCTTCTCCCATCGACCTTGTCTTCTACCGTCGTTTTATCTCTCTTACTCAAGCCAGCATACCCATCTTTCTGCCTCTTGCAGACGGCGTCGTAGCTCTGATAAAAGTACGCGAGTTTTGCCTCTCTCGTGCCCTTGCTTACAGCCTCTACTCTAGTCCAACGGCTATACACACTCCCCCTTGTCCTCCTCCTACTTCTTCTCCTCCCTGAGGCTCGACTCCTCCTTCATGTGCTCTCCCAGTGCAGTGGTCTGAATAATGTCCTAACCCTCTCGTCGCAGTAGTTTTCTTCGAGCGTACACTCGCTGTATATGCTTTATACATGTATGTTATATGGTCACAAACACCATTCCTGTTGGTATAGCCAAGGGTAGGTGAGTTTATAGCTATACGACGGGGCAGAACTGAAGGGGATGGAAGGGTAAGAGTCGTGCTTTGCTTCTGCTGCTTCGTACGTATCGCTACTCAGTAACAAGTGGGTATTATACGAGGCTGGGAGCTGTTGCCGACGTCGACTTTCTTCTCTCTCCCTCCGCCCCCTTCCCCGCATCCCATTTTCTCGCTCTTTCTTCCTCACTGCCACCCTTCAGCTCAACTTCGCCCTCTAACCTGCTTTTCCTACGAGTACTTTTCTTCTCCAGCTATACGTCATTTCTCACCCCAACGATTCTCCGTCCCCTTTTATTCTTCTCCTTCGTTTGTGGAAGTGATCGTCTCGGTTAAGGGCTTCTCCTATTGCCAATGGCGATTACGTCTTATGTGCCCAGAAGTGGCTCCCAAGAAGAACCACGAGAAGGGAAAGGAGAGAACGACTCAGCTGATCGGGCTTCATTCACCCCCAACTTTTTTATGTTGGATATGGAATCAAGCCGAGAAAACTACCCTTCTCCGCGAAATATTTCTCTCCTTCACCAACGTGTATAAAAATCGTATGTGGGCTCTCGGCTGTATTGTTACCCTGCGTGGGTGGACCAGAAGCCACCACAATAACTGACCAAGAGAATATAAAAGGTCCGAGACGAGAACAGCAATAAGAATATATTTTATATACTTTGGAAAGATGCGAGGAAAAAAGCTTCATAAATACTTCTGGCTACTGACACTCAACCAAGACCGTTCACGGCTCCGCCTTTCAATCCCACCTGCTTATGATTTATTCCTACACTTTTGAGTAATGTCAGACACATGGATTCTTCGAAATGTGCGGTTTATTATCTTTATAACTGGTCTAACGTAAAGTATCACTTCACACCGAACGAAGACCCTTCAAGACCTCAATTTATCGACCATGTGCAATCGGACTTACTTTTTTTATGACACATTTCTTGTTTCATTCTGTTCACCCTTCCAGTCAAGTTCTTACCACTCGAGCTTTGTCTCTCGGTTCATCTAATCGAGTTCGAAAGTTCCCAGTATAACATCCTTCGACACTGGGGCACATACAGCACCCCAGGGATTGATTATATTCGTCCTGAAGGACTATCTGTAACGTGAGAACGCAGAAATATCTCGTCATGTTAATCCCTCTGGGAATAAAATGTAGCTGCTAACCCCTGACATTTCGATAAACTTTCTCGTGCTACGTGTTAACATTTTGAACATGATATTTCCAGCCAGTCAAACTGTCACCAGTCGACTCATAGTAACTCACATAAGCGTCTACTAAAAAGCTCTCAACCTCATTCCTAGGCCAGCCACATTTTTATAAAACCTCATTAAAAAGCATGGGATGCTTCGTTCGGGGGAAAAATATGCAGAAACGATTGTGAATTTCAATCACTTTGATCCATTACGGTTTATTCTGATATTGAGTGTGGAGAACGGCATGAAAATGAAAACCGAGACGGACACTTTTCCCTCTTTTATTTCTGACTCCTCAAGTCATCGTTCCGTGAAAATCTCGCCGAGGGTTGGAAACGATCCTCCCTCTTGCCCTGGTCGATTCTCCTGCCAAATCATTTCCCTGATACAGTGTTTGTGTGGGTGAAGAAACTTCCTGGCATAACTCTAAGTTGGTAGAGCTGGAAAAGGGGTAAAATGACGGGGAGATAAAAGTGGGACAAGGTAGAAAAGAGATGGCGAAAATTCCTAGGCTGAGATGTGTATTTTTATTACTTTTTCAAACGCGAGGGTGCGCACTTCATCCTCTCTCGGAAACATTCCTCGCTTGGCAACGATCAACAGCCGACAATCTGTTCTCTTTGTTGCAGGTTTGGCCAGGGTTTAAAAAAAATTCACAATCACTTTTGCTTTTGTCTTTTCAATCTTTGAATTTTATGGAGGTATGGAGGTGGTCAGTGGTAAATCTGTTGGAAACGTGGATGTATGTACGAAATCAACAAGGTCATTATTCGTTAAAATTGAAGCAACTTTGGAGCAAAGTGGTGGCGAAAATGACCATCAGGTATGAAGGATCAACGTTTTCCTAGGTTGTACTTTCGGTAACTATATTCTGGATGTTGCTGTTCTACTTCGATGGAGGGCAACCGAGGATAAGGGATGAAGGGATGCGGGGGAATGGGTTAGCAAGGCCACACCAGCATTTCAACGCTGCGAAGTGAGGTACAATTAAAATTAGCGCAATTCAGTCACTCCGGGGTTGGCTTTCTCGTTGAATCCACAGTGCGCTTGGCCTCGCTCTCTCGGTAATTCGCGTGCCTGGCATTTATATTATTAAGCCGCATGAAATTTCTCACCCTCGTGTAGTGGCGCTTAAAGCTGCGCCCTCACTATTCCCCATGTTACCTGCTTTCCGCCTCGATGCATTCTCGTCCTTTCTCCCACTCGTATATCCTGGATATACGAACTCATTATATTCGCCTCTTTTGCCCTTTAAGCTCGAGCGGGGTCCATCCCAGTTCAAAATGTCCTCTGTATATGGAATCCTCTCTCATGCTCTCTTTTTCATTCCTCGCTTGTTCTCTCTTCTTCTCATTATTTCTCCCTCAGCATCTCTATCTCTCGTCGACGAAATAATCCCGTGACCGTTTTGACAGTGAATTATACCTAATTGCGCTTATTACGAGGACGAGCGAGAGAGCTTCATTATTCCCTATTCTGCCACCACTCACAGGCTTTGGCACCCTAGATGCGAAAGCCTCGAACCATTCAGTATTATATACCATACCACTCTCTCTCTCTCCCTCTCCCCCTCTCTATCTCTCTCCCCGTCATCCGTTTCTCAGCGTCATTTCCTCTCTCTCCCTCTTGCACCCTTGCAAAGCTTCGTGACACGATACGAGATTTCATGAGCATCACGTCATGCTCGAGAACCAGACTGTGCATTATTACGTTTTCTATTCGTGTTTCTCACCTATTTGAACCATACAAATTGTCATATTTCCATTATTTCCATAACGGGGGCACATATATTTATTTTATATTTTCAAACTTGCCCTTGATTATGGATTTTCATACCCATTGCATATGTATATGACACAGAGAATTCAACAACATCAATTACCCCGAGATGGCGGACAAACATGTGCAATGTATTGTCCTGATTCCTGTTTAAGATTCAAGGCTCATACGGCGTCAGACATTGCATACAATTTTGATGTGCATACACATTGTAACTACGGCACTAATAGTTTTCACGATTTTTTACCACTATTTGTGATCTCGTATTTAAGGGATTACGTTCGAATGGACTTGCAATGCATGCTCATAAATATTTTCACAAATGGATCTGTAAATTTCGATGCCCGTGTATTGCGATCTAGTCTCCGGGCGAAAGCCCTTAATGGCTATCTCTATTGCAACTAATGTTTTGAATCTTACCTTTGGATGTGTTCTCCTGGGGAACGCTACCTTCGGGTCGATCTGTAATGAAAAAAAAGAATCATTTGTACCAGAAATGCGCATTGACCTTCGAAATTAAACGGATAATAAATCAGCTTTGTAAAACCATGAACCACGAGAGAACCAACGGGCGAGGAAGCGAATTTTAGTTTCTCATGTTTGAAATTGTTGCATCCCGAAGTGCTTGAAACTCTCGAAAGAGGATGCGAGACTCTTTCTAGAATAACAAGAAGAAAACGAGCCCCGTAACGTACTTGAATCTTGTTCTGAATGTTCCACAAAACACATCGGTGCACAAAGGGGAACGTCACTCTTGGCTACGAGCTGAAACGGGACAGTAATATTGAAGACGATGATAAAGGCAAGTTTATACAAGACCAGTGCTGCGCCCTTTGGATGCAACATGCAGAAAGGAAGGGCGGAAGCTATGGAATTCCCAGCGCAACTTTGGCGTAAATTTTCGCGCAAAGTTGCGTTCTCCTGAGTTCCAGAGTCATCTCTTTCTTGCTTTTCTTTTTCCCTTCTTCTTTCTACTATCTCACTTATTTCTCTAGCCTTCACTCTGGTATGAGGTGTTCGATGCCAATTGGGCTGCTTCGCACCTAAACCTCTTTTGATCTGGCTGCAATCTCCCAAAAAGCTCCCGTCATTTTTTCAATGCATACAACTTGATTGGAAACGAACCAAAAATATCTGCGCCTCTACTTTTTTTGCCAACTTCTGCTTTTTCTGTTGCCCACATTCGGTAAAATGTCAATGTAGACACAACAAAACAAAGAAACGACCGAGAAATCTCAGCTGTACAGAAAAAGCCTGAATTGTAAATTATTAGCCAACTTGGGATGAAACGCCCTGTATACAAACGTGATGGGTTTTCCCTAGCAAACTTTTAGCTACTCCTGACCTACCGTTGCCACTTACTACTTGCAGGGCTGCTCAACTCAAGTAATCCGTTCTCTCACTCTGGTCTCTTATATAAAAAATATAATATGAAAAAGCAGCTGACAGATGCTGCGATTGCAGGCTGGCCCTTTAAGACTGTGTCTTGAAACTTTGACGTATTAACAAGTATGAAAAAATGTTTGCAAATCCAGTTGTAAGGATCCAAAATACCATAACGCTATCCTTTTCCATAGACAGGAGAGTACAATGGCAGACGATGTTATCTGGAATATCAGTTCCGTTTATACGGTATCGTTCGGTCATCTCGATACACTGCACACCCTTCTGGTTAAGGCAAGTGCTTTGGCTCATCAATACACGCGGAAAATACGCCAGCAGGGCCAAACCCACCCCTGTGTACCTGTCGACATTGTTTCCTGCTTTCTCACACTCGATTCTCTCTCCACAATCCGTTTTCACCCTCTCTCTGACACGTGAGATGGAAGGGATGATTTATGGTAATCTTTCTGCTTCCATGCCAGTCGTTCGTTCTGGAATTACGTACAGGCAACTCAACGCGCGCTTGCAGCGATCGAGCATTCACACACATTACATTTACAGTGTAGGAGGGCGATTCAAAAGAAATCGCACTGTAAGGACCTTTAAAAGTTTCTTTACATGACACAAATTATAAAGAATTTTTTTTTTTTGCATAAGGAACACATTTACTTGCAGCCTCAAGAGCGAAACAGATTTTTTTAAATCAATCTAATATAAACACATATTTGTGATAGCAATGCCGATAGACAGCGGCGTCGTGCCCACCACGAACAGTTTCTGCCGCTATTCCCATACCGTTACTATTCCTATTGCCTAGACACTCCCTAACGATCGTTGGATAATCGATTTGACGATCCAGCACGTCATACCCCACCCCGAAATGTACGCTCTCCCACCCAGGGGTTGAAACTCATCGAGCAACCGTTCAGTCACGACGTTCCATCAGGGACAGTGCTACATTTTCCCTCTCCCTCTCTCTCTCCTTCTCTCCATCTCTCTATATGTCTCTGTCTCGGTTATTCTGGTAAATTTCCAACCCCTAAAGCCGATAGCACCACCATCAATCCCGAGCCCATATCACACGAGCCTAATACTGGATCACTGGCTCATTCAGCCAGTTACGGAATAAATTAAAGTTACCCCTATGAATTCTCTTTGTTCAGCACACCATTCAGCCCCCAATGTATCCACATGTATACATATGAATTTGTATGTATGGAGGAATAACGTCGATGCATGAACGGGCATAGGGAAATCACCAGTGGCTAGTTACAAAGTAAAACAAAGTCGACGTGTTTCATTACAGTTTCTCGTACAGAATTTTTGGTCCCACAACAAAATCCGTGCCATTCGTTATTCGAGACAAATTTATAATCAGGAGAATGATCGGAACACTTTTGGCAGTTTGAGAACCATTTTTTTGACGCTTCTATTCCCAAGGAGAATCGTGGTCTAAGTTTATAGCAATTATCAGTATGAAATTGATGTTGTTTGGCCATTAATTCGATATTTTTTATTTTAGTCGAGACTCCGGATACTTTGATTCGTTTTTCATGGAGCTTGTGATTTGTGTTCAATTCATTTGAGCTCCAACGCGATTGTGCGCTTTATTAATCGATTAAACGAGGCGCAATATTTGAGCTAAAAGCTCCATTATCGTGGCACACGCAGAGAGAATAATTGAGGCACATGTAACACGAGGAATGGGAAAGAAAAGGTGGAGCAGGCTGGTTTTCGATATGCGTTAAAATCTTCTAGCTACAACTTTACTAGTCAGCTTGTACGTGTGTGTAATCTTGGGGGTGTTTCCCTAAGGATTTTATCGAACGAGCACGTAGCTGTGGGGTAAAACCACGGACGTGGTAATGACAAGCAAGAACTCAACTCACCCCTAAATTCTCCTCCTCTCTTTACAGACTCCTGCGCTCGACCCTTGCTGCAATCCTTTTGCCTTAATTCCCGCCCTCTTCGTTTCTTTTTCACTTGCTCCTTTTTGCTTTCTTATCCAACCTGGAGGTAAGACTAGCTTTTATTTCTAACACAGAATCGTGGAATAGAATAAATGCTGATTTGTCACGATGATCGTGCCACCATCAGTCATTCTTTCTTATCGTCACTTTGTGAATTGTTAACGAGTCTCCCAAATCCTGGTAATTAGATCCAATTCGATCTTATCGTCAATCGTTGACAAGAGTGCTAAAGTGAAAATCGATATTTTTCCTGTCCATCAAGATCGAGGAAGAATTTTCGTTTCAACGAAAATTGGACATTCCAAGAAATATTCTTGACCAACAATGGAAAATGAGAGAAAATCGAATTAAAGAAATTTTGACAATGACAATCGATATATATCGTGGTCCATGAACTTTTTACTAGGGGATTTCTCCAAAATTGAATGAAAATTTTTTAAAAGACCATTTTTTTCTCTATCGATTCCTCGTGTGCATATTCATGTTTGTAGTTATGTGTAGGAAAATTATGATTTCACTTCAGCCACACGAGTCCGTCAACGTCAAAACGCACTAGCAAGCCAGAAGGAAAGCTTCTCAGTCTCTCTTGCGTTTGCATAATCCCCTACAGCGAAGCTCGCACCAGTGAGATCTTCTTCTCTCTTCTCCACGGTTTTCCTCCGTCTCTTGGAAAACAGAGAGCACGCGAATGAAAGAGAGGAAATTCGGAAGAGAGAAAGACAAACGCTCTAACTAACAAGCTCCTGCCTACGTTGGAGTTTCTCGGGCAAAGCTTTTTGATTCCCTTCGTATTTAACTCGATATATGTCATCACTTTCGTGATGTTTCGTCAAAACTCCGTGGCAAAAGGACACGTGTCAAATTTTCTGAATCTCGTTTCCTCAGCTTTCCGCATGCTGACTTTTCCGCCTACCGACAGGCACTTGGGAAGAAGCTGAACATAAAAGAGGAATCGAAATTTTGACTGTTCAGTCAAGATCACGACTGAATATTGTTGGAAAACAATTTTAATGATTGTAACATCACAACGGATGCGAGAAATCTCTGTGCGATTTGTTTTCATAGAAATGGAGAAAAATCGAAATGATGAATCGATGGAAAAAGTTATTTTTCCGAATGGATTTCTGTGGCCGTTACAGTGTGTTTGTGACAGAAGAGTAATGGAATCAAATTGCGATAGGTGAATCGTTGGTAGCTTGGAGAATTTGAAGGAGCGAACGTCGACATTATTGACAATAAAAACTGAAAACAAGAGGAAAAAGAAGAGTTAGGGATCAAGAGCAATTGAGAGAAATCAAGAGAGATAGAAAGGAATAAAAAAGGATGAGATAGTAAAAGCCATTCTCGCAAGCATAACCAGTTACGAGATATCTCGAGAAATGATCGGCTGCCTACACCGAGGAGGAAAAGGAAATAGAGAGAAGGAGAACATGGGAGGGAGAGAGAGAGAGAGAAGGAGAGCCAAAGGCGACGATAGAAATTCAATCTGGTTGGCACGCCTGGAAATTGGAAGAACTACCCCCTTCCTGAAAAGTTAACGTCGTCTTCGATGTCGTCGTCTCTCGTTCGATGATGATCCGTACAAGAGGAAAAAAGGAAGGAGAGAAAAAGTTTCCCTCTTTCCTCGCTGCAACATATACCAGGCTCGTATTTTTTTTCTTCTTCTTTAAATCTCTTGCGTGCCAGAAGCCTCGAGGAGGTAATTCACAAAGCGATTTCTCGAACCACATTCCCCGATCGAATCCTGGAACATCCCCCTTCCGAAGATGCAGCAGAAGTGAAGAGAGAGGGTATTTTTTTCATCCCCCATCCACCCCGTAAACTACCCTCTTATCAAGGCGACTCTCGCGTGGGTATGCGGTGAAAATCACCAAGCGTCTTTTTTTTTGTTGGGAAACGAATGCTGCATTGAATGTACACGTTAATTCGATCTCTACCCCGTCGCTTTCTCGATTTTCTGCAACAGGGCTCTTGCTATTCCCCGCATTTTACTATTTTTTCCATTCTCACGAGAAATAACTCAGACGAGACGAGCTAAATTGTCGTCATTCTCCGAATTATGACTGGACGATTTGTTATAATAATTCCAGGAATCCTCTCGAATATTCCCATTTTATTACGTTATTTTGTTTCTCGAGCTAACAATATCAAGCTGTCGCAGTTCGACGGCTATTTTTGCAACCTCCATAAACGTGAATTTCCTCAGTCTTCGCTGAATGCGAGGACCAGCCTGGTAAATTCAGTCTTGCGAAGATGTGCAGGGATGGAAAGTTAAAGGGTGCGCAAAACGACACAAGTCTCGTTGTTGTTACGCAAATCGCAGGCATGTTGAGGAATCATACATTTTTTATCGAATTTTGTCGTAGCAAGAAAAGTGGAATTCTTTCGCGACGAAAATAGGAACGCGAGATTCGAAGTAAGAAAAAAAAACAGAATCTTAGCGCCGTTTGGGGTTGAACTTTGCGAGAAAACGTTGCGAGGATCCTTCCTAACCCCATCGTGTTTTTTTCTTGTCTGTACGATTGGATTAAATATGTGAAAGCTACAAGTGGGAGATTTTCCCTATGCTAAGCCCCCTCCTACGCTCTCTGTTGTCATCTGGTCGCCCTCGGTCTGCAACTGAGCTTGCCTTCTTCTCCTTTTTTCTTCGCACACACACAGTAAACTGATACACAGGGACACACACTTGTGTATATAAATATGGTTCGGGCATATACGTTTGGAGCTTCGACAAGGCATTTCTCACAACTTTTTCCTCATTCACTTTTTCTCAATCTTCTACCTCCATTTTATCTGTTTCCCTAGTTTTATTTTCATTACTTTTTTTGCTGCTTCGACACCTGTTTATGACGTTTTTTTCTATACTTTTTTGTCCTCCTTGTTGATTATCATCGTCATATCCGTTTTTTCCTCTCCTTACTTTTTCCCTTTCGCTTCCATTCATTATCCATTTTTTTTAATTATTTTCTGGGCCGGATTATTATTTACTCCTTCTTTTGTGGATTCACCTTCCCGGCCGGTCAACTTCTTGTTTTCATTCACTACTCTCGTTCCTTTCTCTTTTCATTTAATTCGTCTTCCTTCTTTCCTCCTTCTCATTGTGACTGATGGCCTCTGGCTTCAATAATGTCCCCGCCAACAACTCCATCTTTCTTTTCTGTTTCTCGTCCTCTCGTTTTTCGTGCGGTATTTATTTTTTTCAAATTTTCGTCTCGCTGATGAGAAGGACGATCGTTCTTCGTTTCTATTTTTCTTTTAAAAGATGGAGCCTGGACGAGATTCCATCGCCATGGTTACGTCTCTTCTCGCGGTTCCATTGAACGCACTAACGATGGCTTCCTTATCTTACAGTCCTTTCCATGTGTCCCGTGCCATCATTAACGAGAGAATTACTATACACGCCACTATCCTAGCACCCGTTCATTCCCTTTATATTTTTATTTTGAGCAAACATTAACTTGTTCGGTACAGGAAAAAAATGTCGAAATCCAACGTGTCCTGAAATTTTTCCACTCAATGAGGATGAGAGAATAACGAATCGATGTCATAATTACACTCAATTTAATTATAATTAATAAACGATGATAATCATGACGTTGATGAAAAAATTCAAGGAATGGTAATTCGGAAAGTAATAATTATTCAGGATTTAATGGAAATTGAATCTTAAGCGAGTGGGACTTCATTAGAGGCGAAAGGATTATGGTGAGGAAAAAATACAAGTTGAACGAAATTGAATTGAAGGTTGTTAATCGATGACGACAATCAACTGTTGCGTATAAATGAAGAATATGCGGATTAAGAGTGAAAAATGATGACGTTTTATGCGCCAAATCTAGGAAGGAATCTCAGTCCGCGTTTGCTTGCCTCAAATAGGGTAAATTTGTTGAGGAAATTAAAGGCAAATATGGAAAGTGGACGTTTTCCCTTTCGCTCTTGGCTCATGTGCACATTGCACCGCGAACTACCAACGTCGATTTTCCGAATTGATCATTTCTCCCTCGCAGCTTCCCATTTCGTTGACAGTTAATTTTCTTTTTTATCCAGTCACACGCATGAGCATGAGACACTCCCAGTGAAATCGATTTTGTTTTCTCGTGACCTGTGGCCTGACGTGATGAAAAAAGCTTTATGGGAGTTGCAGAATTGCAGCGAGCTCAAATTCCAATTTAATAAAATCGAAAACAGCCAGACGGATGTTTTTTTTTTCTTTTTCCTTCCGAAAAATAATTGTATTTCAAAGGAAAAAAAGACTCGGGCAGTTTGTGGATTAACGAAAATTCATTGGAATGTTATTTTGCTTTAGAATTTGTTCGCTCCCCGCGTTGCTTCGGGTTCTCCACTTAATTTTTTCACACGCTCTCGATACTGCATCCTGTTCTATCATTTATTTCCGCATATACAAAGAACAGTGAAGTGAACAGGCGGGCGAAGGGCCGGGGGATGAAACTGGCGGAACGTAAAACGTTGAGATCGAACATCCTCGACTATTGAGCTCGAGCGTCGGCGAAATTTATTACATCTATTGTCGTATATACGAAGGAGCGACAGAGAGGGAAAGCCAGCGAGGGCAAAAGAGTGGGAAGGTGGAAGAAAACGAAAGAGGGTTGAAATCGCGGGCGGTCAGTTATTACGCGAGACTGAGCGATTGCTTTTAATATTCGCGCCAGCTGCGTTCTGCTTCTGTCTCTTTCTATCTCCTTTAACACACTCGCACGGAGCTCTATAAGCATTTTATCTCATTCCCTCAAAAAGCTTTTCTCTCCCGCACAAGATGTATAGTCCGATAAAAATAGACTCCGCGAGAGAGCGTTTCGATTCCCTTCGCCCATTATTTTTCTACGAGAAAGAGAGAGAGAGAAAGAGAGAAGAATAAAAAAAATGTACGCAAAGAGAACGAGGTAATCGTTATTGCTCGCCAGCAGCCACGGAATACGAGAATTCCGTCTCTTTTTACCACGAATACGAATACTGGCATCTTTTGCCTCTTTCCACATGCGCGATGTACATATCGAAACGCAAAGAGAATGAAAGTTGGAAACGGAAAAAAGACTAAAATGAAATCCTATTGGAAGTTTGATAAATGTCAGTCAGCGAGGTGGAGAGCTTGATAGAATTTGAAAAATATTTTTTCTATCCTTGGTGGAAAGAGAAAATCTCTTCCCGTTTGAATTGACTGGCCAGAATTTTTTTTTTTTTTTAATAATGCTACCTGTCAAAAATGTCTTCGATAACGTCACTGCCATTTGGCACCAGGAGGCCAATATATGTCCATCCTTCGTGAACCGAATGTACACTTCTTTTAGTTTCCTCTCGCTCCACACTTTTCGCCAACGAGTCTTGACTGTTTGCTTTTTTCTCACCAGCTCTTTCTCTCTTATTCCAGAGGCTTACTTGACGTTTCACCAGCTGGCATCTGCTGATACGGTGAACTTTTTTCACTGAGGGGAGAAAGAGTCAGAGGGAGAGGGAAAAATGGTGCTCAGGAGTGGAAAAGGAACAGGCAAGGAATCATGAAAACTGCCAAAGCGATACGTAGTAAAATGTGTATGAGAAAGGGCAGAGAGCTAGTGAAAAAAAATCTCGTGTCTTGTCTCTAATCCAACTTTATTAAAAACGTATATGTCGAAACACGCCAGCAAACTTTGATCTCACGAAAGCAGACAAGTTTCCAATGATTATTAGATAACTTAACTACGATCTGGTGAAATTCAATATTCCTTCTCTCTGTACGAATAATTTTCAAGATAACGAATCAAAGAAAAATATGGGATTAACAAAATTATGCATTTCACTTTACATCTTTCCTGAAAGTCAATGCCGAGTGCTCGAGTTTTAAATTGAAGCTCCGTACGATTTCAAATCGATTCGACCAGTTGTGAAGGACGGAATGGATTCGTTGGAAATGAAACGATGTACCGAATCCTCAATCGTTGAGAATCGTGATATTACAAATTGGCGACGATATAGCAAAGTTCCGAGATCGTGCATATCCTTTAAAGACTCTCATTGACCTTTGCTATTATTTTGGTGATAAAACTTTTCTACCTTTACGAAAGTATGCTCGAAGTGAGATTCTGTCAAATGTCGAGGGACCAAAGAGGTCGGTGGTAGTTTCCACGTGGTGCGAAAAGAGGGGAATCACGAAAAGAGGTCGAATAAAGCTCGGCATACGTATGTATCCTAACACTTTGAAACTAAAAAAAGCGGAAGAGAGCAAAAGAGAGAGAGAGGGAGAGAGAAGATAAACCTTGGGGTAAAAGTTTGCCAACGTCAAACAGTAATTCGCTCTATCGGGCTGGCGTGAATTCGTACGAACAGTACAAAACGGGAATACCAGTGGCAAAAAGGGTGCATGGGTAGGGGATAAAAGCTCTCGGCTTTTGCAACCCCCTCGGGTGATGCCAAGCGATGCTTCGTTCGTCAGCGATAAACATAGTTACCCGCTTTAGTGACACAACCGGTCGAACACGAGAGAGGGAGGAGAGATCGAGAGGAGAACGGTTACGAGGTGCCGAAGGAATAGTTATTTTAGGAAAACTATATTGATAAGTCTTGAAAGGGTAAACGCCAAGGTTGAAAATTCGTGAGATTGAAGATGCGACAACGGTTGACATAACGAGGGCATCGCCAACCAGTGGAATCGTCTCTAGCCTACTTTTAAAGCTCCCTCCAATTTTTATGAAAAATCAAATCAAACCAACCAGTTGTCGGTCAATTATTTTGCCAAGTTATTTCCCCCAATTATAAATAAACCGTAAATGTTGTACAGCCATTTTTTTCTGTAGACTCACTCATCATGACACTTGGAGCCTATCTAAAAAATATAATTATTAAAATATACGTATGTCTGGTCATCCAATCCAGCAGCCTATGCGACTGCGAGTGCAAACCCACCCCTAATATCCAGGGAGTTGCGTCAAAGTGTCAGAGACAACGAGGTCTACCAGACCGAACTGAAATTGCAGTTCTGAAGGACGAGGCGAAAGTGAGAGACAGAGGCGAAGTGAGAGAGAGAAAGAGAGGGGAAGAAAAGCGTGCATCAGGCATAATGTATCCGATGAACTCACCACCATTTCACTTCCATGGGACTTTCCACCCTTGCGCAACATATCTATACTCGCAACTCTGTATTTCCTCTACACTTACACCGTCGGGCAGTCCCACCCCTTTTCCCGACGAGAAACAGCAGCGAATTGGTCGGATAATTAAAAGCAAACTTGCTCAAATGAATCCAACCCCCGGGAATCCTATACCAACGTTACATCCCTAGAAATACTACTCCATTTCGATGTATGAATATGGAAGAATTTTCAAATCGATCCACATCCAATTCCGATACGAATATCCGTCTATTGACGTTGTATGGTTAAGTTTCAATGAAACATCGTCCAAGTGAAGAGTATTAATGTTGCAAAAAATAGATTCACGTCTCTGTTTTTTAAGAAACAAAGATTTTAAATAGAAAAATCAGAATTTTCAGTCATTTCGAATGACGGACAGTTTGTTTTTAATTAAGTCACTTCTTTCGTGTCCAGGACTTAATAATTTATGTATTAGAAGTGTCGCGAATTAGATGTAATTATCAACCTTTACATTATGAGCATTTGCGTGGGTTTATTAGGGAAAGATAATTTTGGACGGAGTTGTGATGTTGTAAAGATTTAATGGGAGAGGAATATTCTATGGATAATTTATAAACGCGATCAAGTGTTTTTTACCGCAGGACGCAAATAACCGGAAAAATAAGAAACGAACGAAGACGAGAAATGCGGGCGATGGTATATTCGCGAGCTTAAGATAGCCGGTGTATTCACGTCACAAGCGTTGCCAATCAGAGCGACAATGGCTCGTAAATTCGAGCCAATCAGGGAAGAACTCGGAGAGCTAGAGATGGAACGAGGAGACGTGACCGCGAGAAGACCACGGAACTCGAAGCTATTGCTTATGAATTATTTAAGCACCCTTTTTCAACCCTTCTTCTTCCTCTTTTCTCGCTCCACCTCCTCTCCCTCTTTTCTATGTCGTGGCAAGCGGCTCCCGCGTAAAATAACAGTGTCACATCATTCCCCTTTTTTTCTGACCTCGCGGATTGTATCACTACTGGAAATTCCAGGATAAACCTTTCTCGGAATGGGTGCAAATACGAGAAACAACTAAATAAATAGAAAAATCGATGTGGCGTGAAAATCCGTGGATCTCCAGATCATCCGCAAAATTATCAACGAAACTTGATCGTTCGTAGAAACAGCATCAAGACCAAAACTGCTTCACAATACTTTATACATAAATGCATACGAAAAGCGATCTATACGTCTGTAATCACACGTTGTTTATTTTGAAAATTAAAAGATAGCGCTTGAGAGATTGTGTGTGTGTGTGAGAGAGAGAGAGAGAGCGAGAAGAGAGCCATTACCAGATTTGCCCATGTCGGTGTACAGTCGGCAGTGACTCTTGAGAATATCACAATTTTCCAGGCTGCGTAACACATTCATTCATCCCCTCGGTCTCTTCTGTTGTATAAATGTTCCGTGTATATTTATATAAGCAGACAACGTTCACAATATACATGTATATAGATGAAACGTGATTTTGCTAAAGAGATATACCTGCTTGTACCATCCGTAGCCTTGGCTTTATCCACCCCTCCCTTCGTCATCTACAAACCCAGTGAATCTCGAAAGCGGCGAATGCGAGCTCCCCCCTCATTCGGTTGAATACAGTTGAGAGAGAAAACACGACAGTGATTACGTACGTAATTATGACGCGTTGATACGAAACGCGCTACGCTTCTATAGCCAAACTAACAAAAGATATATATGTATATATGTTGATGTATAAACCTTACTCTCCATCTCACAACAATCAGGTGAACTCGCGGAATCGTCTCACCCTTCGTTGCGTGACAAGTTTTGTCCGTTGAATTCTTCAAGCTTCCTTCAAACACCAGTATTGTCTAATTCTGCTTTACAGTTTTGGGAATGTCTCGTTCTCCTCGTCAAACGAACATCTTTACGAGTTTCATTTCTGTGTGATTTTTATGATCCTGAAGTTTGCATCGTTGGAATGCAACGAAATTCTGTTATTTCTTCAGCAGAGCCAATAATTATTATTCAATATTTGGTCGGGCCAATAAAACGATTCTCCCTTGCGACCAAAAAACTCAATCGACTCAAAAAATGTCCACGATTTTCAAAATTCAATAAATAATCAAGAGAAAAAATGATTTTCGTTGAATCTCAACGTTGCAAACTTCAGAGTCATGTGATTTTTTGGAAATTTTGAATGTACAGACATACGTAAATTTGTATTTTTGGTTCAAATGTGAATTTTGATTATTCGAGCTATGATATAATGCCAGCAAGTACCAAGCTCGAGTGCCCGTGACGGGGAGCAAGAGATTTGAAGCTGCAAAAGTGTATCTTTTATCCACAACGACGAAATGTAAGACGAGTACGACGCATCAAGTTTTCCTTTTAACGCTCGGGATTCATGTTTCTCAAGAGGAAAAGTTTTTCGTAATCCTGGCTACTTAGAAAGTACCACCTAGTCCACCTTGCTCGCTCTCTCTCTCTTGCTCTGGCTCTGTACCATTTGCTATTCTCATATACCACGAAGGAGGGGAAGTTGGAAAGAAGGGATGAAAAAGTCTTTCATACAAGACGGAAGCTCGTTCTCTCGAACAAGTTCTCGGTCGTGGATCGCCGAGCACGTACGTGTGTCGAGTTTTTCTGTGCTTAGAACTTTTGTTGGAAATCACTCACACCGGGATGAGGAATGTGTCGATGGAAAACCACGCAACCCCCTTTCCGACGAGGCGGCGACGAACAAAACGTTCATCTCTTTCTCTCACGGTCTCGTCGTCCCGGGACCTCGAATATAAATTCCTTTTCGACTTGCTTGGGATACTTCTCCGTTTCTTTCTCTGCTATCATCCCTTGCCCTTCATCGCTATATTCTCATGTGTGTATCTCATCTATATACAAGTTTCTCGCACCCCCTCCGCAGTTGTCTCGACTTCCGGAGCCTTGTACCTGAGGAGAGAGATTTGAATAAATCATATCTTTGTCTCTCCTTCCTCCTCGTCACTAACTTTTACCCCCCACATACATAGAGCACACACACACACACACACACACACGTACGAGCGCCCGTTCGCGGAGTTCCGCGAAGGGATACGAGTACAGGCCTGGGTAGTCGTTTCCATCCACTTTATATTCCATTATACACTCGTATCCATTCGTATACTCCAGGAACAAAAAAATCCGAGCAATAGGGGTTGAACGAAAAAAAAAACCAAAACAAAAACCTTGCAGGCAATACAAAGATATCTTGTAAACTTTGGAGCACTTTGTACTACATGTGCCAAGTTTTTCCTTGAATCTTCGATGTATGCGGATATAAAATCCTTCAAATAAGTTTGGGGATCTCAATTGTAAAGTCTCTGCAGAATAATTTATTAGAATTCCATTGAAATCGGAATGAGGTTAAATAATCTGAGGAAGAGTTACTCGTCATTCAAATATTTCCGAAGATCGTGCACATTGCACGAGCATGTTTTTACAGATTGTGAACCCTTTACGTTTTCTATACACAGAGAAATGTGCAATTGCTGGCAAAACTTGTTCGTATCGTGCTCACGTGGATATTACAGAAGCCCGCGCGAGAATGTTGTTGGAATTTTGCAGTAACGCGAGTATTTTCCTGAAGGTGCTGGTAAAATTTCACAAAGGTGCAAATAATATTTATTTTTATTTTTGCAAAGCTTTCGTGGAGTTGAAGTTGAGGGCGGGATGGTTTTCTCGAGCGGAACTCTCCGGAAAGGATGAATCCGTTTTGAACTTACTCGACCATTAGTACTGTGTACACGTAGACCAACGTATGCATACTTGATACACGTGCCTGCATACACGTGCGTGGGTGCAGACGTCAAGAGCTTTCATACACGAGAGCGAGCGATGAAGAGAACGAGAGAGGGAGACCAGGGGAGGGATGGAGGGAGGGGGTTGAAGAGCGAATGTGAATGTCTCTCGTCTCAGCAGGGCATACACTAGACTCTGGCATATACACGTACTAGGTGGATGGGAGCGTCGAGTTTTACGCGTGTTTAATCTAGAAATGGATCGTCCGAGAACGCAGTAACTGTGCAACCCTATGGAACATATTGTGTATAGAGGATGAACCATGCAGTGCAGGGGTTGTTGCATAGACGAGCTAGAAACTCGGGAGTCGTATAAGGTAGAAAAAGGAGCGCGAATCATTCTCTTTTTCCTCTTCTCTTCCCACTCTTTTCCTTCGTATCCTCTCTCTTTTCTCTTGCCATGGTAGCTCGTGAGTAACAGCATCAGGAACCGACCAACGGCCACTCCACTAGATTCCGCGCGCTTCGCTTTCGTGAAAACCGTTGAGTATTTGTGTTCGTCAATGTGAGTACGTACAAGCACGAGAACAAGACAGAGTTGTCTGAATTTTCCACAAATTTATACGTACGTGGAAATACTTCGCAAACGCGCGCTTGGATAAACGTGGCACACTCGAGAGCAAGTGAAAAGATTTTGATACATGGTTACATTCGTCTGCCAGAAAAGGCGAAAGACGGGGGAGACTGAAAAGGAGTGAAAACAGTTGACTTTGGAATACAATGCAAGTGTAGTTTCAGGCGAGTGTGAAGGGGCTTGTTATAATGTTTAACGTTTCGAAAAATGCCTCAAACGACACCAACACTCGTTACTTCCTGACGTGCGAATAATAGAGCGTTGCATGGAGCAGATTTGATCCAGGTAATCAACTCCGGTAATACAATTAGCATTATTTACTCATTCAGAATCCCATCCCCCTGAATATCATTCGCCTTCACGTCCCACTCGCAAAATAATAGACTTGCAATGAAAATTTGAGGCGGAAAAAATGATGAAACAAGAGTTTATGTGCGAAAAATAAGCAGGAGTGATAAAATGTCTGGATTTTCGGTTGTAATAATTTTTCCACCTTTTTTCGGTCGCTCCATCTCTGAAGAGCGTGAACCAGTGGTGAGAATAGACAAGCAAAAGAGCTTCATTTGCGTTGAGTATATTCGTGGTCCAGGCGAAAGAGGGCGCGGGACATCGCAGAAGAGGAATGGTTTTTCAGGAGAGGTTGAATTGAGGATGGGAGCTGGATGAAACGTGGTGGTTCTGGGTGCCATTAGAGGATCTAGCTGCGGCTAACGTCATGCGTAATTCAGCAAGAGGATTGCAAGAGAGGGTTTGTAAAAAGACGCGTGTAACTCCCCAGGCCGCGTGGCTAGGAGGAGAGACTGAGAAAAAGGACGAAATATCTCGAAACCTACCGCTCAGCAGACTGAGCTCAAACCTCATACGAAAAAACCGTTACTTCTTCGTTATACGTATTCACATACTATATACATAAATATATTACTAAGTAAAAAAAAGCTTGGAAGCTGCGCTGGGTTTATACACTTATATACATGTTCCGGAGCTTTTTTGCCTCGAGATATGAAACCAAGTGGGTTTTGATTGCGAGAGCGGAATAAACTAATGCTCAGTGAGCAAGTGAGCAACGCTCCGGTCTATATACATTTAAACACATATACTTGAGCGCGTGTACACCATTCTGGAAAGTTTACACGTTGTTCCTAGTCCCGGAAATGTACGTGATTTTGGAGCACGGAATCAAAACAACTTCGCCTCCGAAATACTCGATAAGGAATTGAAAAAAAAGTTCATGAATTTCGTAACTCTTCAGACTTGAGATTTATTCATCCTCGATAAATCTATCGAAAGTCTATCGAAATTTTCTGTTCATATGCAATCTTCCAGTGGCTGGAAAGTCCAGTGATGCGAATTAACGTGATTGATAAAAAAAAAAATTAACCGGCCAGTAGTTTCAAACGCACTCATCACTTTGTGGCTATTATTCGACCTTCCAATTGCTTCTTTCCTTCAGACGACATTTTCGTCTGAATCAATCAATTATTTTAGTCGAGCCATTGAATAATTATCGAGATTTTTTAGAGTCAACGATGAATTAATTATTTATTTTTCACGTTGAGTAAACATTGAAAATCCGGTTTTGTGATTTATTTTTCATTTTGACTTCATAAGCCGGAGGATCAATAATGGAGAACAAAACAGAGAGACTGACGAAGAGAGATCAGGGGTAGTTTTGTTCAGGGTGTAGAAAAGCTTGCTTTTACACTGGTAAAGAGCTTGGGCTTGTTTTTATTGGTGAGTGCGTGTGTTTTTCTGTGTGCTGAGGGTTGCGATGTCATATCCTCAAGATGTGAGTGATGAGGCGAGAGAAAAGGATGCCTTTCCATCATGGGGGGGAAAGAATACGATGACTTGAGTCTAGATAACACGGAGGCTTGAAAAAAACTTAGCTTTACAGAATCGCACTTTTCTTCCCTCTCTCTCTTTCTCTCTTGATGGCCTTGGTATAAAAATAGATGCTAAAAAAACGAGGGAGGAGCGGAGCCAAAGATAAGGGCAAATATGGAGACCGAGAAATGTGGGGAAAATGAGGTGAGTGTAGAGAAGGAAGCCAGGGAATGGAAAGGGTGAAGGTTAAAAGATAAAGGTCAACGAGGTCTGTGGAATACGTCCAGAGGTTTTTCTGTCATAAAAAAAAACGTCCTGATGTTTACGAGAATTTATAGCACCGTAAGGGTTACTTGCATCCCCATCCTTCATTTACCAACCCTCTTTCTGCATGTATCGTGATTTTTCCACGAGGATAAATAATCGCTGGATCAACTAGTCGGATTGTGGGAAAAAAATTCTACTTCCTTTCGGTTCTACCTCGGCTGATTAGCAAATGTAACAAATTGGGCAAAACTCATTAATCTGTAACTTCCGACTGAACTCTTCATCGATCATAAATAATTATAAATCAATTCACTGTGCGACACAAAAATCCTCGAAGATACACATGGCCTAATAACACATTAGTTTCCTTCTAGCTCTTGAAAAGCCCAGAAAAGATAAACGTGTTCCGATAACTCACATGCCCATTGGTTGGAAAAAAGAAACAGAAAAATAGAGCAACTTGAGTCAGTCGCAGTGTCGCCAGTCGCAAAGCGCACCACCCAAGTTACCCTTATTTACTCTTACGAGATCTATCTCTCCAAAAAAGTGGATAAAAAAACGGTGAAAAGAAGAGACACGTTTGCAAACAGGAAACATTAATTTTTCCAACGAGGAAAGATCCGTCCTGCGTATCGTCCGCAAGGAAATGACACAAGAAATCAAAGACCAGCTGATTCGTAAGAACCGAAGAGTTTTCTCAATGTTGTAGCCTCAACACAATTTCCATGGTTGAATGTTGACTGCAAGTGATCCTTCACCTTGATAAAATCTCTAGCACGAAAGGAGGCACGAGCAAATTCGTTTGGCGTTCAATTCAAACTGCTTGGAGAAAAACAAAATTTAAATATGGTTGTCATTTACGAGACATTTCAAGGTCCCAAATGAACAAATTATCGTCATTTTCGATTTCAAGAATATTCAATCAACACTTTCCGAAATATCTTTCGACCCCCCTCCCCTTTTTGCTCCTCCCGTTCCCTGGAGATGCCACGATATTGTATTTCATTATTCGAATAATTTATTAAGCATCGCGTCCAATTATGATTTATGTTCGATCGTTAGGGATAAAGACGCAGGAAACGGAGGGAGTGAAGGGTGGAGGAAAAAATGAGCAAAAGTTGAATGTGTCGTTGGTGGATTGTAACAATTTTTTTCACTCGCTGCTATATAGCCGTGATCCTGTAAGCGTACATATAGCCGAGTCACATGAATTCTGGCTAGGCGAACCATACAGTAAAGCTAATTTAACGGGTAAAATGTGGCAGTACGGGAAATAAAGCTGAGCGCGGTAACAGCGCGACAGCCTGTGTGCTATATCGACGTCAATATATATCCCTTGCATACCAGGAACACGCGAGAAATGGGGATTGATATATACATATATATCCACAGCTTTTACTGACCACTTATACATGCACATATACATATATCTATATCGGACGGTAATTATTTATATTTCGTACCAGCTCGGGTGCTATTTGCCCGGGCTGTGCAAGGGCGATCGCGGTTTTGTTCCACTTCGTCGAATCGTCGTTAATTTCTGTCACGGCGAAACAAAAAAGTCAGATTAACGGTGAATAATCACCCGAAACTACCGGAAAGTGAATTTTCATTCGGTCATATTTATTTTTATTTCATAATTCGTTTATCTATTTTCATTCCTTTCTGTTCTCATGTTCATCCAAATTTATTAGAGTTGCCTGCTCTATCTCTATAAAACCAAAATTGGTTTCGATCGAAATTGAAACTTGAGAAGCAGAGCCTGTCGAATCATTTCCAATGCACATTTCCGCGTATTTTTTTTTTTGTCGTCAGTGAGAATTCACGTTTTTTCGGGACCAATTTGCAGTAATTTACTGATAAAAATAAGGGAACGTGCTTTTGCTGTCTGTAAAAATGGATTTTGTGGTAAAGCAGCGTCTCGGAAGAGAACGCTCTTTCGCGTAAAGCGATAGAAAGAGCTTTTTCTCTCGTCAAGGTCAACCTTCAGCGTCAAGGGTAAGATAGGAAGATTTTTTGGCTCCATAGTAGCGAGAAAAGAGAGCTTAATACCAGCCTGGCGAGAGAGAAGGGCGACGTAAGACGAGATGAGTGCGGGACAGCGAAAGTAGAAGGGAAAAACGCGGGGGTGGTTTCTCGACGATGCTCTTCGCTTTCTTTTCTCGGTTCCAAGCCTCTTTTACCCTCGGTAAGTTTTCGAGAAAGAGGGTGCGGCAAAAGGGGAAAAAGATGAAGAGTTCCCTGTTGATTTTATGCGCCATTAAGAAGATCGTGTTACCCTCCCCGGAAGTCGGAAATCACGAAGGAAGAGGCATTAGGCCGAGCTAAGAGCTTGGTGTACACCGCGAAAGACTTTTCTCTCGTTTTCCTTTTTGCTCAAAGTTGAAGCCACGCGAAAAAGATAAAAATTAAAAATATTCTTCACGAATGAAATGTCATAAAATTGTGATTACGATGAGTGCAACATCTCGACCAAGCTTTAGCAGCCCTTTGGCGATGTAAAATTATCTGCGTGATGGAGCTTAATAAGAAAATTCACTGAGACTGCAAAATGTCGCGGTAAGAAATTTAAAAAAGTTAAAAATCGGACGGTCTTTCTCTTGGGAAAGTGAAATTTTTCAAGATATGCTAAAAAAACGTCCTGCACGATATTTCCCAGTAAAATCAGTCGTGAAATTATTTTTAGTTTGGATGTTTTTCGGCTTCGCGTCATACAACCGCAAGATGCGAGATCGACGGATTAAAAGGAACGGAGACAAAAAGGGTCCGGGTAAAAAACGAAAGAAGAAAAGCAAGGATGCTTGAAAGGGAGTTTGTAAGACAGACACAAAAGTGTAGCGGCGTAAGGGGGCTGGTTAAAGTAGAAATGGGGTGGAAGGGGTGGCTCAAGGTATATAAGACGAACGGTTTGTATTTCAAATTTAAAAGCATTCGACAATGGGCGCTTCCCGTATTGTTGCCTCGTATGGAAAAGAGAAAACGAGAGAGGGAAAGAAAGAGAAGAACGAACAAACATATAAACATATAGTTGGAGCAAGTCGACGAAGGAAAGAATAAATGTTGGAAGGGTAGACTTGCAGACAATTTCCGCGAGTCTCAGTGGCTTCTCTGTCATTCGTTTTCCTCCCCCCACAATTTTCAAGATGAGCCAGCGCTCGGCAATGAATGAGAAGGGAAAGAAAAAAAAATGCCGGAATGAATGACTCGGCTTATTTCATTCGTTGGGATAATTCGTAGAGGGAGTTTCCCCTTAAAAAAAGAAACAGAAATTCTCGAGTCACAATACCGCTGCAAGTCCCAATTTCCGTTTGCCTTTTTCGCACCTTCGTTCGTGCCATTCTCGCGGCGAGTTATCTCCGCAATATCAGGAAAAAATGTGCATGAAAAAAGATATGAATCTGTAAGAGAAAAATTTTCAAGAAACTCAAGAAAAAACGCGATCTAGCAAGTTAGCAGGTTTTTTGCATTGGACAGAGAACGACGACGCATTCAAGAGCGTTGGGATAGGCGCTGAGACGATGAGAGGACCTCGGCAGAACGTGCACAATGCACCGCGAGGAGACAAAAGAGGGAAGGACGGCAGAAAGCAGGAGAATGAAAGAAGAAAGCTGATTTCATGCGTCGGCACGCACGCAACTACTTCTCACTCTCACGCGAGAGTGGCATCCTCTAATTCTTGAGACGGATCATAAAAAATCTCTGGTGAGAAAAGCGGAAATGGGAAAAAAAATTGAAATAGCCAGAAGGGAGAGAGAAGGGCAAGAGGGGTGGAAAGAGAGAGCTGATAAGAATGACGAGGTGAAAAAAAAACGAGTAGAAAGCTCTTAAATGGAGTTCCAAGGTTCGCCATCAGAGTAGACGCCATTCAAAGCGAGAGTGCGAACCTCCAATATCTGATCTGCTCTCTAAACCTACCACACCATCGAACAATTCCATCGATCGCGTGAAATATCTCTTTTGGTCCACGAGTGAATTCTGGATCGTCACAAAATCTAAATAACGCTTTTTTTTTTGCATATCCGTCACCGTGATTTTTCCGCGAAGACCGAAATTACGAATTTAAGGGCCTGTGCGTTCGTTATAAATTTTTTAAACGAATCTACAGGCGAAGCGAGATTGTTGTTGGTGTTTTTGAAAAACAGGCAAATAAATTATTTCCCGCTGAAAATTGTCGAGCCTACCATTCAAACGAGCCAAGAATTTTCATCATGTATCAGTTGGATCGTCATGCACGACTGTTGAAAATGGCAGATATATATTTCTCCCACTTCTGACGAATCTCACGAAATCAACGCCGAAGACTTTGAGCGGAGGGGTTAAGCCCTCATGCTTCTTTCATTGCAGTAGCACCTACTCCAGTCTCGACGACGAATGAGTCTAAAGAATGAAGAGGAATAAAAAAGAAAAAAAAATGTGAAAGTGCACACCGACAGTATTTCGCAAAGGTTGAGTCCTCTTTCACTCTCTGCCTGTTCGCTGTGGCAGCTCCACTTTTCAGAAATGCCATAAGCCACCGTCGCCTCCATCTTCTCACTCTTCAAGTACGTCATAAATTCGTATCCAACGCGCGAAATACACAAATTTCTTTCTTGTTCGATCGTTGTGTCATTTTTCCGCACAGAAAAACAAAATTCGGCGAAATGTTCGAAAAGCTGATTTTTTCAGTTTCAATTCCTCGAGACGTTCACGAGATTTTACGTCAAAAACTTGCAATTTTCGAATCGTTCGAGCAATTAGAATTTTTTCGAAATTTTCACTTTTCGCTTTCCGTTTCAAAAATTGAAGAATCGAAAATGAAGAAAATCATTTTTGTTTGGAAATTTTTCAATATCAAAAATGTTTGAAAAATACTTGACTCACTTTTTTGCCGTCCAACTCATGGTTTCCTTGAGAGAGTACTTTGTCGACGCTTGCAGGATCCGCGAAAGTAATGAAACCGAAGCCCCTGAAACAGAGAGAAAAAACAATTTCATACGAGTCTTGCATGGAATATTATCGATGTTTGAATAATCATTGAAATAAACAATAAGAGAGCTCCTAGAATTGAACAAAGATCTTTCAGATTAATAAATTTCGGAAAATGTAGAGTCATTTTTCGAAAAACAGAAATAAAGTCCATTTAATTCCCGTGTATGAGCTTTCTGGGCTTTTTTCCTCCCAAAAATCAAGTCTGGTATACAATTCGAAAGGGATTCAAGGAATAAAATAAATGTAAGAGCGAAAGAGTAAAACCACTTGATTCTGGGCTGTCTGACAGGAAGCGCAATCTTTTACTTTTACCTCTCGACCTTTTGACCCTTCTTTCGGCCGGTTGTGCACTCCCGCTTTGTCAAGAATGCCAAGAAGCATGTTTTAAGAAAAACGAAAAAAGCGAGTGATTGAGAGGAGTGTGAGAGGGGGTGGGGGAAGAAAAAGGAAAACAAAAGCGAAAGGGTGAAAAAGTTAGAGTTGTAGTGGTGTTACAGAGCGTCCTATCAGGAAAGGACACGACCTGAAACACGAACTGGCCCTCTGGAAAGCTCACACTGCGAAAGCCACTTTCGTTATGGCTCTGACTTGTTCAAAGTCGCACTCAAAATGACTTGCAACTTCACTGGAGTATAAAAAATTCGTGTCGAGCTTTGCGTCAGTATGCAAAATCGCCTTCTGAGCTTTTTTCGACCCCCTTCTCTTTCCTCAGCTGCACAGGGGAGGAGCAAACAAATATCGGTTGGCAGGGAGACGATAAATTTGGTGATCTTACAACTTGTATACAGTTATACATTAAAAAATGGTTTGCCGGCTGGATATAGCGTAGAAGAGGCCAAGCGAGTGTACCCTGTTCAGAGGTAGGGAAGGAGGAAGGCGAAGAAGAGATAGAAAAATATGTAGGATCAGGAATGAGAGGGCACTGGAAGCGAGACCTGCAAGGAACAGGAGAATAAGGACCGCAGCGTGTGTTTGTGGAGTTTCAGAGGGTGAGTCCAAGGAACAGGAAGGATCGAAAGAGGAGGAAGAGAGAGGGAGATGGAGAGTGGGATAAAGGAAGAAAAGAGGGAGCTGGACGCGGGCAAAGCGGTTTGCATTTTTCATGCTGCCGAGGCCCGACCTCGGCAGTTATTGAAAATATTTACATGTTATTTATGGGTCACACATGCTTCGGGAGGAAAAACCTCCTTCGGTAGCAAAGAGTGGTGCTTCAATATCCATCCCCCACCTCTAATTTATTTTCTCTCGAAAGCAAACGTCCGGTATTTGCAGAACGAACGCTACACACTTTTCCACGATCCTGCAAAGGCATCTTAAAAGTCGGTACAATTTTTCCCCTTTATCTTCCCACGAACGATACTTTTCTTTCCCTTTTCTGAACAACGATGCAACGTCGCTTGTAAAAGGTCCAGAACGATTTCACGACTCTTCTCCGTCCTACATTTTTCTGTCTCCCGAGCTTCCACCACCTCGAGCACTCATATACGCTTTTTTTTCCCATTCTCCGAGGCGAAATTTCCGAGCTTAGATTCCGTACGAGTCACATTTATGCTGCAACCTCAACAAATTAAAAAAAATCGTCGTGACACTAATTTTTTCTGTAAATTCAAGTGTCGTTATCGATGGATTTTTACATCGTCGCGCGGTCATCAATGGGGTGTGAGTTGAACTCTTCGGATCAAATGTCGATCGTGTTGAAAAATGTTTCCGCATTCTCACGCACACAAGCGTGTCATCGTGAAGGAAAAAAGGAGGAAACAGCAAGTAACGGGAAAATTGTAACGGGAACGAGGAATGAAAAGCGTTGGAGTGGAGAGACAGCGAGAGAAAGATGAACCGGGGGGAAATGTTGTTTCTTCACGAGAGTAGAGTGAAGGCAAAAAAGCATTATGGGGCTCTTTTTTTGCGTGCGAAAGCTGGCACGATAACCACGCTCGAGTTCCCATCGATGCGCACTCCACGATCGTAACCGGGTGATCTAATATCTCTTTGTATAACCCCACGGTGCAAACCTTGTGAAAACTTATTCTCCTCTCACATCGTATACCACGTTTGCCAACCATTTTCTCGAATTCGCTCTTCCGTGTACGTAATAGCAACAATGCCGCGGAGCTGCTGGAACACAGTCTGTTTCCAACCAAGAATATAGCTAGCGTGTGTTTTTATTTGTGTATTTATATGTGCTGGTCGCTACGACCAACCAACTATCGAACTAGACAAAAAGATTCAACTATACGGATTCCCTTGAACGCAGAGAATCTTTTTATGAGATGATTTCGAAGGAAATCTCTTTGTCCGTGAATCTCTCACATTTTGATCGCACACGTACGGGGCAATCCGAGTTTTCTCCTTCTCCAAGTTTTCATGCAGATGCACTTTGAACGTTTGCATCCGAAATGCACATGTTCAATGGCTTTGGATACTCCGATGATAAAATCTAGTAAATATTTTTATCTTTGATTTACCATCGCCGTGATTAATCGCTGATAAGAAACGAGGCGAATTGTTCCATCGAAATGGATGCTGAGGGAACACACCCCGGCTGGAACTTCACTCTTCACGGGTTATTGTGACCAGGATGTGTTCCAGCGTCGCCCCTTTCAAATTTCTGCCGCATTATCGCTTAATCAATTAATTAATAAACGAAGCGCCGCGGACGAGAAAAAAAAGGACATTTTTTCTGTTCAGAATTCCGTAATGCATGCGCCCATCGTTGTCGTTGTTGGATTTTTAATGCAATTATTTTAATCTAACGCTTTACAGAAAATCGCTAAGTCTATTGGAAAAAAAAAAAACGTTTTAATTAAGAAATGTTTGTCTGAGTGTGCGTCGTCCACGTACCTTGGCGTGAACATGAGGCCGGCACTGTCCACCATATACGGGACGGGTTCACCGCTGCTGAAATTAACATACGGCTATTTTCACTTCAAAACACTATTTTCGTTTAATCATTTTTTTTTCTTTTTTTTTCTACGGATCAATAATTATTTCCACCCCTGCCATCCCAGCGTTAACATCTTTTCTCTCTGACCATCGATCATTTCAAATCTACATCTGATTCCAATTAATCCTTTTTTCCCCGGCTCATATACTTCAACAACGACGATCACACAAGACAGAGGCGCAAGAGGCGACAAGCGTATACAATATTTAGAAAAATCCTTTCTCATACGCACGGACCCTTCAAAGATTTCTGACTATAGGGTAGGGGTGGTTTTTTTTCAATTACTTTCTTGTGGAAACGACTACTGCCGACGTTGCTTTTTCCGTTTGTCACGTTCGATCTGAGCAGCAAATCAATTTCGAGCTGGTACAAGGAGTACCGTTTCGTATATTTTTTTTTGCATACCTCTTGATATCGAAACGTACTCTGCAGATAAATTTTCTGCATCTCTCTCTCTCTCTCTCTCTCTCATTCTTTTCTTTATCGCAAAATAAACATTTCGCAAGTCATCGTTTAATTCAGCGAAATGTTCTTTTCAGTGCAAAGATCTTTAGCGGAACTCTAATTGAGGGCGCAATTACGAAAGTTTTTTGAAGGTACGATTTAGTACAATTAACGTCACTGCATTTATGTGTAAAAGTGAATATATAAATATAAATATTTGAGGCGACTGGCTCGATCGTTACTAAATTTGAACAGAGGCGGATTCAACCTCCTCCGCACCTACTGGTTCAACACAATGTATTCGACATGACCGGGTCCAGTCTATATTGAGTGAGGTTCAGAGAAACAGAGAGAAGGCAAAGAGAGAAGAGTCAGCACCGAAAATTGCGACAAACGAACGCTCGCTGAATCGGCAGTCGTCCAATCAACATTAAAACACCCAACAGTACACGAAACACCAAACACCACAGAGCAACAACACCAAATCTATCTACGCGAGAAAGAGAAAAAGAGAGAGAGAGAGAGAAATAGGGGAGAAAGTGTACAGATCGAAGACAGAGAGATGCAGAGAAAAGCATAAAAACGGAGAGAATCTATCTGTGGAAGAGAGGCTGAAATATATATGTACACCGGTATATATGTTGTGACGTGGTATGTTTTTGCTCACGTCAGAGAAATGGCTTCAACATTTGCACAGAGTGCAATGAATGCATCTCTCGCTGTCCAGGAATTTTCCTTGAGCAATCTGACAGAGTAAAATATTGAACGAATCGTTGTTGTTTCTAATTTTCTTTGATTTTTATTGTATCCCTGACAATATCAATGACGAGGTCATCAAAATTTGTTTTTCCCTGTAGATTACGTTTTATTTAATTTTCCCTACAAGTGGCACATGCCAGACCTACTTCGTAAAAGACTAGCTCGGTGTGTCGTTTTTATCTCATCCCATAATCACTCGAATGAAAATTAGTTGATCATTAATCATCGACTGGTGGCTAAAAACCATTGTAGAATGGAGATTGATTAGGGTCGCTGAATTTGCCGGACCAAAGCGTCACGATATGCAAATGTTATTATGCAAATTCATTGGGCGTCGCTCCATGATGAGCTTCAGAATTTTTTCATACAATCCAAAACGTCTTTGAGGGCGCGAGCCAAATTACTGGTTCCATTTGTTTCATTTCTCGAATAATTCTCAACGAATCGCCAGCAGGATTGTTTTTAAATCTGTCGATTTTGATGGAATAACAAATTGGTAATAAAATATTTTGATCGAGTCAATAATCGTCTACGTCGTTGGTACGGAAACGATGAAACGACGCTGTGAATTCGTCGACAAACTCCTCAAAAGCATCATTAGCGGTTGCTTGAAAATTACGAGTGAAAATCAAAAAATGGCGATCACAAAGTCATGCAGTAAAGTTCCGAAATAATGCCAGTTGATCATTTTACCCTTTCAGCTTTCATATTAGTGTGATGCAGTTGCTTTACTTGAATAGACAAAGAATTTAGTTTAAAAACGGTTCTTTTGAATCTGAAAATTCCTTCGGTTCATTATACCCATGTATACGGATATGCTGTACATATGTATATTCGAGTATATGGAAGAATACATCGCGTGCGTTTCATCCATCTATGCACTTTCGTGCATTCCCCTTTCTGTCTCTCTTTCACTTAGACGAAAACGTAGAAGTGAGCTTTGCAAGCCTTCCGGGGTTGAGACTCTCCAGACTGGTGTGCGGCAGAGTGAAAAGCACACTGGCACGCATTTAGGCAGTTGGGGGAGGCGCAGGTCGATATAAACGTTCAAACACAGTTTTCACGTTCGGTTCTATTTCACCAGACTCGATGTATAAAACTGTAAAAATTCTAGACGAGGTCGAAAAGAAGCATAAAGATAAACGATGAAGTGTCAAACTTTAACTTGATCGCAAATAAAAACTCGGAGAAACGAATATAACATTTTTCTCTTCGCCCTCCTGAATTTATCGATATTCACCTTAGGGCGAGAAAGCCCAATATTTTTTGACTTTTCATACACCTACAGCGAAGCTTCGACGTTTCAGAGTATCGAGGAACGACGCTTTATAATTTGCTCACGAGAAATAGTCGCGTTGCTGGATTTTTTCGATGGATATTTTCTGGAAAGTACAAAGATCGAAAGATAAACCGAGTTCATATGTGTCACGAAAAACAGCTTGCTGTAAAAAGCGGTTCTGTTTCGTTTCTTTTTTCACTTGCTTCCGCAAAGGCGGTTCGAGAATTCAGCCACTTGTCACTCTAGCCGTGAATAATCTATAAAAGACTGAGTGGTAAGGATGGCGGGTTCAATGCATTCCGTGTCCACTTGAGCACGGCTTCACCTCCACTTTTCCATCCCCTCTTTAAAATACATCGTTGCTTTCTCACATACACGTTGACGCCTGTGTGTCGGCTCTTTCTAACATTCTCTTACGAACTCTCGCAGTTGATACGAGCTAACTCTCAAATCCAGTGCTGCAATCACTTCTGTGTGGGGGACGTAAAAGGGTGAAAAGAAAGGATGAAAATTGGTGACGAAGAGAGGGAGATCGAACGGAGAAGATGAAGAGAATTTATGTAAGGGTTATGGAGTCGGGGGTCGAAACGTGAGTCTAATACTTTCCAATGTGAAGTCACCCCCATCGCTGTTCCGGTCACGAAAGGCTGTCGTCACTAGCTGACGCGTGTACCTGTTCACCGCACAAAGGTGCAGATGTGAAGGACCAAAAAAAAACGCAAGGGCAAGCAAAAGCGACAAAACGAAAACGTTTTTTTTTCACACAGCACCCCGAACCATTCAATCTGGTCACGAACTTGGGAGAACGAGCGTTCACTTCCGGCTCCTCGTTGAATTATCCTGAGACAATAGCAATAAGGGGAATGGATGCTCCAAAATGGAGAGGGCGTATCTCACGGTGTGCGTTACGGAAAATGTTCAGCTTAAGGGATGAATTCGCGCAGATTGCGTAGTAACACAATGTACTTGTTATAACGATTCGAGTTACCAGTTAGTACAGAAGGAATCTTTTCTTCAAAACGACTCGAGAAATTCACTCCGTTGGCTACTGGAGTCACGAAAAAAAAAAAAAAACACGAGCTTTCCGAATAATTCTTTTAAGAATCATATCTCAGCCGCATAATTCGAGCCACTCAACTTTTTCGAGTTCCGTTCCTTCGTATAAATTTTCTGCCTCGTATCTTTTCGGGAACTTCTTTTCTTGAAATTAAAAACTTTCCTATTCAGTTGCGATCCAAACTCCACGTAATAACGACCGGGAAGGGGATGAAATTTATTTACATATCTTGGATACGTGCTTTTTTCCTCAAGTAGAGCTTCGCAGTAACATTGAATTTGTCCTGTAACGCTGTATACACAACGCTATGTATATGTATGTACAATTATGTTTTTGTTGGCATCTTTTCTCTTATATACGCGCCTTCTGGCCCTACCAAGTTTTTCTTATATTGCGCATACTTATTTTAGTCGTTTCATTGCTCACGTGCGAACTCACTGCGAGTACCAGCAGTTACTTAACTCGAATATTCCTCCCATTACGTTTTAGTAGATATGGATATGGGGCATTCGTCGCTAAACCAGACAGTCCGTGACCTCCACCATTTTTCATTTCGTTCAAAACTTGTGCCCTTTTTTCTCTCTCGAGACTTGTGGCTCAAACTTTTGAATCAAAAAATTCCTTTTTACCCTTATGCTCGTAACTTTTTCAAGGCTTGAATTCACAAATAAAATGAGGGTCTGCTTTTTGGTTTAAATCAAGGGTGAGGCTGCGAGGATATCAAATAGTTTTTCGCTTTCTCTCGTTCTGAATGGGGAAAAACGATTTAAATTCTTTCTCAATCTTTTTCATCAAATTAATAAAAAAAAAATAAAAAACAATGATTATGAATTTAATCAATATAATAATGGAAAAGAAAACTGTCAGTAATAAATTATTGTTTATTCTTACTGCAGGCCAAAATTTGATTTAATTTTAAAGTTGCTAATGGCCACGCTCACGAACCGACTCTTTTGGGATAAAATACCCCGAACGTATGCACGTGAAACTTTCTGATATTGTGACCCTAATCAGCAAGTATATATTTTTCCTCTTTTCTATTTTGTGCCCTTCCTCGAACTCTTTGCTTTGCTGATAAGCTTCGTGGTGAAACCTCGACAACTGTCTCGCATTACCAGCTTTTGCGTCAGCAGAACCACCCCTCGGAAAACGAGAAATTGTCAACTGTAAACTTCCAAACTATTCGTCAGAGTTTTAATGACGAACAAACAATTTTCAGATATTGGAAATAAAATCGTTGCAATTGAAAATCGTGATTATTATGAATTTCTATCAATCATCTGGTTAACCCAAAAGTTGCTATCAAATTATCAAATAAATCGATGCCGTGTGAATGAATGCGAGTCGATGCAACTCTTGGTCACGACCTATGCCCAAAATAATTAAACAACAGAATTTTTCAATTACATCGTCTGCGATTCTTGTGGAAAAAAAACTTTATTGAATCCGAATTGATATCGTTTGAGGTAAAAAAAAAAAATAAACAGTAATGCAATAGGCGGAATAGTGAGCGAATGGAGCGAAAGTTGGTAGTGAAAAAGCGAATGGTTGTTAGACAGACATTACGAATGAAATTACAAAGGCAACTGGGTGGTGGAAATGGCGAAGCCGTTAGATTCGTCGCTCTCGTTCTCGTCGTCGTTCCCGTAGTCGTCAGACGACGACCAGCGACTTTTATACTTTGCCACTCGTCCTAACGACTGGTTGAATATTTATAAAGCCTTCGTCGTTCTCGTCGTCGTCGTCGTCGTGCGGTCGTAGCTGGAGGGTAGAAAATGGGGGATGTTCCCCGCCATTTCTCTCGTCCTACGGATACCACTTTATCTTATCTACTACTTTTCTAAAAAAAATAAGGAAGTATCACGAAAAAAAAACTTTCATGCGCTCCACAAGAGATCGTGCTCTTATCGACCCCTTTTACATAAGGCTTCACAAAATTGTAGTGCGCCATTTAAAATTTGCTGAGTAGCTCACACACTGAAAACGCGTATTTTTAATTCAATTTTTTTCGCAAAATTAGTTGAGTTAATTAATAACTATTAGTGGACTAAAATTTTAGTGAATTTTTTTCATCAGATTGTGATTTTGTGTCAATGACAGACATCGAATTACGTTAATGAATTTTTTTTTTTTTAGATTGAACCCGGAAACATCGTTTTTCCTTATTTTTCATCATTGCTGCTCCGTCAGCTCGGTTTCCTCTGAAATTTCTTGTATATTCTACCGCACTAGCCATAGTAGAAAAGCGTATTCCGATCCTTTATATATCTATGGATGTTAAAACTGGAAGAAATAGTAGAAACAGCCGCAGCACCTCGCTCCATAGAGTTTCATTGTAATTGCCTTGTTCTTCTTGACTCTTTCTCGAAAACTGGATATATGGCCGCCTGAATTGCATTATGCAAATCGCAATCTAGCTAAGTCACCCGAAATGGGAAGACAGCCAGTTATAGGACTGAGTTTTGAAGTAAATTAAATTTTTTTTTTGTTTTTCTTTCATCCCTTTCGACTTTGGAATAATAATAAAGTGAAAAATATGCATTAATGGGCTTGGAAAAGTTTGAGTGTTAAAAAATATGGATTTATTGGACATTGGAATAAAAGATTGCGATATTTGATCAAAACTTAATTTTTTTCTTGACACTCCATGATTAAATTCCGCTTAAATTGATTCTCGTGATCTTTTCATTTTTGGTTAAAATTTCGTAATTGAGCCGAATGATTTTTCTTGATGTTTTTTCAGTTTGTTATAAATATCCAAGCGTTCTGATGATTTAATGAAAATAACGCGGCCACGATTAATTTCCACCTATAGAGGGCAATCAAAAGGCGACGCTACACGAACTTTGGGCTCAACCAGGGCTGGAGTGAATGTGGAACATTGGCAGGTTGTCTGGATAATTTTTAATTTCATTAAATTTATAACTTTTCGAAAGCTTTTTTTCTACTTTTTTGAGTCTTGGATACAGAGTTTTTCCCCGAGGGTGCTGGCTCATTCAATGGTCCAGAGGGAGTTGCTCGTAGTGGACGACACAGCGAGTGGGTGAGTGGAGACAAGAGGGAGAGAGAGAAAAAAGAGGGCCAGGCACCCCAGCCGGATATGAATATTCATCGGGCATTTAGGCCGCGACCTAACTCAATTAGTGGCTGAATAATTTGTCCAGTGTCCGAACATAAGCGAGAAAGAGAGCTTGAAGAAGTGAAAGCGCTCGGTTGAAGAGAAAGGGAGGTCAATCCTTTCTCGAGAAATTGGCGGAAGCAGAGTTGAGCGTATCTTCTTTTCCCAGATGCTTAGTCGATTTACCCCGAGGAATAAATTATCCCAGATTTTCTCATTCATTGACAAATCAGCCGAGGGCTTCGCGGAATTCATGCAAATAATAAGATCCTTTGCGCTGAAAAAGTAAAATAATTGTCGCACTCCCTTTGGATTGTGAGGAAAATGAAATTGCTGCATAGAGTCCGAAGAAAAATCTTCAGTTTTTTTCAGCACCGGTCGGAAATTGCAATTCAACAAAAACAAAGAACCAAATTCAGCAAATCCGGACTAGTTCATTTTTGGAAACCTTTGCTAACTGCTATCCCTTCGTATTTCCAGAAACTTCCAAATTACAGACAATACTCCAAAACGTAATAAAATATCATTGATTAATTCTACATGAAATATTGACGAATATATATCTCGACGACGTAATACGTGTATATCTGTATATATATTCGCGAAGATTGCCGATGAGGATAACGATTCGAAATCGGGGTGTGTGCTACACTGCACGCAAGGGAATTCCACCAGTCGATCCGACAATCCACTATCCCTTCTGGCGTCCCGCACGTCTTGCCCCTAAAATATATATATACACGGGATATTTCGTGTTGAAACGACCTGGTCCTGTCTTCAGTATAAGATTGTAAATTTTCCATAATTTCCATCTCGTAGCAGAGAAGAGCAACCGAAGTGTTGGGAAATGGCGTTAGGAACGACGTTTCCACGTCGATATATTGAGCGTGAAATTAAATAATAGCAATTAACTGGCCGAACTCGAATTTCATGGGAACTTTTAGCCAGACATCGTGTTTGACGACCAACATTTTTTTCCAGTTACCAGATTTCAACAGGTTGAGTTGATTATAAATTGGAAAAAAAATGTTTATGTAAATGAGCGATTTTTTTTAGGCACTGGTTGCATCGCATAATTGATATTAAAAGGATTAGTTTGGAGTAGAATATCCTATATAAGTACGTAAGGTATATATTGTAGGATTGCCGCGTACAGAGATAGACAGAGTGTCTAGTACATATAGGGGTAGTTCGCGGATCCCGAACGGACGAAATCGTTAATATTCATGGCTTTTGGAGGTGCGGGGTGGAGGAGAGCGAGGCTGCTCTCGGATAACGCTTATCTCTATCTCGGCCATATATTTATATATACGTATATATATATAGAGCACTCCCTATCCCACTTCTCATCCTCGTGGGCGCTGAAATAACTCGATAGTGGCCAGTTCCCTCTCGGAAGCTCACCGTGATCCTCTGACTCGACGCTTTCTCATCTCTATATATTTCTCTGACATTCTCTCTCGGTCTCTCTCACCCTGTATTATCAGTATCGTTGAGCTCACCACAAAAGCACAGGTTTTACGCTCATTTTCCTTCTTCTCGATCATTTGCATCCACCTAACGCCATACCTAATTTAAATATTTATTCAATTATACGTGGACGGCACATTCTTGTATTGTTGATTATAAGTTTTTTTCTTTTTAATGCTCATTTCATTCTGCGAAATGAACGCTCTGGTTTATGGAAATTTCGTCAATAATTCATTTTACATAAAATTCTGAGGAAAATGCTTTTCGAATCGTGTCATTTCTTGAAAATCGTTTTATTGCTGATTAGTTATCGCGGACATTGAATCAGAAAATATTAAGAATCCTTGCGAACCGTGCTAAATATGTAGGAGAAAGTAAAACCCGAGAGAAAAATGGAAAGGCGAGTTGACGGCATGGAAAAGCTCGGAAGAAAAACAAGGGCAGGCAGGAATGAAAAAAAGTTGTGAGGATGCTTTCGTCTGGACCACCTGTTGATACGATCCTGAGAATTCCTGGCGCGTCTCACTGTTGATGTCGAAAATCCGCGTAACCAGCGCCTCTCCTCCCGTACTTTGAAAAAGTCATGCAAAAAAGTAAGAAAGCATGGAAAGAACAAAAACTTGTAACTTACGACTGCGTAGGGTTGAAAAATGTTATCGACTGATTCTCGATTGTACGTGCCAATCAGTTTCACGAAATTTCGTACAATCGTTGACGTGAATTTTTGCAAACGTCAAAATGAATCTTGGTTCCGGATAATTTACGACATCCTGCGAGGAAGTGAACGAATATTTATTTAGAAAATTAAATACGTGATTGAAACGCTTCTCTTTTGATTCAATTGGCAGGTTTCGTGGGGCTTCGAACTTTTTTATTCAACAGCAAAAATTTTCCGGAAATTTCAACTTATTTCTAATATTTTGATGAAGTCAGAGAATCCAGAAGTCGAAATAATGTAACGATGGATTCATTTTCAAGCTGTGTGCGGAGAAAAGAGCTTGCGAGACGGTGAGGAATGATTTTATCAGTATATAAATAAGGAGAACGAACGATAACGTCAGGGAACAGTTGAGAATGCAATTTTGCCGAAATTCTCGAAATAAAGCGACAACTTGGACGGGGATTATAACTCTAGGGAGAATCCCCAAATAGATTTGGGATAAGGACAATGGGTGAGGTCGAGACAACAAGTGAGAAAGGGACGTGGGGAGAGAAATAGAGCTGAGTTATATTACGAGAACTGCATTTGGAGAATTCCTGAAAGCAAATGTTTCCTTGACTCTCGGTTATTCGAAAATGTTCGAGGGTGTCTTTCACGTTTTGAGACATAAAGAGCTCCTCGACCAAAATGCCACAACGATTCTAGCACTCTCCAACATTTGACAATTCAGCCTATTTTATCTGACCGCCGACCAACGTTTCAGATCCTCGCGATTCCTCGAGACATAAATAAGCCCTGTCGGGTGCTACAACCTTTCCAAAGCTATCCAGTAGAATAGTGTCCGAAACTTGGCAAATAATCGTGACTTAGAAAACGACCCGATTGTAGTTGCAGTAGAAAATTCTTCCAGCATTACAACCTTCAAAAGATTTTATCAAAAATCCTTCAGATTCCCAATCTGGACGTTTTTTTTCTGTCAAACTGCTTGTTTGGGGAAAAAATTCCCTCATCGATCCATTTTCATACGAACTAATTGACCAATAGAAAAATAAAAATTTCCATGCTTCATCAAAATCGATCCAGACCTTCACAATAAAAAAAAACAATCACGGTGGTGCTTGAGGGAGAAAAGTCAAAGGATTTTTAGTATTTCTTCACATTGTAAAAAAAAAAAACATGATAAAAATAAAGAATTAATTTAAATGAGGAGAAATTCCATCGCTCTAGTAAAGAGTTTGCACATGATTTGTTGATAATGGTTTCGAAGCCGCTTAGGATATTCGTCAATATTCATAAACCATGAGAATATGCGATGAAAAAAATACGTGACTGTACGAGAGTGGTTTTTTTTCTGCTAGAAGAATGGAGTCAGTGAATACAAGACCAAGAAGTAAAAAAATGGAGTACTTTTCCCAATCTGAGGGGGAAAGCAAGAAAACGTATCAAACGTTCGATACCGAGAAGACGAAGAATAAAAAGGGCTGAGGGAGAATATTTAGGTGGAAATAATGGGCAAAAAAGTGACCACGATGAAACGAGGAATCTTTTCCTCGTAGAAAGAAAAGAAAGCGGAGGAAAACCGGCACAGAAACCTGGCTTGCCACCAAAATCCTTTTTCTCCAGCACCCTTATTTTTTTCTTACTCTTGCCTTTTTTTTATCTTGCCACGCTTCTTCCTTCCTCCATTTTTTCCTGCCTTTTTTCTCTTTGTCTTCCACGCTAACAAGACAGAACGCTTTCAGCTCGCCGAGGCTTCTTTCGCCCCCTTTTTGCGTAGGATATTGACCACCGTTGCAGGAAACTCGTCATAACAATATATTTTGTGAAAATTTTGGCAAAAGGAAAAAACTCGAGCAACATAAGATGAAAATAAGTAAAAAGAGATGCTGAGCGTGGAAATCTGTCTGCTCAGTTATAAATTTGTTATGTTTTAACTAAAAATATCATTTAATCCACGTCAGATACGAAGAAAAAGTCCAGGAATATTTAACTCTGACTTTATTGTTCGGAAAAAAAATCAACTCCATCTCGATTCGCAATATTCTTGTGCGGTGGAGAAAAAGAAGTGGAATCTGTTGGAATAATAATTTCTGGAGTAGCAGCAATCTGGGAAGAGGCAAACATTTGGGAAACTCGAAGGCATAAAATGTTTTTGTCATCGAGAATCTGTGTGTTGGTGGGATTAACAAAATGTCTGACACGAGTAGTGTATAACGTAAATTTGAAGTGTTCTCAGTGGTAATTTCTTTGTGGTAATTTTTTCGTATATCTACAAAGTGCCAAGAAGAAGAAGTTAGTGTATAGGATGGTACAAGATTGTGGAACTAAGCAGTTGGGCATGAAAAACCTCCTTCCGGTTTTGTTAAGACGGGTTGAGGATGGGTGAAAGAAATTCTGAACGAGAATTGCTCTTAGCAGAAATGTAAATGACCGCCTTATCGCCTCTTTGGTGTGAGTCGCAGTCACGCTTATATTCCTTCGAGCTCTGCACCATTTCTCTCTTTCCCTCTGTCTCCCTCCCTCTCGCTCGGTTCTTCTCTTTCTTCCACCAACTTGCTGTTCTTCCTTCAGAAAAGGGACTCTGGAGACTCTCCAATCCTGAAATCTCATTGAGCTTGTCTTGCTGCCTCGCCTCATTTCCAGCTCGAACTGTATGTACAATAGTAATGGGGTTGTTATGTAAATAGATAAAATCTTATTCCCCCTTTTTCGTAAAAGCTTTGAGATTGACATTTTGTTGTCAGATTTATTGAAGCTTGCCGCCACAGGCAAACGATTGATTCCATTCCATTCCAGAGTGATTTTATTTTTTCAAATTTTCCAATAATTTCCCGGAGCTTCGTATTTGAATACGTAGCATCAAATTTACTGGTGACGGTTTCTGAGGAATTTTCGAATCACAAAACTTTGTGGTCATTATTGTGAATATCCGTTTGCCGTCTGACCAGTCCGGAAATTTCTACTAGAAACACGTTGCAAATTTGATTCTCGATCTGTCTTCCTTTCCTACTTTCCTCCTATTTTATATTAACTCTGCGAGTGCAAAGTTTCGGAGGGTGCAACTAGGAAAGTTGGCGGATAAAAGAGTGGTTGAAAAGAAATCAGAAGAGGATGTGGTAAATAGATCGTGCAATAAGGGAGAGAAAATCGTGAGTACAGTCCCAGCTCATCCGTGTGCTCTCGCGACCCCTAGGGGAACTTGGAAACTCTGCTGAACACACCACCGCCGTCGCGTAATTGGATATAATTTTTTTTTTTATTGTTTTTTTTCTCTGTTCCCTGGCATTTGCTAAACGAATTAGTTGGGGTGTGAAGAATTCTTGTATTCTCGGTGTGGAGACAGAAAAAAGAAGAAGCGAGAGTGAACGGATTGTACTTTGAAGAAATCTCGACAGTTACGGCCGCTCCAGTAAGGGTTGAAGGAAAATAAAAGGGTTGTTATTAGTGTGTTCGTACAACACGTTTCCCGGATTATTATAAAGTTTCGAAATGAATATTTTTTGGAAGGATAAAGAGTGGCCCATATTTTTAGTTTCGTCACATAGATGAGCAGCTTAGCAGGGTGAAAGATCATAATAGAACATCGCGTTTGTTTATTTCCGTCTCGCTCATTTGTAGTCGCAAGAAAGATCCATTTTTTACAACTTATTTTTGCTGTGGGTACGTATATAAGTATGTTGTGAAGCTGAACAGTCGGTGGGTAGGTCTGGTACATTTTTCTCATCGTCACGTACCGAGGGAACCGGTTACAGAACATCCCAGGGCGGTTTACAACTCCCGTCCGCTTCGCTTCTGTTAATTCCTCGCTTAAATCGCAGTGTGACTGGAATAAAGTCGAGGGGAAAGTTTCTCCTTCCATTCCACCCCCAACTTTTTCTCTTCGTGTCCGGGTGCGTACGAAAAGGACGTAAAATTAAAGGTCTCTGCATGTAGAAAATGAGTAACGGAGTAAAAGGACGTAAGCAACAAAATTTAACATGTGAAATCGTGAGGAATGCAACCATCAGGTTGCCAGGAGTCGTAATAATACGTGAGTATAAACGTTTTGGTGCAATAAGAGGAGAAAAGGTAGTTTTTCTCCTGTGCAACCCCTAGATCGTGCAAGGGATGTGGCACTAAAGAGAGAGCCGGGGAGGAGAAGTCTCGCGAATCGTCCTGGTTTATGGGGCGAATTAAATGCCCGTAAACCTAAGCAGTTACGTTTCCAAAGCGAGGGAGAAGGAGAACAATGAGAGATGGAAGATGGAGCGAGAGAAAGGACGTGAAAAGGAAAGTAAACGAAGCAGGAAGGGTTTGGCGGAGCAAGGGGTTATTAGCCGTATTTAATGCCTGGAATACAAATGATCAACAAGTAAGGTGACACCTAAAAGCAACGTCTGTGCGAATATAGCGAATAGAGAGAGAGCGAGAGAGAGAAAGAAATACCAAGAGAATCGGAGGAGGTGAGAAGAAACGAGAGAAACGATATAGTCGGGCTCTGGGGGTTGATTTGTTTTTATGGCCTCGTGCCACGCTCGGCGTGTCAAGATGCCTAGGGATGGGAATCACACCCCTGCCTGGTCTAGTCATTGATGCCTTCCGGGGATGCGCCACTTCCATCCCTTTTTTCTCCCTTCCTTCCTTTTCCTCCCCCCCCCCTCTCTCTCTCTATCTCTTTCCCCTGCACTCCCCTTTATTTCTCTTCTCCCCCCTAGGAAACACACGAGAAATATGACTCGACTATATCCCATTGTGCTGACTCGTCGTCACTTAAATCCATTCGAACGCACACCGAATTTTTTTTTAGTAGTGTCGTTGACTCACGACTGTAAGATGAATCTATCAGTTGTGAAACATTCAACATGTAACGTGGTCATCTTCACCGAGTATTTACCTTTTACAACGATAATAACTGACTCGATCCAAAATCGAAAGTCAAAGATGCAAAGAGCCTTAAATTTAATTACGACGACACGAAATATCTATACTAAAAAAAAAGTCCTTAGGAAAATCTTCTTTGGGGAAGAGTTTTGGCTCTTTGCATTTCTCCATTTTCAAGAGGAATAATTTATAACGAGAAATTTAATGTTCGCAGCTCTGATAGCTTTGATGACGTATCCCAGCTATGAAGTTAAGGCGAATATAACGTTTGTGGCGGATGGATGCTCGAGAGTTGACGGTATCCGAAAGGTTTTAGTTGGTGGCCATGTAGAAGCTTTTGGCCGCAAGGGTTGTGGCCTCAAGGCGAAGTAACACCATCGGCGTAGTTTTCCCCATAAGAGGAAATGCTGCATCGTGCAACCGACATTTTAAACCGCCATAAACGACCCCGTTCCATCTTCACGGCGCGTAACATTTTCCTCTTGCACGCCCTCCCTCTCTCTTTGCCTTTCTACAGAAATCTGGAGGTTTTCACCTTCCTCTATATCTTTGCATCTTCGTCGCTGCGTCTCTGGACCTCCTACCTTGGAAACCACGCGGTAAATAAAGCTCATAACACCCCGACATCAGCCTCGGTCGTCGACACCCAACCCTCGTCTCCTGGTTGGTTGGCGAGCAATTCAGTTTCGAAATATTTCAACCTCTACCACCTCCTCTCCCTTCTCTCTCTCTCTCTCTCTTTCGTTTCCTCCGTTCTTCCTCATCTTTCTCTCCATCTTTTTTCTATTTTCCTGAAAAACACGGTGCGTCGAGCGTTTCGGAAGCTCGCAGTTTACCATCAAGCCCTCCAAAAACCATATCTTTCACCCTCGTCCTCAAAATCCCTCGAGTACCACATCCTTGTTACGAAAACACTGTCCCTCGAAGTACACGCTGCATGTATTTGTACTTTCTCTCTTCTAGCCTATGCTTTAGAGTCTTTCGGAATTTGGAGCATATCGTAAAACTATCCTGGCCAAACAGCTTGCGCCTCATTTTACTACCATACTAAACCCTTGCCATCCCCATGATCAACCATAAGTACTTACCACCCTCAAATATTCCAGCCGCTTCCCTCCAAAGCTAGAAGCCGAACAACTTTGTTGAGAAAACTTGTCGATTTTTGAATGATTCATTTTTTTCCATCTTCTTCGGTAATCAACAATTTGCAGTGAAAATTGTAATACTCAGTCTGTTTTTTTCCTTTTTTTGCCAGGGTTGCAACATGTTGGATGAAGAAGATTGGAGGATAATAAAATGCGAAGATAGTCAGTAGTAACGGGGTCGGAGGTCAGACAGGATGAAGCGGTTTGCCTACTCGAGTGAATTCGGGTCGCTAGCTAAAGGTAATTAGCCCAATGCCCAAATCACCATTTCGTATAGCAGCATCGGTGGTCGGTAGATAGAGATGTTGTCGACTCGCTGCGGGTGCCCCCATGTCCCTTGGGTTAGGTCAGAGGGTTGAGTTACGAAGGGACATCCGATCGAGACGAAATGAGCACATGCGAGGGAGCTCCAAGTGTACGAGGGAGACAGAGAATTCTCTCGAATCTCCCTCGCATCTTGCACCCTTGCTCATTCCATTCTCGCTCCCCTTTCACTCTTCCCTGCCACATTTCACTTGCTATACTTCCCTCAATGTGCATTGATTGGACAATGGTCAGCATTCGGTTCACGAAACATACAGATCTGTATGCACTTCTCCTATTCCCCACTTGGTCTCCTTCACTGAAATGTATCAAGGCTGGATCTACGAACACGACGCAATACGTGTCCCCAGATTTATCGTTCTACGAAAAAAAGTGTAAGAATCTCTAAAAATTAAAGAAATATCGATCGGGAAAATGGATTCATGGAAATCAAACGATTAATTATGTTGACTGGAAACGAAATTCTGAACGAGAAACGTTTTTTCATAACGAGACTATGATTATGATGAAAAGAACCGGAGCATGTGAAAAGCAGCAGTAAAAAAAAAGCCGAGAGGCACTATTTAAGTGATAAAAAGGTGTGAGCAGCGGGACGCTACTCTGTCCCCGACCACGTTCGATTTAGCCCAAGGGTAACAAATTTATACGAGTTGTTCAGATTTATCGAGCGCAAGCTTAACAATAGCTGGGTGGGGGAGAGGAAGCAAGGAAAATGCCACAGGCGTAAACAGGAATGAAGAGAAAAGGACACAGGGAGAGAAGGTCTATGACCACGTGAGGGCAAATATGGAATAATACAGACATACAACCCTCGATAGCAGATTTATGACACGTGTACCCACCTGCATTTCAAATGGCAATTCCTCACTTTCTCTTTCATTTTTATAAGCGTTTATCCGCTCTCGGCGAAAACGTAGAAATAAAAACGGACCAAATATAGTTTTCTAGAGAAAAAAAAACAGAAGGAGTTGAAAAGTTTGGGAAATTTTACTTTTCTGCTGTGCGATTTTTAATCCAGTGAAAAATTTAATTTGCGATAAGAATCTTTCATGTGTCAAATAATTCCAGGAAAAGTAATAAAAATTTGCACGTTTTCTCTATTTACTGGTTTTCTGACAGCAGTGCAGACTTTTTTTTTGTTTTTAATCCTAATCTTTTCGTGATTTCGAGTAGAAAAATGTGGAACGAAAATGAAACGCTGTCGTCGCAACGTGACGTACAACAAGTTTAAAAACAGCAACGGAATGAGCTCGAAATCTGAAGCGGCAAGTTGTTATTTCAGACTCTGCTGGACCACGAATTGTAAGAATGCACACGGAGGAGGGAGGACTCGCGGAGAGGGCTCGGGTAGAAAGAATAAAACAAGACGATACCCTGGTTAAAAATTAGCAAAGTAATTAAGAGACGGGAAATGGAGCAAAATAAGGCTCCGTGGACCAGAGCCGTAAAGAGAAAAGAGGGAAGAGTCAGATGGACGGAGAGAGATGTCGGTACTAGTGAAAAAGTGAGAAAGCTCGGAGAGAAGGTTATCCAAAGTCTCGGGGATGAGGGTAGCTGCGGAGAAGCTTATATCCGGAACTTATCCCGAAAGTTTTCAAGAGGAAGAATAAAGCACTAAGACACCGAGAGAGAATGACTGTATATAATAGCCAAGCGAGCCCTCCATGACGACTTAAGATCGAGCAAGAAAAGATTTGAAAAATAAAAATAAACCGAGTTCGAGAGCGTGCACACGGAAGCAGCCTCGCATTTTCACGAGATCGGACTAAGAATTAAGAAATCATGAATTTCGTACGTACAATTTCCTTCTAAACATCTGAGTTCCAAGTTCTTTGCGTGAAAAATAAACGTTTTTTAGCTTAATTGAAAGTGAATCGATCTTTCCAAATATTTTTCTTCACAATTAAAATATGAAAGTTTCGGCACTATGCAAATCAAATTCTTCGTGACATACCGGACGCGACGATTTGATGGAAAAATGAAGGAAGCCCTGGTTTTTAAATTTTTGCAAGGATTCCTCGGATTTCGAGCAAATTAATAACTCCGTGGAGCAGACTCCGTGGAACACTGGAGGCATTGCAAATTTTGTGCTTCCGTGTAACTGGGATAAGTCTGGATGTTTTCGTTGCTACAGGCAGTTCACATCAACACGAAAAGTCCCGAGCAGTACGATTTAATATTGGAAGAGGAGGGGCGTGAAATATTCTAGGAGTTTGGGAGCACCAAGAACGGAAATGGGGCCGCGTCTTCTGATTGGTCGAGCCCGGAGGAAATCGTTCTGAGATTGGTTATTATTAGCGAGTTAACGCAGTTAGTGAGGAGTGAAAGAGAAAGGGAGAGAGAAGTTAAGGGATGAAGGAAAGTGATGATGAAAATCGATCTGCAACGGTCCAAGAGAAAGTGGCAATAATTTCTCGTTATTGGACATACGAGCCTAGACTTTGTTTCCCCTGATTTCGGGAGCTTCCTATTAAAAGATTTGACGCCTTATAGCCCTTACATAATAATAAATAGCTCTGCCAGTCACGACGTAGTGGCGTGTATGGTAATATTATAAATTTTGTATTTCCAATTTTATATTCCATACTCCCTGGACTCATTCAATCAGGACCTTAATTTTTTCGAGCATGCAAACTGGTTCATTCAACCCTGGAAAGTTTTGTTACAGGCAAAACTGAGCAAAAGAAGAAAAAAATGGACTCTGAATGGATACGACGGCTGGTACGAGCATGACATTTTATTTTTTACAGCACAGCTTTCACCGCAAATTTACATACTAATATACAAACGAACGAGTCTCCGCAGGGATTGCAATAAAAAAAAGAGGGCCGTTGGGCGTGAGGGAAGGGGTGGAAAAGCACGAGATGGATCTCCCGGGGATGCTACGTGGGTAGATGTCGTAATAAATTGAAATATGCGTTGTATCACATAACCAAGATGTGCATGCATACAGGAGGAAACCAGAGTGTGACTACGTGCCTTTCATTTTTTTCTTCTTTTTATATATATTTTGCAATTTTTTCTGCAGCCCCGTTGCTTCGTCTCTATTGTGCCATACATGGGACTTTTCCCATAGCAAGCGAGCGAAACAGGTCCTGGTGGTTGTCCTGGTACTATTCGGGCAAACCTGCTCGTTGCAGATAAGAAGCGACGTGGTAATCCTCGACGCAATATAAGTTAGCGTGGTAGACGTTACGTAATACGTTATAACATGTTTTAGAGAGAAAGAGAGAGTCGGAGAGAGACTGCGAGAAAGTGGCGGGAAAAAGAATGAAAAAGGTAAACGGATAAAAAAAAGAGGATAACATTTTCGAAATTAATAGAGCAAAAGTTACAGAGATGTGAGGGCGAGAGTAAAAAAGGAAGGAAAGGGGAATGAAGGGTTGAAAGAAAATTTGCCGAGTGCAGATAGAAACAAAGTAGCAAATGAACTGCTCTGATGCGTGGAGGAAAAAAAAACTTTCCCCGACTGCTCGAAAATATTTCTATGAAATTCTGGGACTGGAAAAAATGTTTCTTTAAATTCAAACTTTTTTCAAACATTCGACCCGAGACTCACGGCTAGGATTTAATTGGATCCCAGATGAATATCAAAAAAATTACGTTGCTCTCTATTCTCTTAGTTTCTCTATTCTCAAATGCATTTTTTACAAACTGCACTGCGAGAGATTAAATTCAGTTTCTCAAATTTCATTCCATTCGTACCGACTCGTTAATGCGTTGAAATGTCTCAGCAGGCTTGAATATTTTATTTTCCTCTAATCTGGGCCATTGGAAAAAAATTCAGCGAATCTGTCTCCGTGCAATCATCTTTTGGAGGTGATGAATCGACAACCTGGTCCATTAAGCTGGGCGACGAGCCTTTACACCCTTCGACCTTAATATTATACTTCCTAGGCGCGCTGTTGTCTTTTCCTGGTCATTGATACTCAGTCGCAAATCCCGCGGATAAGTGACCAGTCAAGACCAATCTTGATTAATGGATTTATTATTGATATGGCCTCGTTTTTTTTTCGCTTCAGGGGAATAAATCTAGTGCGATCAAGGGCGGAGTAAAAACGCACGTTTTAGCCCAAATTTCCGGTGAGTTGTCCTTTTTTAGCAAGTACCGAACCACATCCGAGAAGATAAAAAAAAAGTAGTCGGCTGGTTTGAGTTTAATGGTTCTGTGTCGAGTGGGTGGTGGGGACAAAGGCTGTTGGCGAACAATCGGAAATGGTTCGTGCCTCGCCCATTCATGAGTCCTAACGGCAAAAGGGACCGGCTGGGACAAAGTCTCTCTCTCGTGCAAGATTGTTAAGCGACTGAAATAAGTCTCCGCCGGTAAATTTCATCCACCATTTCACCCCTACACCCTAAAGGGCTAATTTTCTTAATACTCGATTGAAATGCACGAAAACCCTGAAACCACGATCGTAACCTTCGGGAAATTAAGGAGTGGTTGATTCTCTGCGAGAGATGACCAAGCGCCAAATACAATGAACAGCTCTCAACAGTTTGAAAAATATTCAAAGATTTTTATCGGCCCTAAAAATCCCTTAAGATGATTCAAAATTAAGAAAAATAATTACCCCCATGGGTCTGTTTTCTTTTCCAGCATTTGAATATTTTACGAAAAATAACACAGAATTGGAATTCTCAATTACTTTAAGTGTTGTGGGAAATAAGAGAGGCTGAAATTCAAAAATTGAGATGAAAATTCCTCATGATAATCGATCTGAACATTGAACAACGTTCTCCTGTTTTTAACGACGCTCCCTCAAACAACAAGTACTTTTTAAAATGAAATCACACAATCATTTGTAGGACGATGTGATGGTTTTTTCCTCTTTTTCTCGTGTCAAAGAACAGACTCTACAATCTTTTTCCATTATCATAAAAGACATAGTCGAGAGCAAAAGAGTAACAAAACTCTATGATTCTTGAGGGTTGGTCTAAAACGAGAATGCAGGGGTGCGGAGGTCGAGATAAATCTCAGAATTTAATATCCTTCGAGGAGTCATGTAATATCCACTAAAAGCCTTTTCTCAATCCTTGCACTCGGATCGCTCTTCCATCCATATCATCTCGGTGTATCTTGTGCTCTACCACGAAATTATTTTCCTCCACCACAGACTCGCAACTTTTATTCCATCCTACACTCGGATTTGTCATGATACTGCAAAATTTAAATCGTTCCATTTTCCCCAAATAATTCACTTGGCAAAGCAGCACGTCATCCCTTCAGAATCAACCTCTTCTTGCACTTCATTTCCTCGATTCAATTACTCGAGCTTACACGATCGAAAATAGTCAATCAGAAAGGTTTACTTGACGTTCGGGAACCGAAAGGTAAAATAAAAAAAAAAAAAGGTAAAATAATAACATTGTGCTCATTGCTACAATTATTTTGATGGTCTCTCCGTAACGTAATAATAAGAATGACAAAAAACGTGGAGAAAAACTTCTAATTGTTATTAAACATCTGCAATTCCGAGACTATAAACGTGAGACCAAAAACCAATGGGTTTCCGTCGGCGTGGATGAGGTAAGTAGTTAACCGAGTCTCAAGCACGAAATCACGGCGTGAGAGGTAATTACTAAATGACCAAGCCATCACATCAGCTTTATAGCACATCAAAAAAGCTTTCCGTTAAATACTTCTCGAACATAAATGGAACATGGATCTCCGTATCTTTGCAATTTCTTTTTCCTTCGTCTCTACATATTTCATACACGACGGTACGTTACAGCTGATAATTTATTGACGATCTTGAAAGTTTTAGCCACGATAGCCATTCCACTTTTTTTTTATTCTTGACTCGAGGAGCCTTTTTTAGGAATTCTCCTCACGACCAGCGTTTTGAATAACAATCAATGTGTAATTCATTGCATAATTTAAGACTCCACGATTGTTCGTTTATCTGCAATTGAAAAGAATTTAAAAAAGTATTGTAAAAATGACGAAAAAACTTTATTTTTCGCGTAATTTTGTTGGGGGTTCTTTTTTAAAATAAATTTCATCAGTGCTGTTAACTGTTTTCGTTAGTTTTATTCACTGGAGAGGAATTTGAATGGAACTTTTCATAGTTGGCAACAGATTGGCCGTTCTTTAGCTGAAATAAAAAAATTTATCAACACATATTCACTTTTTGCGCAATTTATATAAAGAGACATTACTTCAATTTCATTTTTCTACTTTCGTCATATTTCTATGGCACGCGTAGTAGTTTTTTCACTTCTCTTAACGAAAGCAAAGCTCGTTCATCATCGTTGGCCCATCTTGGCCGTCTTCGTTTTTGCCCATATTCGTCGGTCTATTCGAGAATTTCATCCCTTTAAGAAAGCCTCACTAATGCGGTACACACACTTGTGTCATTTCTCATCCTTTCTCGTTTGTCTTGGTAGAATCCTCGCTTATAGTATACGTTCATTGCGCTCTTTCGAGAGTTCTTATTCTACGTTGAGGCGTTCGAAGCGGCTCGTTCTTCCAACGATTGCATTAGCGATTCCAAATCGCCCCGAGGGAGCTCCTGGTGATACGATCAACGAAAATACCGGAGATTGGCAAGTGTCCTGGGAAAAGGGCTCTCCTCGAATCCGCGGCGTCGCGACAGGGAACGAGGAAGAGTGAGAGATAGAGGGACAGCGCGTGAGTGGAAGAAGGAAAAGTACAAGACGTGTTGGATTGAGGGCGAACGCTTGAAAAAAAAAAAAGAGAAATTCATTGAAGGGTCGTCGAGGGCCAAAAAGGGACTCGAGCACCGCAGTCGACGATTCGACACTTTTATCTCTAGCAAAGATCTTTTTTTCTTCATCTCTTTCTCTTTGCCTTTCTCTATCCTCCTTCCCGACTATCCTCGGGATTTAATTAAGAGTTTCTACGAACGACGCGCGACCCTTTTCTGCCAATATTCTCACTTTAACCCTCCAACGTGTTCATTCGTTTTCGCCATCTTTTTTCTCTTCTACTTCGTCCCTTTTTCGTTCAATTTCAGTCACTTCGACGTTTCTTCCGTTGGCCTTTTCCCTTGTTTCATTCTTCGTTCTCGTTCAATCATACGTTTTGTTCTTTTTTCATTCAAGTATATAAAATACAAGTTGATACTAGGGTCTCACAAGGTGTACGAACTAAACTCTTAGTTTTCACTCTTATTCCTCATATCAATGACTCTGAAGTTTGCAACGTTGAGATCCAACAAAAGTTTTTTTTTTTTATTGCACATTCATTGAATTTTGAAAATCATGCCAATTTTTCGTGTCGATTGAGTTTTTTTGTCGCAAGAGGGGATCGTCTTATCGGCCGGACCAAATAATGAATAATAATTACGAGCTCTGCTAGAGAAATAACAGAATTTCGTTACATTCCATCGATGCAATTTTCAGAATCATTCATATCATCTTTACAATGTTTGTTCACTGCATCAAGCCTCATTGCAGTTAAAGTTTTCACGTTCATAAATACGAAATGTTTCCGACTAGCCACGAAAATTCATTTTCTGCCACAGATAGTGCCTCAAGGTCGAAGGAATCGAAGAAGAGATAAATGAAACGCTGTCGACGACCACGAGGGAAGAGTGCATTTGTAACGCGTTGTTAACTTGTCAGGTAATGGGGGTCGTTCGGAGGAACGTGTATTGCAAAGAGTGATAGTCCAAAAGCAGATTCGCAACGTAGCTGGATCGATAGACATCCTCTCATCGTATAACGTTCACATTTTTCATCTTTATTCTACTCCCTTTACATCGCGAGGTACCAACCTCGTGCATGGTGCATTTTAACACCATATTATATATATTCGTCTATGTATAAACATATGCGTGTGTCCTCGCGACCTTACACTCTGCTCTAACGCAAAACGCCGGGAATCAAAACCGCTATTTAAATCACTTTGCAAATATCGTCGTGTCGTGCTCGGTTGGAAACGCAACGTCGCATTCTACGCACAATTCCCCCTTCTTCGACGCTCTGCGTACGCCTTTTCTGCCTCGACACGGGCTCGCATATTCACTGACGTTTTACCGCGTATATGCACGTTGCAAGAACAGAGAATAGATTCCAAACGAAAAGCAACGTCGTCAGCAACATCGTGTACACGTGCGTAACAATCTACGTCTGTTGTTTCATTCGAAGCGTGCAGCTTGACTCGTCCGATAGCTACGAATCGCCGTTATTCTCGACAGAAAAAAATTAACGAGCTCGAGTTTAAACTTTGGATTCAAATGAAATATATTAAAATCGTGTATTTGTAAATTTTTAGCCTTCCTAAAGATTTTTCACAAATTTCGAAAAGTACGTTTTAAATTTCGTTAATTAATTGATTCCTTGATTTTCCCATATTGTTCGAATGGATGTTAATATATTGAGCTGGAATTCTCATTGCATATAATTAGCCGTAGAATTTGTCAGTCTGACCGAAGCAAATGAGTTCAATGGTGAAGCGTTGGAAACGTACTCCAGCATATTAAGTCGTATATTGCATCAAAAGTGGTACGGACCGTTCTAATCGCCTTTGTTTAATACCATTGAATCCATTTTAACGAGAAAGGGTTTCAAACTACAGGATAAATATCACTTTGAATTAAATTTTCGAATGGTCCGGTGCTCACACTTGAGCTTAAACTTATCCAGGGGTGAATTACTCTCTAGACAAAGTCAATTAGATGCCTATACGTCGGGATTGCTAATGGACCATGCAACTTTTCAAAATATCGTTAAAATCGCTCGTGTTCAATTCGAATAATTTACAATAGTCATCGGCACGTAAAGGACAAGGTACAGAATGATACGAATTTCTTAAATTTGCAGCTGCAAAATTATATTCACTGACGATAAATTTTCTTCGTCATGTTGAGCTAATACGAGGTCAATGGTCCAAAAAATCCAGATGTGCTTATTTCAACGTGTTCATGTGTCGAATCGGAAGAGATGAGGAAATCCTCCTTCAAAATGACCAATCGATATGTGCTCTACAGATTGAAATAGCGTTAAGCCTCGGCCTTACTCTGTCCACTGGACTATGCATCGCTGTTACGAGATTGATCAAAGTTCCTTTGGTTATGATGATTCCACGTTTAACGGGCAAATACTTGACCATCGCATCAGGCAAGAGAATGTGTAATGTCTCTGTACGTGTTATTTGTTCGAATGTGTGTGAGTATGGATGGTGTATGTGTGGAGATACACGAGCCTCCGGCTCGTTGCCAAAGCCGACGAATTCATTCACGCTTCAATAAATCGATACGACGGGTGGGCTATAAATAAATGCTTCTGTAAATAAAATTAAGGTGTAGTGGGATCGTAGCATATGGACAGAGTTGAATAATAGGACGGACAGGTCGTTTTTTTTCGGAAATAATTGAAAAGTAACCGAGGATCGAAGAGTCTCAAAGTCATTGATGATCATTACGGAAAGGTCAGGAAATTCAGATCGAGGACACGTTTTATAAGGTCATTTCAATATATCTATTGGCAAGCTCTTTTTTTACGCGATTGCGAAAACGAATTTACGACCTAATCGCTATCGTCAAGCGAGAAAATTCAAAGCGGCGACATTTATTTTATTCGTCAAATGAATCGTTACGCATTGACATTTGAAATAATAATTTTCCAAATATTTCGAATTACTTCCGCTTATGGAATATACATGCTTGCGCCTATCATGATCGTTGAACGAGGTCACGCGCATGAAGGTGCCTCAATATGTATATAGCATGCTGTGTATTCGGTTGCGGGTTGTATTTGAAATTTTTTAATCATCGTAATACCGGAGATAGGGAAAGCTTAATAATTAATAACTCTCGCTCGAGACGGGAGATTTTCATTCGCGTACTCGAGCGAGCCTCGTCGTGTTCCACACCCCCGGTTTGCGCGCAACCCTCTCTCGACGTTGCCTAGTCATTACGAGCTAATTGAAAATGATGACGACAGCGGCTAGAGATAGAACTCATTTGTTTGTATGTATGCCTGAATGCGTTTGTGTGTCCAGACGAAGCAACTGAATGAGAAAGAACGAGACGGAGAGAGGTAATAAAATGGCTTAGGGACGAAGAGAGAGAAACAGAAAAGAGCGAGAGAGAGAGAGAGAGAAGGAGAGAGATGCACCACTCAAGTCAAAACAATGAGAAGCATCGTCTCTCACGCCCGTGTTGCCACGCGCTCCTCGTCGGATTTTCCCTTTCCCTGTTACCGACTGAAAAGCCTCGAACCGACGAGAGGAGAGGCTTTTGCACCCTCGTGCCAACCGCGCGAATCCCTTCACCACTCGTCGCACCTCGCCAGCTCCATCCCTCTCTTCTCTCCACCCACCGCCCTTACTCTTCTTTCTCTCCCTCCATCTTCATCTCTTCGCCACTTCTGTATCTCGTATCACGTATCCATATATGCTCGCACCCCTTGTCTATCTTCACCAACATCATCTACATGGCCCGCTTTTTTCAAACCTCCTTCTCCCCCTGTTTTGAGTTCCCTCTTTTTTGTTCACTCATATGCACACCCGTACGTGTGCATCTCTGTAGCACTGAATCGTATCTGCAATGAAGAGCCTGACGCTGCAATATCCTCGCAGCATTCAAGCAGGAGCTGCATCGATGTTCATGAATTTTTGCTGTTTTTCCAAATGGCGAGCTCGATTTCGATAGACATTTCATTTTTTTGACTGTCGATCGTAAAAACTTTTTGGCAATACGATTTTCAATGCTTGTGGAATTCAAACGTGTCAGCATCAACTCCGTGATGAATTAACTGCCTCTGCTTTTATTCCAACCGCTCCTTCCGATTTGAAAATTCACGAATATAGAGGGATCTCGGTAAAGAAAAACGCATGTATAGCGAAAATATGAGCTGACCGATGGAAAGAGTGTGGCAAGGCGGAAGCAAGGGTCCGACAGTTCTTGCAATGTCAATAACAGTCTTCTGGCTCGCCGAAAAAAGGTTTGATAGATTGGTTGGGTCTAGGCACCCCCAAGTCCATCATTTATCTAACGTTTTTTCATTCCTATCATTCGCCTGACGACACGATATCGGGTAAGAGGTTTTGTCAAATTTTCTTGGTTCAACTCAAGTGTTTATCGTAACCGTTGCGCTCTTACCGCGTTTCCTTTTTTGCCTTGCTCGGACTCGACCTTCTAAGCTTATGAAAAATACGTGGCAGGGAGATAAAGAAAATGTGAAGAGATAAGATGGCAAGAGAACTGAAAAAAAAAACTTACGTCGCACAAAGCATATGACATAAATGGACGTGAAAGGAAAATGGCTTCCATCTGAAGGAAAAGAATTTATTGAAAAATTGATCTGGACGTCGAGTAAAGTCATACCTGTAAAGTATTTTTATTTATTTTCAACGTAGCATACTTTTATATATCTTTTGCGTCTAGTCCCATCTCCGTTTTTTTCTTTCTCCCTCGACTGTATACTTGCGATTGAAAAACTTTCCAGGATCCGGCTCCTTGCTCTCTTCGTTTCTATATCTTGGTCCCTTTTTTTCGTTCGATCTCTCTCGCTCGCGTTCGGCCCAGCTTACAGTTCGTGAAACGAGCGGACTCGTACCGGCAAGGAAGAGTTTGCAAAAGATATCTCGAGAGATCGAAGACCCATTCCGAGTATCAGAAGAGCAGCTATGACATCGTCAAACCGGATGAGAAGTAAAGAAGACGAAGATCAGGAAAAAGAGCAAAGTCGCGAGGTAGGGGATGAAAGTTTCACAGATTATTCGAGCCAGGGGTAAACTGCTTCGTTGGACAGGTCAGTATCTCGCCGCCGGAACATTTTCATGAGGGAAAATTCAACTGTCACTCGAGCACTCAACGATTCAAACGAGTTTCATTGAATTTCCTACGATATTTAATCGACAATATAAAATTACCGAGACAATTAATCTTGTGGGTTTCCGCCCTGCACTCAATTTTTTATGTTTTTCAATCCTTTGTTCCTCCTTTTACAAGCAAAAGTACGAAAATTTGGCTCTAAAACTGCAGATTTCCCATAAAGAACAATTTTCATGCTCGTCGTTTGCGTTTCCATCTCAAAAAACTGATCTAAATAATAGAAATATAAAACTTCCATCTCGTCAAAAGGTTCAATTATTCCAGAGTATGTTATTTCATAAATTACCATCCCCCTTCTTTGCAAACCTAGTTTTGTGCCCGAAGAAGCTTGTAGCATGAAATTACCGAAATTAATGGACTATTTAATCTCGAAAAAAACGTCTGATCGGCTACTGCCGTAACCACTAATCAGACAACGCTCAATTCTGGTCGCGGAACATGTTCTCAGAGCACAAGAAAAACGGAAGAAAAAATCTCTATGGCGGAGAGAGCTCTCGTGACGGGTATTTGATTCGTATATAACTGGCTCCCGTACGGATTCAAAACCATATCGATGTCGTGCGTGAAATCGAGTACAATTTAGGGATTCGAGTAAGATCTCGTTTTGGGCAGGATCACTCTCAATATTTTGGACAGAAAGGGTTGGGGAAAGTGAATGCAGATATGAAGAATAAAGGGCGATTGGATGCACGAGACGTAGACAATCGTTTTATCGTTTTCTCGCGTGAAACTAGCTCGTATTAGTGGTCTCTGTCTTGTGGGGTTGATCTGGTTATTGTGTTAAGAGGGATGAAAAGTTGAGCTTGTGTGAGGGTTCGGGAGTTTGGTAAAAGACTGCAAATTCGGAGTCTCACGGTACCAGGCAGACTTGAAACGTTTTTCTCGCTCTTATTTCAACCCCCGTCCCACTTTTCCACCCTTCATATTCGATATTCATGAAGCTACCGAATAAACCTAAAGATCTCTCTGCTACCCCTACGAAGAGTGAAGAAAAAACTGCTCTCTATCACGAGCTATATAACGTTACGATACTTTCATGAACTCGTCCATGAGGCTCCGTCATTGGGGAGGAACTGGTTGCATCCAGAGAGGGGAAGGGTTGCAGAAACGATCGCAGGGGTTGGAGGGAGAACGAAGGGATTGGGGGTTGGACATATCGATTGTCTGGCATTTAGCCGATCGTTCCACTAGCGGAAGGCACGGCGATACAAATCGCATTGGGGATGGTGAATGACGTCAAATTCTCTCGTTTATTCATCCCTTCGCCAATGAGGCATGAAGCAAAACTTTTGCCCAATGTGCTTTTGTGGGCTTGCATTTGTGGCCAGTTTCAGAACCAACTCCTACTTACCCACTCGCCAATTGTCATGATTTCCTACGATCCCAGCTCTGCCATTTTCCACTTTTTATACAAAGCGCCCCTCCCATCGTTACCTCGTAAGCCCTCGATATATTTATTTATTCATGCAGACTGCCACGACGAAATAAATTCACGACTACAAAAAATTTATTGCTCAATGAATTTACCGACGGAAAGAAAAATCGAAAAAAAAAAAAATTCTGACATACAATTTATCCGAAAACCACCCTTCGCTTTCGATGGAACTTTTCAAAACGATCTAGTGACCGGAAATGCCACAGAGTTGATGGAGAACTGTTGACATGCCTGCAATTGTACCGAAATAGCTCAATGATTCGTCGTCCGCTGCAGGTTGATGAAAAAAAAATACTGAAAACTCAAAAAAATGTAAAAATGCAACCGCATTCGGAATTGTCATCGGAGAATTACGGTTTTGGGCCCTTTTCTCGCAAACGTTAATTGTTATTCCTGCCTGATTTTTATCATGGTGATAAAACGCCGGTTTTGCATGGTACAAATCTTTCTCTTTCCTCGACGTAAATGTAATATAATGGTGAGGAGGTTTCACGTAGAGATACAGACATTTCTATTCCTCGATCCGGATGTGACATTTACTATCAATTTACGATGTTACGGGCCGTTAAATGCGAGCTTCCTTCCCTTGGTTGTGGCGACGAGTAAAGGTTCAGTTTTCCTTCGCTACGTATACATACGTGTGGATGTGTGTTTACACGTCTATATCCATGAGTACGGGAAAAATACAGTTTTCGTGCTATACATGCATAAAGAAAAATGACTTCTTACCAAATAGATAGAAGATTTATGTTGATAGTGAAAAGATAAAATTATATCTCTCGAAATACAATAAATGAAATAAAAATCGATAATTATACGTAATTGAAAACTTACAAGTCTATAGCGGCATAAACATCGACCACGAAACACGTGTTTGGCGTCTTTACGTACCTGAAACATACAAATATCAAAACGAATTTAATCTCAAGTTCGTTTGCCTCAATAATTCAGTTAAAAAGCTTCATTCGTAATCCATTAAGCATTTTTTATAAGTCACGTAATCCACGAACGATTGGAGTGAATATTGAGAAAAAAACGAATGGCTGAACAATAATTTCTCGTTCAGTAAACAAATAAATGAAATTCAAACCCCCTGAATCGTAGTCGCGGCCATCGAAGGAGCTTTCAAATTTAAGGGCGAGGGAAATCGTAAAAGCGTTGAAAAAAGGTGTGAGCTTGATGATCAGGATGGGAGAAAGGTGTGAATTGAGAGACTGCAAAGGAGTTAGATTTTAGCCTGGACAGCTCTTGGCCATGATCCACGCTGGCTTTATTTTTTCTCTCTCTCTCTCTCGCTACTCGCTTCACAGGATAGCTGAAGAATGATAAAACGAAGAGAGAAAGAGTAGAGAAATGAGGAATAGAGAGAGGTCCAATTTCACGTATTTTACGGAACGTTTTGATTATGCTAATCCTCGTTTCACAACGAGAACTATATACTGGCTGCTCTACCAGTAAAATTACCCTCCAGCATTCCTTCTTCCTCCCTCGCTCTCTCACTCTCGCGCACATTCACCATCTTTTTTCTTCCAGAGTTCCTCTCTGCTAGCAGTTTTACGACGGCGAATGGCGAATCCCACCGAGGAAAACAAGGGAAACGGAGAGAAGAGATATTCACGCGGCATTCAGGACCCGTAAATACCTTCCGCATTATAACACCGTACGGAAATATGCTGTACACATTAAATTGAAGATTTTTTCACGTTTTTTTTTTTTTATTAACTCCAGCGACTCGGATGAATTTCTATTCAACAATTATTTCTGGTTATCAGCCGATGATTTCGTTCTAACAAATAAATCTATTGATATTCGAGAACGGGAATGAGAACGTTTCCACTTTAGGCAAGCCTTTTAAAAATATAATAAAAATATTGTAGTCGCAAAAAGCTTATCACGAAATTTATTACTTTTTACACTTTTCCGAGGAAATTTTTGAACATTTTCTCGTTATGTATTCGTCCGCCGATACTTGCTGGATGCTGAGTGAATAAAGAATTTAAATTCCATCGTTTCACTCTTCAGGTGTTGCTCGCTGGAATCCTCTGTACTTTAGGGGATGATATTCGCGAATTTCTGACGAACGCGTATCCAGAGGGCTCGATGATGTATAGTTACAGGTATGCGGGCATAAAATCTACTGTGTGCGTCAGAGCAGCACCGGAGACCAGTTCCGTATTCAGTGATTGATCGACCTCCATTATGAATCACGCGTTTCTGAAATTAATCGTCAGTCCGGCGAGAGAAAGAGAATGGGAGGAGAGGGTGCGGGAGGAAACGGGTGGTGCGAGTTCCGTTGTCGTGGTAACTTTGCATGTTTGTTCATGGAATACAAAATATTCGTGAAATTTCTTGACAAATGAGTCCGTCCTTTTCGAGAGTATGCTGTTGGAGTTTGAATCAAACAAATTTCCTCGTTTTCATTCAGAGTTTTTTTTTATTTTGTATATTTTTACTCACAATAGTTGCAAAATCTGCAATTTCTCGACTGTAATTTGGAGTATTTCGTATTCAGAGGCCTCGACCAATGGAGAGCTCACACTTTTGACTCTCAAAAGGAGAAAAATTGTAATGATTTCAAAAGCTTCGATAATCCAATCAGATTCTGAGTAAGCTGGACCATTTCTCTTTTCATTCAATTTAATATCCCATCATCCGTAGAGTCAACTTTTCCGAAAAACTGCCAACGATTGTTCCGCTTGGTAAAAATCATACTTTTCTCCTCTCCCTTCAATGCCCTCAGGGACTCAGTTACTCTCTGCCATTATTATAACTACCCCCTAGGCTATATTTCATCTCTATTTCGTTTTAAACCTTTCGGGAGTTAGCGAGAGGTAGCAGAGCATCTCGTGCATTTAACCGTGAATGGGTTTTTGTAACTGGGAGAGCGTAAAATTGCCTAACCGATCCGTGGGAGTTTTGTGGGTGGTTCAGTGGCCATAAGCGGAAGGGAGAGAGAGAGAGAGAGAGAGAGAGAGGAAGCTGAAAATGGTTTAAATATAAATGTGTGTAATAGAAGGGAGTTGTAGAAGTTGCCGGACGTGAACTGAAAACGCTTCATACCGCGTGGGCATATCTCTCTCCATGTTTTGGGAGTGTCAAGGATAGAGACAGAAAAGGAAATAGGCAGAAAAAATATGAAAATAATAGAACTAGGGGCGAAAGAGACGGAGGAAAGAAATATGGACCATCCAAGAGAGAGAAAGAGAAAAAAAGAGGAAGAGCCAGAGCACGCAGCCAGAATAGAGAGGGAGAGAGAAGCATCGTTTCTTCCCTCCCGCCTCTCTGCCTCTCGCTCTCTGCCTGGCAGAGTTTTGGTGACGTCAATTTCTGTGGATTCATTCAACGTCGTTGCCGCTGCTGCGGTCGACCATGGGACAGATTGGCCCGTATTTTGTAGCTCGTAAAAGCGTGCATCGTGTGGTTGTACTCTGCATTCGAGCAAGCGGTGCAGGCAGCGAGAGAGAGAGAGAGAGAACCTGGAAGGTTGGGAAACCGGTAGCAATCCTCTCAGTCTATTCCCCAAGCTCAAATGTTGTATAGATCGAACGAATAGGCTTCGTTGTCACGGCGCCAATGAGTGAAATGCCCAGGGACAAGAGGGTGTAAAAAAAAAAAAAAATTCAGTATTCGCCGCAGCTCGAGGAACGGAGCGAAAATTATCCACGCCTGACGACGAGACCACCATCACTCTCGCGATAGGGTAATAAAAAAATTAACAGGCAAATTCAAATGATAAAGCGGAAAATATCCAGACACCATTATCGGCGACCTCGCAATGGAACCTCATCGAATATTCTCGCAATTACACACGGAACCAACTCTTGGAACCCCAGTGACTTACAAGCCATTAAATTTCCCAGTGATTTTTGTCGTACTAATGTTTCGTGCAACTCACGTTCATTGCCAAATTCTCATCGAGGCCAAAGTTATTGCGGCTTTCTATTATGTGCAGAAAGACACCGGCGGATTTTTATTACAGCTGGCAAAATGGCAGGCTCTCGATCAAGCCAATTCACAATCGAAAATAAATTTCATGAATCCGTAGATTCTCGCAAATCTCACAAAGCCAATTTAAAAAACGCTTCAACTTGCAATTTTTTTTATTCTTGTGCCATGACACCAGCAAAAAGATCAAGCACCGTGGGGATGCAAAATTGGCATTTTCGCAATTATTTTTTATTTTTTTTATGACGGAATAAACTCAATAAGAAAAATTTCTCTGTTATTGGAACGAAAATGTAGGCATTTTGATACATAAATGTTAGAATATGATAAATATGTGTTGAAAATTTCAGGAACGGTGTATTGGTATATGGCAAGTGATCGTTGCATAGTAACAAGACAATGTAATGTTATTTTACTCACGAGGATTACGAAAGACGACATTTTACGATCCCGGAGAAGGTTGATGGTAGGTGAAAGGAGGAAAGAGAGGGGATGAGGGCGCAGGAAGACATGCCTGAGGAAAATGTTGGTAAGGGGTTGGCGTAACGGTGAACGAGCTCGGCATACACACGTAGATACAGGAATAGTTGGAGACCAGACACGATTTTCACCATGAGTACCACTTTCTCCCGTTTTCCTTCTCGTTCTCACGCTCATTTTCCTAGCGCAGCAATCTTCTCTGTTTCTATCTCGCGGTCGCTCGCAACCCCCTACTATCTCTTCAACCCCCACTCCCTTGGCATAATCCGACCGATTACGTAATGCTTAAATATTTATCGGTCCGCATTAGGGAAACATGAGCCCTCTCTATGCATGGGAGCGCAGCACGTGGGATCGCCATCCCTTTTCCCTCAACTCTCTCGTTCCCACTATACCATCCGGCGAAGAGGGTTGCAATGTGGAATCGAGAGAGAGAGACGAGATATCAGAGAAAGCGAGAGAGAACGTCATTGCCACGAACCAGGAACTAAATTCTAGCGGAAAACGAGACCGTCGAGCACGCTCACAATTACCTCGACGAACGGTGCTAACCCGTAGGAAAATTCAACCCCCGCAGTACTGTCTCTCGACGATTCTCTATTTTACCACGAATTTTTCCCTCAAAAATTACCGACCCAATTGAAAAATACCGCAGCATCGAAAATTCTAACCGTTTTGTTCTATTCCATTTTTTTTTTTTTTTGTTCACGAACGAGCGTTTTGTAACGTAAAACTTCGCGAGGGAAATTCAAGCTTAACAAAAGCCAGAGAGAATGAAGACTCAAAATACATGATTATTAGGCCGGTAAGCAATAATTTTAGAGCAGCAAATAATTAAAAATAAAGACCACATTAACAAATCGTTGACATGGCAAAAAAAAAGACATTGATAAACTTAACATTTGCTAATGAGTACAAAAAACGTGCATAAATTGAAGGAATTTAGAAGTTTGGTTTGGCATTGTAGTTTTCAGGAATATATATCAATCACACTAGCAGTACCTACGAGAAACAGCATCTCTAATTCCGCCTATTTGCTGGCATTGAATTAAGCCTACGAGGCGTTTGGAGGAAAGGGGCTTTAAGTAAATTCAGACATTGTTATGCTCACGGGACTGATGCACAACCGAGCATTAACAATTGTACATGCGCAGTTATATCGTAAGTAGTATTAGACCGACATAGTCAGACGAGGCACTTTAGCCAGAGATACGATCTCATTCCGTTTCACGTTTAGGTTTTCCCTCCCTCCCTCTCTTTCCTTTTCTCTCTCTCTCTCTCTCTCTCTGTATGATAATTCCTAAGGCCCGAAGGCGCGCACGAGGTAGGGAGAGAATAAAGAGACTGGACGAGAAAACGCGAGAGAAAGCGAGTAAGAGAGAGGAAGTGGAACGAAGAAGGGTCTTCTGGGGTACGTAATATATTTTCCTACCGAGTACAAGAGGGAGAAACAGAGAGAGAGAGAGAGAGGAGGGGATAAAGGGCTTGAAGAGGAAGGGATAGACGCGTGACTTATCGCACCTTAACGTAGTACCTAGTTATTGTGCAAGTGTGAATATAGTGCGCCCACTCTGGTGAATTATACGAGGCACAAATTCGCGACACATTATAAACCTTGGTGTTATTTCTTCCCTGAAGAAGGTCGAGCCCCTATCATCCCTTTCGGAAATGCTATCAGTTGATCTTCATCAAAGTGTAAGTCATCTATGACTATGTAAAGGATATTAGTACAAAATGCCAAGTACCAAATATTACTATGACGAAGATTCATAATCGCTGGTCTCGAGAGTTCCCGGATTTTGTGTTTACACGAGTCGTTCTTGTTGAACAAAATCAGTACAAATGGTTCATTTTTATTTTCCGACATGCTACGTCATCGAAATAAATGATTCATCATGTAATCGGGCTAGAATTATCGGTGTGGAAAGTTTCAGTACACGATTGATTATACAAAGAGTTTTGGGACAACTTTAATGTCGATGTCATACCGTCGATTTTCTACCACAATCAAGATTCTTTGTCCTTCTTTCCCTACGTCTTTCTTCTTCGCACGTCGTGGCAGAAAAAAAATGGGCACTGCTGAAGCGAAACAACCCCTTTTGATTCTCTTTCACCTTTTCGATGCCCTTCCTCCCCCTTTCTGCCACGATCTCCTTTCCCAGCCAACCTCCGAGTGGAGTCTTGCTAGGTGGAGAACAGAATCGCTTGCGAAGGGGTGCTCGAGAGGAGGGAGGGAGGGTAGAGAGAGAGAGGGAGCGAGAGAGCGATAGAAAAACGTGGGAGAAAGAGGGTTGATGCTTTGACCGTAGGTATTCATGAACCAAGCCTGCCACGCAGATTAGCATGTGAAAGAACGCTTTGGCCCCGTCGCTTTTCACGATCCAACCTCCCTCACTCACCGTTGGAACTCGCCGTCATCTCGTTCAATCCTTCAGCCCCCACCATAACGGTCTTTTTGCAAAGAGCTATATTTGTGCACGGGGGAATAAAAGCGGGCAAAGCTTGCACGACCCCTCCGGCTCCCCTCTTGCTGTCTCTTCTTTTCCTCGTCAGCGACAATCCGATGACTCTTTCGGTCGTGATGACGAGAGAAAGCTCGCGGGAGAGTTAGAAAAGACGAGGAAAAAAAATAGGAGAGGGGTGAGTTTTTGGCAAGTAGGAAAAGAGGACACACGAATGTATGTTAATCAAATGGCCCAGCTCGAGCACTAGCTCACTAGAAACTACCTACTATGTAATATTTTTAGGTAACAATATATACATATTCCCACATCCGGAGAGGGTTGTAAAAGCTCCAGATCTGACGTAATAAGGATACCGTCGCTGCTCGACCGCGTCCACTGGAATTTTTCGATTATGCCCGTTCCCGTAGTCCCGATAGTTCTAAAGGCAAAAGCTTCAGCTTTCGAAACTAAAAAGACAGCGAAAAAAAGGAATAACGTTGGAGGGTTATCGTTGTGATAACCGTCTTCGTTCCCTGCTCCTAGTATCCACTTTTCTCGTTACATAATTTTTCCCGCGTGCGTCCCGTTATGCACCCAGCACCCCGAGACTAAAAGAGACACATTCGTGGCTTCTACCCTTCTAACCTATACGTACTTCTCTATTTCTCCCTCCCTTTCATTCTCAAACTCCAACCCACCGTGATTGCCATTCGTGTATCGGTGGGGGACGAAAAAGTTGTTCCCAAAATGGGATTTCTTCGACGAAACTTTTACTCGAACAAGCTCTACATTGCGATATCGTCAAAGTGGAAAGAGATGACTGTAAAAACGACGAAAGAGCGCAGTGATCGAAAAAGCATCCATGAATTCGGTCAACGATTGTTGCTTCGATGGGGCACAAAAAGTCCATCCACTGAACTGGCGACGATAATATTATTGCCACACGAGAATAATTCCTCGATAAACATATGTTTCCGCCGGATACAAAAGTTCATTTCTTGCTTCGATAGGTTTTTGCTCTCAGCTTCGTCTAAATGTCATTACAAAAAAAATCACAACATAAAAGCAATATCAGCCGCTACTGCAGTAAAAACTTGTTTAGTCACGAGTGAAAAACATCAGTGTAAACGTCGCCACGGGCATTTCAAAAGTATAAAAATATCTCTTCAGATATTTAATCTTTGAATGTAATTCTTTTCCAATCCTCTTAGATATAGATTTTTAGAACAGAGCAGAAAACTCTCCGGTGTATCTCAGATCAACTTAAATGTCACTGAACTGTTGAGAATATTTGAAAATGACAGATATATTGGTTTTTTTGATCACTCTGTCAATCGTTGTACCAGTTTTCTTATTCGCAGTTTGTATTTCGTGTTTTTTCTCATTTTTTTTCTTAACGGTGGGTCGACAGGCTGACATCGCTGATAAAAAGAAGACAATAATCTTGAGAAGCCTTACACGGTACATGGAAGAAAGAGAAACCGATAAAAAAAAGAGGAAATGGAGCTAGAGAAGAGAGAGAGAGAGAGAGAGTACATGAAGCAAAATCGATGAGACTGTCTGGTATTTCGCAAGGGGAAAAGTCATTTCGAAAAATAGGCCGAGACATTTCCAGTGGAGTTAGCTGAAATTCAGCGTGATTCTCAACGGAAGAAATTGAAATAAAATCAAAGATGTGTGTCCCCGAAATATCCATTCCAATGAATAGGAATGGACTTCGTTTATATGGAGTACACGATATAGTATTACGAGCAACACCATCTGTACAATCCGAGGGACGAGATCAAATGGCCCGTATCAGATGCAAGCAGGCAAATCAGCTTTGCCGCACCCCCTCCGTTCGGATTCTCCTTCCGGAATACTTTGAGCTTTTTTTCTTTTTGCATTTGCTTTTCTTTTATTGTTTTCCACAATATAAGGCCAAAATGAGATTCGATTTTTCCGTTTGACACGAAGAATAAAAGAAACAGACGTTTCTGGCGTTTTAGATTGAAAAAAAAATGAAAAAATAAAAATTTTCGACCACAATATTGCCAATAAAAATCTTCGAGACTCCAAGTTTCGTTTCTCCAGGGCTTACCATCTCGATAGAGCTTTTTTAAAGGTCGGCAACGGTGTAACTAGGCTAGGATGTAACGGTCGTTGAAAAAACTCATTAGTGGTGGTCGAGGCATGAGATGGAAGAAAGAGCGTCACGACAGGTTGGTGGCGTCCTCCTTATCAATATTCATTAGTGAATATTCTCACCCTCCAGCTTTCCTGCCCGTCCTCACCCCCGCAGTAGTGACTCCTTTTTTTTGTAATGCTCCACCTGTTCCCCATGGAGCTTTTTTTTATGCAACCTCTAGGGACGAGCTCAATTCACATTGAAGTTGACACGCACGACAGAAATCACGAGCTCACCTTTCACTAAACCCTCATTTCGAATCGCCACTTTTTTAGTCTTTGAGAAATTATTTCAAGAAAATATTTATTATATTTATTAAATGTAAATACATATTAAATGAAAATATTTATTATATTTCTATGTCAAGATTCGTCAGAATTTTCATGATTCTGAAGTTTGCATCGTTGGAATGCAACGAAATTCATTTTCATCTTTGACAAAAATAATTATTCAAATGCAAAATGTAATTCCGATGATAAAATTATCCATTTTTGCCATTCGCAAAGCATATCGGCTCGAAAAATTTGGATGACATTGAAGATTGAACGCATCTTCAATAAAATTGAATATTTTTCGATGCATTCCAACGTTGCAAACTTCAGCATCATGAATTTACGCAGAATCGATCTTACGGCGATCAACGATGAAAAATCTTGTTTCTATTTATCATCAAGTGTTTTCATAGACTCTCAGCTGGTCAAATTCTTTAGTAACGTAAACATCTCCACTGGTCGGAGGCATTGAGCGAAACAATCGAAAATTACGAGAATTGTGATCATGTCAGCCCATGAATTAAAACAGGATTAAGTTCGAACCGCACGAAATTGTGTTGTGTAGAGTTTTATCGGGATATGGAAAGAAGGCCTTAGGAGTTGAGGAATATCCTGATCCTGCGAGCGCCAGTTACTACTAACGAATTCCCTTTTCGAATTTCCCTTAGCTCTCGCTTTCCCTTTTCGACCATTATTTTTCTCGCCCAGTTTTTCGTTCTTTCTGGTTTTCAGCCACAATTTTTGCTCTTTTTGTTCCTTGCTTCGCCATCGAAAAACCGAGCAGATTAAACCGTCCTGGGAATTCTCTATGAAGTAGAAAAGGAGCAACGTGTAGGTACCACCTCGATCACCTCACTTGTCTTACTCTTGCACACTTTTTCATGATGGTCTTCAGTCCTATGCTCTTGTTTTTCTCTTCCTCACTTTTCCTCTCTGTCTCTCTGGCCTTTCCTCTCTTCCTCTCTCGTTCCACTTGCTGTCCGACATTTTTTCTCTCTCAACTGTTCATTTCTTTCACAGTTTCATTTTCTCCCACAGTCCCCGTTCTTCGACACAACTTTTATCTTTGAAAGGGAAGTGGAAACGACTAGGAGACCCAATCACTTTATCTATCGTGCGATTGGTGGGACAGAAACACGTGGGGGGAGGGAAGTGTGAGGGAAAGCTTGAGAGAGAACGACACAGAGCATAGGCAATAAAAAAAAAAAACCCTCAGGCTTTAGACCTATCCTGTGGGAGCGACGTAATCCTCAAACTCCATCGATACACTCGGCAAACCATCCTTTGGAGCAGAAAAGTCCACGATGTGGAGGGAAAAAATCCTGAACAATTACTGAATGGAATTTTTTTATTCGAACAATACAAATGTTTTTTTCACCAGAGCTATCGATTTTTCATCAGTTCATACGTTTCAGCAATAATTCAACGCTCCGCTTTTGTTCCTTGCAAAGTCGAAGAGCGCGCAACAATTCCATTAATATTTCAAAATAGAACAAAGCTGGGACATGCGCATATAACTATTTTATGGCGTAATGCCATGCTGTTTCATGCCATACGACGTGTTTTCACACGAGACACATTTTTTTCGCAATTTTAAGGGGTTCTTACATGCGAAAATGGGAGAAGGAATATTATCTATTGATTCTAACGACTATATTGAAAAAAAATAGTCTATCTAGATCGAAGAATGGGAGAAAGGTTGTTGGAAATATTTTGTTGCATTGTTATGGATGCTCCAGGAAAGGTTTTCAGGGCTTGCGGAAGAAAATAGCGAAAGGGAGAATATTCCAGAGCCGTCAAACATAACGGCCATGTGCAAACGATTTCACGTTTACGCAGACGTTAAACAGTCACGCGCAGTTTAGCCGATCGTGATACGAGCTTTTTCCACTCGCGTGTACAGCCATTTATGTGAGCCATATCGCGCGTCACGCGCTACGAATTACCCAAGGGCTGCTTCAGCTCTTTTTCTTCCCTTTCGCGCGCTCTCTTCCTCCCATTTTTGGCTTGGGCTTTGCGAACTTTGTAGAGCTCCCGAGGCCATCATATACACATAATACAGTTTATTCAAGACCTCATTTTCATCCAGATCCTCCCTTTTCTCACATTTTTTTACCCACCTTTTCTTTTACTATTTTTACGAAACCTGCCAGTCGTACGAGCTTTATATCTTTCCCACATAATTCTCTATTCTGGCGAGAAAAATACCAACGAGAAGTAAAAAACAAAAAAAAAAACAGTCATTGCCAGTCTTTGAAACTCACTTTTTTGTGCCCTCAAATCCGTCCATTTACCGATCAAGATTAAAAAATCATCCCTCTTGTTTATTCTCGTAAGCTTTTCTGCTGAACTTCATCTAAACACGAACGCAGTCTCCGATATTAAATTTGTCCGCAACAACACGAGAATAGAAAATTTTCCATTCGTTTATAAATGTCGAATTGAACGTCCGATTGAAACCAATTCAATCTATACTGTTTTTTTCTTTGTTATTGATTCTCAATTAACGCTCAGCTTGATCACGTAACGACAACGAATTCTCATGCATTTTTCCAATCGATAAAAATGAAACTGTGATGAATCATTTTTCTAACAACGCTAAGTACGTTTTTGCAGGAATTTTCAAGTGTTCGTGTAATTGACAATTTGTGAAGGTCAATATCGTGTAATCAAATTTCAGGTGCTAATTTCTTCGGTGAAGATTTTTGCTAAAAAAAATTGAATAAGATGAGTCCGTTCTCAATAGCATAATGGTCAAGCGATTGTTATAAAAATGTACGCGTGTAACCAACGGAAAGCACTAGTCGAAGTATGTGTCAGACTTGCCGTTCTTGGGATCTCATCGATTGCATCGATTTGGTGTTTCAAGGTTGCCAGAAGCAAACGGAAGAGGCAGGTATACGAAGCGGTTCTAACGATGGGACTAGCTTGTAACAAGGAAGGTATAAGAGAACGGGAGTATTCTACTGGTCGTTCTACAGAAGAGGGCAGACAACGAAGAGATAAGAGTGAAAAGGAAGGGAAAGGAAACGAGGAGGTAGAAGAGGAAGAATATGGTGAAGAGAGAAGCCCTTGCCATATTACCAAGTGGACGTCGATGAGTACGAGAGGACCGTCGTCCTGGTCGAGTCTTTGCAAGCTTGCCGAGGACGTCCCGCCGGGAGATGCTTGCCTGGAATACGGGACGGTAATGGTGTCGGGTTCCTCTTTCTCCTTCAACCCTCTTTCCCTTTCAAACCATCCGGTTGCCTGGACCAGCCCGACTCTTTCTTCCTTTACGAACATACATACCGCTGTCTTTCTCCCACATGAACGTTTTTCCTTCTTAGCCTAGAAAGATCAAGCGAGACGATGACAGTCGTGGGGACTCAGCGGACGCGAGCGTTTGGCAAGCTGCCCGGACATACGCGCGTCTCTTCCTCCCTCCATGTCCCTTGCTTGCTCCGTGACGAGCTTGTTAAATTTATCGAAAGCGTCAAATTAGAAGCGTACCAGCAGCAGTAGCAGCAATGGCAGACTCAACAGCGTAGCTCTTGCCCGACACTGAATGCTTCCAACCTCCATCCCCATCTCTTCCGCCTTATTTTCAACCCCTATTCGCTCTTCTACCCCCGCCACAGCTTTCCTCCAGATCTACTTGCAGACCATCAGACAAATCGCTCCACACTTTACAACACGCTATCTTTCTTCTTTCATACCCTACCCTCGTTCTACTCCTTATTACCTTATTTCTTGTCACGCTTGCTGAATAAAATTACTCTCAACCTAAAATGACGAAAAAGAAAAAGATGGAGACCAAGAATGATTTTTTTTATCGTTTTTTTTTTTCATAACTTTTATCAAACTGCCAGATCTAGTGTTTGCAGATTTGCGATTTTTTGAAGGTCCATCCGTACTCGGCCGTCGATAAAATTTGTGTAAATTCATAACTGAGGAAACTGAAATGAGGGCCGTGCGGAGCAGCCTGATGAGTTCATTGTGTACCGAATCATCGTTATTTATCGCATTGAGGCACCGTTCAGGATTTCCTTTAAGCACCGTGGCACGAGCTGACGCTGCGGCATTAACGGATAAGGAAGTAGAAAACTAGGAACGGTGCATGATGGTAATTCAAATGTCACATTTTCTTAATTTATGATCTCCGCTATGATAATACCAGAACGTTGAAATTCCAATTGGAGTAGTTTTCTTTGGAAGCCATCGATATTGCACACAAGCGAAAATTGTCATCACTATGATCAGGAGCTTACACACAAGTTGGGGAATTGTGTTAACTCGTAGCAAGAGTCAGCGATAATAAGATACAGCTCTGGAGCTTGGAATCGCATGGAACAGGGAGCTCTATTGGCAGCTGGGTGAATAAGCTGCCGCAGCAAATACATTTGAAAGGCATTGGTAGAAGGTTGCAGGGGATGGGTCGTAGCGTAAATGGTTCCTCCAATCTTGGCTCACTCGCGAATTATACCACCGGTAAAGCTAATTAAATTCACCGCATCGTAAGAGACGCGCGAGCGCGTCAATAAATGACCGAGAACCCAGACGCCATCCTATCCAACGCCATCTATAGATCTACTGTTCGGCTGGTGTTCTGTTCTGTAGCGTATAACGTTGGAATTGCCTAATAAGCACCGTTCGTGACAAATTGCTCGCTCGTGATGCGATGGTATGCTGTGAACGTTATGAGGGGCGGAAGGGGGTTTACTGGGTTTCCGGAAACGTACTACAGCCCTGCAATGTTGCTTCGTACCCCTGAGCCTTGAATAGATATCTCTTTGCATATATATGTATATCTAATATATATGTACATTTCCATGTATATACAGGGTGAGACATGGGGGTTGTTGTACGTATCAGAGTTAGGTGTCGGAGTCAGGAGGCTAACAGATTGTTGTTAGTCGAGGGAATGGTTGATGCGAGGCCAGGAGGTGGATTCGAAGATAGGGGTTAGCTCAACTTGCCCCTTCTCTGCCATACATCATCCAAGCAACACGTCAGGATCGCGAGTCGCGACTTCGGAATGACAATAATTGATTCCTCGCACTGTCGCACTCTCTCCCCAAACCATTGCTCATACTACCTATCCTGGGGAACTACTGTATAAGCGTTATAAATTCAGATACGATACGTCCCAAACACAGTTGAGTTCCAGAGATGACATGAACCATCGTTGGCACCGGAACCGACCAATGATCGAGGTGTACCGCGCTAATTCAGAAATAGTTCGGGTGGTTTTCAGTCATCGAATCATGGGATCCTCTGACGCGGCACTTCAACGATAGCTCCACTCGAATACTTTGTTTAATTTCGGTGTCTCGATGATGTTCGAACTCGCAGAACTCTTAGCGAACTAAAAACTATTTCGCCTCGTGCACGTTGTGTGTTGCTACAAGTTTGGAGATATGGGAACTTTTTTCGCACAAGGTTGGATGTTTGTTTAAGAAAAGCTATGAAGTGTTTTTGCGTGGAATTAACGCCGTTTTTATTATTCCTGAAAGCATGAAGCAATATCAGATTTCTAGCAGGGTGTCCATAGCACGTATTTCCACCGAGAGGGTTCCTCATGAAGGGTGAGTCAAATCTTTTACCCTCGCGTTGACTCAGGACAGCACGTTTATAGCGAGGACTCAAACGATTCATCAATCACCACGAGAGAAGAGAAATAAATAATTTTTGGTACGAAGCCGCGTCAGCTCTCACCCTCTTTCTATTTCCTCTCTGTTCTTCCATTTTTTTTCTTCTTTTTCCCTCTCCAGTTGAAGAGATTATAAACGCACATTTGCCTTTTGAAGATCGAAAGCTCCCAGGCTTTTTTTTCCTTCACTATATTTTCTTCCCCCACTATCGACCATCATCCCTCAAACGTGTACCTTCTTAATCGAGTGTCGAACTGAGAACAAATAATAAAACAATGAGAAGGGAATAGCCCTGCGGGATTTCGAACGAAAATCAGACAAGGAAATCTCTCTAGAAACGATAGCACGACGCGTATAGAAAGATAGATAGACCTTCACCCCTATAGACACAGGCACACATAGGAACAAAGTACACAACCGTAAACATTTCGGCGGAAAATGGATATGGAACGATTTTTCACGAAGTTACTCGAAGAAAGACTTGGCCAGGCCCGTGCCAAACGAATACGAATCGATTCGCCAATTTTCCGACGGCTTATATGGATGGAACGCTCCTTAGCAAATTGTGGCAGTATTTTACTTCCTAAGTAGAAAAAGCCGGTGTTTGGTCAGCCGAGGTTTTCTACTAGGATCTTCATTCCCTCCAAACCCTCCTTTTTCGTCTTGCCTTTATATCGGTGAAACTTTTGACAATTGCGAACAGTAATTCACAAGAGAACGCGGCAGGCATCTTTTACTATTCAACTATAGCTGTACCCACATTATCGGTCAAATTAGAGAAATTATAATTTACTATACAGATAATAAACAAAGAAATGATAATAATTTGATTCGCTGATGTTGATTTTCATTCGTATTTGATTCCGAACCCTCCAATGTACGCCCTGCAGCTCAATTGAGCGTAAATAATTCGCAATCAATATCTCACTGTCTCGCGACGTTGCAGCAGGAGATCGTTATACGTTCCTGCACAAAAGAAGACTTTAGTCCATTCTCCACGCACGAGAACTTTGCCCAAAGAATAAATTCGTGAGGGATGGAAAAATAAAATAAAAAAGTTACGAAAGAATGAAGGATATATGCGAGATTCGGGCTCGTATCCTTTTACTTCTTTGCCTCGTTGTTTTCCTTCTATATTGATACGATTTTCTCTTCCAAGTTGAAAAGTTTTCGTCTTTTCTCAGTCGGAGGGCCTGGCACAGAGTTTCACCGTTCTCGCGCCCTTTTGCTTTATCCCGGACTCTTTTTTTCTCTCGATGGCTTCTTTGCTTCTATTTTTGTCTCTAATTCTTGAGAAGTCGATCAATTTCGTTCCCTTTGGGATGTGCATCATGGACGTAGTACGAGCGAAAGGTTTGCGAGGGCAAAGGAGCAAATAATGATAGAAAAATTGTTAACTATTACTGAGTCCTCCAAACTCATTAATTCAGGCAGAAAAATAGCTTAAAAATACATCGTTAAGGGAGATGGTTGCACCCTCGTAATTTTCTTCTCAATGGTTGTTAAGACTTCGATGTTGTCTAAACAATTGACTCGTCAGGAACGAATATAAATGGCTGATTGATGGACAATATGTTTGTACTTGACTCTTGGTGAATGGAATTTACAAGTAGCACGAGAAATAACTTTTCCATATGTGACGGTCGTCGAAAAGGGTGGATAAATATACAGAGAGAACGAGATGCCACTTTGACGTGTTCATAAAGTTTGTACGGAAATAGTATTTGAATAGGAACGACAGGCAACGTTGCTTCTCGTACAAATGAGCATTTGTGAGAAAGTTATTTTACGATATGACGAACGAGCCCTCATTACTTTGAGTTCGTGATAATGGACCCCCACCCATTCATACTAGATGTTGTTCAATAAGCCATGAAATAATTCGCTTGACATATGCGAATTTTCATTTTTATAATTATTTTATCGGAAACGTATCAAGTTCCACAAAAAGATTTAATCGCTCGCTCATTTACCAATCATTCTGCGTAGCTGAATACTACATAAATGTAAATGGGGAAAAGTGTATTTCCAACGTCATATCCTGGAATGCAGCCAATCATTTTAACAGTTAACATGAATAATTGCAATACCATACCTTAGTATAGCAATAAACCACATCATGCCAGACCATGTCAAATTAAACGAAAACATACCATACCCTACCATTCACCATGTAATGGCAAATAAGATTTCCGAACGGGCTACATAAAATGAGAATGATTGAACCTATGAGTACTAAAATCAAATTATTGACGTAAATTTCAATAACTAATGTGTAATTCAATAGAAACGACATTGAATATGAAAATGGAGTTTACAATATTGCAAGTACTCATCAGAATAAACCCAGTTTTCAATCAATATTTTTTACTGGTGATTAATATGCATGAATCTTTCGACATCAAATCGCAAATTCCGTATTCGATTAAAAAAAAAAACTTTACATACTTGTGTATCGCTGGTGATCCAGCAACCAATGGATTTTTTTTTTTATGCCATCACGACCCCGATTGTGCTCGGATGGTAAAACGACCGTTCGGTTTTTTGATTTTGGGTGAAGATCGAAAGAGCAAGACAAACGAGACAGGCAGGGTTGAAAGGGGATGCGAGAGATCGAGCTGGGGCTAACCACGGGGTTGAGAGGTTTGGTCTTGGCTACTTTACACATTCATGAAGTTCGCGAGGGCTTCTGGCCCATGTATCCATGGTTGTGGTATCAAAGGCATTGGACGAAGGGGAGTCCAAGACTTTATAGGTGGACCACGGTGTACTTCGTCTTCTCGAGAACATCGAGGGGGTGCAAGGGGAAGTGAGATCCCGAGGGAATTGAACTAGACCGTTTCCCGTGTGTTTGCGGTAACCCTAAAACAATCGATCACTTCATAGACGATACTCACGCTGCACACATGTAAATACTGACGCACACTTATACGCACACATGTACTCACTTATGAAATAGCCATGCAAGAGAAGCAAGCCTCGATTTCACTCTCCCTCTCTCTCTCTCTCTCTCTGGTAGACCAGATCGATGTCGTTTCGTGCTCTCGTGGCTTTCAACCCCCTCCTCCTGCAGCCGACGAACTTGCATGCAAAACCGTCCATATCATATCGACCAATCGATTAATCGGAAATTCCTCGGGTAACCACACAGTCCTCACTTCGTTCAATATTCACGTTTGAATTCACAATTTTCTTGCAAACTACGAGACTCTGCACTAGATCAGCAAGGACAAAGTCCTACCCACCGGCGGGTATCTTGCATTAAGATTTATGAGGGCATGACTCTTGCTCAGAATCGTATCGGCCAGGAGACTTTTTTTTACATTCTCAAGCTTCGCTAACAATAATTTTGTATCCAAGGTGCCGTATCTCCGAACAGATGACTCTGCAGACATTTTTGTACGTGTCGACTCGCTCATTTTCCAATTATTGGAATTCAACTAATTAATTCAGCAATCAAACGGAAACAATCAGGCACCCATGAACAGTGACTCTGTCATGAATACTCATCCATGTGTCGGATAAGAATACTGGAGAAACATGAAAAGTTAAAAAATGGAAAAGGTATTTTAGAGGGTGTTTAGGACGAACTTTGTCGATACGAACATTGAGGAATTATTTCGGTCGTCGAGAGAAACCCTCGAATGGATTACCAACGTGTGGCTGTCGAATCAATACGAGTTTTGTATGAGTCTCTTCACTCTGTCTCTCTTCCTCTTTATCTCTCTGTCTTTCTCTCATTCTCCAGTTCTCTTTTTCTGTGCTGATTTATTTTTTTCTCCTCCTTTGCCTTTTCCGTAATCCAGTGACTAGAAAAATCGAGAAGAATTCACTTTGCTCGTAGAGGCTACGATAAGCTTCGAAAATGAAACAAGGCAGACTTTTGTTGCGAATGAAACACAAGTGGTAAAAGAAAAGTATTGAGGTTCCGAATTGCGCGATCCACACATCCCTCGTGCGTCGTTAGACCACAAGCTCGTCTTTGTGTCTGCCAGAGGGTGGTAAATTTTCGTTGAGGACAAAAAACGAGAAAAAAAAACAATGAAAAAAAAAAAATTCATTTCAAACGACGAAACTCGACCGTGTAAGATAGCTTGAGAGCGAACAGTTTTCCACCAGAGCCAGGTAGCCACATTCCTTCGGTTCTGTTTGCTGTTTCTTCCCTTTTTTTCCCCTTTTCGAGTTGGACTTTCGGTATTTTTCGCCTGAAATTCCTATTGTCCCTTTCCCCTTACCTGTCATTTCCACCTGGTCTTCCGTGCGGGATTAAACAATCGGAAGCTTGCAATAACTCGAAGGATTGATGCGTGCATCGCTTCTAGGATGTGAAAGCGATTACGAGGCAGATTTTTTAATGTCAACACGATTCCTCAAGCTTTTTTCACTGTCGCAACGTTTTTTTTTCCCGAGAGTTCTATTCCAAATGGCACGAAAGAGCTTGGTCGAAATGAATTTTGGAAATTCGCATTTCAACAAATCAATCTTCACATTTCATTCTTTTTTGATGCAGCGAAATGGGAATATTAAAGGATCGTGGTCGGGTCGACACAGAACGCTTTGTACGATTGGGGACGGAGAGGATTTTGAGGGTTTTTCTCTCTCAGTGTATTCTGGCCTAGGTATTCCGGATATGCGAACGGGGAACAAAAATCACTGTGAGTCAGGTATATATATAAGTTGAAAAAGTGCTGGGAGCCAGAAAGGCACACAGTTTGGATACGCCAACGTGTCCACGAGGCAAGCGCGTCCAGGACTGAAAAAAGGTACAAAAAAGAAGATCGAAATGAGAAAAACAACGAGTACGTCTAGGACACGCAATTCGCTGTTTCTGGTTGGTCTTTTATTCGGCGAGTGCCGTAAGGCACAAGTGAAGTAGATACGTAACGAGAATGGAAGAATGCGAATGCAGAATGGTAATCAGGCCTGAGACGTGAGTTTTAATATCCAGGAATTTTGTTTCTCACACTTATGAGCAATCCCTTATCACAATTTGTGCAAAGCAAGTAAAATGTTTAGAAAAGCGATGAATAACTACAAAAATCCAGCGGCGACAAAACCATGAATTTAATCTTTCGCTTTTTTTTCTTCCTTTTCGATGTCTCTCATCGATTCGACCGAATACGTTGCAGGAAAAAGTCTTTCGTGTGAAAACTGTGAGGATGTCTAAAGGATTTATACCCCGCAAATGATTCCAGGGGGTATGGAGGATGCGCAAGGTGGTTGTTGAAGAATACGAGAAATGAAAGAGAATTCAGAGTGACGAAATGGCAAGAAAACGATGAGAAGAGCTTTTGCAATGCTATTCAACGTGTAGAGTTTACCCTTACCCCATCTCCCTCTTACCCAGCCCCGGAAAACTCTTTCCTTTCGAGATCAACGAGCCGAACGATCGAAGAAATATGGCGGGCAAAAGGGAGCTGAGAAATATTTCGTGCTAAGGGATCAGTCGAAATCGCAAGGAGAAATGGATTCGAAGGAAAGAGGAAACGAGCAAAGCTCTGTGAAGTTGCCTGGAAGATGAAGCATAAGAAGAAAAAAAGGGAAAGGAAAGGACGAAGAGAAAAACCGACAGAGAGACACGTGAAGGAGGAAGAGGATAAAATATGAAAGAAAGAGGCCAACGGGGTTCGGTGGCACAGTAGAAAAAGTCGAGGGTGTAGCTGCATCGAGAAGGAGCATATATAAAAGAGAGAGAGCCATATGCGAGAGTGAGGCACAACGAGGGGGAGCGAGAGAGAGAAAGAGAAAAGGAGGCTGCTTGTCGGTTTCACAGAGGCTAAACGTGAAATGCTAAAAGGTGCGATGGAGCGTCTCTCGTTGTGAGCCACGACGCTATAGAGAAAGAAGGATGAGATGTTGAGCGGCGGGAGGCGCGATGGGAGTTGGAGGGGTTGGAGGTAGAAAAAGACGAAGCCCAAGATGTGAAGGGTGTGTGGAAAACCTTAGCCAGAGACTCGTGCGCTCTCTTACCATCCAAGACGAAGATCTACGCGACTGAGTCTGAACTAAGAGCAGAGAAGTCGATGAGATAAAAAGAGACAAGCAATTGAAAGAGAAAGAGAGAACAGAGATAGCGCAGTGAAAGAACCGAAAGCACGAGAGAGCTGCGAGAATGAAATTGGCCTTTATGTGCGTATTATCCCACACAAAAGCCTCGAACACTGCTACACCAAGTGGATGAGAGAGACGCAGAGACCTGCAACCCCTCGGGAGCTCTCGGGGGAGGTTTAACCCTCGAGCCAGCCAAGGAAACGCTTACAGGGTGGTAAAAAAACGATGGGGTTAAAAAAAAAATTGCACTTTCTTCTGTGAACGCGGTAATGTATTCTGATTGACATTTTCGTATCTTCAAGTTCTCGTCACGAAAAAAAACGTCCGGGGAACGTTAAAAAACTCGACCCTCATTATACTAAATAGAACATTTTCACAACCGAGTTGACGTTGCATACTAACATTTAAGCCGCGTCTCTGATTCCAATTATTTTATGTTTTCGTGAAATGAGCTCTTTCAGACACAAACCACGTAAATCTGCCCATTCAAGAAACAGTTTTTCCTCTTGTTCAATCACCCCCGCTCAGAATAACCACGACGATAATATTCGATGTTCAAAATCGCTCATTTCTCTCATTCTTCAGAGCGGTTGATAAGGATCGCGTAATCATTGATAACGACCGATTTACCAATCAATGAGTTCAAAAACAATGAAATAATGAACATTTTCATTTTTGTTTATCCACAAAAAAAAACAATAACTTCTGGAATGTTCCACGTACTGCATTTTCAAGTTGCAAGAAGCGTAAGCATAGGGAAAAGTTAATTATTTTTGAAACTCGTGGGAGATGAGATGAGCGGACGGTCATAAACGACTAAAGAGGGAGAATCGTTTGGTGGCACGATAAAGAAAACATGTTTTGTTTTTCTTTTTCGACACGAGGGTGCTCGGGAAGGAGATCTCGATTAGTCAAGGTAGCGGGGGCACGGTGTAGATGAAGGCGGAAAAGTATCCGATCTCGTGAATTTCAGCGTGAAAAAAAAAACAAAGAAAGAGCGAGAGAGAAAATATTCACCATGCAGCGAATTTTCTGAAGTATCATCTCTATTCCTCCATGAATTTTAAAGCAGCTTTCGCGATTTTCGAGCTGTGTGTACCGTGGAGGGAAGGAAACGGAGCCAGCACCTTTGGTTCCTCTTTCTCCTTTACTTCCAAACTACCCTATAAATCACGAATTTTCGCGTTCCGACGAAGAGGAGGAAAGCGCAGAAAAGGAAGAGAAACGATATGGGGCCGCTTTATAATATGCACATATATATACATGTATGGAGCGAAATATATACATATGTATATGTAACTCGGTACTGTAAACTACGTTGTCCGCGCGGTAAGGAAACGAGCCCCGGGGAAAACTCTCGTTTCCTTTATCCCACTTTGCTCTCTTTTTCCCCCAGTAAAGTTTCGCCCCAAGCGCCAGCGTGCATCATTGGCGTAAACACATTCGTACTAAGGAGAAGAGAAATAAAGAGGAAAAGAGAGGAGAAGGAAAATAAGGGAATAAGAAGAGAAGGAGAGAGAGGATTGTGCACATTTCCTTGTCCATTTTGCGTGGCCGCTTAGCGGTCGTAACCAAGTTACTTCTCAACCCTCTCGATTCCTCGAAAATCTATTCCCTTTCATACGTCCAAAGCTACCGAACGTCTCGTTCACGGAGAAGAACGACGAACAGAGAAAAAGCTGGAAAACTCGGTTCACCGCGTAAGCGAGGCTAATCCCTTCTTCATCCTCCCAGATTTCTTCTCTTCCTCCCACTGCTGTCCTTCCACCCATTTATCTATCTTTTCGATTCTCTTCCTCTTGATATGCTATATATTTCGTCTTCTCCAAATGGAATAGTTAAAAAACCGGGCGCACGTATTTCGCAACTCCGCAAAGAGTCACACGATAAAATTTCTTTATCGCGAACGTCGAAAACGTTGGAAATTGTTTAAACAATATAAAAGTTGTAGAAAATAATATAAACGTCTTAATCATCTAAAAACAAGATTAATAAAAACAACAATAATAATGACCTTCTCAATAAATAAATAAAAATGCGTCAAATGTTCCAATTGCTCGAAAAAGGCATTAAAATGAAGAATTTTTTGAATACGCAGTTGATCGAAAAGCGAAATGAAAAAACGATCTTTTTGCGAAATCCTCTCGCCAGGGTTTTGCCGGTGCACTTAAGTCCTCGAAAAGGGTCGTCTGCATAGAATCGTCGATTTGTGCATGATGGTTCGGAGGTTGAGTGGGACGAGAGAATAGAAAAAGGGGTCTAGGGAATATATATATAGGACGAAGGAGAGTCGAGTAGTGGGTGATATTTGGAGAATCGTGGTTGAAGGTGTAGGGGGTGGTGTAGAGTGCCAGAGAACTTGGTTTACGCATGGAAGAAGGATGATGGGTTCTTCGACGGTAGCTCCAATGGTAGAGTAGTCAAGAATAACACACCACCATGAGAATGTCCACACTTACATAGACAGAGACTCATGGTAACGGATCTAGGCCTTGGGTAGATGAATAGTTGGTGGATAGGATAGATTTCTCTCGTTTCTCGGTGGTATTCGCTGAGGGGGTTGAATATTCATTCACGTTACATATGGATCAGCCCTGAGGGATGCGCAGCTCGTAGGAACGAGCTAAGAGCGAGGCTAAGCTTCGAGGACTTGTCTATGGAGAAGGGCGTTGCAAGAGGATGGATGGAGAAAGGCAGAGGGCAAAGGCGAGAAATGGGAAAGTGAGGGGTAGTTTTGATATGTATTATATATACATACATATATATCCACGGGGTGTATAGAGTAAAAACGGAAGTTCATAGTGGGTTCGATAGAAGGATATGCACGAATCTCTGGGATCTTATGGGACCATGAATAGGGATCGAATATTGCGTCGCAAGAAGCGTCCAGCCTCTTGTTCCTCTTGCTCCGATCATCCTAAATCCTCTATTCACCGTATATAATACTCCAACTCGTATATTTGTTGTTATTACTGCTTAAGGTATTCGTTTCATGTCAGCTGGTTCATCATGTTCTGTCGAATTCGCAATATCACAGGATCGTCGACATTTTATTCGCCACACGACGAGGATAAATATTTGGAGACGAAGCGTATCACGAGTGCGAGAAGGTGACGAGTTATCATTTTCATCGCGACGCATTGATTTCGTGATCTCAAAGCCTCAAGCGTAAAAACGAACATGAACTGTCTGAAGGTTCTCGAACTCAAGCCAAGAATGATGCGTTGCTCCCGGACAACTTTATGGAAGTAGAAACAACATTAAATGGACTAAGCGATCTCGTTCTCGCTCTCACTTTTCAGGGAGACGGACGGAAAAAGTAGAAGAAGCATAAAAACAGCGGAAAATTAAATATGAAACCCTCTAATGCGCGAATGAAGGAACAGTACGGACAAAAAAAATTAAAGAAAGGTAGCCTGGAAGATATAAATGGTAAGGGATGCTCCAAACTAATGCGAAGTTTCTCGCCAGCCCTCCCCCTGTCATCGGCAGACCTACTTTGTCAAATATCCAATTCATTCCTCTTCAATAATAACGCATCATTTTCAGACGTTTTCCCAGCCACTCCCTCGAAGAATATATAAATAAAAAATAATCAGATTCTCGAAAGAAAAAAATTATATTTTAGCTAAATTTTCATTCAGCAAATATTTGGTGCGATTCAAAATTCCGACCATCGGTTATTTGTCAAGTTTTACAGACGAATATGAAGATGTTTGTCGCCGAAGAAGTTTACAGAGTTTAAAGTTTGACCAACATAATTAGAGCGTTCATAAAATTCGCTCTATCGATTTATTGTACATTTCTCGGTTATGGAACAACGCTGGAACCACGTCCTTGCGTATCCTGTTCCACAGTGTGCTTGTACGTCGATCAAAGAAAATAAGGACCCTTTTCGTTTAGAGGCCATTTCGTTCATTTCCGGCTTCGGTTGGGAAGGTGGACAGGCAGAAGTTGTGAGTTTGAGAAGCAAAATGGAGGACAGTAAGAAGGAGCTGGCGTGAAGAACCATTTACCAGTTGCCTGCAGTTGTCCTTCTCCTTCTTCCGGAGGTTTTGCTCCGCTTCTATCGAATCCCTTGTCCACCAAGCTTTTCCCATCGTTTTCTCGCTCCGCTTCGCACTCTGTATGTCTCTCTTACATCCTTGCCACATCGTCACCACAAACGAAAGCCATTGTATGTTCTTTCTACATATCTTTTCGCGGAGCTCCCGTTCATCCTTATTCCTCTTTGCCTTTCCACTCCGTCCTGGAATAACCAGAAGCTTACCACTCGCTCCTCTCGCCGTACGATCTCTTAAAATATAGAAAGTGGAAGAGAGCGAAAAGGGAGGAAAGGCAGAGGCTTCCTCATCTCGTCGGTTTACATTACCACCCCCTCCCAGTGCGCAGGGCTGCCCGTGCATTTCAAGCAGCCATTAAGCTACCGTAATTATCGCTTTTCGATTCCAATTTGATTCATAAAAGCCGACCATCCCCAAGCCACTCCATTGGCGCCTCTAACCACCCGGCCTACACCACGCTTATTAAAATTGATGCTTCCACGAGTGCGTTTGTCAGCTACAGTTTTTTTTTTCTTATTCGATTCAGTTTGGATGAAAAATGTTTCGGTGCATGAAAAAAATGGTGAACGATATTGTTGTGGCTTTTATGTTTCAAGTCGTCACGATTTTCTTATGGAAACAGGGTCAAAAGTTTAATTTTGCGAATAATGCGAACGAAGTTTCCTCGATTTTTTCACTCGACCGCGTCAAGAATGTATTGAATCTGGATTTCGGCAAGTTCGATGAGATATAATTATCGTAAAAAGGCTTACAAAACTATCCCAACGGTGGCCATTTACAATTTGACTAGCGTTCGGGTAACCAAAATACGGTGAAAATTTGCACGCTAGAATAATTGAGTTTCATGTTATAAAAGAGCTGAGAGAAGATAAAAAGAAGCGAACCGAAGCGAGAAAAAAGATGGAAAGTGAGAGAGTGAGATGGAAAGAGAAAATGTTCGCGTTGGTTAACGAGCGTAATTGCAGCGTCAGCGGCCAATCGAGCGTCCCGACGACGCCGATGCACGAAAGTTTCGTTTTCTCGCTCTCTCCCTCCTGCTCTCGGCCTGGTACGGCAGAATAGTGGGCGAGGATAAAGCGCATTTTATCAGCCGTGACAGTCCGGGTTGCCGGTACCCACTCTCGCCGTTTCAACACACACACACACACACGCAAATGCACATCCAAAACTTCACTCATTCAAGGTGTAAGAATTTTCTCATAGAGAATTTTTGTTATTTCACTTTGCCCGATAGGATTTTTCCGGGACCCCGTTACGGTGCATCAATATGCCATGAAAATTCTGGTGCCTTTTTCTTCCAACTCTTTCCAGTCCCATGGCTTTTGAGATTAAAGCGAAATTGATAGCGCGCTAAAAACAGGGTAAGATGATTTCAGCAATTCACCTCGAGGCACAGTGCGCAAATTGCACGATCGCAAAAGTTGTCAAGAAATCCTCCGAAAATCACAACTTTTCAAAATTTTATTTTATTTTTCTTATGTACAGACATCAACAGAAATATAAGGCTCGAAAAACTTTGCACAATTACCGCACATTAGCGTTTACTTTAGGAATGCAACAAGGACGAGATTTCTCGAAGACAATTCTCTCTCGCGAAAACTTTTCTTTAACGCTGTGGCGTAATGAGCTTTTCACCTTAATTTCATTAGTATTGGAGTTCTCATACCATTGAACCTGCTGTCATGGAGAAGGCATATATCGGGCATCTCCAATAGAGCAGTATTACCAGCAACTATACAAGTTAAACACTATGGAAACTTTCTGTCCGTAGAACTAACAATTACGTTGATTGAAACTCTCATCTTTACGCTACTCTCGTTCAGTTCTGCTGGATTGACAAACACCGAACCTACCAAATGAAACCTCTCGCGTTTTCTTATCTTTTTTTTATTATTTTATATATCCATTTTGGTTTTCTGCAAGCTTCTTGTCTTTGAAGCACCTTGCAATTTAAATATACACACTCTACGTTGGCACCGCCTGCTCGTTCTTTCAGCATTGTTTTTCTCTTACAAAACAGAGTTACCGCGTGGAAAGCGCGAAGGCTGAGCGAAACAGCATCGTGGATAAGCGCTGAGACTGTACACGGAAGACGCGAACAACGGGATCGAGCACGCTATGCGAGTATAAAAAAAAATAAACTTGAGAAGTCCCTCTCGTTCCGTCTTCCTCTCTTTTTATCATTTGCAAGCTTTTCGTTTTTTTTTCACCCTCCACGAAGCCGCAACCGGAGCCATCCCGATATGCGACACCGACAAAACTTGGAGGAAAACGACAAAAAACTCGCGACTCTGCAAGGAGGATAAAATGGAGCGAGGCATGAAGCGAGAAAAAGTGAGAGAGAGAGAGAGTAGCCGGAAGCACGAGCAAGAATGTTGCCGAGAATCCTCACCACTCTCTCTTTTTGTCCTCCCTCCTCTTTCCACAGCACCGCGAGAACACTTTCCATCGAATTTATCTTTACCTCGTAGACACCCCTTATTTTTTCTCGCTCACCCTCTCTTGCATAAAATGGCATTTGATAATACACTTTCCCACCGATCGCGCCAAGACTGATTGCTATTTTATTACATTTTAAATTACTCCGATTTACTTGAGCTAAGAATATTTCGCTTTCGAAATTATCCTCACGAAACAAATCAAACAGAAATTTTCTCACGTGTTTGGTTTATCTCTCGGTATGAAGACAAAGCTACGCAAACAATCACATCAGAAGAGTTCTTCATTTTCAGAATAGTTTAATTTCGGTTCATAGTTGTCAAAATGATTGTTTTTCAATGTAAAAAACGTACCAAACGTAGGAGAAAAATGCGAAACAGCCTGCAAGAGCCACCTTTAAAATTTCCTGCCCACAAAACACGCAGACAGTCCATGTACGAGTATCAATTCGATGCGGAAAAGAATGGTGAATTTCCATATTTATACGAAGACGAATTTCAAAAAGGGGGAGTGAAATTTGGGATCGCATATAGGGAGAGCTTTTCGGGGTTGAAAATGGAGACTCGGGAGAGTTTTTAGGTCTGTGTCTCGACGGCTGAGTAGAGAAAACATATCGTTCCCGAACTATCGTTGAATTTTTGTTTGAGCGAGAAGCGACCCTTGCACGCAAGCATATATATAGATATATGTTTGAACACATACGTATTGCTCCTTTCCCGTCGAGATTGCGTTTCCTGCTACACGCTGTCTGCTCCCTCTTTTTATACCCTGCGCTTCCACCGGCAACAAAACCATCCCTTATTTTTCTTCTCAAGCTCTCGCGATGTGAGAGAAAACGAGGTTGCACCGAGGGAACAAAAGTCTCTTTTTCTTTCTACGTCTCTCTCTCTCGTTCACTCGAGCGAAACGCCGCCGTTGGTTTCGCCCGTTAAACGCATTCCGAATGCATTATCCGCAGTAATAAATCGCGGTCCACAGAGTCGTAGATCAATAATTTCATAGCTATGTTAGAGCGTGCATGGAAAATTGTGAAACGTCTCGTTCTCACATTTTTCGTTTCGCATCTCGTTCCTCTGGTGTGCATGCCTGTGCACCCCAAGTGCCAATGTTTGCCATGAGAAACACGTCACGACGAAAAAAAAAAAATATATATATATATATTCCAGGAAATGAGTATAAAAGCAACGAAATCGATTTGTTTACTACGTTTCTTATTTCATTATTCTATTTTCAACATGATCCTGTATAATTTCCGTGCAATAAATTTTCGAATAATTCCCCACAATATCCCTTCGTCCTCACAATTTATCGCTCAGACCTGACTATATTGATGATACTTTTCTTTGCATTCGACATTACAGTCTTTACGCAATTTCTTCACACTCTCTCCCTCATACATTCACAGGGTCCTGTTTACCATAACTGGATGTTTGCAAAGACTTTTAAGCTGCTGCAAAAGTTAAAGTTGCTGAGAAAGTATTAATTTTTAATCCATTCTGTTGATATGTAGACTTTCCAGGGACCCGTAGTTCTCGGAAAACAGGAATTGGTTAGAATTGAATGAAGACTGCTTTTATGGCATGACAGAGAAAATTAAAAATGAAATCGGCAATGACAGGGAGTCCGTAGAGAAAATGGTTGGAGGGTCTTGGTCGGTGAGCTTTTCCATTTTGGCATATAGCACCCTCTATCGCCGATTCATTCGTATTGCATAGGATTCGTCATCCCTTTAGAGCGTTTACCAAAGCTCGTACACACCGCACGTAATTATTCGTCGCGTCGGCCACGCGATTTCCGGATGTCGAACCGAATGAAAGCTCTCCTGGTTTTCCCACCATTTCGCCCTCTTTCACTCACACACACACTCTCTCTCTCTCTCTCTCTCTCTCTGTTCTCCTCTTTTGGCGGAATCCATCCACGCCAGCCCAGAATTCACATCGAAACAATGCCCACGAAGCGAATATTATTCCGATTAACGGTTCGACTGTGCGCGAACGAACAAGTGAACGAGGAGGAACAACGAACGAACGTTGAATGATGCTGGATGAAATTAAACGCACACAACCAGTTTTGGTGGATGGCTCTTTTACAACAAATCCATGGGCATGGAGACCAGAATTGGTGGACCTGTCATCTGGAAATTTCACACCGATCGGTTGGATCGACCTCGACTAAATTGCATTACTTTTTTGAGTCGAACAATCGTCGAGTCGATGATTCGAATTCAGAAGCTTCGAATAAAACGCGAGTAGACTTGGCACAACAAAAGTTCTAATGAGAAAAATTCATGTCAGTCGTCGATTTGTCGAGATATGGTATTTATACCGGCAACTCGTAGAACCGAGTCTTGGAAACGAGAAAAAAGGTAACCAGTGCCAAGAAGAACGAAGGGAGCAGGAAATAGGATCAGGCCAAGGAACGAAAGGAAAAGAAGTTGGTTGGACGCTTGGAAACAATTGTGCTTGGTGAAGTGTATAAGCGAGATCGAGTAAGGACTCTTTCTCGTCTCGCACGTCACAAAGGCCAGGTTCTTTCAAACGGGTGAAAAAGCAACAAATAGATGAGGTACATACATATATAGGGGAGAAAGATGGAAAAGAGTGGTTCTGGCAAGCTCGACTGTGAAATCGTCTCCAGATACAAGCGGAAAAGAGATAAAAATAGAGTATTACCGATTTTCCTCGTGGATTTTGCCGAAAAGGAATTTTGGTGCACGTTTGAAGGAGCTTTCGTAGAAACGCCAGAACAACCTTCGCCTCCTTACACACTCTCCGCGAAATAAGCTTGAGCGATTGTAAGAAAATAAAAAGGAATTTCGTCTACAAACGGTTGATGAGAGATGACGAACGAGGGAGAGCAAGCTGCGAGGTCAGGAATAGCTGGAGATTCCTTATCGGGAAGGTCGAGAGAAACCAAACAACGACATTTATTATGGCAAAGCTGGCCCGGAACCTAGACCCTATGTAGATAAACGAAAACGTCGTCCAAAAGTCAACAAGACGTTCAACACTCAGGACGAAATAAAAAAGCCATCAGTGTACTAGTTAATTTACACCAAAAAGAGACTCTCGGAAGATTAAATTCAAGATCATAAAAGGATTGAATGCAACGTTAATAAATGCTGAACCCCAGAGGCATTACAGAACGCATTCGAATGGTATGAGAATACAGGACATGGAGCAACAGTATCAAGCTTGGATGTACACATTCGTACAGCTCTGCAGCCCACCAGGGGATCATAAATAACGTGTCTGCCAGGGAAAGAGGACCAGAGAAGGACAATAAAGAGGGCCAGAGGAGGAGGGAAAGAGACGGTAGATAGACGAGTTGTGCAGGCCAACAGCTAGAGATGGTATGACGCGTGTCGTGGAACATGTGGTAGACACACACTGTAATATTAGATGACCAAGGTACAAGCGCCACTATTCAATTCTCGGTGTGTACAAGCTTTCTCCTGTCCCGCAGTGGCAAACAGCCCTGGACCACCGCATGCTATCTCCTGACTAGAGCTCAACGTCAAGAGATGCTCGGCTCATAGGACAGACTTTCTTCCAAAGAAGAAAACTGTCTCGAAAATATCCAATATTAATACATTTTTGGATTATGAATCGTCTCTGTTCACGGAGACACCACGACGAAGCCAGAGTATGTGATTAAAGTTGAAAACCAACTTGAAAATCTCGCGTATGTGACCTTTCTTTTTTCGATAAGATTTTTACACCATTTTACACAAATTCAGCAACTACACGCAGCTCTGAAGTGGTTGAGAGAGACACGAAAATGGAAAAGCTACATCCTTTGACTTTGCAATTTCAAAGATAAGTTTATATCCAAAGAAAATTGTTATCAGATAGAAAAGTTGTGCCGACTGTCACAGTTAATAAGCGGAGATGGGTTGGTCGCTGCATAGGCTGGAGAATCTGGCTCAACTGTCTCATGGCGAAGTGGGCTCGTGGGAAAATAGTGTGGCTAACAAAAAGCTACGGAGAGTTGGTGCCGCCATCGCGTGGGACGATGTACATGCCGAATGTTGTAGGATGGCCGGAAAAGAAACAGAGTTAGATCCAGAGAGACAGAGAGAGAGAGAGAGAGAGAGAGCGAGTGATGAGGGAGAGGGGGAGGGGAGGAAAAAAAGGGTTGAGAGTAGCCACGACGTCGCGGCGTCGGTCGACCCCCAGCTTTTCTAAGAGTACACAAACCGCCGCATGGGCTACGGCCGAGTCGAGCTGACGCGACGAAATTGCACCAGCCAATCGGATAAGTGCATTCCTATAGAAGAGACAGTGCGTGATTGTGAGAGAACAGGGTAAGAAACAGAAATGGAGGCCAAAGAGAGTGAGACAGGGAAGGGAGGGAGGGGGGGGGGAGGGAAAAGGGAAAAGTAGAAATGAGATATATCCTCGAGAGATGTTCCGTCCAATCAGATAGGAGCCTTTGACGTTTCTCATGCCCTATCGCCCAATTCTGGCGGCCTGTCTCAACGCTGCCCCGCTATTTCGAACCAGTTCACAACGGGGTAGCGGGGTGCGAGGAGGTTTCAAGACGAGGTCCTCTTGGTAAGCTGCACTTGCCCTGGGGGTGGCGAACGCGACAAGACCCTGTAGATCTGGCGTGTTTTCGAACTCTTGGAGGAAGATGTGAGTTCGAAAGCTTACACGGCCAGAGCCAAGGCGGTGCTGAGGTGGAGGGACAACCACCTCGAGGGGAAAAAAAAACAATTGGAATCAGGGTGAGTCAAAAAGACAAGGAAGGGGTGAGTTTTCGCGGCGTCGATACTTCGAGAGCAAGATGGTATAAGAGGGAAAACGGTCGATCGCAAGACAAGAATAAAGGGAGCCTCTGCATAAAATGGCAAATGCGGGAGAACGTGCCGCCACGAGAAATGAATCAAATGCTCTGACGTTTCAATTATTTCATAGAAAGACGAGATAGAAAGTGGAGAAACACACTCAGACGTACGTAGCAGGAATGGAAAGCTCGTCGAATGAAGTTGCGGTGGTAAGGGTTGCTTGGTAATAGGGGTGCTACTTCAACGTCTCAAATCTTCCACGCCCTGCAATATCGAAATGCCTTCTTCTTTCTACTTGAGATAATACCCCGGAACCTCAGTCTCGCAACTAGAAATGTTCGTGAATGAAAAAATAATGGTTAGGGGATGGCGAATTGCGTGGTGGCCAGCAAACATGAGCTTCAGACGCTCAAATCAGTCGTCGAAGCCTCCGATTCGGCAACGATGCGGTTCGATCCGATAAAAGCAAATGGGATATGGCTTTACAATAACCAAGAGGCAATTTGACGTCTCATGTATTCTGTATAACGCGCCATTAGTTTCTTTTCATTATTTTTTTCCTCGTAGATGGAAAGCTTTTCGATTCAACGACCTTGATATTACGACCTCCGTCTCCGATGATAAGACCTCTGCATTGACAACGCGAACATCATGGTAAACAGCTCATTAAACTTTAACATTTTCCTAGTTTCCTTTTTTTCCATCACCTACATCGTTAGTTTCCAATTTGAACATATGAAAGCAGCTGGCAAATGAAAAAATAAAAAGAAAACGCACGATAAGTGTCACTTGATGTTTATTTTCTTAATTTCCTTGCAACTGCGCAATGAGGGTCAAACAGTATATGAAGTCGATTAGTATACTGGGAATATCGGCAGTGATGTTGTTGATTATCATTGGGAGATATGTATGGGAGCTTTTACATGGGATTAAAGGGTGGATGCGTAATAGTTCATGAACGTGAGGACGACCAACGGCATCGGTCTAGACTAATCGGATAATCAAGTTTCGCGCAAAATAGGCGAACACGAGAGAGAGAGAGAGAGAGAGAAAGAGAAAGGAAGAGAGGAAGTGGAATACGTATATATATTGAGCGAGTTCTGAACCAGGAACATGAGGTTCGCGCAAAACCTCTTCAACCGCGGATTCTGGAAACGTCGACGTACCGCGTTCGCTGCCTCTTTCCACTCCCTTCGTTCTCTCCTCTCGTTGTGCAACAACGGTTTTGCTCCCTGGCGCCCCGCATCATCGCTATTCCCTGATTAACGTCGGTAATCAGAATCGGGAAGGTAACGAGATTACGAGTAGCGCGGTAGTAATGGAGGTGAGGGGACGGGGGAAAGAGGTAAAATGGTGGTCCAGGTAGGCAGTTATATTCTGATGTTGCTTTCTCTTTCTCCGCCTGTCGACCGCCCCCCGCCCCGCTATTCTCTCTTCTGTTCTACGTTTCTGTCCTTTCTCTGCTTTGCGGCAGGCAATTCTGATGTACTGGTTCATTGATTGAGCGAAATCTGAGCCAAAGCTCGATGACATTGGTCAGCAACAGCTTTCAAAGTGTGGAAACCTTGAGAGGGTGCGGAACATGATCGAGAGAGAAACCAAATAGCTACACACCGCCACAGCACGTTTCATCGACCAATTCGTTCCCCCCGTTCGCCTCTTTCTCCTTCTCTTTTCTCTCTTTCTCTCTCTTTCGTTTGCTACCTCTCCCCCCCCCCCTCTCTCCTCTTCTTGCAGTTACTCATCCTTCAACTACGTGGACTCATTAATGCGAATGCCTATATTACGGCAAAAGCTAAGCGCGTGTACGAGATATGGAGTAGTTCGGAATGGCGCAAGCTCCCTCTAGTGGTGGCACCGATGGAAGCAGAACTCGAGTACCGTTCCACATAGCTGCAGCTTTCCAGCTATCCTCTAGCCTAATCACGCGTAAGAGGCTGCATAAGTACCAGAGAGATGCAGAAGGTAATTGAGGATCGAACGCCATCATTTTTCGGGTTATTTTTTACTTTAACGGTATCAAGGTCATTAAGAAGGCATCTTGTTCACCGTACGAAAGATTACAATCAGGTCAAGAACCGTATGACGTGTTTCCGCATGGAAACTGAATGAATTATTATTTATTTTTCATTTCCCTCACAGACCGCTTGAATTTTTCCTCTTCACAGTTCCCTCTTTTCTCCCTTCGCGTAACGAAACGAATTTCTTTCAGAAATAACGAACCGATATATTCTTACTCGACCTCTGGAGAATATCCAGAGATCCCATAGCTTTTGAAATTCTTGAGACAGGTGAGATTGAAAAGTGCTTTTTTCCCCTCGCCCTTACTTTCTTGCTCCCTTTTTCAAGAAAAAACGTCGATCCCAGCAAACCAACTATCCGGAGCTACTACGATCGCAGTCAACGCTAACGATCTACGGAAAACGTAACTGTGTGTGTTTTATTATACAAGATTTTAAACCTGCTCGAAACTTTTCGATCCGAGGTCAAGGAGGATCACTTGAAGGATAAGTTCGGAAAGAACTCGCTTCCAGACGCAATAAGTTGCTCTTATATAAAAATAAATTGGCCTGGCTTATTTGAAAAAAAAAAAAATCAAAATTACTCTGCCAAGAAAATTAAGATCCACGTGGACCAGCCTCGTTCCGAAGATTGAGTTGACTCAAACATTTTCGTTTCATTTGCAAACGCTGAAACACGTTATTTACTTTGGTGAAAAAATTCTCGTCCGTTTGATCAATCGTATACAATTTTTTCTTGTGTGTTTCGCATTTGTGTGTCCTAAAGAAATTTTCAGCTTCTATTCTGTTTGTTTCATGCATACAGTAAACGGAGCAGCTAAAATTTAATGGTTTTTATCACAGGCAGTCGATGAATGGAAACGCGCAGCGGGCTCTTTGCAACGATCGTCGACGATTTTTATCCGTCTAGTGTATTCGGCGGTTGTTGCTTTTTTTTCGATTTTTTGTTCGATGCGACCGATTAGCTATCACGATTTTAACACCGCTGTTCTCTCGTAAACAACCCCTCGCGGAGTTCACCAATGTCGAAACGCACCCAGACATTTTGTTTTCAGTCATGAATTTTTTTTATCCTTGCTTTTTATTCTCACAACTCGAGCATTTACCCGAGCGGTTAACGTTTTCCGTTCTAACGAGTAGTTGGAGGGTGCAAAAAACGAGGTTATATAACCGTTCGTTTCTCGGCTATCCTGGGGCCCGTCAGCCACGTTCAACTTGCTGCTCGACCACACCACAGCCATGAAACAAATTCGACCCCCCGTAAAAGCAACATTCACCGTTGTAACGGCAGCTCTAAATGGGCCGCGACAAGCCTATATTCAAGTATTACAGAATATATATACAGTCAACTATTGGAGCTGATTTTCCCAACGTAACAGTTATATTCCCAAATAAATGTGAATTTGCCTGAATTTAACTAAACATTTTGCGGACGAGTGCAGTGTCGGACGTTCATTCGTGTGGATATAAAGCACGAAAAATCGAACACAGGGGGATGAATTTTCGAGACTTGCATGAGCAACAAAACTTTTATCATTCGTACCCGGTTCTGATTTAATTTTTTTCATTTACCAAACCAGAATTTCCGTGTAACACACTGAATTTGGTAAAAAAAAAGGGGTCGACAGAGTATAATCGACTTTCGAGAATTCGCTTGTTTTTGGCTCCGATTGTACCTCGAATACGATCCTCCCTGGCCTCGGTGTACACGTAGAGATGACCGGAAAAGAGGATGGTCGCGATTTCACCCACCGAAAAGGGTGAAGGTTTGTTGCAAGCGTTTTTTATACTATCTACAGTATAGCTCTGTGCGTGTACACAATACGAGAAGCGATATGGATACATTGGAATCGGGCGAGAAAAAAGGAGCAACGCATAACGGTCAATCGGTCTGTGCGATATGATTTTTTTGTTTTTATTTTTTTCATTTATTTAGACGACCGAGGGGATGATCCGACGCGAATTCGCCGATGGTGGTAAAGTGCTGGGTTAACCAGGGGAGGGACTTTTTTCCCCACGGCTGCATAGTTGACGAACTTTTAGAAAGTCGTTTAAAAACGTCCGCGTGAAAATTCTCGCATTTAACTATGTGCGCGCGGGAAGTACAGGGATAAAAAACAGAGCAGGGAGAATGTGGAGAGAAAAAAAAATCGCGCGTTATTTTCGGTCTCAATAAAGACTCCGATAAGGCTCGTGCTTTTTGCGGGTTAAAAAAAATCCTCCAAATAGTTTGCCAAAGATAAAGTATAAAAACTATTCCGGTACCGATGCCCAGAAATAAATATTTTTTCCCTCCAACCAACTGCCATGCTTTGGGAGCTTGTTTCGGATAAATCGTCGACAGAACCCGCTTGACGCACAACCGCATAGTAACATTCCATCGCGGTACAAGGAAGAGGGTGAAACTCCCCCCCGCGCCCCTACAATCACCATCATCGTCACTATGGCATCCACGCTGCTCTCCACCTCTAGAGAAATAGGTGACAAAAGTTTCCACCTCGCGCTCGACCACCCCAGGCCATTTTAACTTGTATACGATTTGCACGAGCGTTCACAAAACACACAGAAACAGAATCACATAAACAAAGATCGAACCTCACGGGGAGCGAATATTGGCGTATAAATAAATATACAAATCGCCTCGAAAAACGATTAATCACGCTCTGCCGTTTTGATACGTGAGAAAATATTTTATCGAAGCATTGTTTTTTATCTGTCTCGTAATATTTCATTTTCTGGACGAAAATATTTCAAACACACAATAGTTTATACGCTGGGCCCACAAATCATTGGTATCATTAAATACTCGAGATATAAAAGACACGAAGAAAATAAACTTGATGGAGCAAAATGCTGGAAATTCGCGAGAAACAAAATCTCGTACCTTGGATTTTTAATTGTACGTTGAATCTTTAATTGTACCTTTTGATGCTGTGGAACTTTGCATGTCTATTAAGTCCTCCTTCGAATGGGGAGGTCGCCCTCCAACTTTGTAGGGTTTGTTATAACACACTCGAAAACCCCAGAGAGAATAATATCAGGGATCACGAAGTAAGAAACATCGAGAGAGGGGAGAAATCAGGGAAAGCGTGGAGAAACATGGGGAGTTGAGTTCTGCGGTGACGAGTGTAGCTACAAGTTATCCCAGTTTCCGGTTTGACACGTGCGGTAACAAACAGTTTCTTGACAAAATCGAAACAAACTCAAAGTGGGAGGAGTACGCGATACACGAGGAAGAACGTCATGGATGAAAGTTAATAATGGAGCCATCTGCGAAGTGGAATGCTCAGTTAATTCTCGATTTTTCCTCCAATAAAATCAAAGTCAGGAGAAAATCAATGAAATCTCTAAACATTCCTGGATGGTGAGGACTAACCATGCAGTATCTGATTTCAGTCAGTACATTTCACAGGAATGGAGAAAAAAAAACGGCGATTATCAAATGGAATCGTGAACATAATTAATCTGGTGAAACTGTCGTGGGCTTGCGGGCTCGATCTCCTCGTAGCGTGAAATGCATAGAAATAGGTAGCAACGTTCACGTTTACTAACGATAAATCCTGGCTCTATCTGGCCAACTGTTTGTCGCTGGATGAAAAGCCAGCGTGTGGAGAATGCCACGCAGACAGAATAGCGGATGGACGGAAAACTAGTTAGGTACTGGTTGACAGTCGCGTTCTGTACGGCTTAACATTTTAATCAGGAAAGGCGTGTTACTCTGTCACGTTGCAGTTGATGTGTGGAGAAATCACCAACGGTGCACTGTTTTCCCGCCCTAATGATCATATAAAGTTTGTGTGTAGATGTGTCTGCGCGTGTTGTTGTCGGGCTGTTTCGGAACGTGGATTCCTGCTCCTATTTGCCTTTATTCTTGATCGTGTGCACTTCTGGACCTGCATTTGTATATTGGTGTCCAATTGGCACTGGCGTTTCTGGAAATTTTACCCTTTATATGTACCAATTCCTGTCTCCGTGTGATGTGCGTCAGTGTATACGTGTGCAGTGACGTACGATCCTCTTGATCCGTCTGTGAGCCAAGGCCACGAGTTTCCCTTCACGTAAACTGCATAGCTTCGCTCCAGCTCTTTAGACCGGAGGACACACGCAGGACTCCAACTATTTCGCATTCGAAAATCATGGGCTAACTAACTTCGTCCTACATCGCAGTATTGCATCTATAGGGATAGAGAAGAAGAGAAAGACCGACGCTCGGAACGCGAGAGAGAGAGAGAGCCTGGACATTCTGGTCTCTCGTTACAACCGATAGATTGCTGCTGACCCTTCGGTTAAGTTAGTTCACCGAGCTTCGACGTTGCACGCTGCTGTTTCACTCGGCCCAACCCTTTAACCTCGTATGCTCGGCTCTGCCAGCCGATAGTTTTCCTAATTAAACTCCCGCCCTTCAACTCCCAACAAACCGCCGACGATGCCCAATGGTTTATCCTACTTGTCTCCATCATTGTTCCACTTTGCTGATCAACGGAGGCCGCCATTTTTCACTTTAACTCTCGGCCCGAGCACAAGTTCAAATTTTACGGACAACTTGGCAGCTTTTATCTTCAGAATTTTTGTTTTATCGTTACCATGGAATGATTGAGATGCAACAAACTTATTCACGAAAAGATTTAAAAACTTCATTATTACCGATTCGGAAAAAAGTCGCCAGGAGTTTGCTGTAATGAAAAAAAGTGATAAAAGTTAATGGATTTACAAAGATTTCCTCATTATACACGAGACAACAATTTTCTCATCCTAACGCGGTTGGACCAAAGTTGAAGTGAAAAATCCTCCGCTAAGTCATCATTATAGAATTTTTACTCAAGCTCTTGGCTGAGAAATAGCACGGTAATGAAATTTAAGCCGAGAACTGATTAAGGAGTAATCCCGAACGAAAAATAATCTGCCAAAAATGTTTGAAATTCAAAAACACTAAGAGCTCAAGATCACGAATGACTTTATACGCTTTTCAAAATCGATATCACTTTTCGTTGTCTATGATTTCGACAATGATTTGATTTCGAAGAGTCAAGCCTGGTCAATTCGAGAGGAATTGAACTGGAAGAAAAATTGTACGCGAAGCTGGCACTCAAGAGCCCGAAAAATGGATGCTTTGACAGAAACTTGAATGAAAAATTGTGTGTCCGAATGGTTTTTACCAACGTGAGCTGCTAGAGTGTCTTCCCCAGGTAGGGAGGGCAGCGCTTTCACGTGGATTCCGCAATATACGACAGTCCATGGTCCCTCTCTTAATAGCGGCCAGGTCACAACCACAACCTCGATGAAAATTCCCGTATCGATAAATCCCCATCTCTCTTTCTCTCTCAGCCTTGAGGTATCTCTTTTGTCGGCTTAAGATGGTGGAAAGTGGATATAGCGAGCACAGCTTCGGGTTACAGTCGCAAAGGGGTGATCAGGGTGCTCTTGCTTTCAGGCATGATCTCATTTCGTCTATACGACGATGATCCAAACGTTTGCTGGAGACTCAGCCCACTCATTCCCTGTTCTCTCGAATCCTTTGAAACGTGTCGAACATGCTTCCTGCCACAAAGTCTCACACCTCTTGTAGACACCTCAAACAGACTGTTTTCACAAGACCAAATTCAACGATCACTCACTCCCTCACTTAGAGACTCACGAATACAGGCAAACCAATGTACCGAAAAGCCCATGCCCATGTATAACTTTAAGATATTCTTGAATACGAAACACCTTGACGAACTTTGCTCATAGTTTAATGAACTTTGGATAATCAAACTATTTAATTTTCTAGTAGGAGAAAAATAGCAAAGCGAGCAAAGCTTTGGGCTGAGATGAAGCTCCGAATTGAGGTTGAATTTATGCTTGCGGGGTCGTTGGTACGAAGAAAGACCGAACTTGTATGAAATACATTTTTTTTTTTTTTAATTTTATTTCGTTACAAAAGCTTTGAAGAGATGAAAAACGATGCAAGATTGTTGTCAAGTGTGAGAGTGACGGTGAGTTGCTGTTTGTTGTGTGTGTGTCACTCTGAGTTAAGCTAACCAGCGAGAAGGATTAGCAGAGCACCAGGGCGTGTATTAATACACCAGGTCTCTTCTATTTCGACGATGCCGGTGATACTGACGGATCGCGGCCACAGGTATCCGTGTACAGTTTAGAGAAAACCCGGTGGACCAAGAGAGACGAGATTTCGTGCAAGAGCAACGAGAGCAACAAATTCGACGAGCAAGAACGGTTCGCCGCAGTGAGAAGGAGGGAAAGAGAGAGAGAGTTTTCGCGCAGCATGGACAAGAATAGACCACGAAAAGAGAATTCACGAAATGGACAACTCGAAAAGCCTGCTCGCTCGTTTTCGTGCTCGTAAAACGTTGGGGAAATCGAGGCATAAAATTGTTGGGAATCCGTGGATACGGGCGGAAAATTCTTTACAGGCGGAACGAATTGAACGAGTGGCGAATACAATTATACTAATGTAGCTCATACAAATGGTGATTGTACAAAAAATTAGAAGCGGGTAGTTTTGTAAGGGTTCGAGGCGATATAAACAGGTCGAAGAGGTTTCTGAGGAAATGCTGTCGTAGGTGTTGGTTGCAGCCTCGAGATTGGGTCAAAAATATAGTTAGAATTAGAAGAGAGAGAAGAAAGGGGAAAGGCTGAAGAATACCGTGGAGAATGAGGGATGAGATCGTAATCTTTGATGTCCTTTCAGATGCCTGTGCGTAAACAAAACATGCACAGTCACGATTCTGCACAGTCTTCTCACATCCCCTATAATGCTTGAATCCTCTATTCAGTGAGGTCCTTCGCGCGCTGACCTTAAATCACATAAGGGTGTAACCGACTGGATTTTACTTGTTGATTCTTTTAGGTTACATCCTTTTGTTGCCTGAGTTAACGATGGCACTATGAAAAAGCATTCCATAGCCAAGGGTAGTGCACAATCCCGAAGGGGTAGGAAGCAATGTCGTCGTACTTGCAACAGCTGAAGCCATCTCGAGCAGAAGTTTATGGTTCGTCGTATCAGCTTGGCATGCTTTCCTTCCTGTTCCTCTCTCTCACTCTCTTTCTCTCTCTCCCTCGCTCTCTTTCTCTCTTGCTGTACAAGCACCGTGTAATATCTTTGCATTACGGTCGTCCCTCGTAAAAAAAAACTGTTAAAAAGAGACGAAAGTGCTAGGCAGGATGGAGATGTGTTTCGAATTAGCTGATTCAAAATCCACGACCAAGGTGACGCGGCTTCGAAAGTTGAAGTAAAAAATATCCAAGGGTAAAAATACCCTCGAGCCCTCAATGAAAATGTCATCGTACTTTTTATATATTTCTGCATTCATTACTCGTTTCATGCCACGCGTGACTCGCCCATAATCCCATTGCTGAAAATACGATCACATGATACTATGATCGTAGTTTGTGACACTGAATAATTAAAGCAGCATTCATGTATCTCTTCTGATGAGTGATCAGTAAAAATTAATAATTGTTGCAACGTTCGGAGACTATTAAACGTGCGTTTGAAAAGAGCACAAATACATCGCAATTAACACGCAATTCAACACTTTTGGGAGATTTTATAAAACATAGCAACAAACGAGTTACTTTGTAACGATTAACTGCGTCATCCATGTGTACAAAATACAAAATTTGTATTTAGCACACATGGACTAAAGTTAATCGTCCCCCAAAGAGAAGTGTATAAAACGTGAGGCTAGTTGGAGCGGGTTACGAAAAATAAATAAGGGGTCGTCCGTCGACCTACAGGGAATGTGTGTTGGATGCAAGGGGCAAAAAGATCTGGATGGTTGAACGAACGCGTGCAAGTTTATAGGATATTCATTTCTCTCTCCTTTTGTTTTCCTCTTTGTATTCCTCCCTCCGTGTCTCTTCCTCTCGCTTGCTCTATCTTCCTCGTACTCTCTTCACCAGTAAATATGCAAGTGAAAGGATTTTAAGCGCGCTGCAGGTGGATGCGAATCGGCTTGGGGTTTAATGCGAGTCCACGCGAGGACACCTGCTGTGCCCCTGTGGGAATTAACGCGGGGATCGCGTGTCCATACGATTTTCCTTGCCCGCGCACGACTATTCCCCCCTCGCTGTAAACACACTCACGTGCACATATAAAAACACGTATACGTTTGTAAATCATTGCACAAAAGCTCGTCAAGCGTACACGAGAAGCTCGCGAGCTTCTCGTGTGTACAACTAGACTGCCAAACGAAGCAGGAAGATGGACGTTGCGTGATTTCCGCAACCCCCGAGGTCATCGAAATCGTTTTTTATTTTCAATTTTCAATGCACCTAGAAAAAATATGTGTATTTCATCAATTATTCTTATTCCATTTTTACCTCACAAGTTAATCACTCGATGGACAGTTTAAATTCATTCGAGTTTCTCAAGATATATTTATTTAACGCAATTTATTGAGGCTGTTTCGAACGGAGGAGTTTCAACGATTCAATCGAATATTCGATAAAAATTGGACAAAGTATACGCGATAACGGTGCTAATTGGTTAACTGCGAAAAGGCAGCACCGGGAATATAAAAAAAAAAAAAAGAGTTGAAAAGTTGGAAACCGCAGAGAAAAGATAAAGTGAGAAGAGATTACATCGCTTTACGAAAGTTCTCCTGCACTTTGTGAAGGTAAACGAGGATGACCATGATTGGACCACCCGACGCGAAGAGAGATAAGACTTCACACCACGGGGGTTGGTCACGGTGGGCGAGTGTTTGCAAGCTCGAAGCTTTAGACCTACCGAGGCAAGAGAAACGGAGGTTTTACTCGGTATTCTCTGTGCGCAGAGTTAAAGGAGTACAAAGAGGGTTCACAGTTTGAAGAGAGGGAGTTGGATATTGCACATTCGCAACCCTCGTTGCTCCAAAGCTCGCGCGACCTATCAGACATCCTGATAAATTACTTAACCCCGTTCTGACCATTACCCATCGTGTGTAAGGGTAGAAACGACCCCTTCGTTCATCCCCTACGCGGAAACTTGTGCTATCGCCAGATATCATGTGGCTGTCTATGCGGCCGCATCTACCTACCCTCGATATGACCACACACCAATAATTTACATGTCACGTACCCATTGAAGCACCAATCCTGAGATAAAGCTATTGGATGTTCGAGTTTATACCCATTTCTTCACATTTTTCTACAATTAGTAATAAATCTTGCAAATTTTCAATTATACGTCACTTGTTCCGCATTCCCGAACTTTCGTCAACTCATTAACATCGTTTACACGATGCAAAATGTCATTTTCCCCCTCGAAACGAGGGCTCTCTTTGTTTTTGTTTGAAGGATTGGAAAATTCAAGCACGTTTGTGAAAAATGTCGGCGCGTTTTTCTCCCATCAGAAGATTGAGCAAAGAGCCGATTTAATATAAATTGTTTAACGAAGTCACCAAACTCCGGAGACTCATCGTGGCCGGGGTGGTACGTACCGCACTCCTATGGTACGAAAAGGCTTGGAACGGTGGTAAAAAAAAAGTGAAAGAGGTTGGGAGGCAAGGGAGGAGGGGGGGATGAAGAAGTAGCTGGGTTGAAGACTTGATAAGCTCGTTCGCAAAGCAGTGCCTCGAGCGAACAAGGTTTCTCGCACATTTTCATCCCTTCTCCCAGTCGTTCCTCAGACCTGATAAAGAATGACGATCGTAAGGGTGGAAAGTTGTAGGGTGCTTATCGCCCGATAAATTCTACTTCGACCTCGCGCCACAGACGACCACAAAGTCTTCTTCCACTTCCTCTTATTCTTCTTCTTCTTTTCTTCTTCATTCCCACCTTTCTTTATCATTTTCAACCCCTATATAACAACCCTTATGGTTCTTCTCACTTCACACAAAAACTCTCAGGCGCGATCGCACCTCCGCACAACTTTCACAACCTGTGTAATTATCGATCACCTCTCCTCTTTCGCCCTCTTTGAGTTTCCAACTAAATTTTCCACTAACGACGATTTACGATCGAATTAACAGATTGGCCAAGAAATACAATCCCCCGCGAACAATCGCCAGGCCAAAAGGAAGAAATTTTTTCAAGATATCCGTGTTGATCTTCACGAGGCTCTTCCACAACTTTTCCAGCTCCGTTTCCAACAACTAACCATTCCAATTTTTTTCTTCCTTTCTTTAATCACCAAACTCCTGTTTCCCAACTTTATCGCATTCGTAGAAATTTCTACTCCTCTCACCTCGTCACGTTTTCGCAACTTTTTTACACTTCAAAGTCTATAGTGGCTCTTTATTCTTACACCAGGCAGCTCTCAAATGGCCGACAAAACTTTTCAGGGGTTAATATTTGCATGAAATATTTCGTCAAACGACAAAACATCGATGTATCGTCGGGCAACAAAAAAAAACACGGAAATCTTTATTTTTAAAGGACACAGAGAAAGCAATGACTCTGAAGTTTGCATCGTTGGAATGCAACGAAATTCATTTTTATTTTCGACAAAAATAATAATTCAAATGCAGAATGTAATTACGATGATAAAATGATCCATTTTTGCCATTCGAAAAGCATATCGGCTCGAAAAATTTGGATGACATTGAAAATCGAACGAATCTTCAATAAAATTAAATATTTTTCGATGCATTCCAACGTTGCAAACTTCAGCATCATAGAAAGCAAGGAAACAGCATTTGTCTTGATAACTTCAAGAGAGGAAATGAGACTGTCGAACGGCGATGGGATTGTCTGGTTTGGAACTCTTAACTCGAAGTTGCTACGATTCGTTTTGTGGTTACGTGGCGGCCACAGTGCAATTGCAACGGAGAAGAATTTAGATTTCTTTAGCGGAAAATCACAACACCCATGATTTTCAGTCACTCTATCGTATTTATTATTATTTTTCTTTGCGTTCACAAGGTGCTTGTAACCGAAAAGTTAAATTCGAGGCTTTGTAGGAAGCTCGTGTGGTGGGAAGGAAACCTTTCCACTGTACCCAAGGGTGAAGTATACAAGATGAAAAGTTTTACAAGCGCGGGTACGTGCTTGGTTGTATTTCCGAGTATTCTCGTGCAATATCGATCTTCGGATCATTTTCTCATATCGAAATTCTTTCACCCAAACAATTTCCATCGAATCCCTGCTATATTGAGAAAATTCTCTAATCATATTCCCAGGAAAAACGATTAACAACCTTTTTTTATTTTTATTTTACAACATTCGAGTGAGAGAGTTTCACTCGAGCACTTGATTTTTGTTTCTGTGAACTAAACATGTGCGACCTTATGAAAAAAACGAAGAAAAATAATGAATTTGTCGACATCGGGCACTTTCACATCGTCACAAATTAATTTGCACTGAATTATAACGATGACTGAGGCACTCAAGTCGCGCGCGAAACAAAACCTTTGGCAAAGTTTGCTGCAGGAATAGTTATCTCACTTTCAAACATTCCTGCTTGGACTGCTCTTTGTTCGTCGAAGCTGCATGGGGTAGTTTCGTAATTTTGAATAATTATTCGGGCGCGAGAATAGCAAGTTCTCGGACGCATTAATGAGATAAACAAAGAAAAGGTTGGAAAAATCATAAATAGGAAACTGCCAACTTCGACTAGAAGTCTCCGTAATTATCATGCTGGAAATACATGCAAGGGAAATAGAAAGAGACGGAGAACGCTCAAAGATTATCGAAGTCTGAAGCGTGTACAAGCATTGCCCGCATCACCAGCTGAACAAACTGAAACTCAAGAATCTCTCGCGTCTCCCGTCGATGAGAGAGATGAGCTTGGAAATATCCGACAGTAGTGCGAGAAGAGATTTGCGCCAGAAGAGCTTCTAGCACAGCGATAAAAGAAAACGATTAGGACACGACGGTGCACTAAAGGGAATTATTTTCCTGTGGAGTTAGCTCTCTCGATCGAAAAGAATGAAAACGAAAAGGGAGCAGCAGCGAAAGAGACCGATATAAAAAGGAACGAATAACAGAGACAGAAAGGAATAGATTTTTCCCTCCACTTTTTTCCACCCCTTTTATACCTTCAGTTTCATTTTTTTATCCAGCCATTTTTTCCTCTATTCACTCCTTCCCTTGTATCCGCTTTTCTCTTTCATAATCTCCCTTATTCGTTTCTTGACATTCCTGCTCAAACCTAGCAGCGACATCGATCCTGTTCCCCAACGATACTCACGCCGACACTCCGCATAAATTCCAACTCGGCCCAATTCACGTGAATTAGGGACTTTCGTGCTTAAGGATTTCGGTTTTTCTGATGTTGTGAGCCCCAAGTTTAGTAAATCTCTAGGCCTCTCAATTAAGTTTTAAATTAATTACATTTCCTGCCGATCAATTATCGTTGAGACTTACCTTGACCGTCGTGTTGTTGGATCTTTCATGACCATGACCTCCGTGATGTCGCCATATTTCGTAAAGTATTCTCTGAGGCTCTCTGAAACAAAACATGAGAAAAAAATTATTTTCATGATGCTCAACCGTTTGATATTAAAAAAAAAAGTGAAATTTTTTGACTCATTTTTAATCACAAAGTTCCTTTACGGAAAAATGTTGGTGCGTCGAAATTTTTGCGACGGTCGCTCACCTCGTGTTTGTAATAATCGATTTTTTCATCCAGAGGTAAGTAAACAAGGGAAGGAAAATGAATCTCCATAAATTATGCCCGGAATGTTAGAGTGGACGCTCGTATGGTGGTAGGAAGTAGAAAGAGAGAAAAAGATGGAGAAAGCGAGTAGCTTGAGTTTTAAGTGCACACAGTAAACTTGTCGAGGTGACTCGAAGGATATACGCAGCGTATACGTCCGTGGATATACGTGGGTGATTCACGGGTGGTGTTGCGCCAAGTACTCAGTGATTCCAGGTAATATTTATGGTGAAATTGCTCTAGCAGCGTTTATTAACGTGGTTTAAAGTTAACATTTATTTCGGGACTTGAATTTTATGCAGTTTCTATTTTAATAGATCGATTCTGTTCTATGCGCGGCGGTAAAATCGAACGAACCCTTAAAATATAAAGTTTTGGAGCACGTTGAAAAAAAAAAACAGAAAAGCACGCGAGCAGACTCGTCCCCTTAAACTTGTCATGCCAGACTTTCTTTTCGTTTCTCTTAGCCTCTGTTTCTATTTTTTCTCTCCATTGCACCCGCGCACTCGACTTGGCCTTCATCTTTATACCGTCTTTCGCTCGTTTCTCGCTGTCTCACACTATCAATTTTCTTTTACTCCATTTCACTTTCTCTTTATCGCTTTTTTCATTCTCTTCCGTTGGCCGCCTTCCTCTTTTTCTCACATTTGAGAGTTCGGCGAGCCGGGGGTTGTGAATGGTTTGAGAAGCTCGTCGAACCAGCGTATAAGGCTTTTGGTCCCTCGTCCAATTACCAAAACTTTCCATAATTACCGGTAGGCCTCCACGGCTTGCACGTTTGAAACTGAATTAAAACTTTCGATTTTTTAATTCACCGCCAGCTCTATCTGACACGGATCTCTCTCTCATACATGTGTACAAATACAACGATGATGGGCCTGGTTCGAGATATCGCCCATGAGGGAGAGAAAATTCCCTAGCAAGGACTCCCACGCTCATCACAACCCACGATATCGAGACTCTTGCGCTCCCTTTCCATGGACGACTTTTCAAGCCACACGCGATCGCACTCCCAATAAATCAAGCGAGAAAAAAATGGTGGATTGATGGGAGAATTAGAGAAAAAGTCTTCCCCTCCGATACTTTGATTGCCACATGGCATGCACGTTGAATCATCGTCAGTCCTCGTCAAGAATTTTCCCAAACGAAAGTCACGAAGAATATGCAAAAAAAATGAATCTGAAATCTTTTTATACAATAAACGGCGACTTTTTCTCAAGAAGCCTCGAAAGAAATGATACCAAAAAGACCTTTGATAATGACACTAATTACCAAAGACTATTAGAGTTGTAATTATGATAATTAACAAAAAGGGACGCGGAATATAGAGAAACTAGAGAATTATTTAAAACTTTTTCTCAATGATTTCACTCTTTTAGAATCAATGTTTTTCTACCCAAAATTTGAATGCCTCCATGTTCGTTCTAACGGAGCGAGAGAGAGGGGAGGGAGAAAGAATCCAAAGAAAAGAGGGAGGGAAAAATATAGAAGGGAAATCCAGAGGATCGAGGAGCCCGAAGTACGAAGGAGCTGGCTTCCAGCCAAAATGGCCAAGCTCCAAATATATCTTACACCCTATCTAATTATACGCTGCTTTATCCAAACCGCCATGAAGAGCTCGTAATGCTCCGCAGTTATTCGCCTATACCAAGCCTCTCCTGAATCTCTACGTTGTTGCGAACTGGACCACCGTCTTTGTGCACTTTGCATTTGCCTGGCATAACTATACGTACGTTTTTTTACGGTCCGTGAGCTTTGAATAATCTATCATCGTAAAAAAAATATACGATTGTTGTCAGTATCGTTGATAGTTGGATATTTCTCCTGGAAATCATTGAAGATTTCATGGTTCGAATAAATTTTTAAAATGAAATCGTATGATTACAATAATAACGCTAAATTCTGTCAGCCGAATGCTGAAAGTGGAACAAATTTGAGCTGAAATTCACGTAACGAAAATTATCCAAGCGATAGGAAAAAAAAATTGAATAAAGATTTATTTATGGAAACTCTATCAAGTGTCCTTTCCATTGGTCCCTAATCTTCCAAAAGTGGACAGTTTGACAGAGAATTAACGTAGTCCCCGTGCCGTATGACATAAATTACCCGAAGCCAGTAATTATTTTATTACCGTGGACATGAGCCGGACACGCAACGTAGCTGCAGGTACGCTGGACTTGTTCGAAACCTCCCCCATGTACACGATCAGCCAGATAGAGTCGATCGGTTGCAGCAACACCCTTTTGCTACCATTTTTCATATGCTTGCATGACTCGGCGCGTTTGTAGGCACGAGAGAAAAAAATGTAAAGAGAGCAGCCACAAACGTTGCAGAGCAACTGGATATAATTTTATGCAGTGACGGTTGATCGTGAAACGCCATGAAGCAACGCTTCAATTTCGGTTTTTTGAGAAATCGTGGTCATGATGAACTTTATGCTTGCGAATGAATATTGTGGTCTGAAAACGTGGAGCCTTGATGTTGATTCGTTCTTGAGGGAACTCCAGGGAACCGACCAGCACTTTTGGCTTCATCTAACCCCATAAACTATTAAATCCTATCCGGCTGCTCGTATCGGCTATTCGAGACCCTGAGACTCAACGTAGCGGACAAGATCGTCAGCCACACCGTCATAACAGGCTTGCAGAGCGTAGAACCGGGGTCGCTTTCCTTCCTGCTGGGAAAAGGGTTGAGTGCACGTGGTTGAGACTGTCGAGCTTCAATCTCGAAAGGATCTTCGGATCGTCGAGACCAAGCGAACCGGCTGATTCGGTCCAAGTTCAAGAAACCTCGGACTTATCTCGTCACGGGATTATGACTCGCCTTGCAGTTTATCATGACGGAAGGAGAAAACCAATCAGTAAGAAATTTGACGAACTAGTTTCTATACAAATAAAAACCATCGCGCGATGGATTTTTTTTATGATGAAGTTTGGAAAAGTCTTGGGCGAGAATTCACGAGTGACTTTTTGAAAGGGGTCGTGAACGTGAACGCAATTATGCGAGACTTTTGCGAGACTGAAGATTGGACTGGCAAGAAATCTCGTCGAGACATCTCACCGGGACGAATTTATTTCTGCGCGGGGGAGAAAAGGAAATGGGTGGTTGAGGCAGCACCAGATTTTTTTTTGCCTTCCAGGGGTTTTTCTTTGGATAAGGGTGGGCGACAAGGAGGGGCAAGGAAAGGGGGAGGAAAAAAGTAGATGCTACGGGTAGGTACCCACGATCCTGCTATTTCACGGCGTTTCTACGCTCGAGCGAGGAATCTATAAGGGGTCTCGAGATTGCCCAGCGAAGCAAATTCGAGGTTACTTTGAGAGCTGGAGACGCTTGCTCGGGAGGCCTCGATTCCTCGATAGTTTCCTTCCTTCCTTCCTTCCTTCCTTCCTGCGGGGCTTTCTTTTCAGCTCTGTTCACCGTCGCGGTGTACTCGGAAAAGTGAGTAGGGAAAAGAGTTTCGAGGTTGGGAGTACCGATGACGGCATTGGGTTCTTTCCATCGCGAACATATTGATAGACGAAAGTGTGGAGCTATATAACAAGTGAGTGACAGCGAGGAAAAAATATACGGAGGGAAATATCTATACGTATTTTTTTTTCTTTTTTACCTGCATTCAAAACGGCGGTAGGTTTTATACAAATGAGATCTGGGGTGAAGCGAAGGAATACTGCCGGGTTCGAGCTCTCCAACTTGCTGGTAAAGAAAGCGTGAAGAAGGAATGAAAAGAAGGAGAGTAACATGCGGATATAGGCGCAGGGTTGAAACTGGAAAGAATCGGTGGTTGAGGATAGTGATAGAAGGTTGTCCGCTTGAGTGTTTTTCTATTCAGACTCGCATAAAGTTCTACATAGCAACGGAAAGGAGATGCGGCGCAGAAGTAGCGGATCCATCTCCTTCTAAAACTCGTATTTCGCATGCTCCTCCGTCGAATCTAAATTTCCTTTAGTCGCTTTCAGAAACAGGAGCGAGGCAGGAAAAGAAAAACAGAGAGTTACGTTTGACTTTTACAATTTGTTTATGTAATGCCCTTGGAAGATTTGCGAGTAGCCAACAAGTGTACGCGGAGTTGAAAGACGTACGAAGAAAAAAATGAAAGGGAAAGTGAGAATAAAAATGAATGAAGAGGAAAATGAGGAAAAAAATGACGTCGGGGGCACTGGATTCGGTCTTCTCCATGCAGCAGGGTCGTTCATTGAAACTAATGGTTCCGTCTATACTTCTCTTCTATCATCCTTCTTCGTGACCCCCTTGCACGCAAACCTACTCTCTTTCTTCACTTCCTCCTCAAAGCTGTAATCTTCTTTGTCTTGGCGATTTTTTTTATCCCTCTTCTTTGCCGAGTGCTCTTTTCGTAGCGCGGTACGAATGCGCCAGAATTACTTATCCCCCCTCTCGAGCCGGCTACCCTCTGGTCGTAGGGTAAAATGCGAACCTGTCGCGAAGCAGGCTCACCCCTAAAGCATCATTTGAATAAACGTGGAGTTACGGCTGTGCTGTTCCAACAGCTCTCTCGATTTGTTCACCAAGGGATCAAGAAGATCCTCACTCGGCCCATATTAATGGCGTCGCGGGTCTATACCGAGACACGACGAGAAAAAGGTCTGGGTGGAGAAAAAAATAGCGCAGAAAGTTTGAAAAATCTGTACGAAAGTCTCGAAACTTGAAATTCTAAACGCTGATGGACTTAATCAATTTTGGATGAACGTTCCAACCGTATAGTCGAACATTAGAGAACATCGCGATTGAGCCCGGAAGTAATAGTGTCACTTTGACCATTAAACGACCAATTTCGCGATCCGGTAAAACTCGCTACCCATCTGGATCTACAAGTCGTCCCATATCGTCTGCTGATATCGACTGACTATCCAACGTTGAATGACTCTCGTTAAGCTTCTACCCAAAAAACGAGTAATGGTATGGGAATGGTGGAAAAAAAACTGGCCGAACAGTCCAACTGAGAAACTTGATGTACACCTGTGTATGTGAGTGTTCGTACCACGGGCAGGTCGATGAGATCGTAGACGGCTATGCATTCTCCATTCTGTAGTAAAGAGAGAGCTTACCTGGCTTCGTGCCAACCACCTCGCTCCATTCCTCGTGCGAACAGAGACCTAGTGGGTAGATTCGGTACTAAACATTGCGGGTGATAGTGCATAACCAGGCTGTTACGGCGTTTGCACGTACGGGATCATTCAGAAATTAATGTCAACTTTTTTTCATTGATGTGACCGGATGATCAATGAAAAAAAAAAAAATGCCTCGCGGCAAATGATCGGAGGAAGAGGCTCATGAATTGTTGGAACCTGCAGAGTCCTCATAGTTCAAAGACTTTGATCGTAACGGAGCTAAGTACTTTGTAATCAACCTGTAGAAAGAGGCCTTTGCACTACGACTCGCATTGGATGCACACACAGAGTGTGCACTGGGAGGGTTGAGGAACACCACCCTCGCGAGTGAGTGAGCCAGGGCAAAGTGTATAACACATCCCCACCGCGACTGAGCGCATGGGTGCCCGCATTGCAGCTATGGCCCACCATCCTAATGATGGCAACCACGCAGGTATGAATCTACAAGCCAGAGCCAAGCCTGTTCGTTTTCCCTACCAAACTCTTTCACCTCTCCCACCAGCCCTTTCTGCCCTTCCTCTCCTTCCGTTTCTCTCATACTCAACGGATTTTTTCTCTCGTTCTCTCATTTTCCTCCGACACCATCACCGTTCTGAGTATTCATTCCTTCATAAACTACTCTGCTCTTGATGAATGTATACACACGGCATTACTCTGAATCACCAAAGTTCTCGTTTTTGGATTTTGCACTGACACATCTCATTCACAACTTGGATCTTTGCTAACCTTCCCTGACCTTAATCTTTTTGGCACCATGTTCTAGCGATTAAACTAACCTGGAGAAGCCTCGAACCGTGTTAGCCTTCCGGCGGTTCGTTCTTTTCACAGATTCGGAATTTTTATGTGTCACGCTTACGTAATAAATCCGCAATATGTTTGAGAAATTCATTTTTTCAGTCCATCTTGGACTGCTAGCTTTCCCGCTCTTTATAGGGCGAAAAAACCTGATTAGATATAGTTCGGATCACTGCGAGGCTCATTCTACGAATGATGAATGCGTAAAAGTCTTTCGTGGTAAGAAAAACAATGCATACGTCGATGGTGTGGCTTAATGAACGCGCTCAACTGTCCTGAAGTATGCCTAGTTACAAAAGGGTGAAAATGGGAACTGAAGCGTTTGCAATTTCAGGAGGGATGATGAGCAAGTAGAGAGATGGAAGTGCCAACGAGTGGCTAAAGTCATCAGCAAGTGCAAGAGTTGGATACGCGAAGCACTTTCTCGGCAAGCTCAGCTGAGAGAGATCCATTTTTGTTACTCCCGAGATGATCTTTAATTCATCGAATGCGGATTGTGGTCTGAATCGTTGATGAGCTTTATTCCACATCCACGAGCTCAATCTATTGGATTCGATGGGAGGATGCGGCAGGGGCAGAGAGTAGAAAAGAAAAAAGACATTCCCATACGACAACAGAAGTGAAGCTGCATCTTTAGCAGCATTTCAAGTTGGCAGATAAGTCAAGGGTTAGATGTCTATCATTCGTGTGAATTTCCGTTTGCCAGGACTCGATCCAGTCAATGCGGTTGAATCTACGCCTCGTCGTGACTTTAAATCGGCCAACGACTCACTCGAAAACTACTCGAGAAACTTTTACCACCTTCAAATTTTGATTTCACCCCCCTCCTCCCTCAACACCCCTTATTCTTCGGTTATTCCGCATCCGCTTGTCCCAACGTCGCACATCCTTACTCTTTCACTAGAGTTGTCGATGCAGAGATGGGCAAAGAGATGGCAATGGGATGTGGCAAAGAGGAAAATAGTAAAAGAACCAACCAACATCTCGTTTCTCTTCGGTTCTACGAAATTCTCCAGCATTTTCTTTGGCCTCTTTCTCTTGGAACGTTTTCGACTTTCGAATTCTCCACAGCTTCATAGCCCAGCTTCGAGACTCTCCCGACCCCTTCCTCATCACTTCCTTCGCTCTAACCTGCAATCTCATCCAATCCTTTCGCCGCTTCAACCGAAGTAATCGAGCGTGAAACTAGCCGGTAAAGATCACTCGACGTGCTCTTTTCTCCTTTCTTTCCCTTCACTCTCTGCCTCATCCCCTTCTGCAGTCCCTTGTGACTTTTTTTTCTTCTTAGGTTCACTGCATTCCCATCGAAAGCTACAAACCCCTTGTCTTTTCAGCAGTCCGAATAATTACGCGAGATTCCTCAACTGCATCGGAGAACATTCTGTTTACCTTGTTTTCTGTAATGAATTTAAACCAGGTGCTCAATTTCAGTTTCACGTCATTTTTCGAAGCCCCGCAATCTGATTAGAAATATCAGTTCACTCCCCTCGATCTGCCAGTAGATTGTAGGCCACATCGTGACTTTTATGGGTTCGTTTTGAACGACAGTCGAATTTGTTCCGCGTTGCTTCTTTTAGAATCGAGCATAAACGTGCACTTATGATAAATGTTGAAGAAATTGAAATAAAGGACTCGATTTTGAACTTTTCGTTCGGCGTAATGTTGATACTTGTGCCAATTGTAAAAACTGCGTCTACAATACCGGAAAAAGTCTCAAAGATAAGGAATGTAAATAAAATAATTTGGCTAGGCATATCGTCGGTGAGGATGGAAAGTTGAAAGAGAATGTAACGCGAGTGTCGTGTGTGTGTGTGGGGGAGAGAAAGAGAGAATAAGAGAAAAAGAAACGAGTTGTTAGAGGCGTGCGAGGCGGTTCGCTCAATAATTCAAATCTCACACTACTCGAAAAATTGAATTTAATAATTCAATCCAATAGGAAAGCTCGCGCTGCTGGCTTCGTGGCAGAGGGCGAAGGGGTTGGGCGGATCTCTTCAGTTCGTTCTCCAAGAGAGGCAAAAAAAACGTGAAAAAGCTTCGTGGTAGGCGCGCTTGAAGAAAGAGACTCACGCCAGGCTGGTGCGATCAAAAATGCAATATCCCGGCTCGATTTCTTAATCCGATTCCGAGATACAGTTGCCTTCAACCTCGTTTCCTCGTAGCTCGAGATCTCTAGAGATCACGTTGGAGCCATTACAGTGCTACTCGTTATTACTTTCATTTTCCATTTATCCCGAAAGCATCCAGATACAGAATATAATTGCAATCATTCACAAATGCTTCCTGGAACACTTTGGTCAAGACCTTATGCCTTTTTAACGAGCTGCATCGAAATCTTTTAATTACGCTTTTCAACTTCGCGCGATTTCAGATCTTCTTCCTGAATATTCAGCCGAATGTCAGACATTTCCGACAGACATGGAATCTTTTTAAATAAAACAATGAGACCGACGAATTTTAGTCGAAGATTTCTGGTTAATATTTTGTAAAATAACTTCTATGCTCAAACAACTTGGATATTGTGGCTCGTACTTGGTACGCTCATGTCCATGAGTCAATTGATCCTCCTTAACCCAAGACCAAGTTCAATCATGAATTCGACGTATCGGTGACGTCAGCGATGCTCAATTCAATCACTCGGTCGGTCTGTATCATGTGGAATGATGAACAACTTTTTTTCTGATCGAAGGGGAAAAAGTCTGTACATTTTGCAAGGCTGCATATATCGATAGAGAAAAAATGAAAATCGAGCATATAAATATTGAATATTCGATGATTGAAAGATGTTGATCAGACGGAAGGAAATCTAGGACGTTCGTAAAGTTTCAGTTCCTCGCGAAACAACGTGCGATAATGAGAAAGAAAGAGCTTTTTGGAAGACTATTTGGCTGATATATTTGGTTAAGCGGGATTTTTTGGTCAGGCAGCCTACTTGGGGCTCATGAAAGACTGTCAATGCCAAAAAGTATATCGTCAGTGGTGTCCAAACATAGCCTCGATTATAATTAGAACGGGTAGTCAGGCTTAACGCTCAGGCGTTCTCGCTTTCTTCATCTCTTTCTTCTTCTTCTTCTCCTTCTTCGAGATGTTCTGTCGTGGACGGTAGACAGGCTTGAAGAAATTGAGGAGGGGCCGTAGTGCCGTTCACATATGTACGAGGTTGCTTGAGTATGCCAGCAGAGAGACAAACTTGTGCAACGAGAAACAGAGATGGGAGATTTCGAGGACTGTCTACCTATAACAACCAGTCAAATTGCAACAGAAAGGTTCTCAACTTCTTTCAACCATCGTCTCATTCCCTCTTGTTCTAGTTTTCAGGATTTTCATTCATTTTTTCATATTTTATGGCTTGCTATAATTTCACGATTCAATGCAGTTTTTAATTCAGACCGCCCCTCGAACTTTTGCTGCATTTGCGACAATCCCCTCGATCCGCAGTTGAGTGACAAACGAAACAGAGTAAATTTGAGGTTGAAACGAAAGTCAACTTGTTGACGAATCTGAAGGGAATTTTTCGTATACAATAAACGCTCAAAAGGTCACGTCTACTTGAAAAATTTGACGTGGAATTTTCATTACAGTAATAAATCAAATATAAATGTTGTTTGAATGGAATCGATCGTTAATTAAAGGGTCAGATAAGTTTGTACGATCAAGAGGGTGTAATTTTTCGAGTAATACGAAACTCTTTCGGGGAGGAATTGAGAATGGAATTGGATGAAAAGCGATGGAGTTTGTGCGTGGTAAAATTGCAGGCTGTACAGAAATAGGAATGAGGATCCGTTGATTAAGATTCGTGATTAGCATTTATTTTCGGTTAGATGTTTGGGGCCGAATTCCGCCATGCTAAACTTGGCACGCTGTACGGTTTCGCTTTGCCCTGCTGGTGCAACCTGGTCCATTAGCCCCGATATCTCGAATCACATTGGACTCACACTGAATTCTTTTTCGATGTCTCGTACACGTATATGAATGCGTACGTTGCCTGATTTCCCATCGAGGAAGAGCGAAAAAGAGAGGTAACGAGCAGACGGCTTGAAAGAAAAAAGGGGTGAAAAAAGAGGTCGAGAGGGGGTTGAAACGACACAGGAAAGGTTAGGAGCGCCAAATCCAAGCTCATCATCGTCGCTGCTCTCGGACGCGTTCTCCTTTTCATAATAAATGCTCTCTAACGCTTATAACGCAACTGGATCCTCGCGATTCGTCGCAACTTTCAAACGCTACATTATAAATACGAGGTCTACGAAATCTGGATTAGAATCCGTATCTCGTGTTTTAATCGTTGACGTCATTCAATTTTTCTGCACAATCTCCAAAAATATCATTTCCCCAATTTTCATTAAATGCTCTAATTACTGGCCTCATTCTTACGTAATTCTCTGAAACATTAATATCCCTGGTGGACCCATTATGATTGTAGAAATTGTTTTTTTTTTTTTTTAGCTAACATTTAGCAATTTTGTTCGAAGTTGAGTTCTTTCAAGTCCGAAGTTGAGTGTTGTGATTCGAGTACAGTGGAAGTTGTGTCCACGTGTAAGAAGTGAGAAAGAAAGTGAGAAAGAGAGAGAGAGAGAGTTGACAGTCGACGTGAGGTCGCGGTATGTCACGCAAATTCTCCGAGTCTCGTCGTCGTCGTGGTCGTCATTGGAACGTTAAAGTTACAAATGGGTCTCGTATAAATCATTCCGGTAGTACTGCGACATTTGGCGCCAGAGTCTCGTGCTCGCTCTTCATTTTTTCTTCCATTTATAATTTTGACCCGTAATAAGCTTCGAAAAAGAGAAGGAAGCGCAAAGAAAGCAAAAGAGGTGAAAAAAACAGCGCGAGTGCGACAGCAAGTGACAAGTTTCATCATCTGCGATTTTTTTTATTTCCAATTTTACGCAAATCCTTTTGTTTTGTCTAGCACTCGAAGCCGCGACATCTCAAAATACTCACTGCTGACATTATGATCCAAAGTTATTCAGACTTTTCACACCCAACCGAAAATTCTACGAGGTAATTTCTTATTCTCCACCCGGATTTCGGAAAACTGTCGTCAAATTCATGACACGACAGAGGAATTCTACTCAAACACGCTCTTGCAGTTCTCCGTGATGAATTGCCATTGTTTTATGCACTCAACAACCATGTCAAAGATTTCAACAGTTTTAGAGTGTCATATTGCTCGTGGTTCGGCATCAGAAAAATGCGAATTCTTTGTGCGTTTTCCAAAAAGATGTCAAGTCGGTAAAATAGATTTTTGGAACTCGATCTATTTACTCACGCTCGACGGTCATGTTTGTTTTATTTTGCGATAAGGAGTTAGGCTCGGGCAATCCCAAACACAGTATATTTCACAAATAAGTGAACGATAGTCGGGTCACCGAAGTTGCTCTGTCGTCACTGGTCGTTTCGACGAAAGTCCAAGCGATGATGAATCCCGACTGAACAACCTCTTTTTAGTACCCCCGGAAGAAAGGGTAAGTCTGTTTTCCGGTAAAGGTAGCTTGTTTCAACATTAGCAGGGAATGTTAAAGGGAAGGAGGCCAGAGTGAAAGAGAGAGAGAGAGAAAGCGAGACCGAGAGGAAGGGAAAACCGACAACGGAGTGGAAAGAGAAGCCAAAAGGAGGTTGGAAAACTGGATAGGAAAAGCACACGATGGGGTGGACGGTACAGTTAAAAGTTTCACGGAAAATCCGTAGAGAGCTCATGTACGGGAGCTGCCACAGGGAGCCTTAATTTTCAGCGCATATTTAAACTCCTTAAGCGGCTCATTCTGCTATTTATTTTTATTTGTTTTTTTTTTTTTTCGGTAGTCCGAGCTTCCGTGGTTGTAGCGTTTGGTTTGTTTTGTTTGTTTTTTTTTTTTCACTTGTGCAGCGCACCCGTACTTCGAAGGGTGGTGTACAATCTACTCTCAGTTCTGACTACCCCCGCTTTCGTTTTCCTAGTTCCACTCGGAGAGAATGAGCAACTGAGAAAAAAGCCAGAAAAGGGCTGCAAAAGACCAAGAGAGTTTGTTTCCGGCTTCCGGATTGCAAGAGCGGAAATGCAACGACAGCGATGTCCAAAGCACATCGTTTCCAGGTCGAACGACGTCGAAAGTTCGAGAAAAGCTGCACCGCCTTGTATACAATTTTTCAAGTTGGAAAACCAACCTCGAAAACGATAATAATCGTAAAAAAGGAATTCCAGTTCTCGTTGCATTCCGCGATTTTTTTTTTTACATTCAATTGTCAACGATTTTTGTTGACACGACATTTCTGGTGGGTTTTTTTTTCATTTGAAGGATTTTGCAAGATTAATCAAGGAGTGTTGAAGCGAAATTGAATGATTATTCGATAAACGAGTTCCGCGTTTTTTTTTTCTACCCTTATTTTCGAAATCTAACGAGGTTTGAAAGCAAAAGGTTTCCACTGAGAACGGCTCGACTATATGGTGAAACAAAAAGACAGAAAATACGGTGAGAGGAGTATGAGCAACCAACGGAGCTTTGGATTGTGTTCCAGCAAGTTGTTCGCTCAGATTTGTCCATCAGGATCAAAGGGGTTGCGGTCGACACCGGTATAAGCTGATGGAAGAGAGCAAGTTAATTCTTTCATCGTTGTATAGTCAACGTAGCCGTCGTCAAAGTTTTGGAGCAGCGCCGAGGCCTTTCACCAAACAGGAATGAGATTTGAAGCTTGCGGAATGGAAGAATGAAAATGGGGAAACAGCAGCGAGAAAGAGAGAGAGAGAAAGAACAAGTGGAAAGAAGAATAGAGAAAATAAGGGAGAGAGAAAGCAAGAAGCGGTTTGTGGCCTTCGCACACCGCAAGTTCGAAAGCTGCGGCATCAACGAATAATGCAACAATCCTGTTCGCAGACCTCGAAGTCCCACGTACTCTTCTACCCCAAAAATCCCACCCTCATTGTATTCTCATCCCTTCATCGTTCTCGCTCTCCCAAGAGCTTCTCAAACCTCTAGGTGCGGTTACCAAATACACAGTGATCACATGCACACATGGACATGAATATATATACATCAACCTTTCTGAATTCGAACGGAAAAGTCTGTAGGAAACTCTTGCAGATTTCGTACAAACAAAATCATTGCATTAAAACCAATTTTACTTTTATTCTTTTTCCGATGATTCTCCGATACTACATTTCCCACCCCGTGCACTCGAGTTAGATTTCCCGTAACCCATGCCAACTGAAAATGTCCAATGGAGCCAGGCTTGACTTGCACCGAGTATTGACTGACTATCAACTGATTTTTAATCATTCAGAGAGCTTTCGAAGAGTCGGAATACAAAAAGAACGTCATTTGCTTTTTTTTTCCTATCCCTTGTGTATTTCATCTTCATAATGTTGCGTGAATGCGCAGGGTATGAACCTGCGTTCCAAACGCATAAGAGCGAGAACTTTCGAAAGCTGGAGCATCGTTCACTTTGTTTTTTGTGTTTTTTACATGCACGTTATTGTTTTTATAGAAAAAGTGAATGAAAAATTGACGTAATTTTTTTGGAACTCTCGTAAAATCGAACTTGAAGAAACGCTCTGACAAAGAAAAAGAGAAAGGATATGTAGGGAGTATAATACTGACTAGGGGTGGTTTTCAACCCTACTCTCGAATTCGAGTGTGTAGCAGGGCGGAGTAAGAGAGCGGTAAATTTACAGGGCTAGTAGAAACGTCGGAAGCAAAGCTTCCACAGGCCCTACTATCAGTACCAGAGCTGAATTACCTCTGACGATGCTCCTATATAATAAAGCTCTTTTTTCACTTCCAACCCCCTCAAAGATGGACAATAGCACGAAGTAATAGAGTGCCCCAGAGAAATAAAATGCTTTTGAAGTTTAACAGTAATTTTTCGAGGTATAATTATAAGTGATTATCATCGACAGCATATTGTGTTTTGTTTTTGGAAAATTTGCGATTGTTGAGCTGCCTCGGCACACGGAATATGTTCGCACCCTCGGTCCGTGGGGTAGTTGGGGGCTAATTTAAATGGCAGCAATTGAAATTGTATACACTTTGGATAACTGATGGATCTAACAGTTTTTAGATTGATTCACAACTCCAAATGGACTAATTGCCCAAATGTCCTTTCACGAGGAACTCGTAACATCCTATAACGACGATGAACTTTCGAAATAACGAAGCAAATCCGTGCGGCCTGTCCAGCTTAACTTTTGAGGGATCTAATTCGCATGGCTAATTCAGGTTACACGTGTGTCGTGTTTGTGGCACGTTGAGTTGAGTTTCATGAACTCGTCCTCGCTTCCTTTCCAGTCCAGTCGCCTACTTTAATCGCTCGAGTAACTTGGAGTTTGTTGTCTGGTCTGACTAATTGTAACAGTTTGCAAACAGCAACGAAAAGTGTCACGGGACTTGGAGGGAAAAAAACATATGTGTATATAAAATCTACCCTCGTTGGAAACTGGAAACATGATCCGAAGAACATAAGGAACCTCGACAGTTTGACAAAAAAAGAAATATAAAAAGAGTGAAAGAGCAGAATTTTCTAGGTCTCGACAGTTTAGGAAGTGTCTCGTATGACAGTCGGAAATGTCGAGCAGCTTAAGAAGAAGGGGTTGAAAGGGCTTTACCGCAGGCTCGAGTGCCGATTGTCCTCCAGGATTCTAGGGGTTGCTACCCCTGGTGGTAAATCTATCTATCCATGTGAAGGAGGCAGCACAATTCTTCCTTGAGGATGGGAGGCTTCTGGCAGAGCGCTTTGTGTAGAAAAGGTAGCTCGGCAGGGACCTAAAGGGATGAGACAAGCACCCGTTTTGAAACGGGGTGAATTTAGCCCAGTATATAAATATATCTGGATTATATACATAGCCACACAGCGGAGGAGAGAGGGTAGCAAAAGGTTGAAGGGAAATTGCACCTGCGAGATAGCACGTGCCGTGAATCCTCAAGAACGTGAGCTTCCTCGGTGTTCCAGGGGGTTGAATCTCTCTCGCCTTTTCTTATTGTCCCTCACTCTTCATCCCTTTTGCAGTCTGTCTCTTGCAACCTCTTTACGCGTCGTTCTTTTATTTTTATGTGTTTTTTTTTACATTTTTTTTATCCTGCTTCTGCTTCTTGCTTCCACCTCCTTTCTCGGTCTCTTTTTTTCTCGCCCTATTATATTTTCTCCTTGTTTTCACTGTCCTTCTTGAGGTATGTATGTCCTACTTGGTGTCACGCTTCCACTCGCCAAATTTATAAAGGCCTTCGTGCCTCGCTGGAAACTCGGCCGAAGACTTCTCCTGTCTCTTGGAGTGTATACGAAAAGTGTTGCCCACCCCCATTTCCCTCTCTCTCTCTCTCTCTCCCTTGCACTCTTTTCCTCTCCTTGAAAAACATACTGCCATCTCCCACGTCACTTGCAGACGTTTTACGCCAAGCCCCCAGGTTTATAAGACGCGACGAGAATTCCTCACGTTCTCGCTTTACGACCTGGATGCCTCCACTTGTTTGTGTTGTTTCTAACACCCTCAAACAAATGATCTTGTTACAATTTGTGACCAAGTAAACAGACTAAAAAGATTTGCAACTCTTTAACTGACGTATCATTTATGGAAAACTAATTATTTCAATGAATGCCGCGTGCTAAGGAATTGGGTTATTTTTATCATCATGAGATTTTGCGAAATTGAGACGATCCACGAATAAAATTTAGACTCAATGGAAATTCATCCACCGACATCTTGGGATGAACAATTAGAAAAAAATAGTTAAGTGAAGATGGTAGATTGCCAAGTGGCGTGGAAAGGGCAGAGTGTCGTTTGGTATCCACCCAACAGTTGAAATATATTATTTCAGTGCTTTTTCTCGCTGTAGCATGGATGAAGACCAAACTCATGCCTAGCTCGCACACCACTCTCTTTATTTTTGCTCCTTGCTCGCTCTAATGACACTTATAAATCTCCAGCGACTCTTTCTCATGTAAATATGAGGTTTCCAACGCCTTGCTCAAGTGTCGAGAGACAGAGAGAAAGAGAAGGAACGGGAGGGATGAGCAGAAGAAGAAAGCGACCACAAATTCCGTTTTTCAACCAACGAAATTCATCCCTTGGAAATGTATCAGCTACTCACCAACTATTTTTCCTCTTTTACGCCTCTGCTACTCTGGTTTCTCTAAAGAAAAGTCTTTATCAAGCCACTCGGCAATTACGCAATTTGCGTGGCCCCTGAAATCATTCCCAACTTCAAGATCTACTCAATTTCTTTTCTTTTAGCCTTTCGAACATCTTTTCACCGTTGAATTTTTTAAATAAATCTCTCGCTATCATTTCAGGGTCCCATTATTTTCGTATTTTCGTGTTAAATACGCAATCACGTTTCCTCAATTCTTGTAACCCTTTTATATTTTTCCAAATTATGGAATTGGTGGAACTTTTCGGTAAAAGTTGCTGTGGAATATGTTAATGGTTGAGTCTCGAAAAATATAATCTTTGCTCAAGTGCTAGATCATGATTATCTTTATTTTAGGAAATATGGAAGATCCTGTTGCATGAGGAACAAATCAACTCTCATATTCTGCTGTAACGGTTGAGGAGAAACACTAACGCAATCTCGGCGTCGTTGATTATGACCAGAGGCAAAATTTAGTGAGATTCCGCGTTCTGTCGTGTACTCGAAAAAGCCAAGAGGAGGGGCGAGGACGTGGGGGAATACCTGCGACGAATGATTCTCAGAGCTCCAAGAGATAAAAGCATCCGAGAGTCTCATCGTCATTTCATCTGCGCCAGGGAACGTTGCGAAGAAGCCTATGGAAAAGCTACCGCTCGGAGCTAGAATAAGACTCGCTTGGATGAATCTTCTTAATGGAATAGAGCCTCCAAGAGTCGGATATCAAGATGGTATTACGATGTAATTAACGAGGCAGGATCGCGGGAGGATGAGCCGCGATAAATTGAGAGGGATGGACCAGGAATTCGCAGTATATAAGACGCTGGATAATCTCATGGATGAAGCGTCGTTATCTCGATGTTACAACTATTTTGCAAAAGCTCCAAAAATACTTTTCCTACGAAATTCAGTCGAATCTCAATTTCGTGACTCAAATATATTCCATTCAGCAAAAAGGCATGAAAATAATATCGATGTCGCCGAAGACTGTGGCTTTTATTTGTAAATTTATTTATAAAGATATTTGCTTATGGATATACAAGAAAAATATATAAATTTCTTTCGCTAAAATACCTCGCAAATAAATCATTAGCTATCTTAAAATTTGTGCTATTTTGTTACGTCCCGCAACAGTTTCTGGCATGGCAAAGAGAATATTTTGGTTGTTGGAGACGAAATCAGAGTGCCAAGATCGTAGCAAAGGATAAAAACGAAGACGAGCCGAGATGGGCGAGATTTTCAGAGGGGGGGAACAGGGACGACTGTTGCATCTATAGATATATAGATAGATATCTATAATGGGGGCCCAAACTGAGCTCTTTGTTTTCTGTCTACCGTAGCGTGACAACTTCCGCTCGTATCTGTCTTGTTTTACATCGAATCTTGCCATAAATACGACTCGAAGCGAGCCGCGTCTGCTCCGATGTTGGAAAGAAATCGGAACGAAGGTTTTCACGCATCTTCTCGTTGAAATCCCTCAGACTTTACGAGTTTTCCATGTGATGTAAAGTTACCAATAAACCTTGAGAATTTTCTTGACACGAGCAATTCGCTCATCTCTTGTTAGAGGCTAATTCAACGTGAAACTTATTACTGTTGCAGTTCAGAATTCTTGAGTTATTTTTGTCATGCCATTGCCTTGGATTATAAAAAGTAGATTGAAAATTCATTAAAGAGCGTAGCTTCTGGTATAAATTTATCGGGAAATAATTTATCGACGCGGTGATTACTCAGCCTTGGAATCAGAGCCGATGGATCCATAACGACATTCATGGCAAATGGACGGTGCGAAGAAAATTCACGAATATAGGATGATTTTTCCTGCTGCTTTGCTGCTTCAATTTTTCTTTCCCACCCCCATACGTTGCTGGTCTGGCTGGCAGACGGCCGTGCAAGCTCGTAGTCGTCGTCGTTGTCGTAGGAAACACCCAGACGCAGTAATAAAACCAATTAGGCGTGCTTTGGTGGCTGGTTCCAACAGTAGGAAATAAATAAATGGAACAACTGAGCGGAAAGTAAAATAAGGGGTAGGGGATGGAAAAAGGAGAGGAAAATGGTAAAAAAAAGGTCTGCGTACATGATCGTCGTGGCAAGAAAGCAAAAGAGAACAAAAAAAAAGGAAAGAGAGAAGAGAGGAAAAGGGGGGTGGATCGTTGCCGAGGGGGTGAAGGGCAAAGGGTGCCCATGGAGTGTTCTGCGACGAAGCTTTTGCGGATGATGGGAGAGGGTGGTGGTCGAAGAAAATCGCTCGGGTATTGGCGAGACTCCAAATCAATTTAAAAGTTCACGGTGTGTGCCGTGGGCCGTGCACACGTTCAGCCTCCCCCCTCTCGTTCGCTTGCCCGCCAGCATCAATTCTATGTTTATATATAAATATATAACGTACTGTACACCGTCAAATTCGTAAAGCTGGCTTGCCAGCCGATTGCGACCCACACAAAACCACGTTAACTCGGGGGTTACGAATATCCCGAGTCATTATACTTGAAGAAGCCTCCTCGAAGCTGGTGTAATGACGAGGGGGTGAGTTTGTTACGTGCTCATAAAATCCTAGCGCGCGAGCCCAAATTCACGGTAACAAGAAAAAACGAATCAAGAAAACTATTCAAACTACGATTTTCTTCTAAATGCATCACAAAACAGAATTCCTGACGAACGCAAATCAGCTGGAAGAATGTTTTCTTTTCCAACATCCGATCTAAGGTGACAAGAACAATCTTGAAACGAATGAGTTTGAGAGGTCACGATGGATATTTTTTACTCGAAGCAAGTCCAGACAAAAGTCTCTGGCTCGAACCGTCTTCGAGAAGTGGCCTTTCGCGACGTCCAAAAGGTTTTCCAAACTAGTAGAACAGAATTACAGGGTCGGGAGAGAGGGATTATGCAAGAGGGCGACACGCCAAGATAATTAAGTGAATATATTATGGAAAAGAACGCGTAAATCTACTAGCATAATGTTCCTCTCTGCTTCTATGAGTGGGACTAGGTTATATAGACCACGAGTGAACGGGAGCTACCCATCCCCCCGACGGCTACCATTCCTCATTAGCCCGGCAATTTATATTCATTTTAATTCAGGAGCAATATAGAATACCGGTACATCTCACCCCTTACACGTGTCTATACCAACGTAGTTGTACTCTCGGCCATGGGAAGGAGCGAAAGGGATACACGGACGGTCAAAGAGATAGGAAGAGAGGAGACTTGACTAGATTTCGTTCTATGCTCTAGTTGGAGCGCGAGGCCAAATTATTTCACAAAATAATAAGGCGATAAATTAGAATATAAACAAGAATGAGACAGCGAGAGAGAGAGAGAGAGAGAGTAAAAAAAATGCATACATTATAATTTAATCGCTGTTTTACCAACAATTCACTCCACTCAACTGGAGGCGTGGAGGAATAACTATTTTGATGACTCTGAAGTTTGCATCGTTGGAATGCAACGAAATTCATTTTTATCTTTGACAAAAATAGTCATTCAAATGCAGAATGTTATTACGATGATAAAATGATCCTTTTTTGCCATTCAAAAAGCATATTGACGCGGAAAATTTGGATGACATTGAAAATTCAACGAATCTTCATTAAAATTCTATATTTTTCGATGCATTCCAACGTTGCAAACTTCAGCATCATCTATTTTGGGCGGTACGCACGTGCTTTTTATTTCCGCAAAGGATTTACCGTGACTAAAAGTTTCGACTTAACGAGTGAACGAAATCGTTGTCAAAGTCTCAGTGAAATGTCGTTATTTAAAGACGGAAATGTTTTCGAGTAACAAAACACAAGCGCGAGTATAGTCGGATGGGATTGTTACGCATTCCATTAATCAACATACGATGATGAAAACTTTGTTCCGCAATACCGTTCAGATTTAGCCTGGAATTGTTGGAGCTGCGTTTAAACAGTGGTAGCTCGAGATAATAGTTGAAACAACAGATCCAGTGGTCTCTGCTCATTGAAACCCCGTGGTGAATAGTCAAGGAAGGAGAAAAGCGAGGTCAACCTAGCCTTTAGCGTGGACGTTGCAGCAGTCGAGAGTTGGACAAGGCCCCGTAACGCCAAGTTTACTTTGCACGAACTTGCCGTATTCACCATCCACATCCGTGCGCGTTATGTTGCTTCGATGAGTAAAGCGAGAACTTCCGTAGATTTGAACTAGCCTTCGGTTACATAACGCCCCAGGAGGTAGGGCACAGAGATCTTTTTGTGTATTCTGCGAAATTCCACGTTACTCATCAGGTCTTTTTTGCCTCATAGAAGAATTGACCAAACTTGCCCATGGATGTAAAACGCGGTCAAATAATGGCAAAAAAAAGGTAAAGCAAGGGGAAAAAGTTTTGACATTGCACAAAAATAAAAATAAAAAAAACAGGTTTTGAAATTTTTTCCCCTTCCTGACAAGATCAAAATAACGTTCCGAGACGTTGTTCACACCGTATGCAATGCGGCAGTAGTAAAAAAGAATTAAACAAGACGGAGAAATAAGGGATGAAGAAAACTACCCCGTTATAAAGTTGTAGAATAATTCCGCACGAGGCCTCGTGACGAAGCGACACACAAGAAAGTCGATGTGTTTCTTACGGATTCACATCAGGGTCGTTTCGTGACCAAGATCTTGGTTATACTTAAAAAAAAAATAAAAATAAAAAACGATTCCATCCCTTATTACTTCCCGATCCTAGCAGCGCAATATAATTCCCGACGACGTCGAGGAAGAGCAAACAGACACGCTACACTGTAAACCCCGTCGAGCTGTATTATCTCTCGTGATTTCCACGAGGCAATATAACACATTTACTGCGTTATAACTCCTTCGTCCGCACTAAAAGAGTCAGCTTGTGATTTTCTACTTTCCTGCGAACCACCCCTTGGTCGTCCACCGCACCATACTTAGCAATTTCCAGTCACTATTTTGTGATGGTAAAAAAAATGATTGCTGTTTTTTTCACTTTATCCGTTGTAAAAATATTTCGGTTAATTTTTTTTACTACTTTTCGTAAAAGTTGCTTCTTTTTTTTACGATTCATTGGATTTCAAGGCATGTCTCTTTTGGAAAACTTTTTTGTAGTATTGACAGAGTCAATTTCACGTGGCATCGCCTTAATCTTTATTAAGGTATCAGCTTCTTCATCTAACAATGTTATCTACGACTTTCTGCTCTATACGATGGACAAGAGTCTGCAACAAAGAGACCCAGGTCCATAGAATAGCTGGGGCAAATGAACAAGATGCAGATAATGTATCGATATGCACAGAGAATGGATGTTTCAGCAAGTGCACGTGAGTGTGCTGAACGATGTTGCAATTCCACGCAGTGTGCAAGTACCTGGAATTAGATAGGAACGATCGTGCGAGTAGAAGCTTCTGCTCTGTTTGTAACATACACCAATGAAGCTTAAGACAGCTTAGGAGGAGAGAGAGGACGGTAGTAACTGTGTTTACGGTACAAGGAAGGAAGGAGGTGAGTAGGTCGGAGCTTCGTTGCACTTCGAGATGTTCAGAGTTGTTGGAGGGTCGATGATAGATCCGGCGCTACGTAAGCAACACGGCAATAAACTTTATTGCGAGAATGCATTAGATCTCGCGAAATACACGTTATACACACGTAGAAGGAATGCAACGAACGTGAAAGCGAGAGGGGTAGAGAGAAGCAGGCGATAGTTTAGGAGGGTAGAAAACGAAAACTGAAACTTAGATGCCCCTTCGGAGTTACCGTTCCTTCCTCCGTGCACAAGTACTTAAACAGCAAAAGAATCAAGTCCGTAGAGCAGAACCGAAGGAAACTATGGGGGCACGAGGAAAGGGTTGCGAAAGCTAAGGGTCAGTGGATGAGTCTTTGAGAGAAAGTGAGAGGGCGAGTCAACTCTTGTGCGACGAATGAGTAACGAAGAGCTGAAGGAGTTATATGGTTGCCGAGCAAGAGCCCCAATAGAGCTAGCTCGCCCGAAATACAGTGTGTTAGGCTATCGTTAGTTTTACTATATAGATCCAGCCAGAGGATCGTGTGTCTATAGGTACACTCGAAAGTTAACTTAAGCTTCGCTGCTTGCTCCAAGTCAGCACGCCAAGCCGCGTGTCTTGAGGCAATCCCATTTCTGCAACCCTCTTTTTCCAACCCCTACTGTGGATGCTCATCCACCCTCTGTTTTTCTGCTCTTCCTTCTCGCCTCCCTCGCGCTTTCTCCATTTTTATTGTCGTCTCTTTTAATTCGCAGAGTTTCACGAGCTCTTAGATTTGCGAAACCATTCTCGCAAAATCTTATCCTCGAGCGATCATACGATCGACCTGCGCGCAACAACTTTCGTTGTTTGTTAAATAATGACAGAAATGGAAAAAGAGGAAAGGACACACTGAACTCTTATAAATACTCGTGAGACTCTTTTTTTGTATCGATCTCCCATCGGAATGAGAATAAGTCTCATGGTTTGTCCGAGACTCTCAAAATAAGGAGTTTCTCTTCGCTTCAATTTACTTCGTAGTGAGAACGAACAGCCTTGGATGTTTAGATGGGCTCGAAAGCTCCGCGTGGTGAGGGAATACATAGAAACAAGGTTGATTATATCCCTCTTGGTAAAGGAAAGGATGAGGAAGGAGGACGATCCCTGGAGCTCAGTCTACAACTCGAGTAGTTGTTCGAAGTTGTTAAAAAAATGTGATATCGTTTCGAGCCACCCTGCGGCCCTTTCTCGATGATTCGAAATAAAGAGTGCCAGAAGAGACTGCGCGGGAAAGAGGGCAAGATCGAGAGGAGAAAGGATGGATGGGAGAAGGCTTAGGAGATCGGAAGAGGGACTGGAAAAAAAAGAAAACAAAAGAAGCAGGCGAGGGAGGAAGCGAATCTCGAAGGTGTGAGAAACTGTCTCTCCTTTCAATCCTTGCCTCTCCTTTACTTTTTCGTCCGTCTTTTACGCCTTTCCTTCACGAGGTACAAGACTCTATTGCTTCTTTGGCTTAAGGCTTGCTTCGAGGGGTGATATCGTGGCTGAAAGCCGCGAGGCTGGCTACTCTATACGAGCACCACGTCGAGGCATAATAGAATAGATAGCGAATAGACGCCAGGAAGCCAACATACTCCCTTTCTCTCTTTTTCGCTCTCTCCCTCTCGCTCTCGTCCTCTTCTTCACAAGCTTCGGGAATACTTTACCGAGCGTATAAACGCTATTTATGGCTGCATAAAACGGCGATAGGGGGATATAATACAGTCACAGGAGTAACGCACGAAGACACTGAGCCACACATATCTTTATCCTTACTCGCTCACCCCCCCCCCCCCCCCACTCACACTCTCTATCTTCATCTGGAACACAGCCCCTGGCGAGAACCTTGAGACTGCGCGAGAATTCGCTATTCTCTCTCCTCCCTCCGACTCAAAAATCGCTCATGTTAGACTGTAAAGAGGAAAAGATAGAGAGAGAGAGAGAAAGAATAGAAGGAAAGACGAAGAGAATCAAAATGGAGATTCTTCAAAGACCTTGCCCCTATCCACAATTCAAAATATACGAGCGTGTATCACAAGACCATACCTAGGATTTGAAACGATCAGTAAAGAAGAAGACAAAGAATGGAGAGAGAAAAAGAGAAGAGAATGGAACAGCGGCAGCTAGAAATAGTTTCCATATGCACTTCTGTACAGGACTCTTTTCCCACTACCTGCTTTTTCTCCCTTCCACTACGATCCTTAAAACTATTCGTCCTTATTCAACCATCCTGGGCCAACATTCATCCCCCTACTCTTTCCACCATACTGCCGCATTGATTTGCATGAGATTTTCGAGCCTGGCTCCGTGCCCGTAAATCCCACCTTTGTTATTCACCGGCGAATATTTATTTCCCCTAGGTGGAGGCTAAACCTTCGACCCCCTTGCCCCCCTCTGTCCCGTCCCAAAATGCCAGAACGGCGGAGAACGTAACTCCAATTTTTGGTGAGGCCGAATCAACCGAAACACTGCAACTCTCGGCACGAAAATTCACGGTCTTGCTATCAAACTTGTGTCAGCTTTATTGCACCCAAAAATTATGTTGCATCGACGACTTCCCAACGACCTTACAGAGATATGAACCTCACTCATAACTTAACGACCCAGGAAATCTTGATACGAATTCCCGGAGGGAAGAAACAAACGGAGAACGACGATCAGAGAAACTCCTCGCAACGAATATTTAGAAAAACATTACACTGCCGTATAAAGGAGGAAGAAAAACGAAGAGAATGAGAAGAACCAAAATGACCAAGATTTAGGAAAAATAAATTGGGATTTAGAAAAATGAGCCAAAAAATTAGGAAAACGCATTCGAGATTTTCGATTTTGCTTCTTTCACCTGTCAGAAAATTCCCAGCGTAAATAAACCGCCTGCACAATGACATTGATGATAATTTTGATGGTAAGCCACTTGGCATTCGTATTGGTATTATAATCGATTTTGCACAGAATAGAATCAAAAACAGCCCATGAAGAGTTACATTTTTGGAAAATTTGTATGTTATTTTTTTTTCCGATTAGATTAGAGAGAAAAAAAAGTTTGCTTCCCTTAAGAACCGACATGTCAAAATTTATAAACATTGGAACGCATCTGTTTTTTTTTTTTTTCCTGGGAAAGATTCATCCAGAGATTCGTTCATTAGTTCTCGAGTTGTTGTCGATGGTATTGTGGCAAATTTTTTCGGTGGTGGATTAATTTCTCCAAAGGAATAATTACAGCCAACGCAATATCAATAAATTGTATGCTTCATTGAAGTGTTGGAATTTAATTAATCATACGAACAGTCATTGAATATTGTATTAACGAAAAGTTGTATAACGTCAAATACATTGAACGTTCAGGTCGATAATCAATGCAATAAAGTGCAATTAACGTAACCTCGTAATTATTTGAGCCCATAATTCTTGGGAAAGTGAATTGTAATTGGAACAACAAATTAACAGTGTTCACCCTTGCCAGAGACTAAGGACGGTTGAATCCAGACAATGCAGAAAATTATTATGAGGATCAATAACGTTGATCCATCGGATTTAGTATGAAAATTTCAAGGATACGGGGGAGAGAAAGAATGTGCGAGTGAGAGAGAAAAGGTAAAGCTCTTGCTGGTTGTGAGGGAGTCGGCAGTTTAATTCCCTATGATCGTTCGCATTAGCACATGAGCCGATGAAGAATGAAGGAAGGTGAAATTTTGCAGCGAGCTCGATCGTAATGGAACGGGCTGGTGGAAGGGGGCAGGAGGGGGAAGAAAAGCCTGTGGGGTGCAGCGCCACTAGGAAACGAGAAATCCATTGCTGCTTCGTTACTTATATACATTAAATTCAGCACGCAAGTGCACCAGTTCTCCTCATCAATCTATCTTTACCGAGTTGGCGGCTGACAGCCGTTTCGGAATGCATTCAACGCTGGAGTCCCTACTTTTGACAAATCTTCCAACAAAATATCATCTTCTTACATAAAAAAAGGCATTTCATTCAAAACTTAATACCCCAGATCTTTACTCTCATAAATTTTCGTTTTTTTCAAAAGTTTCAATGACAAGATGAGCTGCCAAAAATCCTATTCGATAGCACAAGAGCATTCATTCGTTTTTCGAATCGATAAAGATTTTCGCGATATTTACTGGCATTTTTCGAAATTTATATCGAATAAAATTGTGAAAGAATTATCGGAAAATTTTCCAATTTCCAAAGAACATGCAGGAGGGCTTGAAGTTTTCCATATTTGTGCAAATTGTGAAAAATACTCCAGATGCGTCCTGATGATGACTAAGATCTGCGGAAATGATTGATCGATTCTGGGAATTTTCGCACCAATTACATCAAGAGCTCAGTGCATTCGATTTTCGTGCTATCTGGCAAGAGTTCTTGAGATATAAGATTGAGTTTGATCTGAAATATTTTCCGGCTGGCAAGAGCAAACAAGAGAATGATTCGTCGTAAAAATTGGCCGCGATTTATCATTCGAGAAGAACTCGGCATGCATAGTTAGCTTGAATATCTATATATCGTATGACGTCTCAAACGTTTTCGTCTGTTTGTAAGAGTCGGTGGAACTTGGCCAAAGCAAGTCGAAACTTTAGTCTCAATCCGATTGAACCCCACTGTCTTAATTTTTTCGCAACCCCTTAGCCTTCCTGAAGATAAAAAATCGTCGGCAAAAAATGAGTTAAATGAATTGAAGAAGTTTGTAGGAGCTCCAGAGAAGATCCACTTTGTATAATGGGCAACCGTCCTAATGCCCAATGTTAGCTGATAGTTTTACTGGAATAGTGATAAATTTGAAAGCTCCAGGGGCTGTAAGAGCTCGTGATGAGTGACGAGTTCGTTTCGAGTGGTAAGAACGTCGATCCAGAAAAGGTGAGCGAGACGCTCTACAGATTTGTCTCGACCGAGCGAGAGGATGACGCTCATGTCGTTTATCCGTCAACCATACAAGGTTTAACTTTGCTGGCGGGGATGACACGTAATTATTATTCAATGTAACAGGAGTGACGAGCTGTAAGTGGAAGTTCGACACACTGGGCTTTTCTACTTGCAAGCTCAATCCTTTCCCTCACGTCCCCATCCCATTCATTCGCTCATTCAATCTTTCTCTCTTGAATCTTCTATACTCCTTCCCCCTTTGCTTCTCTCCGCTAATTTCTCGTACATCTGTTCATCATCATAATACCTAATTAGTCGAGTTCAATTGAGTCAGAGACTCGACGATTCTTATGAGATGAGACGCAGTTTTACCCTCTACACTCGGTAAGCCATTCCTTCGTACATGATGCTCGTACAAAGCATCTGTTCCATTTCGTCCATTCAACAATTTACTATTCTCCGAATGGCATCGGCTTTCTCTAAATCATCCCTCTCGGAACTTACCCCGTAATTTTTTTTGTATCCTAAGGTTACAGCCTCGTAATTGAATCGAGTTTTTTTTTTTTAACAAAGATACGATACGCGATGTGTTCAAAAGCGCTGATTTGTGTTGTCTGATATGATGAAATTTCTTGAACTGACACGGAGATTTTATGGTTTTAACGAAAAGCCAAGTTTCAAGGTCGAATTTTGATGGATGTGATATTAATTGGAATAACGGAAACGTGGATTCGTACGACTGCGTTTGAAACTGTAGCGTAAAGAGTGGCCCATCCGAAGAATTTAATCGAGAACAATTTCAGGATGAGTACATACTTACAGAACCAGTACTGCCAGGTGGAATGCAATAATATGACGCTGGGACTTTTATAATCTCTGCGGGTGAGAGAAGCTTAAGATAGGATATAGGGTTGAATGAGCTTTCCAGAGTTCTATGATTCCTTCTTTCATCTCTCTTTCTCATTTTCTCATTGCCATGGCTTGTTCCTTTTCTCTGGTAAAGCTCTCCCTTACTCACCAGGTTTTCTTCGGGGAGTGCTGCGTCCTGGAAATATGCGACGAGAAACCTGGTAGGACGTTTTAATCTCGAGCCCACTTAAAAACTCTTCGCGTAGATCACCGCGCGGTATCTCGGGACTAGGATCGCTCTCTCTCTTTCTTTCTCTCTTATGGTATGCCTGCGGTTGGTGTGGTTTGGTGAAAAGAGAAGGAAAGTGTTCGCAGCATGAGGATAGAAAAGCAAAAGAAGGGGGAGAGCTGGGAGCGTCGCTTTGCTACCCCTATCGCTCCCTGTGCAGTGGAGAGAGCCCAACGGCGGAATAAAACTTCTATGAAATTTAATAACTTCACTCGCCCGATGAGAGGAGGAAGCGGATTTAGCGGGCCGGGTCGTAACGTTTTCTTTTTATTCAACCTCTTGGCCGCTTTCACTCCTTTGAGGGGAAAACAAAAGGGCTCGCGTGACTCTTCATGCATATATATATAACACTCGATAGTTCTTCGGGTCTTTTAAACTCGCTGCAACGGTACCGTGTGACCTCGCATTGGAATTTTATAGGAAAGGATACTCTTGTCAAACCAGAAGCTTCTACGACCCCTCGAAGATTTAGAGGCACGAAATATCTTCCGTTCCTTTTCCAGAATTTTTACCAACAATTCGATTGATTAAATGATTTTTTTTTATTGCCTTTTACTCGATTCCAATCTTGTCTGATACTTGAAACGTTTCAAAGTTCAAAAAAGGTTGTTTCCATTTTTATAAAATATTTTGTAAGGTTCTTGCATGCATGGTTGTGGCAACTTTCCATATTGGTTTGGATTCATGCAGTTTATTCCTACCTGAAGTCATGGAAGAAGAACCAAATGAGCAAAAGCGTCGAGAGAGCAAAGAGAATTATGGAAAGAAAGCGGGAGAGAGATAAAGACAGTAGAAAAGGATGAGGGAGAGAGATTGTCGAGCAAAACACCTCGAGAGTCGTTATCCTCGTAACACTCGGGCGCTTCGCAAAAATAAAATACGAGCCTCCTTTACTGCCACACATAAATCCCCCATGGTGGAAGCGGTTAGCAGAAGAAAGAGAGAGAGAGCAATGGGGAGGGGTGAAGAAGGGAAGAATGAGTGCGAAACTCCGATGGGCTGCTTGGGTTCGTACGCCTGATCTATTTCCTCTCTCTTCTTCTTTCATGCCACATTTGAATGACTTAATTACAAGGTATAAAAGACACTACGAGCCTTCCTCATTCCCTGTTGTCTTTTTCTATGCATTTTACAACATTCTCTCGTCCGTTCTGCATCGCGGTCTTTTTTTTCTCTGCGTTTCTCAGCCTTTGTCTCTTTTTTCTCGTTATATGTGGAAAAAAAGTCAATCCTCTGGTTCAATTATCGACAACCACAATAAGGCTGAGGGGAACGAACGCGGTAAAATCCAGAGAAATGAGGGTGTAAAAGTCAACTGTAATAAACGATCAATGAGGGTTTATTTTCGCTCAAGCCTTTTCTCCCTAAGTCGTTGGAATCAATAAAAGCGAGAAAGTTTTGGGCAACGGATCGCAGTATCGACGTTTAAGTGTGGGAATTAGTTCGCGACCGAGTGTAGTGAAAACCGCGAACGAGGGTATAGCCGGGTGAAATAAGGACGGCGGATTTTAGGGGGTTGAAAAGCCCAAACTCGCTGGCTACGTTCACCAAGCTCTTCGTCGCACGGTGGTGTGCAGTAAGAATCCAGACACAGAATCTCTTTTTTCTCCTCCTTCTCTTTAACAGAAACGGGACCTAATCCCAAAGGGATACGTGACCGGAATCGCGCTTTCATGCATTGCTCTCCTCGCACATTGCAAGGGACTCGAACAGTCCGATGTTCCAATAATGGATAGAAAAAGCTCGGGAATGGAAAAAGCTTTGGCTTGCCAGGGACAAAAGTGGAATTTCTTCGTGTTACAACTAGATCACAAGCCTGATAAAGTAATCCCGATGAATTTGCAATTCCTTTCGTATTTTTACAGTCGCAAATTACGGAGTCAAAACTGAGTGTTCGCATTTTCATCATGGCAAAATTTTTCTTCTTAAATCAATAGTTGAAGGTCGTTGCATTTTGTGCTAGACTTTTCCAATTCATCCGAATCATTCATCGCCTCCGAAAAGATTTTTTCTTATCTGTACTTTTAGTCTCTTTTCCGTTCCAAGGAATTTCTCCGCATTAATCGATTTTGCCTTTTGATCGAGCTCTGAAAGGAACAGAGTCGGAATAACGTGTAATCCATATTCCGGGCTACGATCCGAATTTCCAATGGCAAATGCGCGAAATGAGTACTTTGTTATATTAACCGAACTCTCGATCCTATCGGCCAATAACAGCGACGGGATAATAGCCCAATTTGGAAATCCGAGGTCCAAGGAAATTCTCAGGCAAGTATCTACTCGATTTTACCCCCTTTGTACGTGCCAAACTCATCCCCCCCCCTCCCTCTGCCCCCTCGAACCTCTGAACCGATACGAATTACTCGTTCGTACACAGTCGAGAACAATCTACAATAATAATTTTCCACAACGGCACGTTAACATTCATTCGCGAATTAATATCGCGGTAATCTAGCGTATTATTAAAAGCATTCCTCACCAATCGATTGCGCCGATCGCGAATGAATTCGACTCTCGATATTCATCTTCTTATCGTGTGTTTGGAAGTGAACATTCCAGGATTCAGATGTTAGCGGCTTTCAAAGTAATCGTGAGTTTCCAATGCTTCGATTGAGAAGATACCAAATCTAATTATCTAACAAATTGTATTCCAATCCGACGAACAGTGTCCAAGAATTTAGCGCTCGAACGTTCTCGGCGGTGTGGATAATTCCAGAAGCACAGTCTTAATGGGTAGTTTGAAAGGAAACTTCAGCATTAGCTTCGCATGAATGAATGAAACTAAATTTCGTTGTGACTTGGAGGAGATGTGTCTTCTGTGTGTGCCACATGACAGAAATAAAATTCTACGAGTTGCCGTCTCGTTTGCACCCTTTTTTGGCCATTCGACAGAGTCGCAAGCGGGGTGAATGAAATTTCACGAAGGGGAGAAGATGGCCGTTTTTTTCATCTCCCTAATTCGAGCCCTAGTCGCTTACGACCAAGACTGGGAGGGCGTGAAAGGAGACGATGAAAAGGTGCTCGAAGCAAGGAAGATTTTCTGTGAGACTGTGGAATGAAACGAACATGGAAAACGAGAGCTAGTCCAGGGAATCATATTTGGCACTCTTGCCAACGAACTTGTGTAATATCCTAGTAAAAACAGATCCCTCTCTTTTATGCACCTTTCCATTCGGATCTCTTTCCCCCCTCCTTCCTTACGTTTTCTTAATTTTTCTGTCTTTTCATTATCTTTCGAAAAAAACATAATAATTTTTTTTATTCCCCGCTCATTATTTTTTGCCCAATCAGATTTTTTTCCAGCAAATTCTTCGATAAGCTGAAAATTTATTTCACGTGATGCAGAATTTCGATGATCCAAAGCTTTTTGAATTGAAATATTTTTATATTTTTTACGAGTCATTTCATCGCAAACGTCGAGTCAGAAAGCGCAAAAAAATAACTCAAGATCGCCATCTTTTTGTCTACCCTTCGTTTCAATCTTTTTTTTTTCGAGGGATGACGAATCTCCGGTCTGAGGGAGCGGTGGTCTGAGTTGGTAACGCTCGAAAACGACAACGACAAGAACAAGGACGTATTTCTGTCATGGTGTGATACTTCGATTTATTTGTTTTCGCCCACACCGAGTTAATTGGATTTATTTTGTGACGCCTTGGCTATTTCCTTTTCTCGCGACTTTTTCCCGAAAGAAAAGCAACCCTCGTTTCCTCGTCACTTGATCCCCAACCTTCGAGGACGTCTCGATTTTTCGTATCTTACGACGCGCGATCGATCTTTCTACAAAGTAGAGCACACTTTTTCACCAGTGGCAATCTCTTGAGATTTTTCAATTAAAAAAAAACGAGACGATCAAAAGAGGAAATGAAGAAAGAGACAAAGTTCAAATTGAATTTTTCCCAAAACTCTAACGAGAATCGTAACTAAGAAAAAACCTCATCAATCATTTTTCACACCCGGATGATAAATCAGCGTCTTAACTCTTGCCAAACACCTTGAAAATTCGATATCCATTATTAGCAGCTCAATTCTCTGAGTAATCAGATTCCTCCTCACACAAATGGCCTATCATTGAGTTTAATGCGAGATTAAACTACGAAATGCGAGTTAAATTATTTGAAAGTGGTGCATAATGACCAAGGTGAGATGAAAATAACGAATTATAATGGGGCTCGTGAAAATAGCGGGGTGAAAAGAGCTTTTTCAGCTCGAGTCATAAAATATTCTCAAGGGATGCGAAGCTCATTGCGGAAGTATACAAAGGTGAATGTAGCAGAATTCTTACAAGGTTTGTTATCCATACATCTGTGTGTACAGTCTATACACACACAACGTGATACACACACACACAAATATATATTATATGAAGCTGTGAGTTTCAATCAGTGCAAAAGCGAGAAAGGCCACGCTAATCCTGGGACAATAGTTTCCTTACAGCGTCGTTATAGATCTCGGACAGGGCGAAGGGGCTGAGGAGGGGGCATGTGCACTCTGGGAATTGCAGAAGATTCCCAGTTTCAAGCTTCACATCACTCTTCCTTTTATCATACCGATTAAAGGGAGATCACGCTACGAAGTTTGATTTAATTGAATCTCTCCCATCCGTAATTTCATATCTACCTTCCGCACACACGCTCTCATCAAATTTTCCATCTTTTTCTCTCGCTTGCTCCGTCTCTTTGAGATTTGTCTCCTTCTCTGTGTGCATGGAACTTCGATCTTCGATGCCTTCATAGTCGGGGCTGATGTCACACGCCTGCAAGCGTGGAATTGAGAATGGAAATTCGAGAGCCTCCCTACACCCCTACGCGTCTACCATCGAGGGATTAAAATGTCTCAATCGAACTGCCAGAGCGAGGGATGGAAATAAATTTCTTCCATAACTCTATATTTCTCTTTCTGTCTCGTCATATTCTTTTTTTGTCTCTATATCGCCGCACTGATTCAAGACTCGTATGAAGCCTCGTCGGACGACGAATATTGATTTTTTTCAACCGGAGAGAGTTTGTTTTCGCGTATTCAGATCCAAATCCAGTGACGAGTAAATTTAAAAGATCTCGGCGTTTTCCTAAGGTGCATTAAAAACATATTTTCAATATCAGGGAAAATTATATTGACGTTCCAAGTTGTCTAGATTTCTTTATGGGGACGGTTGACGAGTAAAAATTTCGTCGGTTCCTGGAGCAAAAAGTGTAAAAAATATCAATTTAGTTCAAATCGTTCAAATGTTCAATTTTCAGTCGGGGAAATGGATGTCTGTCTTCTATTGTGTCATTGTTCGATAAGAGTTTTGATTGGCAATCAAACGTGAATTGCGTATTCCACTCGAAAAATAATAAAAATGGGAGAAAAATTATAATTTGGTAGGGAAATTTGTACAGTCAATGAATATGTAGAGAAAGTTGATACATTTCTACAGAAATCAAAACGAATTTATGATGACAAGTGGATTTTTCGATCAACTGTATATAATATGCTTTGGTATGGAGGTTTTAAGCGAGAAGGATCGTGCTGCGAGAGACAAAAAGAGGAAGGAGAAGAAGAGGGTCAAAGTGTGTTGAAGTAGTTGCACGTGGCGGTCTCCCGCATCTTGTTGCGGATAATTTAGCCGGTATTACCAGTGAGTCGTGAGTTTTATTACCGAGGGAGAATTACATGGTTGCCGGGGGGCATACAACATGGTCGTGGTTGTTGTGCACACATCGACACCTAACCACTCGAGAGCGAGCGAATCCTATCCCCCTGTAGAAAGAAAAACAACCCCTCCTGCCAGACCCTCTTTCCCAAGTTGCTCCGCGTCCCATCCTTGAAATCCGATACGCTTTTCGACGCGAATAAAAAATTGGAAAAGGAAGTGAGAATGCAAACCCAATTTTTTTCACGCTCTTTCAAAGATCCATTAACTCTGGAATTTTTTACGCACCGAAAAAATACTAAATTCCTGGTTTGTGAATTTGGTGAAAACGTTTTCGCTGACATGCTCACAAATAATAAATTCCATATAGTTTGAAGTTGTTATCCATTTTAACAGTTTTTGGATGAAATTGCGATGAGAGACATTTTCCGGCTTAGGAACGAAGATTTCTGCTCGAGTATATACTGAAGCAATGAAATCAACTGCCAGGAAATAGGTAAGAAACGACGAAGAGAGAGAGAGAGAGAGAGAGCGCGAGAGCGAGAGAGAGAAATTAGAAAAAGAGAAAGGACGTCGAGATATTTATACTGCTGGGTAACAGCACGCGCTCCGATGCTACAGTGTTCACACATATGAGAAGGAAAGGAGAAAGAGGAGGAGAAAGAAGGGGAAGGGTAGAATAGCCTGGGGTCCATTGACGCGATAAATGTCTCCGCCAGCCATTAACAAAGCTCTCTCTCTCTCTCTCTCTCCCTCGCTCTGGCTCTTTCGCGTTTTAGAACGCGCGAAAGTGAAGCCTTCGCCTTGCTGCCTCATAATCAATGGAAGCGATCCGTTGCGCGATCCGCGCCACCAACGAACTGTCGTACATAGCCGAGAGAGCTTTAAAGCTCACGAGTTTTCTAGACGCACGAGTGCTCGACAAATTAATTTTACCCCGTTCCTCACTCCTTCTCGCTTTCTCTTTATCACTTACTTTCTCTCTCGCTCCCTACCTTTGTCTCTTTATAGCTTTCCTCCCAGCTCAATGCTCTCCTTGTGTGATAGACTGTGAGCTATAATTTTCTCGAAACAAAAAACCGCTACAGCTATTTCTCCGCTCCTTCTAGCATGTTCGATTAATCGAGACAGCAATGAGACTTCTGCTGCTACTTGATCTTCATTTTTCAATTTTATACTCAATTGATCGTTCTTTTTTTTTGTTTTTGTCTTTTTTCTTGCGCATTATGTCCCCACATTCCATTTTTCCTGATTGATTAGAGAATTTCCAATAAGAATTATTAACAGTTGTAATAGAAACGGCAAACATCGTTGCGAAGCGGATTTTTAAGCAGTTTTTTCTTAAATCATTTCAAGCTTCGTGCCTCTCCTCATGGTCGTTATCTCCTCGCTTTTAACAAGATAAGAGACTCACGATTACGAGGCGCGTTGCGTTTATTTCAATTTCCCGTTCAGATGCGTAGCCGGAGATAAGATCGTGACAAATATTGTCCATATATAAGCTCTTTCTCTGCCTCCCTCTTTTCTGTGTTTCTCTCTGTCGGACAAAATATAAACGCCCACCTTAGAATCTTTTCGTATGGAGAGCACGACGACGAGAACACACCTCGATAAAGTCTCGTGTGGGTTACAAGAGCGCGAAAAAGAAACGACCCGAGGATGGAGACGAAGGAGAGAGAACTGCGAACTCGGAATGACCATCCGAGATATCGTCTCTGCTGCACTTTCCTTCAGTCCTGTTATTTAATGCAGATTGTGTGCGTACGTGTGAAATGTTTGTACGTTCCGCAGTTTCTTGTTCTCTCTTTCTCTTTCTCTCTGCACACGATTGGGAAGCTCACTTCTGCGCTCAAGTGATATTCTTCTCTTCCCTTCCTTTCCTTTCAACGTTTAACGTTACACAACCATATCGTAATCCCCAACAGCATGTGCGATAAGAAAAACGTATACCAACTCTTTATACACACATTACATTTCATATCATCCTTTCACCATATTTATACATATACCCCAACCCCTCTCCTGCCTCTATGCGTTATCCGTGCATACAAAAATGTAAGAATACCAAAGTATGAAGAAGTATCAATTCGATACGTATTTATACTTGTATATGAATGTTCGAGCGCATACACGTAAAGGTTTTCAGGTTTCTGGGAGCGACAGATAGAAAAATATTTATTTCCCAGGACAGGATTGTAATACGTAGAAAAAAGAGGATCCAAAAAAAATTATATTTCCGAAAATTTTTACTAGAATAAATTGAAAGTGGATCATTTGGAAATTTTAACGAAATTCAGTTCAATTATCTGTTAGACAAAAATACGGATGATGGGACATGTTAAGGGAGAGTGGCCGGAGAATTCATTAATTTTGTTGAATATAATTGCGCGTTTTGGAACTAATCGGGACGTGAATGCGTTCGGAGCAGGGTCCTGGAAGCCGAGTTCGAATTATCCGATAATCCAGTCGTTGAACCCTCGCTTTTGTACATACGTGAATGGAATTTTATTTATTGATGGGATGGATTTAAATTTGAAACGTTAAGAGTTAAATTTAGCACGGTGATTTTCGCAGGAAGAACAATTGAGTGCGCGCGTGGTATTTGGCCATTGAGAAGAAAAGCCATAATAGCAGAAAGATGCAAGAGGTGAAGAATGAGAAAAAAGGAGGAGATTAGAGAATGAAGCGATGAGAGAAGCGGTTTTTGGTTGGTGCAGCTGTCAAAGTCGATCTCAATGAGTCAAGTGGCATAACCAGGTGTCCGTTCACACGAGTTACGAGCTCGCGTGGTCAGTTATTTCCTTTCAGTTCGGATTCTTCAATCTCCCTCTTGACCTCCTCTTTTCCTACTTGCTCTTTCTTGGGCCCCGTAGAAAATGTTCTAAACATATCGTCAATGTGACACTCTCGTATTTCTCTTCGTTTTCTTCTCCGTTCCTCTTTCCCCTGAGAGTTCCTCGTGTACTCGCTGCGACCAAGGAAAGAGTATAGACCCGGCCTCACGCGTTCAATCTTCCTTCCTCCCCTGTCAAATCCCCTCTCCCTTTTCTCCCTGCCCCCTGCCAAATGCCCTCAACACTAAGGCGCCAAAGTTTAAGTGCCAGTCTCTCTTCCACCCTCTCTCTCTCTCTTTCTCTCTCCCCTCACTGATCCCTATTTATAACTCAAGAATAGTGCTTTAACGAGAGAGAATCGCAAGCTCTGTTTCGCCAAAGCGTGTACGAAGGAAAGAGACACCGGAGTATCAACGCTTGCACCTCTCTCGCACCATTTTAGAGACCCCGAATTTCCTCCTTTCCTTTTTTCATGCATTTTTTAAATTTTATTCTTTCTTGTTTCTTTCTCATTTCATAGTCGAGTTCAACGATGGAATTACGAGCTTCTCTCGCCGAGTGCTAAGTTGTACCAGGTGCTGGCTTTTCCTACATCTTTCCGGGGCACATCGCCCCTTATTTTCTCTCACTGAACCTCGGACGCTCACCCTCGTTGCCAAGAAATCAAAACAAGAATGGTTCAAGTTTCACTGCATCTCCGAAACCGTAACTCCGCGATTATCACGATTATTTGCAAAATTCTCAATTAGCACAAATATTAAAGAAATATTGTCTCGTTTGGATTGTCGATAATATTTAAAAATAATTTTGTAATATGGTTCGCGGTAGTGATACACTGAAATAAATTTTTCATGTATCTCGACAATATCGCCGACGATATTCTATTCTTGGCGATTTCTGATGGTCTAGGGTCTCTGTATGTTGTGCAGAATAGAAGAAAAGTCGTCACGCTTCTCGCAACCAATTGAGCCTCACGCGCGGTTCTGGCCTAATGACCGTTTCTACTGCTATGCGAAAGAGCGCGCTTTTTCGCGTTAAATTTGTCGTTTTTGTAAAATAATTTCATTCTCTCCTTTTTCTCCCATTTTTTCCTTTCTCTATTTTTGATATCTTTTTGCGCTTTTTCTCTCCTTTCTCTCCTTTTTTTTTTTATGAATCTTTTTTTCGTGCTTCTGGCGTTCCAAGCTCAAAGCCGAGGGCGACTCCTGCGTTTTTACGTGTGCGTACACTGTGCTCGTCCAACTCGTCGGTCTTACTGAAACGAGCGATGCGTAACGATGCCACAGTAATTAAAAACGACCTTTCCAACCCCTCGACACTGTGCGACTTCGCTTTCGCGAATTCGACCCCCCACGAAAACCTCCCACGACCAAAAGAGCGACGAAGAGAAAGAGAGAGGAGGGAAAAAAGAAGAAAGAAAAGGAGAAAGAGAGAGAGAGAGAGAGAGAGAGAGAGAGAGAGAAAAAATGAAATCTGGACTCGGTCGCTGCGCATAGAATTGCAGAGAACGTTTTTAATTGAAAAAATTTCCGAGCCAACTTTTTTTCCGGCAACGAGACACGTAAGCGAGCTCCCTGTTCAATTAAAAAACAATAACGACATTCGAGGCATGGAAATCAGAGCCAAGAGCATGAGGATTTATAATTTTCGTTCATTCCCATAAGTTACGTGTCGAACGCAAACTTTGGAGATTACAAAAACTTGTTTTTTTTTTCCTTTCGAGCAAATTTCGCATCGATTTGAACTCAAGGGTTGTACTTGAGTTATTACAATTCTTACAGCGTAAATTGATGAGCATCACTAAAATCTTTTCTTTTCATTCACGCGAGAAAGCAAGAAACCAAAACAAAAATTCAAAGAACTACGAATATCGAATTTGATCGTTTCAAGCGAATAATAGTCTAATCAAAGAGAACAAAATATTTTGTAGTCAGATATAGAAACAAGCATTAGAATATTGTGCAATAAAATTTCAAGGATCAGGCATTCCTCGCATCGATCGTCCCGTATCGGAGTGAACATGTCGCGCATTCCGGTTTATCGCATATACGACAGTGGACACCAGATTGAGATCGTGTTACCGCGACACGAGGAAACTGAGACATCGTTTCTCAGGCTCACTCTGAGTAGACAGTGATAGGCTTACGAGGTCACATTCCGCGACGAGGATTTTCATTCTTTTCTTTTCACTCGCGGTTCGCTTTTGAATCGAATGAGAATAAACTATCAAAGTTTTGCTATACGATCATCGATTCATAACGAAATAATGAAAGTTTTCAATGAGAGAAGAAAACCAACAAAAACTGATTGCGCAGTGGCGATAATATAAAGTGAGAATAAAATAGGGTCGCGATCGTTTATCGGTGACACTTGAATAATGAAAAAGTAACGTTACCAAAATCCAAGCACTCTTTACGCTTCGGAATTTGGGCCCAGCGAGTTTCTATATAGTTCGGGCTGGTCACCGACAGGAATTTATGGTTCGTGTTTACAACGCGCCACGCGGTATTTCTCTTTCCTCCAGTTGCGCACTTCTCCCTGGCCTCTGTACCAGGACCTGAACAAAATAATTAACGTGGTCTCATACGAGCCCTCGGTGCGCCAATTTTCCAACTTTTTTCAGGCTCCCTCGCTTTCTCTCTCACATTCATACACTTACTTGCAATGAAATATTCACCAACACGTACGTGATGTATTATACATCAAAAACGACTACTGCAGAGATTATTAAACGAGAGGACACGAAACTGCAGCGCACTGTGCAAGGAGGATCGATGGGTTGTCCGCCGCGATGGTCGGACGAGTCAGGGGATTATCTCCTGTCAATTCTGATGGCAGGGGAAGCTGCTGGATCAAAGTTATAGAGTAGCAGCGATATCGAGAGAGAAACCGCGCGGGGAGACAGCAAATAACGAATAATACCAAATTTCAGGCCAAAGAAAAAAGAAAAGAAATGAATTCCCGACGAAAATCGGAAGAAAAGCAGGAGAAGAATGTAGAGAATAAAAATAACATTTGAACGAGAACGAGGCAACGCGGCGGGGACAAAGAGATGCGAGTAGACGCGAGAGCTTAGCGAATACACGCGGCCGCAAATTTGTCGCATCACACGTAACAACCTCTTCCCTCTCTCCCGCCAACCATCCAGTCCCTAAAATCCCCACTACAGCTAATGTTGCATGGCACGATGATCGTTCGTCCTGCCGCAGATTAAAAGCTGCATTAGGCATCCCGGTTAAGCTCTTCGTAACGGTGGTACACGTAACCATTGCCGCATCCATGGCCTGCCAAGCTCCACCAACGCGAGCCACACGTACGAGGCAAAAATGCAATTTGCGGACGACCTCGTTTATCCCGCATGTTGGCCACGAGACTTTCTCCTCTCTCCCTCCCTCCCTTTTATCTCTTTCTCTCGGAAATCAACGAATCTGGAAATTCGTCCCTATGTAACCCTCTTCCCTACGCGAGCTACGCGTTCCCATACGAAAAAATGAAATCAACTTTTTCAACACGTCAAACAAAATTTTTCGAACAAATTTATTTTGTAAATATTCCTCGAACCAAGGCAACAAAATTTCTAAATGAGACGAGAATTTTTCGACGTGAACAAAAAAACAATTTGATTCCCCGTTCCATACATTTTTAATTGTATTTTCGAAAATCTGTCAAACGAAACTTTCGTGAATTCTATTTTCCAGGGCGTCTGTACGAGAGAAAATTGGATGAAAATTAGTAAGTGAAAGATGCGTGTGTTATTGATGGTGTAGATTTTGTTTGGGAGGTACAAGAGAACGGAGTTCTCAAAGTGCAGAAACTAATCTTGGGTTAAGCCGAGGCTAACCTGAGCGTTCGAGGTTGCCAGGCAGATACGTATACATCGATAAGTTTGGATGACTTGCTCGAGGAAAGAAGGAGAACAGGGAAGGCCGAACACGAGAGTTCGCACTTTAGCTGAACTCTCCGGAAAATTGAAGCAATCTATTCAACGATGTGTAACTCTAACAGGTTTAGTTTTGGAGCGTATTAAAATTTTACACCAGGCGATTACAAACATTTCGATAGCCAAGGCTCGACCATCTGGATCATCAACGTTTACAGCAGATGGACAGATCTCTTTAATACTTCATCCGACTACATTAGGGTGATTAAATCGCGAGCTAAATACCAGTGTGGAATTACATAGCCTCGAGTCCGCATGGGAAAAAGAAAAGATTGCAAGTGGACATCGTCGGATCGTGTCGGATCGAGTTACCGCTACATTGCTCCCCCTTTGCGCCTGCACATTTTTCCTCTCTTTCTCTCCCTCGTTCCGGCTGCATTTAATCCGTAGCAACTGGACACGGTGAAGAAGGTTGAAAAAGATAGAATTTAAAATTGGAAACGCGCTGTCAGGTTACAGAATTCGTTTAGTTGGACTATTCATTAAGCAATCCCTCAGCATTTATTACAGTAGGACGTTCGAATAAAAGAATCACAGTATAGAGTGAGAATTTCTACAAAAATCATAAATTCCGTAGCTGAATACAGATTTCTATTCTATTTCGCGGCGGGTCGTTCTAAATTATCGGTGCTCAAGAATTGCTGGCGGCAAATAAGCCACGTTTATGAATGAACGTCGAAACAAACAGGAGGATAAAAAAAATTATAGTAACACGATACCAAAAAGGTTTGTTGAGCTTCATTGTGAATGCAGAGTGTTTGAAAATTGTCTTGGGTTTAAATTGACAGTAAAAAAAAGTTCGGCCGATGGTGTCCTGGATTGGAACGATGTCAAAAAGTCAATTACAATTATAATATGTTATCGGAATACAAATGGTCAATAAAGCATAGGGAATAAACTCGTGACCGGCTAAATAATGATATTGGAGTGGAGGAATTTAAAGTGGCAACATATACACGATAAGCCGTATGACTGTGACACGCGGATGGCAAATTTTAGTAGAAAATGATAATTATTTTTGCGTGGATTGGAGGTGGAGAAATTGGAATAATATTCACGATTGTATAATCATGATTAATAATGAATTATATTATACGGTCGGACAGTCAGAGATTTTGTTATTTTTTTTTGGGCTTTTTCTCGAGCGGGTGGTAAATTGCATATGAAATGCGCGTGTGAGAGGCAAAGCTGTGATAATAATAAATTCCGGTTTCCGAAGAAGAGAAAGCACTCCAATCTGCAATGTATAACTCGTGGGAGACAGAGAAAGGCAGATGAAGATAGAAACTGATGAAATTCTAGAATGTTTGTGTAAGAGAGAAAGAGAGAGAGAGAGAGAAAGAGAAAGACCGAATGATAGAAAGAAAGAAAGAGAGTGGGAATTGGATGTGCAGCAAGGATCGATGGCGCGCAATCAATCATGCAAATTGGCGATTCGCGACAAAATCTCGCAATCCCGTTTAGGATTCCGTATGGTAATGCCGTTAATGCGCGACACGCACGCGATAAACCCAACACGTATACATAGACCCGAAACCTATCCACATACACACTGTCACTCAAGCCCCTGCTGTTATTCGTTGCATACCTTCGCACCTCTCTCTCTCTCTCTCTCGTCGCAACCCTCACCCCTTTGCTCCTCTCTCTCGCTCTCTCGGGCTGTTTCCTTCGTTGTCTAGCTATCGTGAGAGAATCGCCCTTTCCACCTCTGCATGATGGGCAAAACGAGAGGGTGGAACATTTACAAAACCTCCCTCGAACCTCACCCCCCAGTGGTCGCATCCCTTGTCCTCTCACTCCAACTCTCATTCGCTCTGTTCCCCTCCTCGCGACATCTATTCAGCCTCGATTGTTTATTAACAATTATTCTGCACTGATCTGGCACTCCAATACGTGACGCACACTGAAACGCACTTTCAATAGTAAAAGTGAGCTGCAGAGTGTCGAGAGGATGGGGACGCGTTCGAAACATGGAAACATCGAGAGAAGAGTGTTTATGAAGCCGCGGTCAGGTTGCCCATTCGTTCGCGCGTGTCCTCCTGCTACCCCTTTCGGTATACACATATTTTACGATGGTCAATCCACTCCTCGATCCTCTTCCACCTGCACCCACCCGCAGTCTGACTGATGATGAGGTTGCTGACAGTGAATGATGATTGCGGAAGTGAACAAAGCGTGTGAACAAAAAAAAACATGACAAATAGATCGAAAATTCCATTCACATGGAAATCCCAGAGAGACTCGTAATTTTTAATGCGTTTGGCAATTACAAAAAAAAAACGATTTTCCCATAATGATCGAACATTGAATAAGACCCAAGAATTCAGCAATTGTGAAGGAAAAATTCTCTCAAGATTTTTCCGGATCGCGGAAAAGGAGGATTGCAACCGGATGTTATGATCGAAATGTTGTCCGATAGGATGTACGAGTAAAAAAAATGATTATAGAGTCAGCGAGGGCATATGCATGGATGCCGATATAGTTGATTCTGCTCGATATGGTGTATGCGTTTGTATACGAACGAGGATAGGGCAGATCGCACATGGAGAACCGAGATGAATAATAGTAGAACGAGTAGCGTTGGCAACGAGCTCCGTCACTTCCACGTTGACGTTGGCGGTGATGCAGCCCCGAATCCGAAGACTACGCGCGTACATATGTGGCCGCATGTGTGTGCATGCCCCTAAATGAGTGTGAGTGTCGTGATATTCTACCGCTGCTCGTGACGCTCAACCCTCCACCCCGGGGTATTAAATCACTGCCGACTCGGGCCGCTCGCAGAACCCGCGAATACGTGCGTCCTATATACCGGAATAGCGGATAGAAAGGGCGAGGGGGGGGGAGGGGGCGAGAGTAACGGAGAAAGAACTGCTGCTTCGGCTCTACAACCCCCTGGGCCATCGTCGACCATTCGCGGGAGATTTTCTATGCGCTCGAGCGACGTAACGTTAGTAATAAAATTCAATGTTTCACGTATACGAAAAAAAAAAAATATTGCAATTCACGTAAAACGATGCCGTCGTATTGAGGAATTCACCCGCACGCGAAAAGTCGTTAAAGATCCGCGAGCAACGTAATTCAGGAATAATTAACACATTAAAGAATGTCAGGCACAAAAATGAACCTTCACACTGAAAGCAAGTTCCATTTTTTCATACAACTTCAACGAACCTCGCGTCCAAAACATAATTAATCAGTTATTGCGGAAAATTAAAAAAAATTCACTACTTTCAATCTCTGCGCGGAACGTACAATAATGTTGAATCAACTGCTCGCTCTCCCGACATTACCTCTGCGTGGCGGAGCTTTAACGTCGACAGAACGCATCAATTTGTTGGCGTTCGACCTTCTCTTTTCCCCTCGTCCATGTTCAGGCACACACACGCACACACACATTATGAATTTTAACTAGTAGTAGCGTGTGCCTCTCACATGTATAGTCTACACAGACGCAGAGCTGCTGCAGCCCTTGTCACACGAAAAACGAGTAACGCCATCTCGTCGTAGTCCTCGCACCGTTCTCCACCAAATTGAACGAAATTCAATCGAATTAATTATCTCGCGTTGTTAATTACCGGATTCGGGCAATAAAACGCGAGCTGCGTCTGCGAGCAATGTTTCCAGGGAGAAAAAGAGCGACGATTCCACGAGTGAACGGGAGAAAAGAGAGGGAAAAAGAGTACGCGCCGGAGGTGAGGCTCAGAGTGAGAATAAATGAGTAGCAAAGCACAGAAGAGGTGGAAGTGTACAATTACACGTTTCAAGAGGGGTGGGAGGACTGAATTAGTGTTTGAACGATTGTGGCTTTCGGGCAAAATGTTCGAAACATTGAATTTCAATTGCATTCCCTTCGATACACGAGAGAGGAATAAATCATTTTAAATCAACTTGACGATGAGGTGTAAAAAAAAAACGTGATTTTACCTGCTGTTGAAGATAACTCGCTCTTAATGCTGATAAATATTGCTATTACAAAATTACGTATTTAATGATGAGTTGAATACACGTTTTGAACTCTCTGCACTCACCTGAAACATAAAAATTAAAATATCCCATGAGACTTTATTGACACACGTGCGATCAAAAGTTATAACGTGTCTGGAAAAAAATTTCTAGCTCTTTTTCCATTTAACCACAATTCGTAATGATCCTAAAGTTTGCATCGTTGGAATTCAACGCAATTCTGTTATTTCTTTAGCAGAGTTCGTAATTATTATTCATTATTTGATCCGACCAAAAAACTCAATCGACACGAAAAATTGGCATGATTTTCAAAATTCAATGAATATTGAATCGAAATAAAAAAATTCGTTGAATCTCAACGTTGCAAACTTCAGAGTCATAAATTCGTAAGTTATTCGTAAGAATAGAAAATTTCATTGTTCACTCAAGTGTAAAATAATATTTGATTGTGGCATGGAATAAAATTTTCACAATTTCAAATTGTTTACAAAAATATATGACACGAAGACAAATAACGAAGGGATGAAAGAAGAGAGGATCGAGAGAAGAAAATTTTAGAGACCCTTTTCGCGGGTGCCTTAATTATCAAGATAGCGAAATCTCTATCGTTGCGGTGGATCTTTCTGTCGTTGGTGGGCTTGTTCAAAACTTGTAATTACCGTTAGCTGTATAATTGCTCTTTTAATTAAGCTTTCGTTTTAATTCGCGGCGAGGAATAAGGAATCGCCTCATTTCTCGGCCATCTCTTGGATTTTTTTTCCCTCTTCGACTAACTTTTTTGTAAAATCTATTTGTCTCTTTCTGCGTCTCGGAGATCCTCGAGATGAGCAAGTCGAGGGAACGCGCGAGCAGAGAGCTTGCAATCTTCACGATTAACGGAAAGTTACAAGCAGCAACGAGCGCGAGCAATGCAACCCTTGGGAGAGGAATATTTTGCCATACTCGTATATATAGATTTGTATGCTATGATACCAGAGGGCGAAGCGCACGCTATCGCCATCTACATGGAAACGATGAAAGCTGAGAACACGAAAACGTTCCGAGGAGCGCGAAAGGCGTCGAAGATTTTCTCATAGCGATAAAGAGGAGACTAAATTCTCACATATGTGCCAGTAGAAACGGCCATGAGGTGTCAGACTCCTCAAGTTCACCTAAAAAAACTTCACGCCTTTGAGAATCGAGCTCCGAGCCAACCACCTTTGATGTATAAATGTCCCAACCACTTGTCAGACTCATGAATGGAAAAAAAAACTTTTACAAACACTCGAAATAAAATACAATGTGAGCTAAAAAAGGAAGAAAGAAATTAAAATCTCCGAGGTATAAAATGTGAAATATTATAATCGAAAAATTACAATTACGAAATTGACAATTACTTTGTAAATAATGTAATTTTGGTACCTGCGACGTCGCCATGTGAACAAAAAATTCTTCAAACAGAATTTATATTTCGTATACGGGTTACAGAAAAGAATTTCAAGACTGAAGTTTCGCTCGACTACGAAGGCGCGAGGAATTTCTCTCCGGCAATTAGTGAGTCGACAAGAGCGTTTGAAACTCGGCCGAACGCATTTACTCAACGTTATCAAGTTAGCGTGGATACTCGAAGAAACCTCAGGCAAGAGGGAGAGAGAGAGTGGAGCTACGGAGAGAGCGAAAGACAGAGAAAACGTAGAAAAAGCAAAGATACGCAACTGGCAAAGACCTTAATACTTCGACACAGTTGTGAGTTTCGATTCAACATTTTGGAATGGAGAATTTTTATTACGTTGAAAAAAATCAATGCACCAACAATTCAATAATTCGTTACGATTGCGATCCGGAAAAAATAGATTTAAAAAGTCATTTCATCAGCATATTAAGTTGAACCAGAAAATAACTTTAGGTTGGAGGGTCACGTGCGACAAAAAGAATCTACGAATGTTCACATATATGCGATGCATTATTTAATAGAGTTTGCTAGAAATTTCAAAAGTCGCGTAAGCTGGTACGTTTTAAGCAAACGGCGGGCCAAGAGTTTGTGGGATGGAGAGCGGAGGTAGCGGAAAGGGATGAAAAGCATGGAAAGGGTTGCTGGAGCTAAAACAAGACTCTCTCTCCCTCTCTCTCTCTCTCTCTCTCTCTCTTGTGCTAAATCTCCCTGGAGGGTCGCGAGTTATCCACTAGCGCACACTTCCGGTCGTTATTTATGAGGCGTTGGAACTTTGCTTCCGCGTGTGTCTCCTGTGTGCTGCCGCTCGAGCAACCAAAACTCGACGCAAACTAGACTGCCTTTATTTCCAACTTACGGAAGTTGAATGTACGCGGAAGGCAAATGGGAGAGAAGAAAGAGGAAAAAGAGGAGAAGGAACAAAGAGAATGTATCCAGGTAAGAATAGATGAAAGTCTTAACCTAGACGCGATCAGAAAATTAAGCGTGCAAGTTAAATTTTAATCTCATTTTTTCCCACAGACTTGACTTGAGTACAAAAGCGCCCGTTTTAACCTTCAAAATTGTCACCGACATATACCAGCAAGAACCAAATCTTGAAAATCGATTCGAGAATCGAGCTAATTATTATGCAACTGATATAATGTCTGCCACAAGCATTCTGATAACCTCCCGACAATCAATGAAGTTTGCTCGACCCCAAACTCACGGTCGACGCTTTTCTTATACCACCAACTGACAATCCAAGTTTTCATAGTTCGATGTGATGTCGAGGTTTTTCTTTACATCGATTTGAGTCTCGAAGACCCAGGTGATATGAAATGGCGAATCCCGGAATAGAACGCAACTTAGGTCGCTGTGAAGTATTATTTCCCTCATCATGAATATAAAATTGGAGTCTTTTTCATTAATACTGTACCGTACGAATAGAAATAAAAAATATATGAAACACACAAGACATTTTTTTTCTTCCGCCACTGTTATTTCTCCTGTATCGTTCATTTTGTTGTGCTACTGTAAAACAGACTATTTTGGCCGTTCTCGATTGGAGCTCAAATTCAAAAAAACCAAAAGAGGGTTTAATAAGTGCGAAGGTCAAGTGGAAATCTAGTCCAAAACGTCAGGAAGGTTTTTGAAAAATCATTAAAACTGTTTTTTTTTTACTCGTAGATGTTAATGAAAAAAAACGAAGTCGTGGTGGATAATGTTGGGAGCTCAACCATTTGGATTTCTTGTTGGATATTTCATGACAGCATGTAACTGCAAGCATCCATTTGTATGGGACTGTATGCGCAGCTAACCATGGAATATTTACATGAAATGCTACGTAGGAGGCTATATCCGAGCGTAAAGTGTACACATACACCTGTAGAAGTTGTGGAAGAGGTGAAGGTGCACACGTCAAGAAGGGGTCATTTCTAGGAGAACGAGTTTGCTGTCGCTGGGGTTCTGTCAGGGGTGGGCCAGCAGGCTGGTGTAGGTCAAGCATGAATAGTTGATGGGTGAATGTTGGGCTCGACTTAACCGCAGACATCGGGTCTCTCTGGAGCGCAAGCTTCTCTTTTACGTAACGACTCTAGCGTCTCGATGTTTCAGTTTCTGAGACTGTGTATATGTCTACCTTGCTGGTTGAACCCTACAAACAGAGGATTCTAAGCCCCTCTGTCCTATTTGTCTTCGCACTCATAGTTTCCCTCTCCCTCGCTCTCCCTCTCGCTGTCCCTCACGCTTGAAGGTACAATTAACGTCAACCTGATACTACGCAGTATGGATTAGACTAATTAACGCAGTTATCGACCAACTTTGCTCCGCCAGCTATTGTCGATTCTCCGAGTAAATCATCTCGAAACAAGCAAGCCTCCAGCTATTACGATAACTTCTTCATTCGTCCAGCTCGGATACGACCGATGGACCCGAATACAATTCTAACACGGGTATTACTTTGATGTGCCTTCGATTAGGATATCATTTCGATAAGCAGATCAAAATGACGTGCATTGAGTTACGGCTGAAGTTAAATGATAATAAAAATAACAAATTAGCAATCGCCCACATTCAAACCATGCTTTTCAACGTTAATTAATAGAAAATATTGTTTATATCTTGTTGAGCAATCCGTAGAAGGCACCATCATTACAGACGACCTTGAACAGTCCCACAGAAGCCTCTTGGTTGTTGTTTTTCACTTAAGTGTCAAATAACTTGGTACACGTCACGTCCATCACGAAACATCACGAGGCTTACGGATACGTACAATGAATTTTTGATTCCATTTCTTCTTTAGGGTTCATCGTCGATATTCTAGCGCATTATAGTATTTTAGTAGGAAACTTTAGTGTTTGTCGATAGTTTAGTAGGGAAAATATAGAGTTTTCATAATCATGAGTTAACCCGGTAATTCATGGATTGCGCGTAATCTCTCGGACTCTGTGTACTCGCCACTGTTTTGATGACTCACCCTCTCTCCCCTAAACTTTCCATATACACCGATGTCAATAACGACCGGTAGAACTTTAGCTGTTGAATCCTGCTGCACCCGTTTTTTGCTTCCCCCTCACGTTTCTCTACAAAGCACCCCGTCCCCTGCAGCAAACCTTTATGGAAATACGCAGGAGTGCACGCAGGCATACAACTCGATCGCACCAGCACCGGATGAACGTTCCAATACGTACGTGCTGCGAACACAAGCTATTAGCTCGGTCAATGGCACGCGCCGGACATAAACTCGGGGTGTTAATCGACATATGGAAAATTTCGATGCTTATTTTCCACGTTTTCATCCGAACAGCAGCATAATCAGCCAGTTTTTCTTTCAACAATAATTCCCTTGCTAATTTTATTCGAATTGTAACGAAATTGAATGTCGATGAAATAACAGATTTGCAAGTGAATACATTTTTCTCAAATGGCAGCTCAATCATCCGGCAAGTATTTTTTGGCATCATGTTTCGCACAGGAGTGAAAGAAAAAAACGCGTGATGAAGGGATTCAAATGCGCTGGTGGAATAACTTGCACAAAAATCGTTCAACTGCCGGAATTTCATGGAAAGTCATAAAGAAATTCGAGAATATTTTTGTATGCGATATACGAATTTTCCCACATTTACTTATGTGGAAATATATACATATATTCAAGCGCATTGATATATACTAGAATAAGAAGGGGATGGAACTGTCGTCGAATTTTCACCACCAGCTCGTTCGAACGACACCAGCAGCAGCGAGCATTCTCGCATTTGGCAAAATCACTGCGCGCTCTCCTTGTATGCAGCTTCCGGTTGTTCCATCGGTACACACACGTGCAAAATACATATATATATATTTACATTTATATATAGAAGACTATTCTGCCGAAAAATCCACACGCCATTAACCACAGCCCTTATCTGGCCGCAAAAACAACGAGCTGCAACCCCTTCTATAGACCTCTCTAGTGTTTTCCATCCACTGATGGTGCGCGGGAGAGAAACAACAAAATTGAGAGCGATTATGTCCCCCCCCCTTGCCTCATTCAACGACAGAATGAGAGGAAAAGTGGAGTGTAGAGATTTCGACTAGCGTGACAATCGTACACAAAAACGCAGGAACGATGCATTTCAAATTTACTTCACCAGACAGACTCTCGCCGGTGCGGCGTAATATTCTGCAAAACTACTATATTATTTTTTTACTCCGATATTGCAACGATCGGACGGAAATAAAATAATGACAATTTTTCAATGTACGAGAAGGAGAAAAGAAGGAGAAGAAGACAAAATGAAAAACAGCATTTCCGTGAGTAGAAAATACATGTGTTCACCGGCCCCAACAATTTGATAGATTATAGGGGTTTAGAGGAGAGATGCAGCAGTTTTGGTGCAGTTTCTCATCCCTTTAAACCTCTTCTGTTCCGCTTTCCAATCGGTTGAGCTTGCATCGAGCTTTTTCATGTGTGTCGAGCTTGTTCGGTTGTGTTGGGTATCATGTATATCTCTTTTCAAGGGATGCTGCTGTGTATGATGCATTTCACACATATTTACGTAGATATATTTAGGGGAAGTAGAAGGGGTTCGAATATGGCGAATGCGGAGAGAGACAGCATTTCAACATCACCAGGACTCTGACATTTTGCATTTTGTATTCCACATTTTGCATTTCGACGTGTGCACAATTCCTTCACGCTTCCTGCACGCCTTTCTCGTTAAATGTGTACGTGAATATCGGACTCTCACTACTACGCCATCATTTTTCCAACATACATTTGTGTACACACGAGCCAATCTAGATCAATTCGTCACAATCATCCCTCTAGCCCGATTTTCACCCAAAGTTGCTCCAAAAATTTTCGAACTAAAGCAGAAAGAAAAATGTGCATTCGTCGCAAATTTTTTGAATCGCTCTATCGAAAAATTCTGCGAGTGACATTTTTTTGGAACGGTCAAACTGTCTCAATATAGTTTATCGCTTCTCTGAACGTGATTCACAGTTAGCAATTATTTTGAGCCAGTGAAAACTGTGTGAAAGTTTGAAAAAAGTCATGCCACAATATTGACATTTTTGTACGCAATTCGACCGTCAAAATGTTTGTTCTACTAATCAAATATTTTCACCTATATGCCCAGGAAAAAAAAATAAAAATTACACCCTCGATCCAAAGAAGATTCGTTTGCAAAATAAGATCGCGAATAAAGTCGATAACATTCATTGATATATTCGGGCGAGTTTTCCAATGTGCGAAGAGATAAATTTAGCATAAATAATGCCGCGGGGCATTAACGTTGAGCCCTCCCCCGTTTCCTCTACCGTGCAAGCATCCATCTGACGCAGTGCAGAGGGTGAACGTGGCGCACCATACACAACTACAACCGAATCGTGTTATCGCCCTCTTTCTCTCGGTCGTTACATATTTTGAACATTTCCGTAGGCGGTTCGCGAAACGAATGGGTAATGAAATCATATAATCAAAAAGTGAAGATAAGTGGACGATCGCAATGAATCAGTGCGTTGGTCACAGGAAAGCGATTATTGAATGCGCGAACCAAATTTTTCTTGCGAATGTGACGAAGTCTGTGAAAACGGTTATTGAAAAACGATTCAAAGTTCTGCAATCAGACTCTCGTATCTTTGAATAGATTCTACGAAGACCGACAAGGATGCTTTGACCGTCGGAAAAAGAATCGAGAAAACAATCAATTACCGAACAAACTTGGCTGGTCGCAAAAAAAAGCGAACTACAGTTTCTCATCGTGGGCCGATCTTTTACTATCAGTTTCCCCAGGTACTCCCAACCCTGTCCACAGTCTTGGGAACTTGTTCGTGCAGTAAAACCCTCTCACGAGGGGATTCTTGCTTCCCTGAAAATTACCGTTGCCCAGAGGTGAAAGGAGAATCGAGAAACGACTCGAACGAACGTGCTCGGATTATCTCTGAGCCTGTTTCTTTGAGAATAATCTTATCTCACAATTCATCAAAGTCTGGTATTAATTATTAATCTCCGTCCGACATACTCCGAGCTATGAAATATTCATACTTTTTGGTTATCCCTAACCTCTCTCTAATTCTCTAAAGAGTTTTCAGAATATTTTCAAAAAGGCTGTACATTCACGTAGAGCTTTGGAAAAGACTCGAACGAAAATCTAAAATTCTTCAAAACACGATATTTTCATGTTAACAAATTCTCTGATATATTCGTTTAAAAAATCTCTCTACGATGACCAAGATTACGATTTTATTTTTATTCATTTTTTAATAATTTTATTTCGATCGTCCACTGTTATAAAGAAATTGTTTGGACAAACCGAAAAGAGCGATGACCGTTTTTTTGCACGTTTCATTCATACGTAGACCGCTTTGACGCCTTAAGGGACGCGTCTGTGTCTCAGTTGAACGAAACACACCCTCATAGGTCTCGTTACCGGACGATCAAAGTAAATTTCGTCCTACGTGCCTTGTGAGTCAAGGTGAGGATGTTTCACCCAGAAACGCGAACAGGGAAAATGGTGGGACGGCTGCTGTGCAACTCCTGAGAGAAGCTTCAACACCAGTGCGAGAGCGAGACCAGCCCTTGATCGTCGTTCATCCCACGTGATCTTTCCTTTCTCTCGTGTTCCGTTGGCATTTGTGGACTCAACGAGGGTTCGAGCATACAATAGGAATTACGAAATCAAAGATAAGTGGTTGGGACTTGATCCGACACGGGCGAGGGAATGCTGTGAAATTTCTCAGCCTTTAGTTGTCCTCGAGAACTTTATAGCCGAAACGGACGTTCGTTTTGGGATCCCGAAAGCAAAAGGGGCCAGAGCGAGGCGCCGTGTCGCCCGAAGTCTAAATATCGGAAAGACTCAATATCCGCAAGACAAAATATCCATCGGACGGGGAAAATGTCCGTCGACATAATATCCTGCGTCAACGATTCAATATTCGAGCTTGTTGATCGCTTGTTCTGTAATTCATTACTCATGACCTGCGATTCGCTTCGTGCGACCGAGAATTTGTTTTGGCTCGTGGACCAAACCAGAACCAGCATCTCTCGAACGCAGCATGTAATCCCGTGCAAGAAATGGATTAAGGCTTCGGTGGGGCCCCGATCATTTTTCCCTAACTTACTTGGGGCCCTAGTCTGGAGCCCGATCGGGCTCCTAAGAGGACGGTCACGCTTTGTTGACAGGGGCCTTTAAAGTTTATAAAATCGGGGCCCGACTTGGTCGCCCGATCGGAGCCACATCAAACAAAAAATTATTTTTAAAAAATTGTTATTATCCTGCAATTCAATTTCCGATCGTTATTGATCATATTATTGCAATTTGAATGCACTTGACATTTATTTTTGCGGAAAAAACTTTTTACCTATACCGGGATTCGATCCGCCTACCTATCCACTACTAGAACTCTGTAACCGTGCACGCTACCCACTAGACCACGACATCATTGAAGAAAAGTGAACATGAAATTTTATATATTCTGCATTCGAGGATTTTTCACTTATGACGATCAAAACAATGAATTGAACAATTTTAATCATAATGAATCAATTTATTAATTATTAAAAATTTATTTATACATTTTGAAAGGAGAAAATATTAAAATTCTTGCATTCAAAACGTTGGGTTTTTATCATAAATGTAACATGCACATTGTTTACTTTTCGTCAGAAAAGAAGTTCTTACTTTTGTGATTTTCCCTATATTCATGAAATGGTGTCGGTGAAAAAATTCTGCATTTTTTCAAAAAATGAAGGTTTTGTTACCGGCACCTTAATTAACCTCGACTTTTGGATTTGCAATCGACTAATCAGCTCGTAGGTTACCTCGAGCCCGACTAGGTCCTTTGCGCTTCACTTCGAGAGATCCATGTTTAAAGAAATCATGGCTTCCATACTTTCACCTCATTCCAGCCAGATTTGCTATTATTGTGAGTGAAATGTGGGCTGCCCCAGTGAAGCCCGACTAGGTCCTCGACGGGTGACGTCAAGAGAACCATGTTTAAAAAAATCATGGCTTCCATATCTTTACCCTATTGGGGCCCGATTTGGTTTTATTGTGCAAATATAAATATGGGCAGCTCAATGAAGCCCGACTAGGTCCTTCATAGGTTTCCTTGAGACAGCCATGTTTGAGCCGCCATAGCGTTGCCTTTTCGGGGCCCAATCTGGCGGTGTTCGGGTGTTCCATGTTAGGGTATCCAAGTCAAAGCCCGCCGAGGCCCCGACCCACGACAAGGCTGCCCTAACAATTTGACGCACGGGATGTCACAGTTACGCGCCACCACTACGAGGGTAGCGTGAACCTTGTACAAGGGTTGAAAACGTCTTGCGGCCGCGTCTTTTTTCTTTTTTATTCATACGATTGTGCCCTCACGCTCCGGGCCTTTTTCTTGTCTAGTCGTAGTCTTGATTGTCTCTCAGCGTTCTTCTCATATGTGGAGAAGGGACATAAAAAGGCATTGAAAAAAAAAGCGATGTCGAATCATATTTCTAGCCTCGTCTTTCTTTTTTATCCGACCGATAATTTCTATCGGAAAAACGAATTTTCAGGGATGGAGTGTGCTGAGGGAAGTGAAACAGTGAAATAAATCGTCCATCGAGATGTGTATTTTCTCTCTTCCAATCTCCGAGAACAAATGGAATTTCGTTGCTACGCCGAGCAACAGACCTTCGCACCGTTGTGAGAAAATTGCAGAGATGATCTGAGAGAAATGTCTGAGGAGGCGAGAGCTGATAAAGTTCACGAATGAACGCGACGCGAGAACGAGAGATTTTGGCGAAACTAATATTTCTCGTGTTCGCGATTCGCCTTAAAGTCTTGATCTGCCTTGAGAATAGCGGAGCAGACCTCGTTTTGTGTTCACGTTGCGAACAAGAGTCCCAGCTGCAGCCTTTCGAATGGAGCGATGAGCGGTTCCCAGCCCGATATATTGGTAGAAATGGCGCGAGGTTTTCAATGTTCTCTGCTTTTTGGTGATTTTCGGAATTGACCTCGCACAGAATCCAGGGTAATGAGTTCCAGGCAAATCAGGGCCTGGAGCCTCCAGTTATTGCGAAAATGTTGCCTAGGTCGAGGAAACTTGAGAATAAAATTCTTCATCTTCCCATAAACAAATGAGTTTAGCGACAGCGTGGAATAGTGTTAATTAGCAATCGTCGAGATTGATGGACCAGCCAGGGTACGAGATGGAGATGCTGTCGAACGCGCAACAATTTCGCGACAATCACACTCAACAATGATTTCTTCAATCAACGTATAAAGGCTCGGGAATAACATGCAGAGGAATGCAATATGACGATATGGTTGAACCAGCGATTCTAAATACCGAACACAGATCAATTATAATGACCAAGCTCATTGACGATATTCAAAAAGGACCTGCGCTGTCCATCGCGACCGTGGGAAGCGTCCATCACTTGAAATTTATGAAACAACATTCACGAGATACATTGAATTTATTAGCAATGGTCTCCCTGCTATCCAGCGAAGTAATTAGCGTTAGTTCTTGATGCGTTTGATCTTGGAATATTCACTCGCCAAAACTAATTATATTACTTCACCAACGTAATATCATAAATCCAATCGGGTTATGGTCACATCATACATCCGATGGTGGATTTGGTTCAGCTGTTCATTCGCGAGTGTGCAAGGAAATTATTTGTCAATTGAAAGGTCATAATCCACTGCGGCTTAAGTAACTAACAGTGCTGATTACGCCCTTTTGGTTATAGCCAACCTATATGCATACATCTGTGGGTTCGAGAATGAGCAATTTAATTAACCTTCCGCACGACGAGAAGGATCGCGGCATCGACGGAAGAGAGTTAATATCGAAATGTGGCAAAACTGTCGGAGCCCTTATATCTCTTCTATATACCTAATAACCTCATTGCGCTTTCGGGATCTCCGCCACTTAATCTGAATCACTTTCTTCTCTTCTTTATATATAATTGTCAATCTTCCAAATCCCAACCATAATGTATTAAAGGTCACAATTATTCACTTATTACGACTTTCCCGAATAGACCGAACTATCACGATGCTGAAGTTTGCAACGTTGAAATGCATCGTAAAATATTTAATTTTATTAAAGATTCGTTCAATTTTCAATGTCATCCAAATTTTCCGCTCCAATATGCTTTTCGAATGGCAAAAATGGATCATTTCATCATCGTAATTACATTCTGCATTTGAATAATTATTTTTGTCGAAGACAAAAATGAATTTCGTTGCATTCCAACGATGCAAACTTCAGAGTCATGAACTACCGGATGTCAATAGATTAAAGTTTTCCATCTTTTTTCTCATCATTCAACGATAATGAGATACTATCTCTGAATTAATTATCAAAGAGATTTTAATTGACTGTCACTAATTAACCAATATAGTTTCAATAAAGCTCGTCAGACACTGCAACGCAGTGGTTTCTTGTCACACCCTATAGATAGTTGGCTCTCCCAGTTCTCGATTTCCTTCTCAACAGATTATTTTTGCACGATACGAGCAGCTAAATCAATATTACGTTTAACGCATAGATGAAAAAAGTACTCACAGTCTCATAGTCGGATCACTATCATCCCGGAAATTCTCTCTCCCAGATGGCAAGCCCTTAATATATCTATATTGAGCCTAGGAAGATGCTGCATTTTACCAACGTAAGTCGATGTCTCGCATTTTCCGTTACACTTTTTTCTAGAGGATATTCAAGCTCGGATGTGTCTTCAAACGTTTTAAAGAAGAAAAAAAAGCAAATTGCGAAAAATATCTAAACACGGAAAATAAAATGCATCAAAATTCCCCACGATGAAGTTTGTCATTTCGAAAAAAAAAACGACAGGACACTCTTTGTCAGAATTTCGAGTTTAATACTGTCAATAAACTGAATCACGATTTTACGATCATTGCAGATCAAATCAAACATGAATTTTTATAAAAGAAAATTGAAATGTAAAACTCGCGACGAAATCGAGGATTATGAAGTTTGTAGTTGGCTGATTTGGGCTTGAATTGCCCATATCATTGGCTACATATATTATAGCAGGACGTTGCAGCTGGTGGAAAATTCAGCAAAGGCCGAAGGCAAGGGTATGAAAAGCGGAGCGAAAATAAGCTTAATCTCGCTGAGTGAAATCGCTGCCAAATGTAATGCGTCTCGTATCGGTGAAGCGCGAAAAGCGTGCACGATTTTTATTTTTTTTTTCTCCACCACAAGCCCTCGTGGCTCTTCTCGCACCCGCGTTTCGACCGCATCCAATGCTTCTTCCAGTTTTCCGGCGAATTCTTTCCGTCATTCTTTCTTTTTCGACTTTTATTTCTCATTCCCTCTTTGCCACATGAGGCAATTCACTTTTAAGGAAAAACTCTGAAAAACCGTATAGATATCGATGGATTAACGCGAGTTGGCCAAAAATATTTGAAAAGAGCCGGTGAAAAAAAGAAATATGGCCATCGATATAAACGAGACCCGCATGCACCAAAACCAACCCCCTACCCCTTTAATATATTTCTCGCGGCCTATTACTTTTCTCTTCCTCTCTCTATCTCGCTTTCTCTCTCTTCGCTTATACGTACAAAAATAACATACCCAACCTCTTGCAACGGCTGCATTTCAAATATTTCATTTCTGCTCCTTTAGCCAAAATCAGGACACTCTTTCTATATCTATGTATTTCAACTACGCGGATTTGTTTCAACTCGCTCTGCATGGACATGTTACATTCCTCTGAGAACGCGCACACTCTGTCCCTCTCGTAACTTTGTAAATTTCGGTGGGAAAGAAGCAAAAAATCCTTCGAATAAACATCGTTTCTTAACTTAGTGAATAATTTGAAGGAAAAGACTTTAAAAGTACAACGAATCCCCAATTCGATGGTTTGGAATCGAAAAAAAAAGAACGGGCTTTGATTGCGATGAGTTTTCGGTGAATATCGAGATCGCATAAACTTGCTAGCAACAATCTTTTAATTGATTTAAATGGTCGTTCGATCGATTGAAATACTATCATCGTTTTTATTTCATAAATCTAAAGCACATGGCGCACTGGATTTTCATATTCGTGTTAGGAACTATATTTTACGTACTTTGTGTACTTCTGCGTATATGTACACACGTATAGGTCAGCATAGTTCGATCGCAACGGTTTGTAAGGGATGCACGCGAACGAACGCAAACCAGCAAGCGATCTGCAACTTCTAGAGCCATGTTGTGCATGGTTCTCGTACTATTTTTCTCTCTTCGTTTGATATCCCTCGCTTTATCTGTGTTTGCCGTCATCGATCGTTGTTATAAATACTGCACAATCGTTTCTTAGCTTTTCCCCTCGCGCACTTTCACATTCTATAGTCCCAGAGACCCACTGCGGATCTATTTATTCGAAATGCAAGAGGTCAAAGGAAAGAGACAAAGTTGACCATTTTAATCAAATCACAGCAATTTTCTTAACTAGCGGATTATCAATACTAATTCTGATGTTTTATATTTTTAAAACTTCCTCTGAACTGATGTAATTTCATCCGCAAACAATGGACCTTCGATTTCTATTACGAATTTATGTCAGAATAAAAAGTGATTAAACGTCTTTTTCAACATTCATTTTAGAAAGTGGCATTTTTCAATGAATCTCCGATATTTGTGCAACGAATCGTGACAGCGCTTTTCCTGTTCCAAAGTATCTAAATTTTTAAGGAACTTTGACGTAGCGTTGCAGAGATCGTAGTAGGGAAATTCGTGAATCCCCATTGATTCTAAAGTCCGAAAAAAATTGAGCCACAAGAGCTCAACGTGGATGTATTTACAATGGATTTTAAAATGAGTTTGGAAAATGCTTTTGCATCACTTGGATATTTCACTGGAATTTGATGACATTTCCATTGCATTTGTGATCCATTTCAATTTCCACAACCTCTATTTCTATGGTGAAACTCGAATGAAGCCAAAGGAAGGGAAGTTAGTGGTATATTTCGGTTTGTTCCGACACGATCACTCAACGAGAAATAAAAAAATTATCGCAAAGTTAGTACAGCAAATGGAGCAATAATTCATTTTGAATGGCATTGAAAACGTCAGGATTACACTCTGTAACCAGTGGATCATCTCGATAATTGAATCATTCAAATTCATGTTGCATGCAGGTGAGCGATCGAGAAACAGAATAACCAGTAATGCAGATGACAGAGATTTCGCCCTCGTCATCATCGATGCGAGACTCCTGCTAAACAGACACGAAATCACAAGTAGCTCAATGGAGTTTCTACTGGGTGATTCAGAATTGACTATCAAAGAATAAATCAACAAATTCATGCGGAATGTTTCAGGTGAGAAAACTTCACGAGAGTTTTCTTCGTGAGGAAGACAATTTCGTAGGATTGTTGAAGTTTGTTTCATAAAATTGATACCGTTTCAAATGCCCATAGGAGTTGAAAACGTTGAAGATTTTTCGACTCCGCATTCGATTAAGGGACCAATTCCACGGTATTGTATTTGGATCTAAACGTAGCCTATAATTTGGCACCTGAAGCCAAGTGTACACGCACATGTGTCATCCTGGGAATACGGGACATGTTCTCTGTAACGCCCTCGACGACATATAGAGTCGCGTGCTAACGTCACCAACGTCTCGCCAAGGTGGTTGCATAGCCTATCGAGACAATTTACTCGGTGTGTATATCTGTACATTTATGGATGTTCTACATATATACGTAAGTGGAAACGCGTGACAGTTCCGAGGTAGGAGTGTGGAGCAAGAAATCGAGTGGAGTACGGGAGAAGATTTGCCGCGAAGTTTCAAGACCTAGAGATCGATCGGGGAAATTCGATCAGCGGAGAATCCCAAGACATTGGGCTAGTCCTGGCAACGTCTTCGTGCCCTCCTACCCGCGCCCCTTTTCATCCTACGATCTGCCAAGCCCCGTGAGATTCACGTCATTGGTCGTCAGATCGCTCCGCTCCAAGGACACCTTACGTAACGTGCGTAATTGAGTTGAAAACTTCCGAGGTTAGTTCCGTCATCGATGACTCCCCAAGCCTAATTCAACACGTCAACTCTTATCGTTATTTCTCGAAAATAAGCTCGGAAAAACGTTCATCGATTTGAATCATCTGGATTATTTGTAAAGAGTCCTTCATTCTTCCTTTTCTGCGTTTCAGCCTCGAGAATCATGTCGCATCGCCATTCTCGTCACGACATAATTATCGATTTATCTGTACACGCTCGGGAATACAGGATAGTAACCAGCTTTTCCGATATGTCTGTGGCTTTATCACTGAACAGGTAGTCGTTAGTGTAACAGAGAGTTTTCACAAGCCTATCCACACAGGGCATTGCAGAGGGTGTCCTAAGAAAATACTCAAAAATGAACAAATTCACATGCCCAAGAAAATTTGAAAATAAAACTTGCAGACTCTCTTTTATTTTTGCATAGTCCTTGAAATATCGAAAGACGTGCAAATGCCAATAATGGCTTCATTTCCAACAACGTATCGATCAATATCTTAGCGAAGCAATATGTTTGAAAAAAATTATCAATGAAATTAATTACGAACAACTTCCCGGACACTTTGCGATTACCAGGTGTGCACAGGAACGTTGAGTATTCCAGAACATTAAGCGCACCTGAACGTTCCCGGAGCTTGGAGTTAACGGATAACCAGAGAAAGCATCAGTGTTGGTTCATTTACAAGTATTGTTGTTCCCACGGAAAATCATGAGATTTATATATGTAGACTGTTCCCTCGGCGATAGTGTTGCTGCCGCAATGCCGCAGCTTCGACACTTCGAATGCAACTGAGAGATTCGCTTTTACATACGTATATACGTTGGCAGGAAGTACACTGTGCATATTCCGAATGTTTAGCATCACTCGACTCTCGTCGTTCTACCTGCTCCAGACTATTATTGAACACATTTGAGAATCCCATACCTGAAACGGATCTCGCAACTGCTGAATCCCATGAATCTCGAGATGACTTCAATCCTTTATTGATGTACCGCGCGCTAACAGTATTTATGAATGTCCGTCATTTTCAAATACCTCGTCACAATATTTTCTGTAATCTTTTTTTCACGCGAATTTTCTCAGTGGTTTGTAAATTTCAAGAGGGTCGAGGATGTGTAGATTCTTTTAGGGCCTTAGCATAAACGGAGCATTCGAGCGTCGATATTGAGCTCGGGCACGCAAAGCGTTTGGGATTTTCGCGTTAATATACACGAAACTCGTGTACGAACGTCGGGGTTGAGATGAAAAAAGGTGTAAAAGTGTAGGGTGCAAAATAGTAGGGAAGGAAAAAAAGTAAAAGAAGAAAAGAGGGAGAGAGAGAGTAAAAAAAGAGAAATAAGCGTCGGTAAACCATTAATAATCCGTATTACGGTACCCTCGTAGAAATACTGGCAGCCCTCGCTAGGGTTTCCTTATAACGTGCCGTAGAAATGCATATTATCCATCCAAAATATCCGACGTGTTACACGCGAGACACGGCCATCCCGTGGCCTCCTACCCTTTGCCCTGCAACGCCATCTGTATTTTATTAGCTTATAACGCTGAAGTCGAAGGGATAAAGTGGTGCGACGGTGGTGAGGAGGGGTGCGGAAACGTCTACTGCAATTTGCAGATGCGTTACATGAGCGAACGAGCAATGCGAAATTCTCCCTCCACGTTCTGCTTCTACCATATAAGTATTTTACCATCCCTTGACATCCTCACCCCAGTGCTAACGGACGTATAATAAAGCTTCTCGTTTTGTGTGCACGCGCGAAAAACCACCCCTACGTGATAAACTGACCAAGAAGCGAACGCACTCCATATATACGAACGCCAAGTATTTTATAATACTTTGATTTATTTATGCGTCTCGTGCAATAAATTTTCGACAAAATTCACTCGAATTTCAGAGATTTCGTGAAAATATCTTGGCATTTTAAAGGGTGAAAGTTGCCCGTCGTAAGAATAATCCAAAGTAGTAACGATAAGGTGAATTGACGTTTAATAAAATTTATTGAAAACTTTGATTTATTTAAATTGTGGGTGTTCGCGCCGCAATCTATGATTATTCATATGACTGGATTGATGCACTTTTCACTTGCGAATATGAATATTGAGTATAGGATTGTGATTGGTCACTGTAACGAATGAAAAATCCTGTTATGTTCATCCCCCATTCTATCTGCATTCCTATATATAAATATATTGTCATGGAGGCAGAAGAATCGATCGGAGAAACGAGCCCGTACTGCGGTGGTCCTGTATATCAGAGATAAACTCGGAGCGGAGTAAAAAAGGCCAACTGCTGACGTTGCAACTTTTCAGGCACACTCGCGCTCTCTTTCTCTCTCATGGACCCTCAACCAACAATAAATTCTTTATTATCGAGAAATCTACTCGGGTGCACTTGAGGCTTCTTTTGAGTCTTTCTCACTTTTTCCGTATGTTATATGTTTGCAGAAAAACGGTTACAAAATGTATGCCCGCAGACACACATTTTGTGGCCAGTTTTCAGCGAAATTATCGCTGCATTTAATTCAAGATATTGATCAAACGTCGCGTACTCATCTTCGTTCGTACATTGCAGCTTCCCAATTACATTTTCGAATGGATATCATAACCCATGACAATTGTGTACATTCCTGTTTCATTCCCACATGGAGAGTTCGGAAAGAAGCAGAAAATGCGAAAAATATACGACAATTTGTGAAACAACGGGTATATGATCATATATACGGTGAAAACTTACAAACTACAACCGAAGCGTTGTAACGGACAAAGATAAGAAAAGGTCAAAAAAATAATTGCTAAATAATTTTAATTTAGATAGATGCGATGTTTGGACACATGTAGTTATCGTGTAAGAAAAGAAAAGAATGAAAATGGAACGGATGGTGGAAACTCTAGCGATCAGCGGTGACAGAAATAATGAAAGATAAGGTCTCGGCGGTGCGTGCTCAGTCGTCATGGGAGTTCCTCGCGAGAAACAAGTTTGTCCTCGGTCTCGAGTAACGACTTAAACCTGCAATGTAGTAAGAAAAGCCGCGGGACCACTTTGCGATTGTGCGGCACACCTGTTCCAGAGACGCGTGACGACGACGATGACGACAACGACCAATTCACCTGTTCTCATCATCCACGGTGTAATTTAACAATCATTAATGGAACACGTACAATGGAATACATATAATTATGAAGAATGAATACGGAAAAGTGATTTCGTTACGTTAAAAATGAATTATGATTTATGAATCCATTGCATGCGACTTTTTGCTTCAGATCTCAAATCGTGAGTTGTTCGCTTCAAATTGGTCGTTATGAATGAAGATTCTTTCTATAGCGAGTACCGTCCATACAAACGTCCCTTGAAGCGATAAGACGAAACATGTAAACATGTGATTGGAGGCTGTTCGTTTCTTTCACTATGTCGTAACGCTGTGTAGGTGGCCACAAAACTCCAGTCGAGGCTACTGGAAGTTTTGCTGAAATAACTGTTTTTTTTTCCCCTAAGCTGTCTCGTCGTCTCAACTCACTCTGTCGTGGAAAATCCAAACGTTACTCCACGAGTATGAATGACCTTTACGGTAGACTGTCTTTCAGACCAGGGATGGAGAATTGCATCCAGTCACTATGCTTGTGAACGAGAACGGTCATCCAAACGTTCAGTGGGCAACTGTTGCTCGATCCGGCCACGATACGTCGGTCGCCCCACAGGTGACAAGAGCCGCGGAACAAGGTAAAAAAGATTGTAAGCTCCATATTCTCTCATGGTTATCTCCCTTGTATGCAAGGTCTACAAATGTCTTTAGGTGATAAGAAAGGTGCTGACGTTGCTCTTCAAGACCGATGAGTGCGTCGCTCACGTGTAGACGAACGTCTCAAACAATACTATTAACTCGGTCGAGCCAAACGTCAATGAACAAGATCGTGAACCTCATACATAGGCAGCGACCCAACACCTTACGGGCCATAACTCTAGACTGCAACGTCTTGTATTTAAGGGGAACGGGTTCACGATGCGATGACCTGGAAGCTTCGGGACGCTGCACTGCAAAATCAAAGAGCATTACCCAACACACCACGACTTTGCAACCCGTTGTATCACTCTCCACGAACGGTATCACCACCTTGCAATGGCAGTGACAGAGATAAGTCTCAAAAGCCCGTGGAAACATACATAATTTGCCCTTGGTACACCTGGAGTGTTAGCTGCCTAAACAAAAGAAAGAGCTGCAGCATCATAGCCACGGAGTGACTGCTGAGAAGATCAGCGTTATGAAGTGTATGGTGCAACGGTCTGTAATTATTGCAATAGGTCCTAGCCGTCTAGAAGCTAGCGTCTTCTGTTATCGAACTGTAGCGAAGAGATCAGGGTGGTAGTATGATTGTAGAGTTATCGGCGTTGTTTGGTAAAACCCATACCTAGAACCGATTATTATTTAGGTTATAGTTCAGAACAATGGAATTTGTCAAGTACGTAGGTATGATCTCATTGTTCGGGGAAAAGCCACGCGAAAACATCCACATATAATAATGTGGTTAACCGCAGTACTGTAAATTTCAGGAAAATAATGTGTCCAACTTAATGATTACAAAGTTTACTCCTTAACAACCATACACCTACCATGACCGAAACTCCGCGTATTTGGCGTTATGAAATTCATTGCACATTGCATTGATCACTGTTGATAACTCCAGACAGGCGAGGTGTCTAGTGTTTATCAACAAGTAATGAGAGATCGGTGACTCGAATGATCACTTAGCAGTGTGCTGGATTTTTATGGTAAGCCGCAACAACCTATATTGAAAATCGTTTAGGCTCGATTGCCGAATGCACTGCACCGGCGAATTGCATAAAAACTTGGAATGTATCGTGTTATTATTAACTACACGTGACGTGCAATTTTTCCTTATTACTCTAAATACTCATTGTGGTTTAGCGACGCATATAGATATATAACACCACCATCGCCTAATATGGCTAATACAAGGAATTTAGAAATGAGGGGGGCACATGAGTGGGGGGGGGGACATATGAGTAAAGTGGACAGAAACTCAGAAAAAGCGAAATGTTCAATTAATCAGTCACAAAATGAATAACCTCTTAGATTAATTAAATTACTCTCATCAGTTGCTTTTTCCATAATGAGACCATCAAAATTCTACTTTTATCGCTACCCTGAATTCGGCAATATTCCCACTGGGCCCGGGCTTTAGGTACACTCCGCCTATGTTTCGTGCGCATTACGTCAGCCGTCGTTTGTCGTTATCAACAAATAGGTATTTCTACAATATTAGTAATATACAGTTAGCTTTATCCTGTACGCGTGGCGCATGTCGTGTTCGATTCAGTATAAAGTGGTATCACCAGTGAAGAGCGGTACCAGTTTGCTCCAGCACCTCGAGCAACACACATCGTGCCCAAATCTGAACAAACTCCTAGTTTTGCTCCGGTTTGACCAGCTCCGTTGTGCTAATTGAAGAGACCAATAAAGAAGCAAACCCTCCCAATATGTTCAAGCCAATCGCCAAGGCTATAGACGAAAGGCGCGAACGCGACCGTAGAGAACAAGAAGCAAAGAAAGAACTTGAACGCAAGAAACAAGAAGCGAGGAAAGAATGCGAGCACAGGGAACAAAAAGCGAGAGAAGAACGCGGTCGTAAGGCAAAAGAAGCGGAGGACAGGGCGGCACGGGAGATGTGGGCCGCTTTGCGCGCAATGGAAGAACAGCGTGTGATGGACCGGGCTCGTCGAAACGTCTTCTAAGGAGAATAGTTAACCGATGTAGGCCGCGTCACATTTCGTGTAGTGTGTATAGTGCAAATGAGTGCTTCAGCCCTTCATGTGTGTTGTATTTTGTGGGGACTCATGTGTACGCATACGGTCAACATTTAGTTTTTTGTATTCTCTTATATAACGCTTTTAGAATGTATTTAGTATTTCACATCTACAACCTGACATTGCTATATCTTCGATCTGACATGTGTGCTTAAATGTCACTACTATAGCACTGTGTGAGGGACTCATGTATGTAGATGCACTTAATATTTTGATTTGTATTCGTGTATATTACATTTTTATGTGCCAACTGAAATAAAAAAAGTTGACTCCATTTGTATTTTTTTCATTTGACATCTATGCCCAGCCTACATGCACTTTTCTGTAGCGTTAGGGAACACCTGAACATATACACGATGGTGCCCGATATATTGGGAATTACCATCCATGTTACTATTCTCCTACCTTTAGCAAACTTCCTATAACACTTAAAATTTCCACGGTAGAGTTACATTAGCTAGACACTATACCTTACGTTTTGGTAGTTTCCTGAGTGGACATCGAGCTCCGTGACGGTTGGAGTCTACGATTTGAATGATAAGCGCAAGTATGAAGAGTAAGTATGGTTAATTTTTTTCATAACATGAGCACATACTGTGGTTCCGTGGTGTATTCTCATGACAGAACCAACCTTGCAATGGATATGCTATTACCCTCATGTAATGTACTTGCATTGGATGTTCTGGTATGCCAGGGTCCAGCGCAGGTCAGACTTGCCAGCCAGTTGATTACGTCGCACAGTCGATACGATAAGCTTCACGCTCTGGTCAAAGTGGCAACTCTGTCCAGAACAAGTGTGAATCGTCTCAACTGTACCGCGTAATCAGTTCTGATAACACCACGTCCTACCACGAGTCTAGCTGCTGCAAGTTAAAGATGGAACATTGCTGCATGGTGGTAGAGTTAGCACGCATCTTGCTATAGTAGGCGTAGGCCGTACGCCTACGTACAGCATCAGCGAGAGCCGAACTGCGAACTACTCCTGCGAGTATTCGAGAGTTCTGCGATTAACCAACTAAAGATATGAAACGTTACATTTTGAAAATAACTAGAACGGTTTGCCGATGGCTTGGATAAAACTGGTTCTCCTTGTCATTGATTGTAAGTATTCATGTTAACATGCTCAACCACAGCATGTCTCGTAAGTTACGACGACAACCGTGACACTCGAAAAATACTTTTTATTCGTGTGCTAGGATGCAGCTGCTTACTTACGCCCAAGTAAGTGCTTGGGCGTGCGTACAGTACGCCCAAGTTGCGAGCGGTCAGGCAAAAGGTTTATCCAATAGTTCGGCACTTGCCCGATGTTACCAGTTCACGAGATTCATCTCTAAGTCTTAGGAAAGTATAGCCAATCTCCGAGACCGATGGCTACGTCGCTCACAAGTAGCCGAACGTCTCAAAGAATACTATTCATTCGGTCGAACCTGAAGTTAACGAAAAAGATTGTAAGCTCCATGTCCTCTCAGGGTTATCTCCCTTTTACGGAGGTCTTACATATGTTGCTACGTGATAAGAGAGGTGCTGACGTTGATGTTCAAGACCGATGAGTGCGTCGCTCACGTGTACTCGAACGTCTCAAACAACACTATCCATACGGTCGAGCCCAACGTCAAAAACAAATATTGTGAACCTCATTTTCTCTCATGGTTATCTGCCTTGTACGAGGGATCTACATACGTCGCTAGGTGATAAGAAAGGCGCCGCCGTTCATCTGCAAGACCGACGGCTACATCACAAACGAGTGCAAAAACGATTCGAACTGGACTATCCCCTCGGCCAAGCACAATTTCCATTATGATTTCCTCAGGAGAAAGACAACTTTGAGATCGAGCAGTGTTCCACTGCTCGAGCTCGTAATGTCGAACGTTTTTACCGAACGCATGTGACAGCCATCGGAGGGAAGGTCTTGCATTTGTCTTTATGAAAATTTTCCGAAAATCGTATTACCGGCTCTTCATCCTGTGGTTTATTGAAACGATTCCGTCAGGACCTCATTAAATTCCACATCACTCGAAATGCGGACTGATTGGCTCAAATTACGCAACCCGAATAATTCACAGCGTCGAAGCTATTCCAGGATGTATGAGAATTGTACAAATGCAAGTGGAAGAAATTATGGGACGATCTTCCACGCGGCCACACTGACGAAATGACAGGTTCGAAGAAGAAAGGGTGGGGGAGCAGTTAACCCAGAGAACGTAAATCAGCAGTAAACTTGGCAGTAAAGCGTTAATAAAACGTATGTGCGAGCTTAGAAGTTCAGGAGCGACCTTTTGACGCGCGAATGAGTCGTATAAAATGGCAAAAGAGACAGGAAGAGAGAAAAAAGCGGAAGATAAAGAGTAATGGAGAGATAGTGAAATGAAATCGTGAGGAAATTTAGTCGATTAAATACGAGAGAGGAAGAAAAAGGAATCTTGGTATCAAATGATGAAATTTTTCAACGTGACATCCGGTTACCGTATCCGGGACGAATGTAAAGCTCGGGATTTTCTACTAAGCCCATGGAGAAGTAAATGGATACAGGATTACGTAGAAAAATGAAGGAATAAAAAACAAAGTGGAACAAAAATTTAGTAGAGAATAGGAGAATTAGTAGAAAATTTAATGAGCTTTTTTATGCCTGCGTGGAGGAAGGAAATATAAGCACAGGAGAATCGTTAGTGTGTTAGTCCGGTCAGTTGCTTAGCCACAACACACTCGGTTTTTGACCAGCAACGTTGCTTTTTATTCTCTACACTCAACGAACCCTCATCTCTCTTTCTGCTTCCTCTATCTCTCTGGGCGTTTACCTTCGTTTGACAACGGTTCATTAAGCCAAGGTTGTAAAAGGTACAATGGTCAAACGTTTGCTTCGTTCAACAGACTCATAGCTACTAACCCACACAAACGACCACGCGAACAGAGACATACACGCATACAGGCGGACGTGGAAATACATTCGTTTCGTGACTCTTTGTTCATATACGACTCGGAATTCAGGTGCGTTCAAATACAACCAAAACTGTATCAAATGCCAGGGCGTACAGGAACTCGACCACTTTGACGATCAAACGTCGAGGAACGAACGAAAAGAGAAGGTGCGAATCAACCCGCAAAAAGGGAAGGGGTAGATTGAAAGCGTTTAAGGCTGACGACAACATCGACTGGTTGACATGCCGAATGCATTCAGAGGTCCAAGACTGAGGTACCTTAATTTTAAGGATTTCTAAAACTATCAGCAAACGGATAATTCAACGTCAAAATTTGTTTCAACCCACAAAATGCTCAACAAATAGGAATTTTTCATAACAGTTTTAGTATCATGACAAAAAGATTTAACTCATATGTCAAAAAAGATGGAACTTTAATGCTCGAGGAGTTACGAAAATGGAGATATACGAAACAAGCATCCGTTAGAGAAATTCGAGTTCTCGTGGACATGGAACATTACGGGTGCACTCTGCACCGGAAGGCTTAGTTACTCTGCTCCATATAACTGCTAGTTTACCGCATAGTGGGTGAAATGAGACGGAAAGGTAAGACAGTGGTGAAATCGGTAGAGATATTTAGGTGAAGTAAAGAGAGCGAAGGAGACAAAGAGAGAGAGAGAGGGAATTGGTAGGTCCCAGTAGAAACTTCACGGTGAAACCACCACTGAAGGTAACTCGTTGTAACGAAAATACAAGGAAAAAGGATAAAGACGTGGAGAATGAGAGAGCAGAAGATAATAGAAGAAGAAGAAGGGAGCATAGGGAGAGCTATATAGATAAACCCAGAATCGAGGATCAAAGTTCCTTAGTTCTTAGAGCTAGAGGTGATGAGGGTTGTCAGTTTGCAAGAGGCTGAGAGAGAAAGCAGAACCGTCACCGCGTCCACATCCATATAGAAATAGGTTGGGTTGAGGCTTGCTTCAGGGACTCTTCGTGAATGAGGACAGACAATGTTCCCTGCAACAGTCTAGCCAACTCGGTACCATCCTCGAACATAGAATTTACCATCTCTTCTCCGTTAACCCCTCTTTTTCTCTCTCCCACACACACACACTCTCTTGTTCTCCAAGACAGATTGTAACTCGATGCAGAGGAACTTGACGGGTCTTACCGCTGATTAGAAGCGCTCCGTCGAGTTTCTCGGTGCCTGAACGTGGATTCGCTAAAGGCTGCTGAGCTTGCTCGGCATTTCGCCGCACACTATTTTTCTTTATCTCTCCCACAAGTTACCCTTCATATTTCCGTTTTCATTTTACATCCCTGCACGAAGAATGTCTTTACTTTCGACCAAGACGACGTGGTACGAGAACTTTGAGCTCTAATGACGTAAATGACCGCGTCCGAAAAAAAGTTCGAGTTCTATTGCAATGTTTACACCGGTGATGCCAATAATAACGTCTTGATGAAATAGAATTTTCGCAATTACATTTGCCTAGATTTTACCTTTTTTTTTCAATTAACAACTTTACAGGCTAAAATTTACGGCCTGAAAAACACACACATCTATAGATATCCTGACGGGGAAAAAAATGTAAATACAAGAAGTCAATCTCAAGGAATTCATGGCGAGGGTGCTTTTTTATTTGAACTTCGAATTATTAGAATTATCCGTTGGCCGTAAAAATACTATGAGGATACGAGGATGTGCATTAACGAAGTAAAAAACAATGACAGCTCGAATAGTTGAAGCTCACACTTCGAACGTATATTTATATATATTTCATTCTGTTTCTCTGGCTCTTATTCACCGTCTCAGGCGCTACAGACGCCTGAGGAATTTAACGGGCGTGTCTACAATTTACGGCCTCGTATATTTTCGCGAAAACGTACGTTTCCCTTCCTGGTTCTCTACTACGGTACTACGTGAGGCACGCGCAACCAACCCCCGACCAACCCTCTCATAAAGTCCGCCCCCTGCCCCTCGCGAGGCAACCCATTCCTCCAGAGAAATTATCCTTTTGTCCGGAAGGATCATTAGAATATTTTCATAAATTTATTTTATTTTATTTTTTAAATTAAAATTCCGCTATTCCTAATATACGTTATTATAAGAGACTTTGCAAACATTCGTCATAAAAACCCATTCTCCGCCGCTAAGTAAAGGCGAAGTAAACGACGAAGAATTGTTTTCGAAAATTCACAAACTTGCTCACCCTTTTCTCTCAACGCTTACGCCCCAGCCTTGACAACTCACCTGGAAACAGAAGAAGACACAGAAATACGATTAGGTTTGCTTTTTTCTCTATGTCAGACGCACATTAATTCAGCGTTCCAAATATTTATTTATTTTCCCTTCGCGGTATCTGTTTCTCGCTACTCCATGTCTGCACTATGTTTCCTTGTTTTTTTCCACTTATTCTTTTTCGCTCTTGCCTCTTCCCTCGTCGATTCTCTTATACGTATACGCTAGAGGGGTGTACAGAGGGGGCGCGTGCTCTCTCATTACGGCGGTATCGCGATCTACACAGCATGTACGTGATCCAAAGCGAGCTGAGAGCGAGACTGAGCGTACGTAAAAACGTGAGAGGCCCGCAAATTACGGGCTTGAGCACGCGCGGGCCGCAACGAAGCTGAGACTAAGTACCACGAGAGAGCGTGTCCCTGCACCTTGCATCTTTGCATCTTTACCACACATACCCATCCACAGCCAATACTACATTTCACTGCATTATCTGCTACAAATGAAAAAAAAACCAAAATTTTTTCGTGTCTGCCGCGAGAAGTTTCTATAAGCCCCGTATCCCGAAAAATTCGATGATCCTGAAGTTTGCATCGTTTGAATGCAACGAAATTCTGTTATTTCTTCAGTAGAGCTCATAATTATCATTCAATATTTGCTCCGGCCAATAAAACGATCATCTCGTGCGACCAAAAAACTCGATCGACACGAAAAACTTCCATGATTTTCAAAATTCAATAAATAATCAATAGAAATAATATTTTTCGTTGAATCTCAACGCTTGCAAACTTCAGAGTCATAAAATTCGGTTATTTGTCAAGCTGAAGTTTGAGTTTTACTTATAGGTATGGACTCGCGATTCATTGACAATTCATCACAAATTTTTAAAACACGAATCATTGATTTCAAAATGTTCTCGTTCCGGAATTCAAATTCCAGCGCGAAATATCGGTTACGAGAAGAAACGCAAGGTAGAGAGGCAAAAAGATTCATTTTTTTCGACGCAGAAGAAGAGAGCAAGAAAAGAAGAGCGTAAGACGCGCCTGCATTACGAAAGATCGGTGCATGGAGAACCGGCGAAGCTCATATTATGCAAAACATGTGTGGGCCCCGAAATTTATGGCGTCTGCTTTGTTGCCATACAGGATTCTTCCTATCCTGCTGATCGGGCGAGAGTCTTTCCTCTATTTCCGATTGAGGATGCCCGAGAGGTTAGAAAGCGAGATAAAAGTGCACGGTGCGAATCGTTTTTTTTTAAATCAAAAAGATTTCACTTAACGAATTATTATTTTGGCGTTTTTCCTGCACGTTTTGGAAGGATATTAAAAAGAATTTTCTCAGCATGTACAAACAGGAAGGAGAATATTCAGAAATTTCCCGTGACACAAATGCTCAACCAAAAACGTGTCCTGGGCAGTCATAAAGAAGCCAAAGCGTTATTCCGCAGAATTCAAGGTTTGAAAACACTTGCTTAGTAATCTCTACTTGGTTCTGGCTATGAATCTTCAACATGAAGTCTAAAAACACGATGTATGAGGCTGCAGCTCTCGTAAGTGTAATTACTGCGGCTCATGAGGCTCGCAAAAGGATCGCGAGCGGAAAAGAGGGATGAAAAAAAAATTCTTTTGAGAATAGCAGAGAGCTAGGGGAAGCAGGTGATAACAACGAGATTCACTGACGCTTCGAAATAATAAAGAGCGCAGAAACGCTTGCAAATTCGAAAAAGCAGGGCAAAAATGGGTGAAAAAAAAAATTGGATATGGGGAAGGGATTTTTTGGCCTGGAATGATCCAGGTATGGTGTATGGTAAACGGTAAAAGGGTTCTCCGTTATGAAACACATACATGCGCGTATATAGATATGTAAAAGAAAAACTGGTTGGCTCGGACGTACACACAGTGGTACGAAAGAGGTGAGATATAGTGTGCGGTGGATTGAAAAATTCTCTTTTCACGAATTCAACGACGCAACGAAGCGTTCACGAAACGCGAAGCTTTTGCTCGTGTCGGGTTAGCCAGAGCTCGCGAGCAAAAGTCTCATCTTTTTCCCCCTGCCACCCCCACCACCCCTAAAAACGTTGAATCGTTGGGCCATAAATCGCTGGCTCATCTTTAAAATATGTGAATGGAAATATTTGAACTACGGTCCAGTGAGCAGCTCGCGTGTAACACTAGTGTGGTTTGGGAAATCAAGAGAGGGGATGATAGTCGACATTCCGTTGGCGAAAAAAGCCAAAAGCGATAGGGCTCGAGAGAGAAAGAGAGAGAGAGAGAGAGAGAGAAGGAGACAGAAAGAGGATGAGGAAAGAGGGGGAGTATTTTTTTTTTTTCTTGTTTCGTATGGGCATGAAGGGGTTGGGTTTGCCCCAACGGAAAATTCAGCAGGAAACAGCACGAGATTCTCTCATTGTAAAGATGCCATCTCTCGCCGTGGTGTATATAACATGTGTGCGCGTTGTGTGGGTGTGTATAAATGAGTGGCAAAGAGGGGTAAAAAACGCTCACACTTTTTCAACCCCTTACTCGGGGAATTCTCGTAAATTGCCAGGCAAATAATTGATAGGCCCAGCCTCGATGTTTCTATTTTCTTGGCATCACTTGTAAGGAATTTCGCGGTATATCTATGCGTGTGTGCATATAGATATATAATTTTTTTATTTATTTATGTAAGCGTGTATATGTATGTACAAAGACGATTTATTCCGGCTCATCGCCTTCCGCTGTCTTGCCGCTGTACTCTGTATACATCCTCGCATCACTATAAATGGCCTGTTGGCTTGGCCATACAGTCAGACACGCGCATCCGGAGGTTGTTTCTTTCCCGGACGAATAGAGCTGAAGAAAGGGATGAAGAAGTTGGTTTTATCATCATTTTTATTCCTCATCGCTTTACTCCTGCGTACGCCCGATTCAAAAAACAACGTATTTCTTCGCCTGCCTCGCACTCTTTCCAAATTCATTCTTGCCTCAATAATTTTTCCAACTTTTTGCTGACCCTCCTTACGGAAGTTTTTGTCCTGTAATTTTTTTTTTTTTGCATCATCGTTTACGCAAAAATTGTTGCCGTCATTTTCTCTCACTTTTTCCAACGGCAAGTCCCTAAGCAAGACCAAACTGGCTACAGAGTAGGGGCTGCTTTTTTCTTCTTCCTTTCGCTCCATTCATCTTTTGTAGCGTTTTTCTCACTCCCCCTCTCCATTCTCTTTCTCTCGCTCTCTTGCCTCACGAGAGATTAACTTTTTACCATCGAGCACGTCCGTGCTAGGGTAGTTAATCATTTTTTTTCTAGCCTCGTATCTTTTGGCCAACATTCCTAGGACGCGACGAGATATCCCCTCTAACACCCCTCGCGCTTTGGCCTGCGTTAGTCGCGTATCTTTCCTTGATTCCAAGCCAGTCTTTACAACGAAACAAAAGAGCCTCCTACCACGTTACTTCCCGTTCCGTACTGCGTTAATTTTCACGTACGGCAGCATAGAAAATATTTTAAACATATGATCCTGAAGTTTCCATCGTTGGAATGCAACGAAATTCTGTTATTTTTTCAGCAGAGCCAATAATTGTTATTGAATATTTGATCCGGCCAATAAAACGATTCTCTTTTGCAACCAAAAAACTCAATTGACTCGAAAAATTTCTACGATTTTCAAAATTCAATAAATAATCAATAGAAAAAAAGTTTTTCGTTGAATCTCAACGTTGCAAACTTCAGAGTCATTTAAACATTCTGTTTTTTTTTAAATCTCAACTAAAAATACTATTTCGTATCACGTAATATCGGGATTGCGTCGATGATTCTCCCCAGCTCGAAGGAAAGCTGCGAAAAACATTGAAAAATCGTAACGGAATACGAACTCTTCGTTAGTATTCCTTTGCCATTTTACACACTGGCCAGTATTTTTTTGCTTTATCGTCGCCATGCACGGTAAATACCTGGTGCAGTGCGTACATCTTGATGCTAATGCAACTTCCCTAATACCTACGTAAGCAAAATGTATTTAAACGTGCATAAGAATGGATAACTGAACGGACAAATTAAAACATGTATTTATACAGAGATAAAGAGAGAAACGTCAAGTATTTGAAACTCACTTCACCGCACACATGCGAGTGTCTGATGGATCGCGAAAGCGAGTCTTTGTGCTTCTATACATGACGTTTGTTTACAGTACGGGATTCGTGAGTGCGTTCCGAGGGTGCTTCAACTTTCCATCAACTTCGCTCTCTCTCTCGTCCTCTCTCTCTCCCGCTCGTTCATTTTACGTTGATCTTTATATACGTGTGCAAAGAAGTGTCCTCACTAACTCATCAACGTTGAGCTCATACTTGCAACGTAGAATTTGATAGCCGAGTTGGTCAAGAGACACCTACTCCATAAGAATTTGTTATGTGATGCACCGAGCCACGCGGGCGTTAATCACTCAACAGGAAGCAGTGACAACTAATTGAAGAAAATATAGGCGCCTGTTTTGGGGTCTGTGTTATCTTCAGTTTCCCTCAGCCCTTGGACCATAGGCCAGCAGAAAAAATGATTTATTTCATTGCATCGTCTTCACAGCAAACGCCTTTTCACCAAGGAATCCTGTCCACGCTTGTTATTCACTCAAAACCTCCTCTGTTCGATCGCATTATTTTTACGTGCTCCATATACTTTTTTTTCTCAACTTTGGTACTCTATTCTCGCTTGGTTTGCCTCAAGCTCGCACCTCTTTTCTCCAATTTCACGCTTCCTCCGAGCAGAACCGAAGCAACGGAGCGAATTATCTTTCCCGTCCTTATTTCACTCTCTTTCTCTTTTTTATTGTGCCTCGAATCATGATCATGAAGAGCACGTAAACGAGAAATTTTCAAAACGATTCCTGCCACTCGTTCTGAAATGATTTTCAATGGGTGCGTAGTTTTCATTTAATGTAAAAATGATTTGATCTTGTTAAGAATCACTGGGGGCGAGATTGGGGTGAGTTAGTGCTCGAGGGAAGAAATCGTGCCATAAAAGTTTGCCCTATAAAATGTGGGATGGTCCAGCATAATTGATTTGAACTTCATGACATTTAAAAAAAAAAAAAGTGAACCATGTCCCGAACTCCAAAGCTGTGCGGACAGTCTGGACAAGCGTTGGCTAAAGCGGAAGTGTAGCTCCGAAAGCGAGAAAAAGAAAAAGAATGGGAAAGACACAGTGGGGAGTGAGTTGGAAGAGGAAAAGGGTAAGAAAGGGTATAAGGCTGGGGCAGGGATTTATGTATGTACGTCGTTCGTCGAGGCTACCACCTCGGGAACACGAGTCTACTAAATAAACCGGGCAAGGATAAGGCACATGACTTGCCGCACTCGCTTTCTCACTCTTTTCCAGTCTTCCTATCTCTCGTTCTCCTTTACTTTCTAGCCTGTTGGTCACGAGGACTTACGAGGGAACCGTTATCCCGTGCTACTACACGCTAACTGATCCGGTCCTTTTGCCACAGCTCGTACATTTTTTTCTTTCCTTCTCCATTTTATTCAATATAAATATATCTAAATGTCGTATTAACGGGTAATTCAGAAGCTTCAAGTTCCAATGCTTCTCTTTCTCTTTAGCCGTTTCAGTACCTCCACGAAAAAGATAATACGAATAAATTCTTTTCGCCCTCTTTTTTTTACATTTTTATATACCTGCTGCACTGCTCGCATGAAAATAATTGCGATTATAGGCCGATTAGTTATAAAGAGATCCAATTATTTCAAAAAATTTTTTACATGAAAAGTCGTGAAGCTAAAAAATCTCAGCGGCGCGGGGAGTTTTATCAGGAAAACTGAGCATCTCTTTTTACTGTAACCAGAGCATAATTACGATTAAAGATTTCGAACAATTCTCTGAACACGTGCAGTCCATGGACGGCATCACATCACAATTGATTTTAGAAAAGGCTGCGAAGGAGAGCCGAAGCATAAAAATTACATGGTCGTTAATGAACGCGATGAACTAATTATGTCGCAACGATTATTAACTTGGAACCGCGAATACCGAAACGTACACTGCACTTTTTTTTATTTCCTTAAATTCCAAAAGTTTCTGCAAGTCTGAAAAATTGTAATTTGGTGTGGAAAAAAATCTGGAACTCATTTTTTCAACCGAATAAGGCTTCGCTAAAGTTGTCCCAGAATTCTGGCTCTCACCCAAACGGGATTGGTGGTAAGCCTAAAAATGTGTCCCCTCATTTTCCCCGTCTTTTGCGTAATCGACACGAGCATCAGAATATTTTCTGTGATAATGTCAGTACGTCGTTTTGGGTATGACGTAACGGAAAAAATTTTGCCAGCTTTTGAGATTGGCAAGGATAATGGTTTTTATTGGGTCGGAAAATCCGAGAGTTTTCCTCGTTCTGTGAAACCATCGAATAATCTAATTTCCGTGGATAATAGTGTCCGAGGGACGAACCAAGCGCCTGAATAGTCGGGGCGATTGCAGTACATATGGTTTGAGTCCGGTAAACGAGAGGGGGAGGTCGAAGAAGTGCCGCTACGTTGGGCACAAACTTACCCACCGATTCCAAACCTCATTCTCGCCCATCTCGTTGCCTTGAGTCGAGTATTAGGAAAGTAGTTGTGGCTGCACATCACAAGCAGAAAAGAAGAAAGAAAAGGGGAACTGGTTGGGCTTATAGCCAGGAGACACGCCTCCCCCCCTCCCCTCCTCAACCCAAACCGTCCTGTGCTACACAGTCGAAGTAAAGCACCACACTCATCCCTCTCCACTTGCAGGAAAATCATCTGACAATATATGTGTGCGTGTGTTCGTTGCACCTCCGGTAAAGCCTCGCCCCGCGACAACCCTCGATGTTTCTCCTGCTGGAACAGCCATCTCTCTTTTACCATCTTGCAAATCCCCACCCCCAACCCCGACGGAGCTGGACGTTCAATTTAATAAAGGTAATAACGTTAAAGGTATTTTCGTATTTTTCGAAGATGTGCACGAGCCCACAACTCCAAGTTTTAGGGGTGGATTTTTCAACAAGCCCCTCTTCTTGCCCCCGCCCTTTATTCCTGGTTATAAATCCAAGAGGTTGAATGGGAGGATTGAGTGGAGGGTGGAGCCATAGAAAACCACCCTTACATACCGTATTATAAGGGGGCGAAAGGTACGAACGGACCAACGAAATGTGGCGGCGATTGGGCCAGCGTCCAAAAACGTCCTTCTTCAGAAAAGTAGGGTCTCTCACCCACCATCTTTCTATCGCTCTCTCCCTCCCTCAATCTTTCTGTGTCCTCCTTTTTCTTTCTATCCTCGGTCTATCGAGGTATGTCTGTTAAAAGCAGGCTTGCACTACTGTGAATCGAAGAAAAACAGAGAATGTGAAAAATCTTTCGGAAAAGGTTTCCCTCTACAAAAAGTAACCATCCGCCGGAGAAGCTAGCGTAAAAATGGAATAAAATAGCCGCAGGGGTGAAAGAAAAATTTGTGGATGTGTATGGTTTTTGCTCGATTCCAGACCACTCGAAAAGGAAAATAAGTGAACGAATAAAAGTCCAACTACAAATATATACAATGCACCTTTTCATGAGAAATTTCTCTAGCCACGACTCTACAGCGCGTTTCAAACTCTCGCGCCATATTTCCTAAAATTATTCCACGACTTTTGATACTTTTTTTCGTTCCCCGATGCTCCGTTCATACGAAATTGCTAAATAAATGCTGGCCAGTTCGCTATTTGTTCAACATTCATCAAACAAAACAGAAGTTGCTGAAAATTTCGGCACATTTTTTTCCTGCTTTTTCCAATTTTTCAATATTCAGAATTCAGCTTGCAACATGTGCACTTTCATTCTGGAAAACACGTCTGTAATTTTGATTTTTTTTCTCCTTGTTTATTTCATCTTTCGCATTTCACCGGCCTACAGAAATATTCTTACCCATTTCCATTCAGTAGCTGGCCTTTTGTATCTATAGGTACACGCTGGTTGGGATAACGCGAATGTTACGAGGCATGGGCTAGTGCACGATATATATACCGTTTAACGAAGCTTTGTTGAATTCCAATCGATCGATGAGATGGATAAAGAGAGACAGAGACAGAAAGAGAGAGAGCGAGAGAGGGGGGAGAATAGATAGAGGATCTGTATGATATGTAGAAGCGTTTTAATAGGCTGGATGATGTTCTATAGGTCGATCCATAAATTGTCGCACTAACCCGCATTGCGGATTATATAGAGTCGACGCAAGTTGTAATAAAACTTATACACAACATTTCGTGTTGCGTGAACTCATAGAAAGGCCTCATTAAGGATAAGTAATAGTAAAACTTTAAACCGATAATTATCAAACAATGAAAAACAAAAACTTACATTTTGTAAAGTTTGTACGAAAAATGGTAAAATTAATCTTGTGTTTTATATCGAAACTGATATTTACAGGAAAAAATGCGAGTGGAAAAGGATGCTGAATAAAAATACGATACATGTGCGACTGGTGAGACTATCAGCCGGAAATTGGAGCGTGCGATCTCTAATTTATCGATCGAAATGGTAATAATGCCTAGAGACCGTCCCTCTTGCCTCTCTTTTGCTCTCTCCCGCGATTTTCTCGATATATACGAATGAGCACCGGTGCCCTCAGCCTGTTGTTTCTTCTTCTGCTCTCGTCGTTCGTTTCGCCATTATGATTTCGCCCTAACCAGGACAATATATGCCTTTGTGTATAGACAGAAATATACAAGTATGGTTTGTACATATTTCGTATACACTTATAGACGAACAGTATAGATCGCAGCATGTTGAGAGAATCAAAGAAACAGACCGGAAATGAAAGTTGAAGGCAACGTGAAATAAGAAGAGAAGAGATGCTGAAGAGCCTCAGAAAGAGAACCAAGCGGAAAGAGAGACTATATCTTTCTTACGCTCTTACCACTCGCTTTTCTCTCTCTCTCTCTCACGCTCTCTTTTGCTCTTTGTTTCATATTTTTTTAATTTTTCTATTTGTTCCCCTTGCCGCATTTATTTTCTTGCTCACTTTCCTTCTCCGTCGTCATGGTGTTCATATAGGAAGTGCAAAACGATAATAATAAACGCACGAGGCTGCAAAGAGGCTGAGAGCCACGCAGCGTTGAAGGCGAGCTATGGAATAACGGTGGCTTCTGTGGAAAACCACTTTGAAGGCCTGCCTGTCAGCATGGAATATGACTAATGCCACTGAGCACACCAACATTCACATCGATGCATATTATATATATATATATCTCTGTCGCCACGCCACTGCACAAAGAACGACTGGCGTACTCTTCCAACCTTGTAAAACTTTTCGCCTCTCTGTGGTTTATCGCTCTTAAACATCATCAAGTACCATTTTAGCTCAAATCTTAGCACTTGCAATTGGACGAGTGAGAACTCATTTCGAATTATCGCTTCCAAAATTTTTGCTCCACGAAGTATCGAAAAAAATAGATTCCCGAACACATCGACCGCCGAACCTGCCATTGGTTTGCCAATACGTTGTAGAACAGGTGACCAGCAGAAATTTATTAACAAATGGATCGAAGAAAATATGTCTTCACTGTTTTATGAAGGTTCAACGTAATCATCAAACTTGAAACAGCGTTTGCTCTGTTTTCGGTTCTACTGGAAAGTGAATTGAAAATTTACCATGATTATTGCCCAGCTAGCTCGAAATATTCGTCTATATAAATGGCTCGTGTACGTTTAACGCGATTTTTAGATTATGTGGATTCGATCAGTGTACGAACTGCGTTCGGTCGAGCAGAAGTACAAAGCAAAATTTCTGTTTTAAAAACTGCTAAAAACTGCCTCTAAAGTGCTACGAGGCTGTATGACCGCAAGCAAGTTCACGTCACAGGTTGATGGAGATAGCAAAACGAGGAGAATCGGGTGAATTACAAAGGGATGCATCAGTTGCAGTTGAGGATATTGCATGCATGTGTCTGACCACGCGCTGCCGGCTCAATAATACCCTACGACATATAATTACGATAATATTGTTATTTGCACATGAGGTATGCATGAGACTCCTTACGACCCTAACACACGGACCATTATATTTATATCCCCATTTTTCTGAGTACTTCCTACCGGAATACCAAAGAGACGACTCGAGAAGAAATTAGCACACACGAAGCTGCTGCACGATCATCAATCAAATCTCAGTTTTTTTCACATATTGCATCGAGTCAACTCAGTCAAACTTTAACCCCAAGAGCAGCGTTTTAATGGATTTGTATTCATCAGAAAACTTCTGAAAAATGTTTTTACATTCATTGCAGCATAATATGAGAGAAATTTCTGCAAATAAGTATTTAAAAAAAAAAAGCTATCCAAATATTCATAAGCGCATAAATTGTGATCGTATGAGCACGAGTGCGTGTGTGAGTGTGTTTGACGATGCTGAATTTTGCAACGTTGGAATGCAACGAAAAATATTTGATTTTATTGATGATTCGTTAAATTTTCAATGTCATTCCAATTTTTCGAGCCGATGTGCTTTTCCGGTAGCAGAAATCGATAATTTTATCATCGTAATTACATTCTGCATTCGAATAATTATTTTTGACAAAGATAAAAAAAGAATTTGTTGCATTCCAACTATGCAAACTTCAGACTCATGTGTGTTTGTGTACAAGTGAAAAGTCGGTTACACGAAATGATGCTGGCAGGAGTTTTTTAGTGCAAGATGGGAAGGTACGAATGGTATAGGGAAGTTATATATGCAGGGAATACATAGAGGTTGTGTGTATGAACGAGCTTCAGAGCTTCAGAGAGATTCGAAATGCCTAGGTGTTAGCATGTGCGTATATATAATCGATAAGCTTCTGACCAACGTTGGTATGAATTACGTGCGTCCTCATAGTTTATCCAGGATGTGGCATGAGCGAATATGTACACACGTGATATTGGATATACGTATACATAAATGGATAAGCAGCTGAAAACGTCAAGGGCGTAACGTAAGTGGCAAACGCCTTATCCAAGTGATTTTCGAGATGCCCTTTCGTTACTCGATGATCGTTGGATATGGAAATGGTCATTCGAAGCTCGAAAGGACGTGAGCCTAGCAATTAAACGCACCGAATTTCTTAGTCTACGCCCTTTTGACTTCGGGTCTATGTTGTATATGGCTTGGACCATATCACGTGGTCCCGCGTGGTGTGTCTCGCAAATACGTTGATATGTGCTTCGTATATCGCCCATACACGATTCTGCGTCAACGACGCTAAATTCAACGCCGTTGTATACTCGCGATAGGATTATGCACGACTATCAGAAATTTAGCTGGACCAAAGTCTGCTCGCGATATACACAGACAATTCGCCTGCATCCTTGCTCTTACGCCTCTGCATAGTCGCAATTGCTCTATACGTTTTTTGCAGAAAACACGCAATTTAATCGATCGACTCTCGGACACGTTCAAGTGCTTCGAAAAAAACGTTAATTAACTATGATTTCCTGTGTCCATTTTTCTCTGACCATTTTTCCCTCACAGGTCCCAAAGGGCGGACAAATTTGAAGGTATGATCAACTCAATGAATCATCAAAATGGATTGTCAATTTGTATCATTCGAACTTTCGGAAATTTTACGGTTTTGGAGAAAGATAAAAAGAAATTTGAAAGTTTCTTCCGCATCCAACGTAAAAAACATCGTTACTGATATTTTTATTATTTTTAATGTAATTCGCCGGCAATTATTTTCGTAATGATATAAAACTACTATTTGGATATATTTTCGGAGAGACAATTGGAGGCGAATTGATGACGTAACGGGAAACATGACCAATCGTCGTCACGCTTCGTTAAAGCATTGTGAGCGAGGTAATCACGATAAAGTCCATCGTGGGAAAGTTTTTGAAAATCCCAGGGTAAATGTGCAGAAGAGTTGTTATGTCCTAGAGAAAAAAAAGAAATAAAACGTTTTTTTCAAATACTGCGTTACACGAGATAATGTGAAAAAAAAGTCTTACGACTTTTTTTTTCAAATCGTGAAATGACTTGCAATATTTTCATGGTGTTCGTGCTTCAAGGAATCTCGTAAAATGTGACATCAGTCTGGGATTTGTTAGGATATTATAGGTCAGTCGGGATCGGGTTGCATCCAAGTTTTTCCTTTTCATTTTCTTTTATTTGCACCGCGTTTTCATCGTTTTTTTCTCATGCCTTTTTTTTCCCTCCACGCTCTACTGTGCGACGCTTTTCACTAAATAGGCCAAGAGCTTCATGAAAAAAAAAAGGGAAAAGAACAATTCCGAAAGGGTCTAAAAAAAGGGATCAAGGGACGAAAAGGAAGAACGTGGCTTTAAAGTCTCGTCGAAGAGTGTTAGATCAAGAAGGAGCAAGAGATAAAGAGAAAGAACACGAAGGAGAAAAGGAAAGAGCGGAAGAAGAGGAGAGTGGAGAAAGGAATATTGTGAGGGCACACATAGCGAAGAGCAGTATATAGAGTGTATACAGTAAAAACGTTGTTAACCGGGATGCCTGTCACGACTCTTTGCACCGTAAAACGCCGAGGCAAGCGGCCTTTATGCGCCATAAATTCGAACAGCCTTCCCAGTCCCCAGGAAGAAGAGAAGTGGACGTAGCGAGAAGAGAAGCGAGACAGAGAAAGAGAGGCAGGCGAATGGAAGAGAAACGAAAGGAGCTTGGACAAGGACGAAGAAGAATGAGACCAGAGGGCGCTTGCATATACGTGGCCTTAAGCTAAATGGACGCGTGGAGTCACCTACGAAAAGTCGTGTGAAGAAAAAGACATAATCTCTTATCGATTCTAGCACATCTCCATTTTATAAGTGAGTACGAAAAAAAAATGTCTTCTCGACATCATCGCGCGATGTAACTCAAGACCAGACTACCAAGGACTAAAAAAAACATGGACTTTCGATAAAATGAGGTTAAGTTCAGGGGCGTTGAAGATTGTCATTTTTATGATACTGATCATAGGATACTGTTTCGGGACGATTGGACCCAAACTGAAACTTCAACCTTTCCTGTCATCCATTACAAGGGCTACCAAAGTACATTAAATTGCAATATTGCATCGTCGACTCTCGGAGTCTTGTACGAGGCGCTAAATATTTCGAAAAATCTTGAGTCTTGAATGCCGGAATGACAGCAACGGAATGTGGAAAAATGTAATAGAAATCTCGGCTAACTAATTTTCGCTGGCTCACAAAAGTTCTGGAGAAAAGATTTTTTCGTCTTCATCGTCTCAATCTCGCGTTCTCCAATCTCCAGAATTATGTAATTCTCGAGACTAGTTTCCACGTTTCTTCATTTTTGCTGCATGTGTCTTTAATCAACGTCGAATTCTCTTCGCATCCTCCAGTGTATCTGCGTTGTCATTTTTGCCACATTGAAGCGGAAGTGACAACAACGGATTTGCGGTAAAGAGAAAGGTGAAAAAAAAGTAAAGGGAGTGGAAAAGAAAAAGAGGATTTCGAGGCAGTAAAACATTCGAGGTAACGTCAAAATCACTTTGCGCGGAGGCCTCTCGGTTTCATCTCTTTGCTTTCTCATCTCTGGTCTTCTCGTCCACCCTCTTTTTCCCTGACCACTTGAAGCTGCTCTCCGTATTTCTATCTCGGCTGCAAGGTAGAAGCGATGGCACGAATTCGCGAGGCTTTTGCGGAATGTTCGAAGTCTATGTCTGCATGTCAACAAAAAACGTACACACCAGTGGAAGGAACAAACGACGATGGTGGAAGATAAAAGTGGATGGGGGAGGGGATTCAATCTAATTATCCATAATGCGCCGGAACTCGGAAACGAGGGGCTTGTCGACGCGCTCACACCTCTTCCGGTCCAACGTTGCTGGCGTTATTCATTTGTTAGCACGGATTCCAAATACTTTTTCCAACAATTTTCTCTCCGCCTTACATTCACTTTGTGTATTTTTTCGTCTCTCAATCTGGTCTCTTTTTTATCCTTCCGCGATTTCGCAGTCTCTTTACTTTTCCCTTTCTCATTCTCTTACGGGAACAATTACCGAGAAGGACTAATGCCCCAAATGAGAAGAGCACAAAACGAATGGAACGTAAATTCGATGGATGCGAATGCTGTTTTTCATTTCTTCTCGAATTTCCGTTCTTTTTTATTTCTTATGCCTGATGAAAATTCTGCAAGCTTCAGAGACGATAAAAAGATGTGACGTAGAGGGTCGGACCAGACCGCAGCTCAAGAGATATTCCGAAACGAATATTTGGTGGAAATATTACATGCCAAGGAATTTCGTGGATGATCGAGGTGTTAAAAGTGACGAGCTATGATTTGTCGAGAATGTGTCAAGAAACACGTTCGCTCAACAAATCAAATTGATGTTCTAGCCTAGAGGACTTGAATTGGGCCGACTGAATTCCCGAGAATAAGAAAATTCAAACGCTCGTTAAACTCGCTGCCTTTCGGTACAGAGTAAGCTCCATCTCTCTTATTCCTTCCTCCCTGCTATTTTCGTCAGCCTCGTGTGTCTCTTTCGCATCTCAAGCAGAAGTGGTCTGCATTCGATGTATAAATTCTCAAGTACTCGCCCAGCATGCAGAAGAGATATAGACAAGCAAGAAGCGTTTATAAAGCGTGTCTTTCATTGTCGTCTTTTCTCACTGGTGTTTCTCGTCGTCTTTGCGACCAAAGTGCTGACTGGCCTTGCTCACTACACTATATATACAACCTTGATTGAGGCCACCTTTGAAAACCACCAGCTTAATATCGCAGTTATTTAAATTGAGGTTATGATACTTGACCAAATTTGAAAAAAAAATCCAAAGCCCCTCAATCGTGCCATCAAAATTAATGACTCTGAACTTTGCATCGTTGTAATCCAACGAAATTCTTTTTTATCTTTAGCAAAAGTAATAATTCAAGTGCAGAATGTAATTAAGATGCTGAAATGATCAATTTTTGCCCCTCAAAAAACATATCGGCTGGAAAAATTTTGATGACATTGAAACCTGAACAAATCATCGATAAAATCAATTATTTTTCGTTGCATTCCAACGTTGCAAACTTCAGCATCATTCCAAACTATTGCTCCTCCAAATCTCGTTAATCATTATTGTTTCAATTACAACGTCATATAGTATTCATATAATTATTTTATGTGATATTCATACGATTATTCGCATAATAAACGAATGAAAATGATTGTACCAGAATTACCAATATTCACTGTTCAATTTTCTATTGAAATCGTCGATTCAATTGGCAACTATAAATGAGGACCGCAGTACATACTGAAGATTTTTCCCGGCAAATGGAGATATTCAAACGAAATGGATGACCGTTGCAAGCAGAATTAAAGTCTCGTTAAAAGAATCTTCAAACATCATGAATTCATAATGTTTGAGATTCATGGGAAATCCGAAGCTCGATGCAGCGCGTTACATGCACAAACAGAGCCCGATTATTCGCCTCCCAGGCGGTCTTTACGCGTTCTCTTTTGCTCATCCTTCTTATACTTCTCCGTGTGCACAACTCCCGCGAGTAGCTCTTGTACTTCTTTGCCCTCCCCCCTCTCTCATTCTGTAACCGTTACGTGAGAAATCCAACCAATGCCCCGGTTCTCGGGTCATGGGTCACTCTCGATGCTTGCTCTCCCGCCGGGAAAGAATCGGAATAACTGGAAGAAGAGTAAAAGAAAAAAGAATCGCGAAGGATTCGCGCGCCGTTCTCGCGTTGCGGTTCTCCGGATGCATCCATTTTTACATTTTCAAAAACTAGGCCCATTTAATTTTTTGATCGATATATCAATTAAAAAAAAAAAAAAAAAAAACATTTTTTGGTTGGGAGAAAAAAAGAATCGAAACATTTCATTAACGGCAGACGGAATCGATTTATTTACAAATGAAACATCGCGAATCTATAAGAAAATATTCCACCTCATTTTTTATACCGTCAAGAAATTATTACGGGCAGGGTGGATATTCCATCTGGAAACTCTTCGTTCACTGGGAGACGTCAAGAGGGAAATGGGAGGAAAAAAATGAGGGTGAGGAAATATACGCTGCATTTGTAGATTTGTAGATATTGTGAGACATGAAATGTACCAGTTAAATACAATAATGGTCGGGAGTTGAGCGCTAGAATGAGAGAGAGAGAGAGGAGGAGGAGGAGGAGAAAGAGATCGTTGAATTCGATCGCGGTGAGAGGTCGAGTCGTACCGAGGAAATTGGTCGGTTTATCGAATGAGAGAAAATGACAGAAACTCTGTAACGCGAAGAGAGAGCGAGAGAACGAGAGAAGAGTATGAGAATAGCTGCCTGCAGGAAATTAAACGAGTCACGTGTTCATAATTATACGTAAATTCCGCGGTATGCTGCAAGTTAAAAAAAGGATGAAAGAGTGTGAGAGAAATAAGAGAAGCGAGGAAAAACTCTGTGAAGGAGTTGTCGCCTCGAACTACACAACACTTTATAACTATGTACATTGAAAAAGGTTCTTCTTCCCATTCTTTTTCCCCTCGACAAGAGATAAAGAAATAATCATAATAAGATGACGAGAACAGCGTTTGAAACGGCGGGTGAAAAACATAACACGAGGAAGATGAAAAAAGACGAAGATGTGAAATGGTTGGAGATGCAGGGTGAGTTTGTAATCATAATTGTTACAAGAACGTGAGACGAATGTATGTTGGAATGTTTTCACGATTTTGCAGCACGGGAAAAAGAAAAAATCGAAGAAGATGGAGAAAGTGAGGAGATGAAGAGAGAAGCTCCGAAAGACAGCAGGATAAATTGAATGAGAGGGAAACGCGTGCCCAAAAAGCTGGACCAAGCTCAAAGAGTTGGATTTCAAGTTCAAGATAAACACAAAAACCATTTGGAATTAGAGCTCGGGCGAGCCAAAGAATGTAAATGTGCTAAAAGAGAAACGTAACTGAAAAAAAAAACAGGATTAATGCACAAACAAAAAGCCATCAACAGAGGTGTGGTTACAGGAGACGGAGTCGAAGAAGAAGAAGAAGGGGAGAAAGGAAGAAAAGACGCGTCGCTGCCACAAAACCGCAAAAGCTAATACAAACGGAGAAACTCGTTTCGCATCTTAGACTTGTCTTCTTTTGTTTTACTTCTGTCTCGCTGCTTTTCCCACTTTTTATTTGTTGTTACTCCTGACTCTCCATATATCCGAACGAATAGCGGATAGAAAACGTCGACTTTCCTGAATGCCTTCTCATTAGAGCTTCTATTAAGATTTGATTAGTCTTGGGTATCCCGTGAAATGTCGGCTCATTCACCAAATAACATTCTCCAGGCGGATTTCCCAACTTTTGTACAATTTCGCCGACACTGTCTATGGGGCATTCGACATCGAACTGGTTCAACTTTGTATTCTACTTTTCCTGTTTCCTCGTTCAGAATCTTATACTATAAAAAAAAAAAAAAAAAAAAAAAACTCAGAATTCACTCGACTGTTTGAGCAAATGAAAATCCTGAGGAAATTCCAACAGTAGATAAAAATAGATCGAATTTTCATTAGCTTGGTGCTTAATGTGGCTTTCTGAAAATTAATTCTACCGAATCGCCCGTGTTTATTTCCCTATTTTGGGGCAGCTCGCACTCCAATTATTGCAGGTGACATGCAATGAAAATCAAAGTTACAGGCAGTCATGATGCTAATCAGAATTGAGATCTGTTGCATTTGTAAACGAATGTGACTGTTACATCGATTCGTTAAAATTTGGAGTGTTACAGAATGGAGATTGAGAGGGTGATATGCGAAGGGTGAAGGGAAAGGCGAGGGTCAAAGGGATGATAAAGTGACCATTAATATGAGTGATGAAAGCGGATCGTGGTCGATAAAACGACGCGCGGATAGTGACTGGTAGTAATTTTTTTGAATGAGAACAATTCTGGAGGGGAGAACGAGATAGTGGAGAGAAAAGAGAAAAGCGTGCTCATAAATATATACATGGTGGAGAGGAAAGGGTGAGCTGTGCATTTCTCTATTTTATAGCCAGACGTTTAAACTTTATCGATGCCATAACGCGTTAGATGGACAAGATCGTTTATTGCTCGAAACAATCATCTTTATGAAACGCCTGTGTGTACGAAACGGGTTGAGAATAGCCTCTCGAAAGAAAAGGAGAGCCGAAATGAGGGAGGACTGAAATGCAATTGAGCCTCAAACAAATATACACGTTGCTTATTTGACTAGAAACTCCGTTTTTTTAAATCTGTCGATCGCGGATCGTTTGACTTCATGAAAACACGAAGGGACCCTGGAAACTTTGTTGTTTCGAATCTGGAATGAGTGGGAGAGTCGGGAAATATTAAGCTTGATAAGGGCCAGCAACGAAGCCAAGATCCTGACCCTATTAGCTCTTCGAGGGTCCAATACGCGAGACTAGAGAAAATTTCCAATGGATTCTAAGACATATTGCGTGTAACTACCAAGTTATACCGTCATTGTCGGAACTGCGAAAGTCTCTCCTTCGTGGTTTGTGTATATAGTCACATAGTAATTCCGGTCACGGAGTCTCCCACAACGCATCGAGGTCGTCCCGGTGTACCGGATGCCCCCCCTTTGCCTCCCTCTCTCTCGCTCGCTCCACTATTTTTCCCTTTTCTACATTTCTCTCTCTCTCTCTCTCGCTCTCTCTCTCCCTCCCCCACGGGGTGTATGCAAGCAGTAACACCGACAAGAACGTCGTTTCTCGGTGGCCGTTTCGCCTCTCGCTTCTGTCTCCCCTCAACCTCACCTCCTCCTTTGCAATGTCGCCAACGTTCCAGAGAGTGTCCCACCCAGTTGCAGCAATGCCGCACACCTCGTGTTGTGCAAACAGTTCAGTCCAGAGTTCGCGAAGAAAGAGAGACGCGGACAAAGTGAAAGAAATAAAGATTAAATAAGGAGAAGACGATCAAGTCAGAGACGAGAAGGAGAATAAGGAGCACGAGGAGAGGACGAGGGCGGCGAAGGTTAAGTGAGAAGAAAAAAAAGAGATCCATTGAGTACAAGTGGTTGAAAAAAATTGAACAAAAATTATGACGACCTGAACGAGAACGTGGGAGAAAACGAAACAAACGATTGCGGAAATTGAGTTGGAATCGAAGAGGAAAACTGAAAGACAAGAAAAAATATAAAACGGAGTAAAATATATGAAAACAACCAGAAAAGATAACAAACTCAGATTTGACAATAACATTGCGAAGAAAAATCGTCGGGCTACAATAAACGAGGTCCAGGAGAAAGGGAATAAAAAAATATATAGAGTGTAAAGCGTTGGGAAGAGGAGAATGAGGAAAAGATTCAAAAAAAACTCTCGTTTGTAGGAACAGCTATCTTTCTGATTTATATACACTGTCACCAACACACCGGACCAGGGAGAGGATAAAAAAGCGAGACGGAGGCAGAGGGAGAATGAGAAAGGAGAGGGGGAATAGTGCTCCCATTGTTTGACTCTGAATCCATGGAGTAAAGGGCGAGCCAGGTCCTGCGGCAGGCTCTCTTCCGACCTTCACCCACGTAGGCCATGTCGAGCGTTACATCCGGCCCCATCAGGGCACAAGGCTCGACTAACGTTACGCTCTTACCGATGGATTTTTTCACAACTTCAGAAAGTAATCATTTTCACTCTTGTCAATGGCATAAAAACGAAATCCCAATAATACGTAACCTTGCAAAAAAAAAAAATGAATTGAAACTCGTATTTTTTCACAATATTTGATTCACCTAAATCCCTGCTTTTTATTGCACGTAAATGTAAAAAGTTTTTTCTTCGTGAATCCAGCCAAATGTCCAAATAGAAAAAAGTAATCGCACTCTGAACCGACAATTTTCTAATTTTCACGACTTGAATAATTGTTTTCGATATTTTCATCACGTGCATCGTGCACAACAAAAACTTGAAGGTGATCATATTTTCAAAGTTTCATAGAGTTTCTCCTGAAAGATTTAAGCAACGTTTATAATCATTCGAAACTTCAAAGGGCACAAATAACCGCTTGAAATGTACTAAATTCGATTTCAAAGAACGATTGCATCAATTAAAGTTGGTGGAAAAACAGGACGAAATAAAGCTTGAGACTGGAGTGACGGAAAAAAATAGGGAGAGAGATAAACCAAGTGAGAATAACAAGCAGTATAAAAAGAGAATCCGTGCAAAGTAGCTAACGGAATCACGAAGAAATTGCACAGTTCGCTATTTTCATGCCAAAGAAGTTCTTCTCGTTGCACTTTGAACCATAAGTCTGTCCTCCCGGTTCCCGGTCAGCGAGAAAATTTTAGCCGGAACGAGGAATTCCGCAATAACATAAATAGACAATCGTACGAAAGAGAAGAAAATCTCATAGTCAAACTGCACCAAAAAAAATGTAATATAAAATAAATCGCGGTTCAATTACGAAAACGAGCGGTAATTTGAAAAGGACGAGCTCAACGTGGACGATCGAGAATCGTTGCTGCGAACGTATATGGTCCAGCGCAGAACGTGAGAGGAAATTCAATTCTTGATGCTCCTGCTTTTATAACAGACGAAATTTTTTTACAAATCCACCTTCGAAAATAAACACATGCTGCATTTATTATTAATAACGCAGTGATGTGTGTAAAAATTGAAATAATTTTCGCTCAAATTGATTGCACAAAACGATTGGTTGCCTATAAAAATTCTTGTTGTTGTTGTTGTTTTTGTACAGTCATGGAATTTCGAAAATTCGTGATGTCTGTTTTTCACGTTTGGTTGCAAATACTCTCATCGTTCGGAATGTTTCAGAAACGTAACACAGAACAGAAAAGTTTCAACTTCCTCATCGCGTCCTCCCACTAGCCTCATGTTTTTATTTTTTATATTTTTTTTCCCATTCCGCAAAGAGTTTTACTTGGCCGGAACGTTCATGGAACAACGATCACGAGTGTAGGAGAGCTCGTACTTTTCCTTAGGGTCAGAAGGTACTACATCGCTAACTGGACAAAGTGTACTAAAAGCTCCAAAACTAAGATGAGAGCGAGATAAAGAACGGAAAGCAGAAGAAAGCTGGACAATAAAAGCAAAGGAGCAGCCACGACATTTATCCAAGCTCTGAATGGCGAGATTCCGAGATGGAAACGAAAAAAAAACCTCAATATCGTGCTCGTGATTTTCGGGATGAAACTGTTCGCATTTTCAGGTTCCGACTTTGTGTACTGTTTTCAATTCTGATGTAATTTTTACAGCTTCACACATTTCAACAAATTCTAAATATTATCACTGTTTATTAATAAAATTCTCAAATGTCAATATAATTATATTTATGGTGTTTTTTGCTAAACGAAAAATGAAAAACGCTTTTTCATGATGAACGCCACGTTGGCGAAGCATCCCGGTTAATATCGAGAGTCTAGTAAGCACTATAGAGCCGATTAGACGAAGACCGGTGCAGATCCATTATGTAATTGTCGAGGATGTAGGGTAAATGTGCATTTGAGTCAATTGAGTGCGGCGGCAGCGTCGAATATATAGCACACAATATAAAGCGGTTACGTCGACGCATTCGTTGCATTTTGTTCGTATATGTATACGCGTGCTATTATGCACATATCCGTGTATAGCAGCTGAGAGAAAAATACATTACGTGTTATATTGGGGTGGTCTTACAATTACTTGGAATCAATGATGAAGAAAAAAAAAGTTCTGGAATCGTTGTGCTTTTTAATTTGACGCGAATAGACTCTGGCAAGTATGAAATAATTCATTAAACCCATTTTTCGCTGCAGCATCGTTTTTTCTATTCATAAAAATGATTTTGTTCAGAAATTGCTCGTAAAGCGTCGCAGTTTCTCAAAATCCTCAGAAATATTTATCGGATATGTGAAAATTCGAAAACTCAGCGATGCCGATCTCGGAACAGGGAGGAAAACAAGAAAAAAAAACAATGTGGAATGTTGCGCACCTCGTAGCATAGTCGACTTGAAAAAAATAATTACAAGTCCCTTCATTATTCTGTTCGAGTGAATTCTCTTTTTCTGCTCACTTGAACATTTTTATTCCGGAACTTGATTCGTGACTGGAACGAGACTTCCGGACCTATCGACCGGACGAAAACTCGCTCAGACTCTCCGATAGCTATACGTGAGGGAAGCGAGTTAAGGAAGGTTAAAAAATGAGAAAATAAAAGGAAGATCTAAAAGAAACGTGCAAAAAGTCGAAGAAGAATAAAAATGGAGGAGAATGGTGAACGAGAAGTGGGCACGCGAGATAGGAGTCATTTACATGGAGAAAAGCTGCTGTGGTTGCAGGAAATCTCAGAGTATGTAACACCAAAAGGTGTAAAAAGGTAAAGATAAATTTATAAACTTCATTTTTATTTCTTCTCCCTCAATTCTGTGCTACCGTCGTTGTCATTACTGTTGCTCATTGCCAACGCGTAATTCGCTAATTGTGAATATCAAGAATCAAATGGACTGGATTTACGAAAAGAAACAAGAAATCTCGTTGATTTTGAGAAATCTGTTGTGGGATGAAATTGAAGGCATCGGATGGCACATCGTTGCAGAAGAAATTCTTCGACAATGGCAGAGTCAAGAGATCGAATTGTTCTGATTATATTTTGCTATGGAATTGCTATAAATATTCATAAATCTATAATTGTATATAAACGAAAAATGTGCATATATATCAGGCATATTAAATGCAGAAGGGATGTGAAACCGAAAATCCGTTTGTGCAGCTGGTTGAGACATACTTTATTGGTCGTCATATCTGTCGCTGACAGGGACAGGCTTTTCAAACGATTAATTATAAACAACCACCGTAACAATAGCCATACGTAATTAAAGTTCCCTTTCTCTCTTTCTCTCTCTCTCTTCTGCTGTCTTTCTCTTGCCATATGTCTCTTTTCAACCCAGTTGACACTTCCCCACATCGACATCCTTTTCCTGTTTTCCATCCTCGACCATTTCATACAATAAAACAAATAGACACCCCAATGTGTGTACACATTCATGCGCTGTTGTTTCCGCATCAATACGTGGCTCATCCCATTATTTCCTCTCGCCCATCCACCATCGAAAATTCCAATTTCCTTCCTACTTTTACAACTAATTTTATGGATGAGAGCAAAAAGTATGATTTTTCTTCCCCCACTCACGGCTTTTTTGTTCCAATTATTTTCGATGTTATTCCTTGACATTAAAAAAAAGCAAAATTTTCATCCGGCCAATCCATTTCCGATTTTAAAAATGTTTTATTCAGATTGTTTTTTTGTTAGCATGCATTTTACGATCCACCGCATTTTTATACGAAAAAAAAAATCCGGAAGTTTCAAATTTCTCATAATCAGATTGGATCCGAAATTTTATACATCACCATTCCAACCATCGAAACTCCGTTCGGAGCGGAATTCCTCCATTCTGAATCGATCTCAAATACGCCCGCAGTTTTGATCGTAACTCATTTCTGCTTTTACACGATTCCAACAATTCTCGAGCTTTATCAGTTAATTTAATTCATCATAAACCCTCATTAACACATTGGAATGAATAATTCAATATAAACAAGCCGGATTCCATGGGTGAAAGATGAGATCAGCCAAATGTCGAGCCGTGATTTCGGTATTGGAATTCTCGTATACGATTATTACAAGAGATTAAAGTTGAAGCGAGGCTCGGAGAGCGCGTGAAACGTCGCCTCGTTAACGTCAAAACTTATGAGCATTCAATAAGCTCGGGCTGCAGGATATATTCGTGAGGCAGTGAATGAGAATGAAGAAAAATAAAAAAAAGAAGAAGGTAAGCCGATCTCGAGGTATTCGGATGAGTAAATTAGGCGGCACAATACCAGCCGTTGTGTATACAACCGTTACGAGATGGCTGAGAACATCTCGTAGCAGTGGATGCATTTTGCAAGGAAGAATGAAAGTCTGGCCCGCACCGCGTTGGGATCGATGTGTGTGAGCTGGGGACTCAGAGCCTCGGAGCAGTGCAAACCGGGACCGGTTCCTCGGCAAACAACAGCTAAAGAGTTAAATCGCGACCACCTACAGCACCGAGTACTCCGAAAGAGGAAAAGCCTATAAGGACAAGAGGATACGAGTATGAAATATTTCATTTTGATAGCCGATAGTGATGGACTGGGAGAAAAAATATTTTATATCCCGAAAAACGACGCGATATTTTCATCGGAATGCGAGGCAAGTCCTATACACACGAGCGAATAAAATTTCATACTTACAGACCGAAGTATGCCCTCAGGCAGATTCTTGAACCTTCACAGAGGCGTGAAATTCTTCGGAGGAATCGTAGAAGTGAAATAAGCAAATATATATAATGCCAGCTAGGCAGAATCGGGTATGTATATAGTTGGAGAAAAAGAAAAGAAAATTCACAGTCGCATCCTGCTGGCGTCGTCGGACCCACGGGAGACTCATTAAGGGGTTATTTCAAAAGTTAACTGAATCGAGCTGATAGAGACTTCTCTATCCTATTCTCCAAGAATAAGAGCGAGACGGTAGAAAGGAAGATGAGAAAAAAACGGCGCTTTCGCATAACGCGTTGGCGAACCCTCGAGGAAGGACACCGAAGAATTTTCTCTCAGCCGTGTGCCCTGGTGCTTTGGGAGCTTTCTACCGCAACGTGGTTCGAGCTTCCTCTCGCTCTCTCCCTCAGCCCTTGAGAGGGAGAGCGCGAACTCGGAAATATTAATTAACGTCATCTCCTTATCCCCAACAGTAAAAGCCCCTCGTCCATGCTTTCTCTGCCCGCTCCTTCTCTTTCTTCTCGATGAAGAGAGCCCTGTATAGATATTTATAGTTTGTTATCGCTCAACACTCTCGTCATTCTCACTATTCCTCATTCTCAGACTCTTTATCTCCGTTTTTCTCCTGTCTCGCGCGAAAGTCGATCCCAAAATCTTCTTTTCTCACTTTTCCGTCAGAGCAAAGTAGAATTTTCAATGAATCCACAGATCCGATTAAAAGTCGTTCAACCACAACCCTCGATTATTTTTATGCATTCGAAAGCAAAAAAGTAGATCAGAATGAGACTTTCTTCCGATAGAGAAAAAGTTATAAATTAAATTAGCAGGGATTTGTGTTTAATTTGAAAAATTATTGATTGTTCAGCGATGCCGGCAGTGCCACTGATGAAAATTGCAAATTTTACCGATTTTTATTCTCGGTTTACGTATATCCATCATTTCCCACAAACTTCATCTATTCATCTTATTGACTTATCGACAGATACGAGTCAGGAGTGCAGGTACCATTGAGAATTACACTTCTGGTCAAACTTCAGAGCTGCTTACAGCTCTAAAGTCCCAGGAGTCGGAATGAAACGGAATGGTGCTCGCTTGTAAGTGTGTATTCTGGGTTTGTAGTTTCTTGAGCACAGTGGCTCACGTTCGGCTTGCATCTCACGTATTATATTGTCCCTAGTGCATTCATACTGTACACTGCAATCATTTCGCCGTTGGGCGGTATTATTCGTCCGGGATATTAGGTCGAGAATGCTCTCCATGCAGAAAGAAAAAAAAGCGGAAAGACGTAATCCCAAGAGAGATGAATAAAATTTAGTGTGTTTAAAATATCAAAAGGAAAGTCTGCTGGACGACGAGTGACCAAAAAATAGGAGGAAACGAGCCATGACGCACTTTCAGTGTTTGGTCGTATCGTTTACGCCCTTTTCAACATTAGTAATCGATATATAGTTCGAGAATGCGGAATAACCTCGTGTGTTACCGGTTATCCGGTAGCGTGTAAACAAATTGGCGGTAATGACACTGCAGTTTGTCAGATCGTTACGTGTGTACATGTATTATGTTACATGTATACTCTCGTTACACGTACTGGCTTGTTTTCCTCTGGGGTATATTAGTCGTGACGAGGAGCCAAGAGAGAAAGAGCGAGAGAGAAAGGGAAAGAAAAAGAAACAGCGAGGCAGGGAGCAGCAGGGAGGCCATGGGGTGAAAATGTCCATGGACATTGGACACACGCCGGTTATTCCTCTCTCGTGAAACTTGCACAGTACGTTAGCCAGCAACGTATGTATTGTACATGAGTTCCACGCGTTCCATTTGCATATGAACGTACGGGAGTATATCTAAATATATATAAACGCACATAGATTAATGGGTGAAAAATATTTGTACAAATGTGCGACAATTGCAGGAAAATTATTGTCTCACGAGTTTGACATTATGATATTTTTCACTTAGCCAAACGGGGCATAATTGGAGGAGCGATAAATTTTATTAATACGTCCGAATGCGAATGAAAATATTAATCATGCAAATTCGTCAACCAAATTTTCCACATATTCGTGAAACAATTCAAAAATGAAAGTTGTTTTTAAAATTTTATGAACTACAAGTTTTTCAGTTTTTTATGGAATCAACAATTTCGTTAAGTTTATTTTTCTCACACAAGGATGTTGAGACGACTCCACGTTCTCTTGCATTTTCTCTTGTCGTTTTTGTTTGTTTGGATTTTTTTTTTTATTATACTGACTTGTCAGCCTGCAGGGTTGCTGTTTATTTTTCAGGTACGTGCGAAAAACTCTGGCAGGGACGACGAGAAATTCCCTATACAGGAGCTACGACAAAGCCAGAATATATTTGAAGCATGCTGGAAACACTCCGAACCCATGGACCTCTATTGGTGCCCACTCTTTTATAAATATTTATCCTCATTTGAATCCCTCGGGATTTTCCTCAGTTGTTCCACACACCTCACTACCTACTCGACGATTTCTGTTCTCTTGCTTCTTCTTTCCCTCATTCTCACCCTCTTCTAGCCATGTCAGGCACGTATTTGTTATTGCAAATCTTCCCTACGTTTCCTACGCGAATTTCCATCGATCGCTGATGCACACCCTTCCCATCATTTCTCACTCTTCACAGTCTTTCCAGCAAAAAACAAAGTAATTGATCAAAATTCCATCTGCAGCTTGCCATTGCCACAACATTTGCGTCTTAATTGACGATCGAGCATTGACTGTTTGCATACAGAGACACAGATTCTCCCTTTTCGAGTAATTTTTCAAAATTTTCACTCGACTTCCTACTTTTTAGTGGTTTTCGCGAATTCTTGTGCTCCGGATTATATTTTTCGACTAAAAACGCTACATACCGTTTTCAGGTGACGAATTGAATTGATTAATACAGATAATCAAAGGATTTCCATGTCTTACCTGGAACAGACAAACAGAAAGTTTCGTTTAATTAAAAAATAGCGTACCATCAAGTGGCGTTGACAGAAATGCTGAGAATTATCGTGATTTATCGTCGATGACTTAAACAATCAAGAATGATTCGTATTGGACGGATGTCATGGCAATAAAACATCCACCCGCTCAAGCTGGATGACAATTCTTTTTTTCTGAGCTTACAAACTTTTCTTACGTGGATCTTATTTTGGATAATGATGAGCATTTCTCTCGAGGAGTTCCAAGGAAGGCCCAAGACCAAAGCAACGGAAAGAGGAAAAGAAACATGAAGAAAAAAAGGCGCGAATGAAAGGAGACGCGGTGACAGTAATGAGGATTTCTCTTCAGAGTCTTCACTGGCTGAATTTCTCTTTCGTTGCTTTCGAACACTGCTGCTCCAAAAGCTGAAGAATCGAGCATGAATCGAAAACAATTGACACGTCGAAAAAATGATTTTGGGTCGAGAAAAACTCGAGCTGTCCTGAAAAACACAGAATTTTTTATTGCAATACAAGTCGACGTTGCATAAAATAGTTTAAAATTAAACTTTGACGTTCCTGAGGAAAACTTAATTCGATTACTGGCAAACGACGAGTGCACATACTTTCGAAAATCTGACGCAGAGAATACAATGATTTTTTATCTTTTCACACGTGCCTGTGAGAAATTGGCTACGGTAATTCGAAGCTCAATGCGCATACGAGCAAACGTATTAAAAGAAGGGTGGAAGAGGGCAGGAGACGAGAAGGAGTAGACAGTTGGTTACATTATGATGGCATTTCTAAGAATATCAATGGCGAAGGTGCAAAGGCGGGAAAGCTGAAACAGCAGGGAGAAAAATAAAGAAGAAAGAGAAAAGAAAGAAAAACAAATAAGATGCTCTCGGTCTCCCAGGTTCTGAGGAGCTAACATGACGGCGCTCTCCCTTTTTCTCACTCTCTCGGTCTCCCTCGAGGTCGTGGAATCGCCATGACCGCTTAGGAACGTGTACCGCAATGCACTTGCAACGCTTCCATCTTTTTTCCTCACGACGTGAACGTTTCTAACGTCATAGATGAAAAATATTTTGCAATATTTTGATTCAGTTCCGTCGTTCGATTCATTCGACAAATTGATTGAAAATCAATCCAATTCATGTTAAAAAATGTAGGGTAAGAAACTCGATAAACGACGGTTACTCAATACGGTGAATGGCAATGAAAAAAATGTCGAGATTAAAGATGTATTGAAAATGTACGTAATTTGATGAAATTGAAGAAAAAAAAAGTTGAGATCCTCTGATGGGGAATATATACAGGCATAGGGGATTTGCGGTGCAACTGAGCGTCAGAGTTTGTCGGCTCGCTGGCGATGCAAGTGGTCCGCGCAGCGGTGCATCATCTCTGAAAGATATCTGCGTTTCCTACCTCCCTCTTTCTTGATCTATCTCGCTCGTTCTTCAGCTCTTTCTCTCACAATTTTTTGCTCTTCCTTTCTCCTTTTTGCACTTGCTCTCGCTCGCTCCCTCCGTCCCGCTCATTTTCGCTTACTCTACCACGAGCTCTTTTATGCCCTATCGTGCACGAGTTATTTCCTTCGCGGACTGTGAAACTTGCGCTTTTGCGGGTCCAGACGCCCTTGAGTCTGATTATACGCTCAGCCTGTACCTCTTTGGGTCCTGCTCTTTCTGCCTCTCTCACTTTTTTCCTTCTCTTTTCATTTTCTCTCTCGTTGCGGCGTTCTTAACGTTGATGCATGTACTCCTAAATAAATGGAAGACAAAACAACGGTATCCAGCCGGGAACGTATGAAAATTTGGACAAAGAGCCGACGAAAGGAAATTTTTTTTTTTTTTAATTTAAACAACCATTATGGAAACTTGCTGAAAAATCGTCGCTCCAAAACTCTGTTTTTTTTTTTCTAAAAACAATTTTTTTAATGATTACAACGATCTACGAATTGATCCATAAATTTCGGAAAAGTTTTGATTTTGGTAGAGCTACAGATTTCCGAAAATAACGCTCAATCCTACCACTTGAAAATTAGAGCTAATTGTATTACATCTGCAACTGTATAATGGATCGTGTGCGACCTAATTTTCACGAGGCAACAATTTGTCGCTGAAACAATCTAATTGCAATGTAAAATGGAGCCTCGTGGAGCTTTGTTAAGTATTAATTACAAAAGGTAGTTATATTTCGTCATAAAGCTTGCGAGTGATGAATTCATGAATATTAAGTACAATTCGTAGCGAGTAATCATGAAATTCTCAAGTAACTATTTTGCTTTAGTATTTTTAGCGACTAAATAAAAAATTCAATGACTTTATTTATTAATAAATGAATAATTCATAACGAGCGTCAGCCCCAAAAATTCTTGTGCATAAAAATATTCACGACTCCAGTCATTTGTTTGTTTATTCAGTTTTCGTTTCGACAATAAAACGATTTGCTGTGTTATGATCAAAAACACGCATAATTCAACGGACGTTATTTTCGTCAGTTCCTATCCAAGAGATTCTTTCCATCCAAGTATGAACGATTTAATATTGCTATACGCGATAGATAGATTGGAAAACGGCAACGAAGAAATGGGGGAAAGGAAGAGAGAGAGAGAGAGAAATGGAGGGTTTTTGCGGGGTCGTGGAACTCGAGCGTAATTTAATCAGCGGCCCATTAGCGAAGCCCGTTGGGCCCCGCATCGTCACGGATTCCATTTAATTAATGCAAGGCGACGTTGGCGGTAGGCCGAACACTGTAGACGTGCAAGAGTAACGAGAACATTGCCCATTTAATACGAACAGACCGAAAAAAGCAAGATAAACGTACGAGCATCAAGCTTTTACACAATGCCAGATAACATCGAGAAATTGAAAGATTCCACCAGCGATTCATGCATTTATTTTACGAAATTCGATTTACACGTTCGCCTGTCTCGTGTTCTCGCTCGATTATCTTTCTATTTTCACAATTGCTGTGCGCAAAAAAATCGATTTAAATTTGACATCGCGAATGTTAGGAAAATTTATTATTATTCAAATTTGCCGAGGTAAAAAATTGCACTGAAATGATTCTGGAGTTTGCATCGTTGGAATGCATCGAAATTCAGTTATTTCTTTAGCAGAGCTCGTAATTATTATTCAATATCTGGTCCGGCCAGTAAAACGATCCTCTCATGTGACCAAAAACTCAATCGACCCTAAAAATTGCCATATTTTCAAAAATTCAATAAATAATCAATAGAAAATAATATTTTTCGTTGAATCTCAACGTTGCAGACTTCAGAGTCATTGCAATAAAAAGTTATGAAGTCATTAAGGCTTCAAAGTAGCGAAGAGACAGTTTTATTGATATTTGGGGGGGGGAGGGGGCAATGCAGAATAAGTACGAAATACCTAGGAGGGTTGTGAACTCGAATTCCATTGTCTCTTTCAACGCCTTTGCTCCTTTTACTTTACAGTGGCGGGTTTCTGCATACTCTCGCACTATTCTACCCCTTTAGCTCTCTGGTTTCTCTCCGTCAGTGGAAAAGTCGATCGACACCCCAGTAACGAATATCTCTACTTCACCGAGCGTGGAATAGAATAGAAAAGTGGGAAGAACCGCGAACCGGAAATGGATGCTACGAGTGGAAAGAGAAAATGAAAAAAGGAGGAATGAACGAATAAGAAGCAAGAAAGTTCACAGTTCGGGAGATCCGGTAGAAAATCATGATGGAATTGTCTCCTCAACGATAAAAATCACGAGTATAGATATACGTTTTTATCCACACTTTGTATTACGTTGAATCCAATTTCAAATGGTCAGAATTATATCGAAAAACATAAACGAATCTCATATTTACTAAGGGAACAAAAAAATGAAGAAAATCTTATCGGCATTTAGTTTCGTAAATAAATTTTGTCCCACTTTTCGAAATTTCTATAAACTGATCAAACTGCAAACGAGCAATCGTTCAAAAGCGTCATGTACGCCCGAAAAAAAAAGATCTTTCGAATGAAGCAAAATCAAAGTGCGAGAAGAAGTTGAAGAAAATGGTGACGATGGATAAAATATATAGACCGCTTGGCACAAGAAGTAGAAACGGAAGTACGAACAGACGATCGAAGTAAAATGAGAAGCAGTTGAAGCTTCCTTTCTCGTCGTCAGTTTCATCCTTTCTTTCTTCAAGATCGCTTGAGATATTCAGGAAATACATAAAATATATGGGACGCTCTATTCGCGAAAGTCGTTTGTTCGTGTCCGATTGAAAATCGTATGAGCTACGTTTAAAAAAAACCGTGAAAAAAGTGTCAGCGCGAAAATACTGTGACATCAAAATTGTTTTATTGATAAAATCGAAGAAAGTGTTTGTTAGAATTCATGCCAAGTCGAATCCATTCGACATGGAGTGGCCCGTGCATGTGTCTTATGAGTAGAATGAAAGAGACAGCGACTCGGCTACAGTCAGCAGTCTCCTGGGGATGTAATCAACTGAAATCATCGGAGATCTTATCACACCCACACTTCCCTTTTCCTCTTCTACCCCTCGCGCTCGCTCTATATTTCTCCCTCATACCCTCTTTTGTGTCCATCTGGGCCCAAGGGTTAGAACCGAGAACTTTGTACGTGCAGAAGCAGAAATCTCATCGACGTCAAATAAACATTGAGCGTCAGGTTGAATTTATAACCAGCAGTCACGTCATCGTTACTTTTGCCGCATGGTTCATCTTTCTCTTCCGCATCCTTCAAGCTTGCAGTCCTTGAATAACGATTTTTTTTTCACTCTTCTGTTTTTAACGACAAAATACAAGAAATTTCTGCTAACGTGTCACAGTTTTTGATTATCGACGAGTGTTATTTTCTCTTTAAAGGAATAGAATCGGTTTTTTTTTCTTTTAAAATTCATCAAAAATGTTTACTCGATGGTTCGTCGGTTATTTATTTTCCCATGAATTTGCCCGAGCCCTTAGATCGTAAATTTGATGTGAGCATCGCGATTTCTGCGATGCATGAATCGGCGAATCCGCTGATCTCTCGAATGGGGAAACATGAAATAACAAACTCAGAAAAAAATGTGAAGAGCTATGCGATTAGGCACTGCGGGATCGGGTCACGATCTTGAAAATTGGAAGCTACGCGCCGCGACACTCCGGGAGAGAAAATCTTGCTCTCTGTAATCTTGCTCTTGACTGGCGAAGGCGCCGCTGGATATTTTAGCAACGGAGCCTCCGAAATGAAATGAAATATTGTCAACGTCGTGTAAACATTAAAATCCATTGATTTTTGTTACGAGGGAATAAGAGGAAAACAAATATTCTCACGCAAGTTCGTTCAAGCAATAAAATCTTTCGTGGTAAACAGAAAATAAAAATAAAATAAAAATCGAAGTAACTTGCAGAGTTTGCGGTCCCCGGCGCTTTGCACATTCAGACAACCCTCCGTGCGCATTTCTATTCACACGCACACACACATACACACACATGTGTGTACATAACTCACGCATTTCCGAGCAAGTAATAGCAACGAGTTACTGGAGCAAAGAGGTGAGTTGAAGCCACGGAAATAACAAGATCATTTGTCACTGGCCATTTGCATACGTCTCCACATACTCGCACTCTCTCTCTTACTTGTGCATTCAACGATAAAACGCGCTACGCGGATTCGTGTTAAAAATGAATGGGAATGAAGCTCTGTTGAATATTGGATGAAAAGTATAACGAGAACGCGAGAGAAACGTCACGAACTCGTGTGTTGTTCAATCGTCATGAAACCTTTTCTATTTCCAACCTGTTTGCAAGAAATATCTTGAGTCTTTCTCAGAGTTTGGAATAATGTTTTTTTCTTCATTTACTTTTGTTAATTGATTTCATTATTATTCCAACTTACTCGTCGAATTGAAAACGAAATGGTTTTTATTCAATGCATCTGTAAATTCATCTAGTGCGTCTTCCTCTTTCCTCTTGTCTATACGTAAAAGTCTCGCGCACGTGGGGGTAAACTCGACGTCTCGTGAAAGCTTCGTTCTCGTCCTGCGTCTTCGTCCTTCCAGGGTGCGACGAGTTCATGAATATTCGAAAACTTGATGCGACCAACAGGCCAACCTGAGTGCCTTTGTCGAGATCCTCGAGGCACAGCGAGTGTTGGTTTGGGAGCTTGTGTACAAAATGAAAAAAGCTTTTCCTCTCAATGGGGACAAAGTGCAGGGACGATAAACGCGATTAAATTCGTATCTCTGTGTAGCAAAGTTGTGACGAAATCGAGTGTTGGAAAATCTCGAAAATCAAAAGCGCTATTACGTTATTAAAGGATTCTCGTGTCAACGCGTATGCGTTTCTATTGCAATTATCGTCCAATAGAGAAAAAAGCATAATACTAAAAATTAGAAAAAAACAAAAGTAGAAAATCACTTTTTTTAAATGATATTTACGAGTCCAAAATTTGTGAGATATTAAGTTTTCGTTGTTAATAGAAAATTTATGCTGAGGGAATAAAATATCGAAATTACTCACACACCGATTGTTATTGAGTAATTTAAATATTAATTTTTTAATGGCTTTAATATAATTTAACGAAGACGATTTTTTTTATTTCTATTAATAGATGTTCCGGTTTTTGAGTCCTGCTGATAAATCTCAGACTGAACGGGAAATAGATTCATAAATATAAAGCACGCGATAAGTCAGGAATAGTCTGTGACTCGTTTGAGGGAGCAGCAACGAGTCTGGGTCAAGGGCAACGACCTGATGCGCGCTGAGGGTTGCTTTTCCCGCTCCCGTCAGCCCCGCGAACAGTCGTACAGGGTGTTCTGAACGACGACAGAATTTTCAACCCATTGATCCTTAGGGTTGCCATGGAGTTTCAACGTGACTATCCATCCTTCATGTGTGCAGACGAGTGTTCGCGTCAAGAAACTTCGAGATAGACAACAAGCCCGAAAGGTCATGGGTTCAAACTTGCCATATCCAGGTGGAAGATTAATGATTTACTTTTACTAAACTTTTGATGATTTTGATTAGAAAAGAAATGAGAATTATCAACAGCTTCGAAACTGTCGTTGATTATTTTTTGTTTGGTTCTGCATCAATAACCTTCGTGGGTTTTTTGAAAGTGAAAATCTCCATGAAAGTTTGTATGGCCTCTCCAAATCTATCGAGCTGCATAATAAACAAAAGAAAAACTGCACCAAAGTTTCTTATTTGTTGCTACGAATATCCTCGTGGCTGCGGCCGATGCACATTCCATCGAATCTCTTTCGTTCGCCCATACTTCCCTCCTTCTCTTTGGTATCGTCTACTGTGCGAAGTCTTGCCAGTGAGAGGAGCCCACCTTATTTCACGCTCGTTATTAATTTATTTTAATTACACGCCAACGAAACACGGCAGGAACGGGAGCGAGCTGGTGTTCACCGGTAATCATCAATTATTACGTATTATGCGGTGGAGGCTCGCAATCTCCCACTCCGCGGTTTTCTTCTTTTTAAATTCCTCTCTCTTCTTCTTGTCGGTATTCCCCTCGGCACGATATTCAATTACTGGCCGACGACCAGCACTTTTCAAGCTCTTTGGCCAATGACAAGTTCTCAATTCTCCCCGTCAATTTCTATTTTTCATCGATTTGAAAAATAAAATAACTTTTTCATGAATGAATTCAAGTTCAAACAGCAATTAAATGAAAAATCATTACGCGTAATTAATCAAACTTCAATGTTCTCGGAAAGCAAAAACGGAATTCCGTTCCTGTTGGTCTGGAGTCAGGGAAAAAGGGAGCCGACTCGCGATGAGGTTCGACTATTCGGCCTCGTGATTCAAATTAGTGATAGATCATTGGCTATAACACGTCATAAGAGCGACCGCGCGTGCTCCGGTAGCCGATCGCTGCTGTCGCCCGGTGTGAAAAATAACAAGCTCTTGGTTAACAACGAACACGAGCTCATGATGAGTGGCGAAGTGCCGTTCCTCATCGCCAACGAGTGATAATAATTGCAAGCCAAAAACTGAACACCACTAGATCCATTTGTCCCGTCCACTCGTCGTAGCCATCCATCGTATATATCTATTCGTCTTTCTATCCTCCTATTCCCTATCCCGACCCCGTCCTCCTTCCCATTCATCCTCCATCCCGTTTATCCTTCATCCCGACGCCATCCATCACTCATTCATCCATCACCGTAATTACTCGTTTTCTACTTAGGACTGTTGCTGTTTTTTCTGACTCGTAATAGATCGAGCTAGTGAATTTTATCAACCGCGTGGGTCTTTCACGATTTCCTACCTACAGCTTGTGTTTTTGTGTTAAATGGTGAAGTAGCTTTTTGAGGTTTTATCTCTATGCGTCGAATAGTGCGCCGAACACCAAGAAAGTGATTCTGAGGGAAACGATTACGAACTAGGGACAAAGTATGCAGGATAATTGTTTTAAAAAATTGTTTTTTAACATTTAACGACTGGAAGAACGTTGAATTATTTTTTCATCCAACTACATTCGATATTATTGTAAATTGAACTGCAAATTATAGATTTATTTTTTATTTTGTTTGTAAAAAATCATGAACGAAATGTCAGAAAAACTGTGGGTTAGAATTTTTACTGGATATTCTTAAATGTAACTTCTTTATTGTTCGTTATAAAAAGTGATGAGCTGGCTTATGGAAGGAATTTCCTTGCTAGCCGTTGAAATTGGAGTGTTGAGAGAAGGACGTAATCGTGTCTAAATTTGCACTAAACCGTTTTATATGTTAAGGGAGGTCGTATAGTAGAAAAATGAAATGGGAAACAGAATCGCAACGTTCACTGGATGAAGATCAATTATCTAAAAATCCATCGATCGCCAAAGAGTCTGCGTTATTCATCTTTTCTTTTGTCTCTTTTCCTCTGGCCAATATCCTTGGTATAATTTATAAGAGATTCCGAGCAAACGTGGTTTGCAATGTATGTGAACTTTTAATATATTTTTTAGTCTCCTTTGCCTCGATTTCTCTCCGTTTTTCCTTCTGCATCTCGCTCTGTGGCTTTCTTTCTTTTATAGTCATTCTGCAGGGCTTTTTTAATCGTAAAACACGCATGCGAGAGCAGGTAGAATGAGAATGGGGCAAAGAGAAAAGTGGAGAATTTACTTACGTCCTCCCATCTCTGTTTTTTTTTTTTCATCTCGCCCTTTCGTCCCTTTTTCGCTCCTTCCTTTCTTTTACTCCATTCGGGTCTTATATTTAATTCTTTCAGGATTGATGAATGGGTGGAGCGGTTCCCTTTTGAGCGCACGGTAGCCACGACTTTGCCAGTCTGTTACAACACACGCGCTAAATCCTCTTTGCCTCTATATCTCTTTTATCCCCTCTCTACTTTTTCGACTATTTCTCATGCGGCTGAACTTTTATGCAAATAAATTTGTCACGAACCAAAGAAAGTGTCAAGGAGATCAAAAAACGAGTTTATTTTTCATTTTTTTCAACAAACATTGAACCAAAATCAATGGAACGCACCGCGAACTCGTCATCTCGTCACGCTCGCGGCTGAAACAGATGCTGCGGAAAATTATCGAGAGAACTTGTGCGAGGTGGACTTGCGATAATTGTATGAGGTTCCCCTTAATTTTCATATCAAAATCATTTGAGACTAGACGATCAATATCATCGAAGCCAACGTAAACCCTGACGCTGTGGGATGAAAAGTATTGAGAGAGAAACACGAGGAGAAATACATGCAGGCTGATTTATTTTTCGCTCTTCGTCCTTTCTATCTCGGAAAGAGCAGCGCGATCTGCTGGCCGTTGTCTGGAGATTTCTGATGGCGATAATAAGCTTACAAGACGGCGAAAACAACAAGGCAAGTTCATACCTGCTACACTATGACAGAGTGCGGAGGACCAAGAGAGGGAAGGATCTGAGACGTGTAACCGGCCAAAAGGGACCGCAAACGCCAATTACCCAAAGGGGAAAAAGTATTTTCTGTTAGAGCGAAAAAGAGCACTTGATTGTATAAAGTTCCTGAACCCTTTTCAACGACGAAACCAATTTTCAGGTCAAACTGACCGGAAAAAAATCAAGTTGCTTGCCCCGCCCGGATCCCAATTTTTTTCACGACGATATACAACTGAAATATGCTGCCAGAAGTCTCAAATGAACTGGCGATGTTCTGGAGCTTCGGAAAACTGTTCAATACGAAGAGAGTTGAAGAAAAAATCAACTTTTTTATGACGTGATGTGTTTCACCGTATCTGAGAAAAAATGTAAAAAAATCTGTCGAAAAGTGGGGAAGTTATTCCGCAATAAAGCGTGTAAAACTGTGCAATCTACAGCATGAAGAGAATAATCGGAAACATATGAAAAAAAGAGCTCAGAAAAAAAAATGAACCGCAAATTCTTCGTCCGTGTAATTAAGGAATCATGTCTATAGCTCCTGCTTAATTCCTGGGTTGGCTTTGATGCTCGACGATGTCAAGATCTTAATCAAGAAAAAGAGAAAGAGAGCACGAAGGAGATTGAAAAAGAATACAAGATAAAAAGAGGAGAAATAAAAAGAGAACGATTTATAGAGTGTGAACGTGCACGAGAACGTTTAAGCGATGATTAACTTATTCGCGGAATCGTTCAAGACCAACGATGGGGAAAATTCCCTCGTGCGTGCTGCATTTACAACTCTCTTTGTGGTTATGCACATATATGTTGAAGCATTTTTCTATACACATTGGTGTCTGTGTGTTTACCGGTGGGCAGAACGCGTCATTTTAATTGCTAATTTAATTAAAGTCCAGGGGCGAGGAGTGTTTTCTCGAGCGCACGTGCTGAGCGAACTTCAGGTCTCTTTTCTTTCTCTCTCTCTCTCTCTCTCTCTCTCTCTCTCTCTCGCCATCTTCCTTCTATATCTCGCTCTGTTCAGCAATCGCTCTTTATACATCGCACACTGACCGCTTAAGATGGCCTGTAGCGCGCGCCAGCAATTAAGACGCTATCGGCCAGGCATTATTGCTTAATTTATCGAACGGTCCAGCCAACCAACTCACGTCCACATACGTGCATCATGTGCATATCCACACCTTCCAGGAAGGAGAGACCAAAATACATATCAAGCAAATCTTTTCTCTATAAATTTCCCGATCGAACAATCAACCCCCAACAATTTTCGTCATAACTGAAAATTTTTGTTTCAAGGCAATTTCCCATGAATTTCCCAGGGTGTCGGAAAAGTCACGTTTTGGCTCCAGGAAAAAGTACAAAAACGTCCAATTCCGAGGGCATGAATCACACCAGTCATTGACTTTTCCGGCACGTGGTCGACGACGTATTAAAATTATTCAGAGGCAACCCACTGACAAAAAGGGAATCGGCTCGTTCCCCATATACACGACGAATTCGAAGCGGCCGTCGGATTGAATGTCTATTAATTTATGAATTCATTAATAAAACTTATTAACGAATTAGTCAAATTGTTAATTAATCAATTCAATAATAACTCGATTCACAATGTATCAATAAAAACATTATCGAGTGAGTTTTTCCTTCGGAATATCGCGACCTATCGATTCTGTCGACTTGGAATACGATTTTCAGGACACCATGGATACGTGCATCTCTGCAGAAAGAATAAAACAGCGAGCGAGGGAGAGACTATTCGGCTCGAACGCAGTACGACGTGGAAGGCCGTGTCAGTGGGTTATCGCGACCGGAATCATCGTGGGATCCTCGTGCTCTGGTAAAAGCCTCCTACATATACGTTACACGATACAAATCAAATACATATACAACGCATTGTGTATTTTAGCCAGACCATTCACGAGAAGCTTGAAACATTTACTTGCGGGGGCGTCTTTCGTTTGTAACATTTCACAAAAACACCACGAAATTCAGCATTTCCTAGCGACGTTGCTACTCCTGAGAAAAAGCATGAAATGTGATTTTTGTGAGGAAAAACTATCGAATTTACAATAAAAAATGTTGCAGGATAAATTTTAGCAGCCGGAATGTGGATCCTTCGAACCGAAAATGCAGAAACTTGATGCGATTGAGGAATAACGTCATCAATGCATTTTGTATCAAACGGAAAAAGTAACTGGCTGGATTTTGCAGATTGCTAAACAACGTTAATGCCCCACAATCATCCAACAGCGTACAGAATATGTTTCACCTAGGGCAATTTGACAAATGGACATGGCAATTAAATCCCCACGGCTACATTCGATAGCTCGTTCGGAATAGATTAATAATGATTGAAACGAAGCGTAATCAAAACACAGCGTGAATGGAGTCGAGAATGAATAGCGCGGTGACAGATTGCTCACAATCTCCGTGTATTTCACGCTTTCATGAATGAATGATAAGAGAATAAGAGTCCACAAACATAAAGGTGATCGATAAAAACAAATCAAAATTGCGTGTATCATTTTTTTCATCAGCTCCAGCGAATTTTCTCCATTCAATTTTTCGACATAGGAATTGTTTTATATGTACAAAAAGAATGACTCCGAAGATTGCATCGTTGGAATGCAACGAAATTCTTCTTTTTATTTGGCAAAAATGATTATTTGCTCGAAGAATGTCATTACGATGATGAAATGATCGATTTTCGCCATCCGAAAACATATCGGCTCGAAAACTTTGGATGACACTGAAAATTGAACAAATCAACAATAAAATAAAATATTTTTCGTTGCATTCCAACGTTGCAGACTTCAGCATCATCAAAAAAAAATCTGTCGAATTTGTTTGGACTTTGAACAATGGTTCGAGAGTTTGGGACAAAAATCCATCTATGCGGTGAGTAAATTTTTGGTTCGCTAAAAATTATAAGCGTTGACTGAATCGATAAGTTATTGATTAAAATAACGCGTACGGATGCGAGGCTATTTTTGAATGAATGACCGACTGAATAGAGGCGCCAAATGACGTAATTCGCGTAACTCTTCTTCCAATTGACCGATATTATCGGTGCATGAGTATTCAGGTTTCGAACTACCGTGTGCGGGAGCACGTTGAGCTGCCAACGGCATCGATTTAATCGCCACTCGGTGAGGGTGCATTGGGCCAGGGCGATTAGGGAAGCAGAGGAAGAGGAAGAGAGACGGAGTGACCGAGGGCGCACAATTGTAAGGGGTGAGAGGAGAAACAGAGCCCGAAGGGCGTGTCGGTAAGCACCGTCGGACATCGTTATTAAGCGCATATAAATTAGCATATAAATTGTCCCGTACCCGGTGTGCTGGCACGGACGGCGGAGAAACCCAAACCTCGCTCCCCCCCCCCCCCCTCCCGTTCTCTCCATCTTTATCTTTCTCTCGCATAGCTCGAGCTTTTCACGCATATACAATCCATGAACTCTGCATAATCCAGACACAAGCTCGAGTAAGAAAACACACTACACATTCACACAAACACAGCCAGATACTTTTGTTCCGGAGTAAATGGCTGCTGAGGGTCCATAAGGCGTCAACTTTGTCCAAAGTCTCCTAATATAAGAACAAAATATCAAAAAGCCACGATTTCATATTAATAATTCTCTTGCAAATATTCTGACAGAAGAAATATCAAGAAAATCGCATCCGATTGTAAAATCGAGGTTTTGCCAGGAAAAATGATGATTTTGAAGTTTGCAACGTTGCGATTCAATGAAAAATATTATTTTCTATTGATTATTTATTGAATTTTAAAAATCATGGCAATTTCTCGTGCCGATTAAGGTTTTTGGTCGCAAAAGAATCGTTTCATTGGCTGGACACCAAATATTGAACAATAATTACGAGTTTTGCTGAAGAAATAACAGAATTTCGTTGCATTCCAACGATGCAAACTTCAGGATCATGAAAAATGATGAAAATGCGTTAAGTATTAATGAAACGGGATACTAGGGAAAATAATGAAATTGCAATTTTTGTTGTTGTTGATAAATAATTTGAAGCATCTCCGGATCTGAATAAGCTTGCAATATCCAAGCGCAGCTTGAGCCAGACTGGTCCATAAATATGTATGGGGACCTGCGTAACGAGTGAACGCTGTAATGGTATATAACCGATTTATATACATTATACACATACATTTTGTATATATATATACATAACCACGGATACGAGTACGTATCTGTGTGTATTCGGACCTATAAATATATATAAATATATAACCTGTATATAGGGAATATGTAAAAGCCGAGTAATAGGATAAAGGGAGTACGGAACCGTTGGAATATGTACTGGATCGGAATTCTCTCTTTCCCACCTCGCGGCGGTTGTGGTTCTCGAGCGAACGACGAGAATCCACCAAACAATGGTCGCCATTACCGATGCAACGAATTTTCCCTCTATACACATAACCCACACCCAGACACGCACATAGCAACGTTGTATAGCGATCGCGAACGTGAATTACTCAGCCGCAGCAGCCAGAAAGCCCACACAGTCAAAACCGCGCTCTTACAACGGATCCCGATCTTCTTGAAACGTCTCGAGGCAATCGGTAATGTATAGATAGGCAATATATGTATGAAGATTCAACAACCAGACAATTATAAAGTAAACGGCCTTTTTTTGTCTCATTTTCGTACGAGGAGATCGCTTTGTTTCAAAATTGGATCTCAAACCACTTTCTTCCATACGACATTCGGAGCTAAACGAAAAATTCTTCGTCAACGAGTGAAAATGTATTCAAGTACGCGGGCAGCAAATTTCATTTGTCGACCCAATGTTCCATAATGAAAAATAGAAAATTTTGGGCTGATCACATCCAGCGTCGCGATTCTCACTAGGCCAGTGGGCCCGACAGCGAGAAGAGTGTATTAGGACGCGTTATTTTTAATTATTTGAAATCAATTTTCATATAGATTTTTTCATCGTTGTGGGAAAGTGCGTTGGGAAATTTCTGATCCAATTATATCGTCACAGGTGACGAGGCCACGATTTTTTCGTTTTGATTCAATCTGCCATGAGATTGATAAATGTTTACATAACCAAATGATCTCGTTGATTGGTTAAGATTACTTTCATTATCTGGCTTCTGAGTGTCTCGGATTATCGATTAAAAAGCCTAGACCGTTCAGTTGCCGCACGTCGACAAGAGCAAAAGGACGAACTACTGCCTTACCGCGAGTCGATGATCACTTTTCCAGCTCAAACGGCAGATAAAGCTCCCAATATTCCTTGGTTTATTACAGGAAGATTGAGCGTCGTTACTGTCTCATGGTTAAATGATTGTTAAAATCATAGTTCAAAATTTTATGTCAGGATTGGAAGAAAAAATAAGTGAAACACAAACATCGTCTCAAAATAATGAAATGAATAACTAATCATGGAATAAAGGCTTTCGGAAGAATTTTGAAAACAGGTGGAAACGTGGCGCTAGCGATTTAGAGCATCAACGATTATCAGAGTCTCGCAATCACTGATTTTTGACAGATAGAGCAAATTTACTTGGCTCGGCATAATAAAATGTAACTCGATCAATAAAAATGACGTTTTGTGGATTTATTGAGAATAATGCCCATCATTCATCACCATTATAAAATGGAGTCGTAGCGTGTGGATAATGAAAATGAAAATCGCGCGAGAGAGGCGAGTAAGTGATTGAATTTTCACTCAGCTTGTAAATATAAATACGAGCCGCTTGCACTGCTCTTGATAAAAGTTACTTAGAACTGTTTTTGGTTTTTTTTGTTCTTTTTCAAAGTTTTTCGTTCTTTATTTTTACCGAAGTGCGGGGTTATTCGAAAGTTAATCGAGGGAGAGAGAGAGAGAGAGAGAGAAAGGATGGAAAAAAGTCGGTAAAAGGACCCCGAAAGGATCATGGATGCGGAGCTCTTGAAGCTCTTGTGGATATAATTATTTATCGCCTTATCAAACTTTCATAATCCTCGCGATCCTTCGCGGAGAGGAAGCGGACACGCTACAATGATTCTCGGGCTTTCCTAGACTCTCTTACATGTATAATATGTATTGCAATGTATACATGTATATAAGGGAAGCCTGTGCGACAGCCAACTTTTGTAACGAGTTTTTAAATGTCATAAATGATCTTGGTAAGTCTACGAAGTCGCGTCATAGCACCGACCAAGGGCGAATGGGTGAAAGAAAAAAGCTCTTGCGAGATCCTACGCTCCGATGTAATGATAAAAATCGTTGGATTAAAATTTAATGCAGTACAGCGAATATAAACAAACTTTACAGACAATTCTGATACAATTTTTTTACGGCGATGATGAAAAAGACTCTTCAGCTTGATGTTGCCATCAAATTTATTTCTGCAGATGTATTTAATGATAAGAAAAAAGTTTACCGTTCGATAAATAAAAACGTGATGGGAGCACGAGTTAAAAGTGCAACCCGATTGGTCTCAAGAAGCCTTGCCTATTGATTATGACTCGAGAATGAATTGATTGTGATCGGTGAATTTAAAAAATCGGAGATTCATTGATCACTTTCGATATAAACATATAATAAACATTCTGTTGACTCGATGCAAAACGATTGATACGAACTTGGATTATGCAAGAAGAGTTTCATGATTATTCATGGAGAATGTCTCGTGTTTCACAATAGTTGGCACTCTGTGGGTTCCCAGTGTCGCCCTCTTTTCATAAAAACTCGACGTAACAAAAAAATACTTTGAACTCGATATTAATTCAGATATTTTATCCGTTATTGATGATTATTCACGCTGTGATTACAAACATTTGCTATATTACGTTCGGCAGTTCAAGAAAAATCTTTGAGCAAAATGTCCGCTCTGAAAAAAAATATACTCGGTGTCTGATTTGCTACCGTCCATTTCTACTTACAGGTTATTTCTCAACTCCTCGCTTTGAGAGCAACTTTTTGGGCGTTTGACTGTTCGATCGCAAAGAATAAAGGGGAGACATTCGTCGACATGATATAAAACGACTTTTAAAGAGCTCTAACGATATTATTTCACTTGAACAAAAGCATAAACGAAGCGGAATGTCGTACGTATATGTAATGCCGAGGAATTTCAACCGGAATGCTTTTGATTATGTGCCATAAACATGTCTATGGTTTCATTTTCTTTTCGTTCCATCTCGATTCTCTAAAGTTTCCATTCATATGTGTGCAGTGTGCGTGCATTTCATACATAAAAGCTCTCAGGAAGCCTCGAAAAGCTTTAATACCTTTGGCTTCGATAAGCATTCCAGATTTGACGAAACGAAATTCAACACAAAATTGCCGGTCGTCCCAAAAGCCACAATGGAATTGTCAACTTTTATAAACGCCTTACAAATTTCATCGGAAAATAACAAGTTTTTTGCCTTGTTGAGGATTTTTTTATCAGTCCATCATCTGATCAAGTTCAAGGTCATGATATACTGAAAAAAACTGATTTGAGCTGTTTTTTCGTGATGACGCTGGACTGAGTACATCCCCGACTACGAAAACGCGGATTCACACCCACGATCGACTCCTCTACACACAAAAAAAAAGAAAATCATTTTCCATCGAAAATAGACGGTTATATCCTCGGTTGACTGGACAATATCGAAAGCTGTACATTCGGCGAGCAACACCGCAGAATGAAAAAAAAATAACTAGACGATGTGAAAACGTGAGATAAACAAAAATAAAATAGAAAGAACATCGCGCAGTAATCTATAGAACAATACGTTTCGCGACCTCAAAACTCTGTCCCTTTTTCAGCTGTATACGCTTTTCGCGACTTTTTTTCACTTCCTCATCCCTTCCAGCTTGGAAATATTCTTCGCCGAAAAATAAAAATATGCAGTTCGAAGTTCAGTTCGGACCAGAAAATCGAATAATAAAGACATTAAAATTCGGAGGAATGTGAAGAAAAGGAGCAAAAAAAACATCAACAACGGAAAAACAAATAGCCAAATGAAGAAGAAAAAAAAATGAGCAAGATCGTGTGAGTACATTGAGAATTTTACACACGCAAGAGGCGAACAATGCGATGAGAATTCATCTGCTTGAAAAGTTTTTTAAACACAGATTTTGGAGCAGACAACGAAAAAATTGAACATCACTGACAATGACTACGATTTCGTCACTTACACGTGCTAATTTTATAATTAACTAATCAGCTGAGGATATAATCGAGGAATAGTATCAAACTTGTCGATAAAAAAAACGAGTTTGGACATCCGGACACAGAATTTTGTTTCATTGGTTTTGTAAGAAAATTTTTCAAATTTTTCAATCATTCCAATTTTGTCCTTCTCATTTCCTGAGTATTGCATAAAGTACAGAGTCGAGTGTACAAACTTGATGAACGTTCTGGGAGAGCCAGAGAGTAGAACCACGTTTGGTAGTGAGGAGATAAAGAAAACGTGATAGGCAGCAGGCTTTGCGTAGGAGCTGAGGATGACGTGGGCAGCATAAGCCACACGAGAATCAAGTGTAGCGAGTGAGTGAGCTATCCGAGAGTCGAGAAGGTTTAAGAAGGAGGAAGTAAGATAAAGAAAATGAGGAAACAGGTTCAACACGGGAGATAAAAGCAAGGCAAGCCTCGTTCTCACGTGCGCGTAGTGTAAGCCTCGTTCACTTGTTGTTTATTATTGCATCATTGCCGAGCTCGCAACCAGATCGCCTTGCCCTCGTCAAATGAAACCGGCTGGACGAGACCAACACGCCCGGTACAATTACAAGCTTCGGCTCGCTTCCCTGCCTCTGCTTCAGGGCCTTTTGCGACCAATGGGGGTCACTCGGTAAAGCAACAAAATTCCCTCCAATCAAAATATAAATAAGAAAAAATGGAGCAATTTTTCTCCGTTCAGCCCTAAAAATGTGATGCAAAAAATAAAAAAACCAGCGCAATTCTTTTTTTTGTTGAAGAATTTCTACTGCCTAAGAACGCGACAGTCTTGTCGTCATCGTACAATTTTTTTTCCATCCCATTCACTCACGCTTTTTCGCTCTCTTGACGTTAGGAGCTGAGACTCTCCGAGCTATGACTCAATATACCTGTTAGAACAGCGCTATCATCTCCCTGCGAAACGTTCCGATAACGTCGCCGACTGTTTGATCAAGAATGAAGGGAAATGTGATTCTTTGCCATCTTTTTTCTTCTAAATTACACAACGTTATCATCACTGATAACACGAAGAATGGATGATTACTACGCGATTTAATTCCCTCAATTTTTTTTCAATCTGCACCATCATTTGTTGCTTACGCAATCATGCTCAAGTCCACTGCACTTGGGACTTGGAGAATTGTACGTTATTAATCAAGTTCATTTACTATTTGTAATTTTTAATGAACGACATAAATTACGATATAAATTTTTATTGCGAGTCGATTGCAATCGAGCAATACTTTGAGTCATTTTTGGTCTCTGAATTTCCATTTGTTTCATGGGAAGCAAAAAAAGAATAATGAGTACAAGCGGCTCGGCGTGTCTTTGTCCAAGGTAAAAATATGCAAGATTTGTGTATCGGTGAAATTTCAAGAGAGTCGCGTATGGAAATTTTACGATGAAGTGCAGGTTGGAAAACGCGTTGAGAAAAGGGTGAATTCTGAGGGGGCTGCTTTTGGAATCGTGCTTCGCTCGGGAAAACTTGGCTCGACTCCAACTAATAGTAAACATCTTGACATCTATATTTGCGCCCGCTTAAATTGCATTTCGAGTCGACTCTTCCTCTGCTGCTCCAGCCCACCAGCATGCAGCAGCCCTTCGGGGTCCCTCGTTCCAAAACCACCACCGCAGCGAGGCCAGAATCGAGCGTATCTTAACCTCCTAAGCCCTCGATTTCCCTTCCGCAATGTAACTGTCGTGAAACGTCGCTCGCTTATTCGTGTGGCAATGGAAATCTATATTTCAATTCCCTTCCTCGCTATTTTTATTCTCAACTGATTATTGCAACGAAACGCTCGAATCCAACAAACAATTACGAAACATGTATGAAGAACTTTAGGTCGACAATAATAGAAATCGGGCAAATTAATGTTTCGATACCAAATAGTGCGAATTGCATAGCAACGTTTAATTTTGTGCGAGAATTCAACTCGAAATGATTTTCGAAAAATATGTTGCCATCGCATTATTTTCGCATTCCAAACGTTCGATATCGATGTACGGAATCTCCATTGAAGCAAAAAGAATAGCAAGTAATCCGAGCCCGCGTTTTACGACGAATACATAGCGGAGTGCACATTTTTAACCTGAAGACATAAAAATAGAAATTACCGTTATAGAAGGCCGCATTAAAAGGAGCCTTGAACGGTGAACAAAATAATGGAGTACAATAAAAAAAGGATGAGTGTGGTTGAAGAATCCTTTCACGCCTATCGATAGTTTGAAATTCCCGTGGTGGAACGTGGGCGCCAGAGGAGCAAGGGCTGAAGAAGGGCAGGGGGGGAGGAGAGGGGAGGAAGAATAGAGGATTGCGAGAAAGGAGAGCAAGGAATTCACGGCTTCTTTGCACGCGACTAAACATCACAGCGTGCCATTGCGTGGTCTATTGAATTTCAAACGCTTGCTTCGCTCTCCTCCTTTTATCCGGTTTCGTTTTTTCTCCCTTTCTCTCCTGCTTCAAGAAACGAAATCGCTCGCTTTATCTTACAGCGCGGAAGAAAAATGTCGGCCAACAGAGATGCTTCGTGTTTATTCATTCATTCATTTGTGTGTACTTTAACGCATCACGTGCAAGTCGATTTCGTACGTTCATTGAAAAATCGCTGCAGGGCAGTAAACAAAATGATTAATTAATCCGGTCGTTTGCGATCGATAATCCAATATCGAATTTCGATAAATGTGTTAATGAGACTGAACAAAATTCTGATATCCGCTGATCGATTATTCAGATTTTTAAGAAACGGTCTTTCGCGAACGATTAATAATTATTTCGTCCAAAAAAGATACTCACCGCCGTTCGTAATGCAGTCGCGAGGAGATTTTTATTTTTTGTTACAAGAGATCGCATAAAACTGCGGCGATCTCTTGAAATTTGGAACTTATTAAAATTGACCGAAACCAAAAATTCGTTTCAATTCTGTATCACGTACTAAAAATTGTTTAATCAACAAACATTCTTTAGCCAATAGGAATGAAACGTTTGTTCGATCAACGAAATCTACGATCAGAAAAATTGGAAACTTTAGGAATTAATCGAAAATTACGCAAATTTACTGATGGAAATCTATAGCAAATTTCGAACCGAGACTTAAACTGTCGAATGCTCGTATAGTAGATGATAAAAGTTTTCACGGATATGAAAGCTGCAGAAGCGATACGAAAAGAGTGATGATTGCGCGTGCACGTGTGCTTGAACCCGTGGTACGCATGCCCTGCAAAATAAAAGGAGGGCGGCTAACGAGAGAATCGGGAGTGAAACCGAGGAGCGATATCTAGACGCAAAAATATATACGTTGGTATGGACATGCATGAACAGTTGCATACGTACACGTGCGGCGTTGCGAGACAAAAGGGCGAAAGCTCAATTATTTTCCATAGTCGACATAATGGGCTTCAAATATACCATCAGTCGGTATATGGATATCTGCTTATGTGAGGATTCGCGTTGAAAATTGTGGCAGTGTGAGGGTCACACGGGAGAGAGTGTGAATGGATGGAGCGAGAGAGAGGAAAAGCAAGAGGACGGAAGAAATGTTGAGATGGAAGAAAAATTAAACGAGAGGAAAGGCGAGCAAATTGCAAAGCAGAAATGAGAGCAAGAGAGAACGTGCGGTGGGGAAAATGAAAGAGATGGGAGATGGTAAAAAGGCTACTTCCTGTCAAAAGTAGATCGGAGAGAGAGCAGCAACTTGGAGGATATGGGAGACCGAGAAGAAGTGAGAAAACGCATCACGTAAAAGGGAGACGTACTCATAGAGAGAGGAAAAAGAGGGAAAGAGAGACGGGGCAAAAGAGGGAATGAAAGAGTCTGATAGAACGAGAGGTGCGAGTGAGACAAGGAGGCCGCGAGTCTGGCGGGAAAAATCAATAGCGGTGAGCCGGCGAACCAAACCCACCCCCGCACAACCCTCTCTTCTGCATGTATTCTCTCACTCGCTGGATATCCTCCCTGCCCTCCATCCCTCTCTCTCGCTCTCTCGGCCTCGTATTCATCGTGTGACCTCCCTCTTCTGAGAGGATCAAGGGAAGGGGGAGGATGAAGCGAGAGGGTTCAACTCAAATTCACGCAGCCCACCGAGCCTCTCTCTCTTCTTTCTCCCTCTCGTGCTCACTGTTCGATTCGCAACTGCAGACTATACCTTGTCTCTCTACCTTCTCTCATCCAGTGAGAAGTCAGGGGGCTGAAGTGGCGGAGGATTCGGTGCAAGAGGAAGAGGAGAAATGAAGTAGAGGTGGAGGCCTCTGGTGCTGGCGTCGAGCTACGAGAATGACGACAACTATACGCGACGACGACGACGACGACGACGACGTCGCCACTGCAGGAATCGCATACCGTTTCATGCCTCTTCTAACCCCGAGCCCTGACCCGCAAACATACACCGAACATCCCTTACTCTCGTATACCCATTTCCTACTGAATATACTACATTCACGTTAAATTACATATATATGTATGCGTCCATGCTTGTGTTTGCGACGTTTGCGAGCCTCGCGACGATTTTCAGACTCCAGACACTGGATTCATTCTGCTTCTGATACGAGCCGATCTTCAAGAGCCCACAAAGCTGCTCTCACTGAAAAGTCTATAGCAGTTCCGATTTCACCCTTGTCCCGAGAAAAAAAACTCATCATCACATTTTGCTCTTGTATAATCCCGATTTTTTTTCCTACATAATTTATTTTATACCAAGGGTGTAAATGTTCATTTTGTGCATTTCTCGAAACAGTTGAAAATTCTGTTCAAAGTCAGAATTGAATTAGTTTTTTCGTAAATCGTCGTCCGAACGAATTTCCCTTCGTCATAACCAAAAACGAATGAATTTTATTCCAAAAGTTTCCTCGTCTGGATACAAGGGAATGAATCTGTCAATTTTTTCATCCCTCGATGTAAAAGTTGCTCGCGAAACTCACCGATGGGATAACACCGAGTCGATAGGGCATAGTGAAATCTATAGGCTCTGTAACATCGCCATGAAATTTGTTCCTAGAGGGGCAACGTACACAAGCACACTGAACTCGAAGAGAAAGAAAAAGAAGTAAGCGGGATAAATAGAAGAATAAAAATTGGCGCAGAGAGTAGCGTATGGAATCACGTTGTTACACACCACTCGCTGCTGCACTGATTATGAATTTTTGATACGCTTTATCCGGAACGAGGAAATAAGAAAGATAAGTGGCAATTCGCCTTTCTCTCTTCCTCATTCTTCTTTCCTTATGTATTATCGATGTGCAAAGTGAATCACGAACTATTGCACAACTCCCGTATTCTCTTTATTCCTTCTCTTTTTTCCCCATTTCCTCTCCCCCTTTTTCGCTCTCGTTCTCGTAGTTTCTCGCCATCCGTCTATCTCTCTTCAACGCCCTCTTTCGTTGACAAGTGACCATTATATATCGACAAGAAAATACGCTTCTGTGTGTCACTGGGTAAAAAAAAATTGCTAGGGAAAAATTCTCGACAAACAGTCGTGGAAAATCACAGAAATCGATCGTTCTTCCCCGATACACTCGTTCCCATCGTTTTCCATACTCATAAATAATTTAAAGATCAAATTAATCGAACTAATAAAACACTTGTATTTTGTTATTCACACTTGCAGCTGAAAATTAGTCAAGTGAACGGGATCAGGTCGAAAAAACCTGAAAAATTCATGACTGCGAAGTTTGCATCGTTGGAATGCAACGAAATTCATTTTTTTCTTTGACAAAAATAATTATTCAAATGCAAAATGTAATTACGATGACGAAATGATCCATTTTTGCCATTTGAGAAGCATATCGGCTCGAAAAATTTGGACGACATTGAAAATTGAACGAATCTTCAATAAAATTAATGATTTTTCGATGCATTCCAACGTTGCAAACTTCAGCATCATAAAAATTCAATTTACGGACGATGAGAATAAATTTGTTCCTGCCAACGTCGAACTTTCGACAAAGAGCCAGGGGGACCGCGAAGAGTCGTGAAAAAAGTTGTTATTTTTGTTGTGAAAATGAAAAACCAAATTGCCTAATAAACGTCGTGGCAAGGGGTCAATACATTTCATGGATGGTGCATAAACAATTTGAACCGAAGGGTGCAAAATCGCATTTTTATTTGCCAATATTCAAGAAGGCACGTTTTGAAGACGATTCGATATACAAGTTTTTTGTTCCCTCCGGTACTACAAGTGTTTCGCGGTGGTAAGATTTTCTTGTCTTGGTTGGCTCGTAAAAATGCTTTTAGCACCCTCTCCCGACACATCTCCGTAGCATGGAGAAACACACACAATTCGCAATCCCATGAGAATTTGAATACAATGAGCTGTTTTGAATTTTTATCGACGCGCGATTGCAAAACGGCCCTCAGTGAAAACGCTCAAGCAAGGACGCGGGAATCAACGAGCAAAGAAAGAAGAAATAAAATAAAATAAACGCCAAGGAAAGAGAGAATATAAAAATAAAAAAATCAAATCGTTCTAAGATGGTACCGTTGCACTTTTAAAATGGTAATTCTCTTGCCAATTAAAGCTCAGCTTCAGCTTTTATGGAGCCATTCGTCCCCAGCGCAAGCAAAAAATAAACAAACGCGTTATTCCGTTCTCCTGTACTTTTGCTTTCGTGTTCGATTCGTTGCAGCAACTATTATTACGGATATTTTTTAAAATAGATTCAAATGGAATTGTAAGACCGAAATGGACCGTGTACTTTTTTGTATTTGTTTAAGGAACAAATATTGCTGCGGTCATGACTAAAACAGGTTTACGAAAACCCATAAACGATCCATGGATTAAGATTCCCCATTTAGTCCATCAAAATTTAAGGCTCGATATTAATTGGCGTTAAAGAGTTAGCAAGGATTATGGAAAGGATATAAGCCTTGGCGAGCGAACGTGCAACTCGCCAACGTATATATGTATACGAAGTATATTTTCTGTCTCTCTTGAGCGTACCATGGCTAGATTAATTATGCAACTTTTGATTCGACTGAGAGCGGTTGAGAGCCCCCGGAAGTCGAAGAGAGCCGGAGCGCACGATAAAGAGGGAAAGAGAATAGGACGGAGAAGAAGAAGAAGAAGAAGTAGAAGAGGATAGAGCGAGAGAAAATGTCGAGCTTAGGGGAAGCGATATGGCGGTGAAGCTTTGCCAGGGTTGTGAATTTACGAGCCTTCTAACGGCTATACGCCTCTCAAAGTTCAAAGTATATACTAAAGAGAGAAAGAGAGAGGAAGAATTCACATGCACTCGATTTGCATATACCCATAAAACTAAATATATCCCTTATGGCAAAGAATATATCCCCATGCATATAAAATTCAACAATAATTAATGAATCTATTCTATTTTTTCACAGATCATCAATTTCTACTATAACGAATCATTTTTCGCTCCCATACAAAACGACGTTCTTTACGCCAAAGCCATAATAAACTACAAAATTAGGAGCTAAATGAAAAATGAACAAACTCCGAAAAGTACGAACGAAAAAAGTGAAAAAAAATACACGGAAAGACATACAGAAAAAAATTAATCCTGTCATGGTGATTGGATCGAATATTAGCATGAGCAACGACAAAGCTTCGTTTCATAATTATACTCATTTGGTGTGTGTGTGTGTGTGTGTGTGTGAGTGTGTATGTCGATCTCCATGAGTTACAAATAATCTAAGCCTTAATGTTCGTCTCAAGTTTATGGCTTAAGGGCCCTCAATAATGTAAAGAGGCTGAAAAGCTAATACTGCCTGTATTTATTGGGGCAACATCCAAGAAATGGTCTATTAGAGTGTGTGCATCAAGTCTGTACATTTGGGTATGAAGGAGCTCATAATGTTCCATACCGAAATACACGTGCGCGCACACTATGCACTTACACCACAACAACGCACGAGTACAAATGAACCTAAAGGCATATACATAGATATGTAGACAAAACAAACAAGCATAACACTCAGGAATGGGAGAACAGCGTTGTCTGGGATAGAGCCGATAAATTCTCGAGTTATGTCAACGAAGATATATCGCTCGGGGCAATCGATTAGCATCGATAGCCTTGCCATTGGATAAGGTGGTTAGTACAGGAGCGCTGTGTCGAGTATCGTTGGCCTCTGAAATGACGCCATATACGAACTTCGAGAGCAGCTCTCGTACAAAGAAAAAGGAAAGATCGCGAGGAGAACATGCAGAAAACGTTAAGGAGCAATTGATAAAAAAAAATGTGTCACGATGCATTGGCTGTGTCCTTGATGAAAGTGCGGAATAACTATGAACAAGCAGAGAAAAAAAAACGATTGAGAAAAAAATTGTAATATTTATTTCACCGCCGAACACGATTTTCCTCCCCTTATAAATTCAGTTAACCTCACGCACGAAACTCGCTTCTAGTTTTTTGTTATGTATTCAAGACTTTTTGCTGCTCGCGATCGATACAGGAAAAAATTGGCTGTGCAAAATGAATAAAAAAATGGGCAAACTGGCGAAACCGCCAAGAGGAAGAAAGTGATGGACGATCGAGGAGTTTATTATATACGTATTCGCGGAATTCCATATGTCAATCATCTTCGTGACTCTATCCGAATCGTACCGGGCATATCAACCTATATATAAATTATATATTTATGAATATACAGATATATCGACGTACAGAGACTATGGCTAAGTCTTCGATCACGACACGAAGTCCCGATTGTTCGGATCCCTGGCAAACTCGCGATGATGGACACGTGATCGAGCATAGTCGATCTCAAACGAGAACTCGGCAAACGAAAATGCTTTGTATTATATCGCATGATTCACGCGTGCGTTACAAATTTTTCCAGTACATATTAGCAAAACACATATAAAATATCGATACTCGAAAAAAAAGAACAATTGAAAAATTTACTTTCGTTTTTCAAGTTATTCTTGCTTTTTTCTGTTTTCAGGATTCCGGACGATAAGTCAAATTAGAAAAATATAGAAATTGGAGGAAAATAACTAGTGCTCAGGCACATACACTGAAAATTCAATTTTGTCAAAAAAACGTCGATATTTTGTTGAATACGGCGAACTAAATATTTTGGGATGATTTCAAAATTTTCGTTATTTCGACAATATTTTTCATTGTAACGGAACTGTCGGCAAAATTTACGATTGGAATGACAAAAATTTACTTTCCGAAAAGATTTTTCAGAATATTTTTTGCTGGAATGACGAAATTTTCGTGATTTATCGAAAAAACGTTTAGTTGAAAGTATCCAACAAAATATCGATCTTTTTCAACAAAATTTTCTTTTCAGTGTACACGTGGTGAGCGAACGAGAGACGTGGCCATATTGATTGGCGCGTTCTCATACGACATTACGTAATGTCATTAACACGTCGCTGACACATGCGCTCCTAGTCACGAGTAACGCCTCGCGGACTGCACTGCTGGACCACTAAAATGCCTGCAGTATGAAACGTGAATCGCGGATTTAGAATATATTGGCCGCCGTAATTCGAGCAATATTTTCCTGCTGAATGCCACTGAATTTTTATCAATGAAAAAAAAAATTACATCAGGACACGACGATAAAAAACGCCTGAGCCTTGTCACTGTCTTTATGAATGATTTGAGAATTATCAGAACTCCGCGTTCATGTATTTCATTTTTTTATCGCACAAAATGATTTGATCGGGAAAATCTCTGACGAAACGATACCAAATTCACTTCGAACGACTTGCGATCTATTCAAACTCGGTTGAAGGCTCGGAGCGCTATTTTAAGACGAAGATTGTAACTTTTTTTATCGACAGCTTATTTTCGCCAAATTTCAGAGACTCTCCAAGTTTTAGAGAAACCTGTTGGCTATTTTGAACAGAACTATTCGCAAGATAATATATTGGATTATTAAAAATGATAAATTGCTCTCATATCTTTCGTCCCGTCAGACCATTTGTTCAGGTTCTAAAATACTTCGGAACCATAAGAACTTGAACTATTTTTGTCGTACGGTGACAATCTCACTGGATGAAAAAAAAATTGAACAGCGAGTTAGAATTTTTTTTGCTATAACTAAAAAAAATAGGATTTCGGAAAACATGTGATAAGATATCGCGACCGAAATGCACGCGTGATGACAGAGAAATGTACGGGACAGAATATATTGAACACGCGAGTGAAAAATGATGAAGAATGTGGAAAATGTGTATCGGGAATTTCACGCGAAACCGATCGTTTTCGTACTCTCGTTGAAAACTTCGCATCTTTCAGCATTTTTTTGAAGAAATTTTGTCCAGACGCACTTTCAATGTCGCTGCAGTTATTTGATTATTGAAGTAATTTATTTTCACAATTAATTTACCGTCCTGCTGAATTTTTATGACGCGTGTTATTTCGACGATGGATTATTGTGTTTCTTCTGAAATCGCTGAAGAATCGAGTGCTGTTTCAATTGGAAGTGACTGTAGGCATGAGTATTTTTATTTTAATTTTTTTTTCATGCACGAAGCAACATCGGCTTTCTGATGCACATGTGCACTCGTGAATTGTTCCGCTAATACATCTTCGTTGATCGCGTATACGTGGGATGGCAATAAGCGATGTTATACAAACAGGCAAAACATGACTCCGTACGTGCAACGTGGCTTTTACGTTTTATAACTGTTGCGATAATGCGTTTTACGATCGAGCCATGAGGAAGGGAGTTGAATACCGTCGGGGCAGGTCTCGATGGTTGCCGAGTACGACCCAGATTACACATTCATTCCGTGGGTGTACTGTCCCAAGTTTTTTTCTCTCTAAACTCGTCACGAATCATGCAATTAATTTTTTTATCTTACGAAAAAACTTTCTCCCGCGGCGTGTAATTAATAGCGATATTTTCAAATATCGGAATCCATGGAAAAACAACTATAAGTTTCAATTGTGAATCTTTCATAGTAGTTGAAATTTTTTTCTCTAATTTTTTATGATGGAAAAGCATTCGTGAGTATAATTTAGAAAATTAGTAATTAAATATGTCGGAAAAAAAACGAGAATGAAATCCCTCGTGAAAGGAAATTGTGTATGAGAAAAAAAACGATTGGCACAAAAAAACTAAATGATCTGAAAGTCGTTTACGAAGGGCCCAACATTGTTTAGATCGTCTCGAGGTCCATGAGCACGACATAGACGAATGTCCAATGTTGTATAGAAATTCTGCAATAAGGCGTTTTCGGTTTCGTAGGAAAACAAAGCCCTTGGAGAAAACCCTAAAAGAAACGTGGCTGGATTTCGGAGCAGCGTTGCACATCGTCAACCTCGTAGAGAAAAAAGGGATAGAGGAGACGAGAACATGGACGGGGGAGAAGAGGCAGGGTAGTGATTTTGCGGTCGGAGGAAAGCGCGAGCGAGAGATAGTGCTCTCGAGAATCTCGCGGCGGTTATTTTTGGCCTCTTTTACGAACCGCCGAGTTTAAATTTATGAAGACACGCACTCTTCGTTGCCCGTTAGGATAAGAATGAACGATACCAAAAAAAAAAAACAAATCATAAAAAATTAATTTGGACAAGCAATAAAAAGATTTGAAAAAATGTAAACAAGAAATTATATTTGCTTACACTCATAAAAAGAGATAGATCAATTTGAAAAATGATTGCAAGCAACCAGCCCGGGCTGTCTATAGTAAGCGACCGAATTATGTCGTAGAGCGTAACAAACTCCACAAGCTCGAACATCTCACAATAGACAAATCTTTTGGTACAAACGAGCAAGACCACGATCCGATTTCACTAGATAAATCTATGGAAAGAAATAATGTGAAACAATTCGTTGTCAATGTTTGAAAATTATTGCAATCCGGTTAAAAAAATACAATTAAAAATTACAAATCTGTCGTTCTGTTTGTCCCTCTGTAAAATACTGGATTCCGAATGCCTCTGAAGTTTGCAACGTTGAGATTCAACGAAAAATATATTTTCTCTTGATTTTTTATTGAATTTCGAAAATCATGCCAATTTTTCGGGTCTATTGAGTTTTTTGGTCGCAAAAAGGATCGTTTTATTGGCCGAAGCAAATACAGAACAATAATCACGAGCTCTGCTGGAAAAATAACAGAATTCCTTTGCATTCCAACGATGCAAACTTCAGGACTATGGATTCCGATTAGGAGAACAATTTGCTGTTGAAATGAATATTATTTTCATGAATTCTTTGATTTTTTGTACAGACTGCGCTATGCATACACAAAAATAAAAAGGATTTCGAAGTAACGATGGAGATGGTTTTGTTTTTGAAATAAGTTTCAGAAAAGAGCGTGGAAAAATGTAACAAGAACATAATTTCTCGTAAGCATTAGATTTTCAAAAGTCTGTTTTCTCTATCAGTTTCTTCCAAAAATTATCATCGCTATGCTTTTTTTTTGGCTCGGTAAAAATTGCTCCAGATTTTTATTAAAGTGATTCCGCGCTTCACCAGAATTCCCACTCACGGTTCACTGTTTTGTGGTGGTTTAAAAACAAAACTACATGTGGTCTTTCCCTCTTTTGCTGATCGTTATGATGAATCATTCGTTGTGACATTTTATTTACCAAGATGTAGTCTAATAATCGCTCTGGCAGGCCAACGTTGAGATACAAGAAAACTGCCATTTTTAACATCTTCTCTTTCTTCCCTTTACAGTCATACCGTCTCGTTTCTCTTTCTCACACACTCCCGCCCTCTCTTTCTCTGTCTCTTTAGTTGGTTAGTATAGTGATGCCCGCTTGGCGAACTAAGTAGATTACTCAACAAGTGGTGGTTGGATCGTGGCCGCGGTCGACGCTCGGCGACGACCACTTCACCATCGCTACTAACTTGTTCTGCCGCCCTTGTCTCGTTATTATCTTTCTCACTCGCTGTCTCTTTCTCTCTTTCTCCGGTCTTGCTCTTTCCTGCTCTTAGAGGACCAACAATTGACTGCAACCAAATGGCTCTCCGTATAAATTCGAACAATTTTAATGCCAGAAATCTCCCTAACTCGACAAAATCAACCTTCCGGATAATATCGAGTAACAAGCAAGTAATTCCAGGTGCAAATATAATTTCCACCTGCATTCATGAGTTGGCAGTTGATTAAAAAAGAAGAAAATGTGATAAAAAAAAAAACATTCATGTGAATTTACTTTTAATTTTTTAATTTTTTTAATTAATTTTTCTATTTGTACCGATCAGCATTTACTTAATTGAGCACGTGAACTTTCCGTAGACGCGTATAAATCAAACATAATTTTACTCAATCCCTTTTCCGACTACACGAATCCAGGATGAGAGTAAATTAAGCGATAGCGTGAAATATTGATAGATCAGCAAAATACAATTAAGTTGATAAACTATTATGAGAGACTAGTGTCAAAGTCTTGATTCACGATCACAAATACGAGGTATCATGATTTCATGAAGCAGTAAACGGTGAACTATGTACTGAGGAGTTTGTGAGGGTTTTAGTGATTGTGGAACGAACAACAATGCTAGTTCGGAGCGTGTGATCCGGTCATAGGGACGATTGAACAGAAGAATAAAGTCTCTATCGTCTAATTGACCGATTAATGAATTGAAGTTGTTAAAGAGCAAAGATTGCTAGGAAATTTGGGAGCATCGGGTGGTTGCGCATTCCGGAAGTGAGTGTCAGCATCGAGGAGGCGTTTCGTGCAACACGTTTCTCGTAAATACAGTTGGCGTATGGATAAGCAAGCGTGTCAATGATTTTTAATGACCCGACAATTAGAGGCTTTGCTGTAGCGACCGAGGTGGCGTTTTTTTTCTGAATAAACATCTTGATTCGTATAATTGAGTTTTAAAGCGTTATTATTGTTGAGCAAAAAGTGAGTTTTTTTTGCAAGTCCGTATCGCTAGTTTATGGCAAAAAAGCTTTCGTGTCCAGGTGCATTAATGGATGCACTTTTGCAGCATTCTGTTTTCTCCGTCTCTCTCTCATTTTCTCTCCCTCCGTACGTTCGAGTTGCGGTCAGAGCTAGGGAGCTTATAACAAACATGAGATCGATTCACTCTCGGTAATTAGCAGAGATTGGAACGATTGGGGTGGGGGTGGGAGCTCAATGGGATAAGCTCGATACAGAGAAACCATAAACGTGAGTTAGGCTACCTGCTGCAGTTAAACGTCGATACAGTGATAGTCCTGAGCCTTTTCCGCCCTCCATCTCGATATCTAATGTGTCAATCCGGTAGTGCACATAACTCTTGCTTCCGAAAGCTTGCCTTGTTATATACTATACACATTGTGATTTCGTGGATAATCCGATGATACAGATCGTTGACAACCCGTTTGCGTGCAAAGACAAAGAGAGCGAGAGGAGAGAACAATTTAGTCATGAAGAAAACCGTCAACGAAATTTCAACGAGATGAAATGGGATCAATTTACATCAAATACTCAAAAAAGGTGTTGGTTGAAGAATTTCGGGTCCAATCGTGATAAAAATCAATTAGAGGGCTAAGGAACTAAAGGGCTCACATCGAGAAACGTCGAAGGTCGAAGAGACCGGTATAAGGTGAACGGAGTTACGATTCTAGGTCGACGAGGGAATATGAGACTCATTTGAGGCCAAAGGAGTAAAAAAAGAACCAGCCGAAGGCTCGATCGTTCCCAATATCCACAAGAGATCCACGATAAGTTTAGATATTCATGAAACCGTAGCAAAACACCCACGGAAATTATACTACACGCGGATTGCCGAGTTGCCCATCAAGGTGTCGCGATCTGACGTTGCCAGCAAATGCGAGGTGTGGAAAAACTGGGAATTTCACCACACGGCGCGTTGCGTAGCAGGTCAAAGTGAACCAAGATGAAAGAAAGACAGAGCGAAAATTGATAATTTTTTTTACAACGTTTTATAAATTTGGTTATTTAATATTTTGCTAACATTCTCGTTAAAGTACCGAACAATTTATTCTTGGTCACTCCAGCAGACAAAACCTAATCCGCCTAATCAAGACACAGAGTGATGCGCCGACCGAGAGGCCACGAAGTCGAGAGATCGCTGCAACCCATTCTCGCCAATGCATTTTTGACTGCGCGAACATTCTACAGTCGTTTCGAGTCCTTGACTGTAGTTGTTTGGTGACATTCACACGATATTATTGACACAACAAGAACGAAATATAAGAAATAGGAACATCGATCTATTCTAAGAGCATTTCGGATGGAAAAATGACATGTACGGTGTACGTAAGACGATTCCATCGTCGCCAGTGATGTAGGCTCATCCCGAGAGGGTCAAGTTACGCGGTAAAACAAGCCAAGAATGAGAATAAACGTGACAGGAAATGAAAAGGGACAAGAGTCAAAGATGTACAGTCGGCGAAAAAGTAATGTGTTTCTAACTCAATAAAGCAAAAAATTAATTCCTCGTTTCGAATCTACAGTCCATCAATTTTGAATACGAATATCCTAAAAAATAGTAGAGAAAAAATCGTCACAGCAATTTCAAAACTGGCTGCAGAATCGACCAGTTTGCGGAGGGCAAAAACAGTATTAAAACAATAATCCTGAAGTTTCCATCGTTGGAATGCAACGAAATTCTGTTATTATTTCAGCAGAACCAATAATGATAATAATAATAATAATAACCAATAAGCGGCCAATAAAACGATTCAAAAAATGTCCACGATTTTCAAAATTCAATGAATAATCAAGAGAAAAAATGTTTTTCGTTGAATCTCAACGTTGCAAACTTCAGAGTCATATTAAAACATGAATGGCAGGATTCGATCGCCTGGGTATAGCAAACAAGTCGGTGAGAACAAAACGATGGTCGCAAGAGTCCATCGCGGATCCGGTTACCTCCGAACTCAGGCTTGCTGCTGAAGAAACGTAAAAATGAGGGCAGCATGACGGATCGACGTGTACGTCACTTCCGTAAACAATGTGACCCAGACTTGCACTCTCATAGTTCTTTCGTTCACGTTCTGACGCGTTGCATCGTCCATACAACTGGCCGGGAGGGTACAGCACAACGGAGGAGGACAACAACAACGTGAGAGTTCGCGCGCGGTGACGTATTCGTTTCTGCATGTGAACACATGCACGTTGGGCGTTCAACGTTCTGTGAATGCTGCTCACGAGCCCGAGACGACAAGCAGTATGTATATGATCTGCTCAACAATATAATTCCGTTACATACAGAGCCTTTTATATGTCCCGATGTATCACACGCAGAAAATAGCCACACATATATTTTTGCACCCCCAGCACATAAACCCGGTGTCCGTAGAATGGATTCAGGGAATGCGAAAATGAACGGATCGCGTGCAGATTCCCAGGAGAAAAGTTATTTACAATTTACAAAATTGTACGCAATTGCTGATTCATGAATCAATAATCGGTAGGAATGAATCTTTAGCGTGTTTCCACGGAAATAGGGCGCTAATATCCGCCTACGCGTCCGAGTGGCCATCGCTATTCAATGAATATCTCATACAGCAACGATGCATCGCTGAGCGAAGATTTCATGAGCGTTGTTTCCTCCGAAATCGCCCCCTTGTTCAACTATTTAATCAATTTTTAACACGATTTTTCAGACACCGTAAATATACACGCGCGTATAAGTAATAAATGTGGATGAAACGCCGAGTATTATGCAGCCAGCAGTAACGTCGGGAGGGCGAAACAAAGCGAGAGAAATAAAAAGCAACGAGAAGTCAGCACTCCGTTAACTCTCGCTCTCTCGCTTGTATTTTGTTGAAAATATACAAGCGTCGAGTTACAGCGGAGTTTCGACGAAAGTGTACATCGAACAAATTGAACGAAAAAATAAAATAAATCGAGTAAAAATAAAACACGAGGAGAAAGGGACTGAAAACAGTGAATGAACGAGGGAGAAATCATATAAAACGATTGTGCAGGCATGTATTTCATTCATTCGTTAATCGTCGCAAATTGAAGTGAACCGGTGCATTGAAGTTGAGATCAAAATGTCAGAAGGTAAAAGAAAAAGGATTTTCTCATTCATTTTGCTACGTTGTTTAAATTCCATTTTTCTGCATCGTCCTGATTCTTGAATCCGCTTTCATCATTGTCTCGGAAAAACGGAAACGTCCAATGTCCAACATTTCGAAATTACTATACAAAATCCGATGTGCTTTCGTAGCTCCAATTATTCTGCACTCAGTGACGTTACGAAAATAGATGATGAATAGAAAATGAAAATACATATCTATGCAGATTCACATTTCATGTGCGGTTCTATTTCACGTGAGTATAATTATACTCGACATAATCGCTTCCTCCTTTCCGCGTAAATGAGCGCGTACATGCGTTACCAACGCATCCGGCCATAGCTCGACTCGCATGTTCTATACGTAAAAGTCACTGCCAAGAATAAAAACAGCGTAAAAACGTAATCTTACAAGATACCAGAATTATAATCAACTGGCAACAATTGTGTTTACGTTTTTCCAGCGTTTCAACTTACACGAAAATTATGTGTAATTATTACATCATTTTAAATGCACATGACTTTCCATTCTTTGCTTCTCGCTTATTCTTGAATAACTTTGAAGTGCAGCGACTTTCTCTGATTCAATTCAGTCAATGAACATATTTGTCTAATGATTTTCTTCTGTATGTACCAACCCTCCCCGTTTACTAGAGAGAATTTTGTTTTTTTTTCTTTCGAATTACAGAAACGTTTCGTGACGCGTGACAGTGTGAGACGGTTTCTTGTCATAGAGTTCAAAGACTAAGATGAGATAGCTCGCCGAGAAGTCGATATGGAATGGTAAACGAGGCGAAACAAACGCCCAGCGCGCTGATGCATATAAACGTTCATGACGTTTTCCTTGTGCTTTCCATTTTTGTTATTTTATGCGAGCAGACTGCTGAGTTCTGTGTGTATTTAATGTACGCACAGTTTATCTCGCGGATTATGCGTCCGTAGTCTTCTTATCTCTTCCTTTTTTCACTCTTTCACACACGTATAATCCTTACAGACCTTAGTGTATCAACTCAGATATCCATCAGTCTTCTCAGAGACCGCCAGCCGCGTTGATACATCAAACATTAGAGTAACATACACACAAAGATAAACCATAAAGATCGGAGCAGCGAATGCAGCCCAGCAACACGTGTGCATGACACCCGAAGAGCTACGACATCCGGAACGAATTTTTCTCTCACGAATTGACAAAACAGTTTAAAAAAAAAAAAAAACCATGAGACCGGAAGAACAAGAAAAAGTAAAGTGGGGCTCAGGAATTTTCGATGCAACGATCAAATGTTCAACTGACACTTCAAGGTCGATGAGGACAAACTGTATATCGAATTTTATCGTCGAAATTGTTCAATATCTCTTCGCACCTTGAGCAGGTTTCAGTTTGAAAAAAAAAACAGCGTCAAAGTCATTCAACCAACGATTCAAATGGCATTTTAAATCCTTTAAAACCGACGTTCGAGTCTTCGTTCCTTTCCTTTCGAAAATCAAACCCGAGCATGTATAGTATCGACTCGGATAATTTTAATGCAACGTTGTTCCATTGTGCGCTCTCAATAATGAATAAAAAAGTTAGCGAGGGTAGAGCATACAACGACCACAGACTTTATACGACAATTGTGACCTCCCGTGTCGTTGGTAACTTTACTCGATGAAATGCATATAATAGGAAAAAGCTCGAGCAGAGAAAAGGTCATTAAACAAAAAAATCGGGCCATTTTTTATTCTTAGAATATAAAGTCGCATTTTGTTGGATCTGAAAATCGAAAGAGTTTGTTCGAACATAAAGAGTCGCGAGTACTCGAGTGAATTTTCCATTTTTTTTCTTATCACCGGTTGAGATCAATCGCAAATAAAAAGTTGAAAAAGTGATTGAAGATTACGATACACATTTTTTTTATCGCCTTTTGTTCACGTATTGCTAATGAAGTAGATTCATGGATTTGTATCATTTGATTCTCAGTGACTGCGGTGATATAGTCTCTCGATTCACCCAGTCTGAATGAAAGACTCGGGGCATGCTCGGTATACGTGACGATCGAGACAATAACGCAACTGTATTTCTCTCTCCCCCTCTCCCGCTCTTTCTCTATCGTTCTCTTTCTCTTTCTCTCTCTCTCTTTCTTTTTCATTCCCGTTGTCGAACTGTTTCTCCTTCACTCTCGCTGTTGTCATCCGTTCAAGACTTATATACATATTTCGGATGCAATATATCGATAGATATGGGTCAGACTGCTCGCTCCAGTTCTTAGTCGAGTGTTGCCCCTCATATATGTGTATAGAAGCACTATTATGCATATTTCTTCCGCAGGCTCTTGGCTTTCCGACCACTATCACTCATGCGACGCAACTGCACTCTTTGCCTCAGCCTCTCTCCCTCGCTCTGCCACCCACGATTCTCGTCTCGTGTCTGAGCCTCCACGAGTGCTTTGATCAATTCCCTAACGACGCGACTGACCATTTCATTCATTAATAAAACCAGGACAAACAGGTTTCGTAAAGAGAAAAACAATTTTTGAGCTGAACGAAAACGCTCAAGTTTCCAACGTTCGTAATAAAGATTTTTTCATTACAATTGATTACTTTCCTCGATATTTCAGGGGCTCGGACAGGAAAAAGTAAAAAGTTATGGCCAGCACTTCCAGGAAATGCTATTCAATGCGCCGACTCGCAGGGATAAAAAAATTCCTGGATTCATCGTTCATTTTTTTGTTTTATTTGAACTGCGAGGACGAGGCCAAGTGCATAAGTAGAAACGGTCCGTACTGAGCAGACAGATTGTTGTACTATTCGACCAAAGTTTCCACTGGGATAATTCACCGGTGGTTACGTATGAATTGGGAGAAAGAAAGGTGGACGTGCTGTTAATGAATGAACTCTGAAATCTCTTGGCTGCATCGAGTTTTCTCTCAGTCGCGCGACCGTCCTAAAATCTAAAGATATCGTTCTCCGCGGACTGAAGGTAAGAGATGCGTTTGGAAATCAAAATCTTTCAGCGGTTGGGACATGAAATGAGAATATTCATAATGTAGAATATACGAATCGGACCCTTCCGACGCATTGATCAATCCAAGGAACAACGTAAACGAACACAAAAAATAAAAATAAATATAACGCATGCACGAAGTACAAAATTAGGCACTCGCGACAAGTCACAGCTCGTGTACGAGGCAGTTACTAACTCTGAGAGTATATACGAGAATTTCGGACGCGGAAGAAACATCGCCGCAAATTATCCGCCTCGGATAGTGTCGTTCACCCCGCTCTTGCAAAGACTGACATTATGTGCGTTTATATGTGTGCGCGGGGTGTCTCGAAACTCAAGTTCAAAGTGCAAAAACTACCAAGCGCGTCAAATTCTGGACAAAAAAAAAAAATGTTTCTCATACATTTTTAGCAACGACGAACGGGAATTCGAGAGGAGGCGTGGTGGAATCCAGCCACGCCCGCTTTTCTCGTGTCGTTCTGGGTTGGCCGCGTTAAATGTTCAATTAATGTCTCATTATCGTTCGATCTATTGAGAAAAAATAGATTTTTCACTTTTTTTTTCTTCAAAATGGCACGATCCAGATTTAGGGACATTTGTAACGCGATTTTGGGGACACGTCGTATATTGCACATTTCTGTGAGTTGTGCAACGTTAACGAATAACGTTGGGCTAACAAGCTGACGGGAGAGGATGGCAAACAGTCGAGCACAGGGATCAAAAGAGACAGATAGAGTGGAGGATCATTGTGAGACTGACTCTCTCTTTCTCTCGGTGTTGACTCGCTTTGCGGGTTATATGGGTCGATTCAGCGTCTTTCTCGCACTGTCTAGCTCGAGCCACCTATGTCGCGAATAAATTAGGCGTCCCTTCCGACCTAGTTGCGTAATTAAAGTCCCCTTCAAACCAGTGGAGAGTGAGAGAGGTAGGAAAAGAGAGGGAGAGAGAGAGAGAGAGTGAGAAAGATGGAGCTTCGTACGTCGGGTCTGCATGTCTCATCCTTGAAACGTGAGGGAAGAAATTCTAAGCCAGCTGGACCGTGCGGCGAGACTGTACCTAGCTGTAAATATCATAGGATCTTCGGACGAACGACGCGTTTCCACCGACAATTTATCTTTTTCTATATCGTCTTTCCGTTCGAGCAAACAAATCGGCGATAAGTGGAGCTAATAACGTCCTTAAAAAACAAAAATGAATAAACGGGAGAAGAAAAAAATCGCAGCAAGTTGCAAAGTTCCGTAAAACTCGTATTCATTTTCTAGAGAGATATTTCTTTTCTCACGACTCGAAAAACACGAAAGCCCCACGCAAGCGTTCTTAATAGGCAAAAGTGACAACTCACAGTGCCAAAATTCAATAAATCATTCGAGCCATGAGAAAATTTATACACGCTCGTTGTAGCTTATCATTTTCTGCAAGACGAATGACAGTGCATTCGAACAGATGTGAACTTTAAATACATATATATGTTTGTGGCATGCAGAGACTGAACGTCCACGAGTTTCCACATCTCTCGTAGTGCGTCGCGTCCATCTGCCGGCCTCGCCCATTAAAAACCGTCCGAGTGCAATTACGTTTAAAAATAGCCACGTAGAAAAAGGCCAAGGGGAGGGGGATGAAATAGAAGATTGTGGCGGGCGAGCTGGTGGCGGGGGGAGGGGAAAATAGGTAGGAGTAAACGCTGGATTGCATCAGAATGAGACGTCATAGCTTCGTACGACTTCTGTCAGAGACCAATTCAAGAGAACGTCGAGAATCAAGTCGCGACGCATACTTGCACCAACATATCGCCATTAAAATGGAGACTCTGCCCAATGACTCGTAAAATTGATTTTCGATAGTCGACTCAATAACACTGCGCGGTGTATGAATTGAATTTAATCCATAGAAACTGTTTTTTTGTGTAAAATGTACGAAAAATGAAACCGTTTCGAGGCACAATTGATAATTGATTTTCTTAATTTTTACCAAAATGATTAAATTCTAAATTTCTTGGGTTAATTTTCCCGAGAGAACGTCAGGAACGGTAATTTCGAAAGTTCACACTTCTTCGTCCCAAATTTGTATACGCGACTGTTTGGCCAGCGATCGCGGGAACATAAAATTCGTTCGTGCTCATAAAATATCGTTAAGTGACTTAATTTTCGTACTTCTAATTGGTTCGATTTGCCGAGTAAACACTAATTATTCGAACGGTCAAAGAGAATGGTCAGAGTGAGTAATAATAATAATTTAACGAGGGTATGATTAGAGAGCATGCAATGACTCTGAAGTTTGCAACGTTGAGATTCAACGAAAAACATTTTTTTTATTGATTAGTTATTGAATTTTGAAAGTCGTGGCAATTTTTTGAGTCGATTGAGTTTTTTGGTCGCAAGAGAGAATCGTTTTATTGGCCGGACCAAATATTCAATAATAATTATTGGCTCTGCTGAAGAAATAACAGAATTTCGTTGCATTCCAACGATGCAAACTTCAGGATCATGAGCATGCATATAAATGCGCCACATTTTTTATATTTATCGCTTACGATGACTTTTTTTCTAATTTTGACTGAGAATAAAGTCTCTCGGTGTTCTAATTGGATACGCAAAGCTGAAATAACTCCGTACGAGATTCGAGAAATTCTTGGCAAAGTGGTGAAAAAAATAGAGAAAGCGAGAAAAAAACGTGAAAAGAAACGAAGCCCAATGCAGAACTCGGAGACAGAGTTAAAAAAAAAGGTTTCTAGCTACTCGACGTTTTACGAAAGAATAAAACGGGAGAGAACAAAAAATGGGCACGCCGAGAAGAACGAAAGAGACGGAGACAGCAGCAAAGAGCGAGAGGAAAAGGGAGAAAAAAGCGAGATGAAAAGACTTATGTAACGATGGCAAATAACGCTAATGAGCCTACTACTCCTTCGTGTCTTCTTCTTCCGCCTCTTTTGCTCGACTTAATGTCCAAATTGTATTTTTTTTTCGAACTGCGTTACAATCTTTTCGAAACGTTTTTTTTCCAAGCTCTGACATATTGAGAGCAATTTTTTTTCAAGACTATAATTTTCCAGCAACCAGGATACGAAATTCCCCGATTTTATCTCGTTGTATGAATTTTTTTTTTTTTTTTATACACACTAACAGACAATTCTCAAATGGTCATTCTTTATTGTTTGGAAAATAGAAAATTCATGACTCTGAAGTTTGCAACGTTGAGATTCAACGAAAAACATTTTTGCTATTGATTAGTTATTGAATTTTGAAAGTCGTGACAATTTTTTGAGTCGATTGAGTTTTTTGGTCGCAAGAGGGAATCGTTTTATTGGCCGGAACAAATATTCAATAATAATTATTGGCTCTGCTGAAGAAATAACAGAATTTCGTTGCATTCCAACGATGCAAACTTCAGGATCATAAAAATTCATCTAATCTGTTATGGGAACGCAGTAAAACGACTGATTGAAAAAAATCGGTCAAGTCACACGCCAACAGCAATTTACGATGGGTTTTGTCGGTTAAGTATAATAAAGTTAATATTTTAATTCAACCAGAAGGAATAATGCTGGGAGAGTGAGAATATATTTGCGTATGAAACGTTGTAGTAGCGCGTACGCTTGGCGCGTGAAACATGGAATCAATGAATACATTATCAATGACTCGTGCTAGTTAATCCAAACGAGAGGAGTAAAATAATGTAAAAAAAGGAGAGAGAAAAAAGCGTTCAATGAGCGAAACGCTCGTGATTCTACGCAAGCCGCATTTTCGCAACTCTCGCTGTGATGGAGTGGGGACCGGCGTTTTTTTGCACGTTCCTACGAGTTATGCATATATGCAATGTCCCACTTCCGAGCCGCGTAATATTGGACTCTTGCAATAGTCCAGCAATCACTTCGAGGAAAGAGTGAGCCCGAGAAAACGTTGCAACAAAAAACGAGAATCGGAAGGGGATAAAGACAGAAAATATACAAAATCGTTCTTTTTTCTTTGGAATCTAGCTCAGTTAAGGCTGATAGGAATCCTGATAATACATTTATACGGACGTTCGTAGAAAAACTAATTACGATTGGAGAAAACATAAACGATTACGAATTCAGTGATCTAGACGGTAGCGTGTCTCAAGGTATAAGCGAAAAAAATGATTCTGAAGTTTGCATCGTTGGAATGCAACGAAATTCTTTTTTCTATTTGGCAAAAATAATTATTTAAAAGGAGAATTGAATTACGATGATAAAATGATCGATTTTTGCCACCCGAAAACATATCGACTCGAAAAATTTGGATGACATTGAAAATTGAACGAATTAACAATAAAATAAAATATTTTTCGATGCATTCCAACGTTGCGAACTTCAGCATCATCGAAAACAACATTTTACCAAATTTTTCTTCCTCAAGAGAGAAAGAGACAAAATACATAATGATCGATATTTATATAATTATAAAACAATTGTAATTGTCATTGTTAAATTGAAAAAATCTGCTTACCTGGACTGCTCTGCCATGAAAGACCGCCGATGAACATTTTTCTGCGAAAAGAGAAAATAGCGTGTAAAGATAAAAAATAAATAAATACGACACCAGTAAAAATAAATAATTTAATTGTAAACCGGAAGTGAAGGATCAAAATCGCTAATTAATTGCACAGTCTGAATGTTTCCTGGTTCCAAAACCCTCATTTATTGAATTATGCTCCACAGGATCTTTGCAAATTCGTCACATCCTGTAAAAGTATTTTCCTCCCGTTTCTGTTACTATATATCGTTTGTACTCTTTCAAACTCTCTCAACGAGACGCGCAAGACGACGCGAAACGCCGCCACGTGATTTCGACGAGATTTTCGAACGCGTCTGCGTCACGTGGTAACTACGACGACCACAACGACGACGTAGTCGCTGCTTACGTCGTTTTGAGACTTGCCCGTGATTCACAAAATTCAACGACCAACCACCAAGACGTTAGAGTGTCAACATCAATATGTGTGTGCGAGAGGAATCGAGAGTGATGCAACTAGATCTTCCATCCTCAAAATATTTTACAGAAAATTCAGCCAAAAATACGCGTGGGCAGCGTTCACGTCACGAAAAGCCTTTTCTACCTATTTTACCCAACCTCTCTTTCAAATCCCTTCAAAAATATGCATAAAAGTACGTCGATGAAAGTGACACTAGGATAACATGACTCTGAAGTTTGCATCGTTGAGATGCAACGAAATTTTTTTTTCGATTGAATTCTTATTGAATTTTGAAAATCATGGCAATTTTTCGTGTCGATTGAGTTTTTTGGTCGCAAGAGAGGATCGTCTTATTGACCGGACCAAAAAATGAATAATAATTACGAGCTCTGCTCGTTGCATTCCAACGATGCAAACTTCAGGATCATTAGGATAACAATATCTCTATAAATCAATAAAAATATTAAATTGAAACGTCAAAAGTTCGAAAAAAATCATTAATCATGACTGTGAAGTTTGCAAATAAGTTGAAATTCAACGAAAAATATTATTTCTATTGATTATTAATTGAATTTTGAAAATTATGGAAATTTTTCGTGTCGATCGAGTTTTTCGGTCGCAAGAGATGATCGTTTTATTGGCCGGAGCAAATATTGAATAATAATTATGAGCTCTGCTGAATAAATAACAGAATTTCGTTGCATTCCAACGATGCAAACTTCAGGATCATCATTAATTGGAAATTCCACAATTCTTTCCTTTCCATTGTTGATTGCAAGAGAATACGAGTGGCTTATATTTTCAAAGCTTGAAAAGTGCGAATAAAAAGGAAGAAAAAGCAACGATGAATTTTCCTGAAATAAGAAAAACCGCAAACCATGAGGACGAAATGCAAATTAATCCCTATACCGAAACAAGGATTGTGATGTAAAGAGAAAAATGGAGAGTGTGCAGCGAGAGGAAGGGAGATGGAGGAATTTTCCGGGATTGAATAGAGGGTGGACTGGAGAAGGTCGGGAGTAGGTGAATCGAAGTGTGTAGGGAGGGCGAGTAAATATATAGATATATATCGATGGTTGAAGAAAATAGGTAGGAGTAGGGATGAGTTGAGGGGGTGGACGCCGGCTGGAGGTCTTCCCGCATTGAGGGGTAAAATTCCACGCGTGTCGATCATCCCCTCCCGTAGTGTAGCTCGGTTTAAATGGCTTGAGATCAAAGTTCTCTTGCGAAACAACAACAAACGTGACACGTTTCGTGTACGCTGAATCATGAAGCAATAAATTGGTGTGGTCTGGTTGGATGAATGATTTTGAAAAAGTATATGAAGGAAATACGTACCCTGGATCATTGGGCACCTCGGCGAAGGATGCACTCGCGACAATTTCCTGGCTTTGAGGTTCCATGACGCACAAAGTTTAAGGAGATAAATTAATATAATAATTTGATGAATCGATTGATTATTTTCGTTGCCTCGTGTAAAGCCTCTGATATTATTTCTGCTCCGCACTGACAAACACCACTAGAATATTGAATTTCTTTGATTTTTCTTCTCTTTTCCTTTTGTTTAGGATTATCTTTTATTTATTTCACTGATATAATGATGTATATCGCTTTATTGCACAAAATCACTCACACCCACACACGGAGAGGAGAAGAGGACACACACAGCCGAACACAAGCACACACACACGAAAAAATCCGCAGAGATCTTGTCTACACTATCTCGATCTCGCTTCCCTCTCTCTTTCTCTCTCGCTTTTGGCTTGAAGCGCGCCCGCGCTCTTCGTACCTCCTTCCTTGTTTTTTTCGCGCGTGCGTAAACTCTACTGTGTTGGTGTGCTTGCGTGTGTGTATTTTGCCACTAGCCGGGTAAACTCGACGCCGCACTTGCACGCTCTTGAAAAATCCTTTCGAGCTTTATCCCAGACTTTTCTCTCGATCTTTACCAGCTTTGAACGTTTCGAGCTTTCCTTCTCGAAATTCTTCGCTCTTGTTCGACTCTGAACTTTCTATCGAGAACGTTTGACTCTCGTGCTTTTGTATTAAACCAGATAACTATTGAGGTCACAGACAATTAACGAGAGATCCACGTAATTCCTTCATTTATCGACTGGATTTAAGTTGCGGACGAAGCTCGTCGAACGAATCCTTGCCTCGATCGCTGTTTACGCGCACTGTCACACGCACAATCAAACACACACAATCCAACGTGACGAACAAGACTCTTTGTATGTTGTGAAATTTGGCTTCGGCGGGCTGTTTAAACGGTATTATTAAATTTTCCGCTTTCCGCGCGTCTAATTATCCTTATGTTATTATTTCTTTACAAATTCAATTAGGCTCTGTGTGTCAATGACAGGCCGGAAGTGGTACGAGATCCTTTTAATCCTCGTAGTGCCTAGTGATACGCCTTGTTTTTCAACGATTGTGCAAGAGTCGAGAGATTTCAGGATTTCAAGTAGACGAAGAAGAAGAAGAAGAAGGAGAATGAGAATAAGAAGAAGAAGAAGAAGAAGAGAAAATCCTAAGCAGATGTATTTTTCTTTGATTTAGTTGTTTTCAGGCGATGCTTGCAAAGGCCTTGATGCCTCGAGTGGTTGTCAAATGATCTCGAGGTGTGGGGGAAGCTGAAAGGAGAAGAAGAAGACGAGCACGTGTGTTTTGAGTTCTCCTTTGCTGCGTGACGAAACTCCAACGAAATGAAGGGGGTTCGTTCCCGAAATATATTTCGCTATTTTTTTCTGCTCTACTGTTTTCTCTTTTGATTTTCACGGGGGCAAATTTGTCCGCATATCAGGTTGTCTGTTGAGCACTCTTTCACATCGAGGTTTCACGTCGTTAAATATCGTCGTAAAACTCCAAAACAAAAACAAATGCGGCCTTTGTTGGAAATGATTTTCGTTTTCCTTACTTTCCCCTTGCTTCGAGATGACAAAACGACCGACGAGTGTCGCTCGCTCCTTTTTTTTTGTTCTTTCTATTTCTGATATTGTTTTTTTTTTCTTTCTTCTATTTCTCAAGTATGATTTTTTTGTTTATTCATTGATATTGGTTGTTGTTCGTGTTAACCTACTACTGAACTACTAAAAACTAAGAAGGTAAAGAGGTTACGTTGGGCTGCGCGTTAGTACGGCGACTGATGACGGGCGGCGGCCGGTACTCGGACGTGCGACGCGCTCTGCTAGAGGTTCAACGCGACACTGCGCTCTTAGCGCGGGGCGACGTGCGGGGGGATAGACCCAAGTGGGAGCAGGGGGTTGAGGGAGGGGGCGGGAGAGGGAGCGCGGTGGCGCGGAGCGGGTCGCGGGGCTAAGCACGCGAGAGACGGGAGCGAGCAAGAGGGTGAATGAGCCAGCCTGAGTCGTTGAGAGAGCGAGTGAGGCAGCGCGCGAGTCACGGCAGCCGGGAATGCGGAGGAAGAAACGAGGAGAAGGAGGGGGACGTGTAGGAGAAGGAGGGAGGTCGAGAAGAGGAACGCGGTGAGCGAGCGAGAGAGAGAGAGAGAGTGAGATGCAGCCGCGGGTGAGCGGGGGGGCAAGTTCCAACTGCAGAGAGTGGGATATGCGGGTAGAGGACGATTGTGGAGCCACGGGGCGATGAGGCGGTGGGAGGGAAACGACGAGAGCGCGCGAGGCTGAGAGACTACGCGGGGGCAAGAAAGATAACGACGCTCCGTATCGCTAGGAGCAACGGAGAACAAGAGTCTACCGAGTGGGGAAGAGAGATCTAGTAGTCTTTTCGTCTCGAAAGTACGACAAAGAGCTATAAAGATTGTAAGGGCAAGAGCAAGATGGATAAATTTACGGAGTCTGCGCATTATTGTAATCGCGGTGGCCACCGGTCGAGGCTGTAGAAACCGGCACACCGGCGTGCTTAGGCGCAGAAACAAGAGCACCAGCAGCGACAGGAGGAACTGCTGGATAAGGAAGCTACGGAATTCTTCCGTTATTCGGAGGTAAACGCAGAAAATACGAGCAGAGAGGCAGGGGCTATGAGAAGAAAAATAAAATAGACGTAGCAAAGTGCAAAGAAATTCGAAAAATATGCAATGGGTTCTGCAAATTCTGTATGTGGATCGAGTACAAGCGAGCACGTCTGTATGCATGTGGATTTTACTCCGAGTTAGCTCGAGGTTGAATGTACGTGTGATTAAGTCAGAACTAATGCGAGTGTGAGAATTCGTGTTCATTAGGCTGTTGGCTATGTGTGATGGAGTTACAGAAGCTGTGTCGAGTGGATCTCTGCACACGTGTGTGTGTGTGCATATCGGTATAATGGATATGTATATGAGAGATCGAGACCGTGCCAAGCCTCACTGCATCACGTGAAGAGCGCCAAAAAGTGGGGAAAAAGGCGGATGGTTTGAGTGTTGATGGAGGGGCAAGGGATACATAGGAGAAGCGTAGATTTGAGAGCGACTCTGAAAACAAGCATTCTCGCATATGTGTGCAAAAAGCGTAGCCAAAAGAGGGGGGTAGGCGTAGAATTGGAAGGGAATAACGATATAGAGTAACGATAAGTGTGTGAGTGTGTGATTGTATACGAAAGAGAGAGAGAAAGAAAAGAGACAGAGCCACGAGATTTGCAGAGAACCATGCCACAGGAGGAAACGAGGTGAGCCCGCCTTCTCGCGGCAAGTCTGTCCCTCTCTTCCCACTTCGTATCTTCTCCCCTCTCTTACACGCCTGCTATAATCCTTAGGAAAGACACGAGATTGTATAGACACACGGCCACGAGGGTAGGGACAAAACAAAGCTCGGACTAGATAACACTGTACAGGATGTATCAAAAGTCAGCTGGCACGTGCAATTCTCAAGAAAAACATCATTAGCACAACCTTTTTTTTTTTAAATACCATTATTCAGACTTCATTCCAGAGATTTTATCTCTAAAGATTTCCCAACAATCTCCTGAATGTGCGAGGCTTAAGAAGTCTCTTTAGATTTTTTCCGGAGGTCTCGCTCTATGAGATGGCCGGCGATTGACATTGACTTGTATAAACACGCCAAAAAAAAGTTGCAGCATTTCTACGAAGCAAGAATTGAAATTAAAAAAAAAAAAAAACAAATCCATCTGCAATCTTTGTAGATATGAAAATTAACGCAAGACATGTTTCAAAGCTGGAAGAAATCATTACAGACTCGACTTGAGATGCCCGAGAAGCGTTTCGTACTTTCATTAATCGTTTTCACGAGAGTTATATCATTTTATTCGAACTTTGACGTTGGAATTGCACGCGAATTACAGATCCATAAAGGGCGTTTGAATATTGCAACCCCACTTTTCAAAACTTTCAATCATTCTGATGAACTCGCTCGAAAGTTCAGTTGTTGCCACGATTTTAAAACGTCATGAGCTCTGATGCCTCTCGTTACTTTGCTTCTGACTTACGTAACTCGTTACCTTTTATTCACTCGTCTGTCTGTCTAAAAGTGAATGATTCTCCATGCACCATTCAGCCCCAGTCACGAATACCGTTTGCCGAAAAACAATTATTCACGAATTGTTGAAAATAAATTTTTTTGCCGAGATATTAGAATTTTTATACATATAAACGGTAAAAATATTAATATTTTTTATCGTCCAACTTTGTATTTAATTTTGTACATGATTGCAAGGAAAAAAAAGATGCTGAAGTTTGCAACGTTTGAATGCATCGAAAAATATTTAATTTTATTGAAGATCCGTTCAATTTTCAATGTCATCCAAATTTTCCGGTAGCAGAAATCGATAATTTTATCATCGTAATTACATTCTGCATTTGAATAATTATTTTTGTCAAAGATAAAAATAAATTTCGTTGCATTGCAACGATGCAAACTTCAGAGTCATGGGAAAAAACCATTTGGAATAATCAATTTTTCACTAATTATCAGACCAAACACCATAAGTTGAATGTCTGTATGGAAACGTCCCGTGATTATCATCAGGGATTTGTAGCGGGCCGGAAAAAGAGGAAGGGGGACAAAGGAGCAATCAGGCTGCGACGACAACTTGACGATATAGCCACTTTCCTGATGATCGTCCCTCGGGAGAGATCGTAGAACGCAAGAATGCTCAGATCTCCCCCTTAACACAAGAATTCCCCCATGAGTAATCTCGTGAAAGTCTGACCAGTCTGACGAACGAGCCCCTTACCTACTTACCCTCGCTTCGATTCACTCAACGAATTTTCGTCAGTCTAAACATACCTCGATTCTCTAACAATCCCGAATTTTTATGAATTTGACGTTTAATGCCAATTAAGCTAATGATGTTTGTTACCCTCACGTGATCCATGACTCGAAATAAAAATCCTTTTATTCAGCGTTATCGTTTACAAGGAAAATTTCGATTTTCTCAAGGCTTGGAAAATCAATTTACAGACGAAATCAATTCGTGCTAATGAGATTTAATTGGTAATTGGAAAATACCGTTCAGTCATGTGGCTTTATACGTATAATTGTATATCGATGAATTCTTGACACCTTGATAGATAATTTTACTTAAGGATACATGGCTCGGGGTTGGTGGGTGCGTTACCCCTAATGTCATTCCTCGACAGGAGCTCTACGTTCGTCAGAGAAACTCGTGAGTTGGCGCGGGAACGGGAAATTAGATTTGGAGGCTCTCACTTCTGGGGAATCTGTCTCTTTCTCTCTCGCTTGGCAAATGCAATACCACAAGAAGCAGAATGATGGTTGAGAGGCATCTCTTTCTCTGCAACGAAGAGATCCTTCTCTTTTGAGCTTGCATACTATGGCCTCAGGTGGTCCTATATATAGCTCTATCGTGAGGAACACGTAGCGAGATTTTCCCAAGAGATTGCGTCGCTCATTCCGCCACCGCAGTTTCACGCTATTCTTCTCTCGCTCTCGTTCCTGACGTGCCTGACGCGAAAAATCTCGAAGAAATAGCGTCTACACGATTGACTTACAAAACTGTAAGAGCTACGATTTTTCAATTTTTTTTTTTCACTCCTCACTCACTTGGTTCGGTCATTGATATCGAGCATTGGACGTGGAATAACTTTCTCGAGCATCCCCAATCGATTCGAAGCTTAAACGATTAACGCTTTGGAAAACTTGATTAAAAAACTTACTGGACCTCACTCCGGATCTTTCTCTATTCTCTCTGCCCCATTCCTGCCTTTGTCTGTCTTTTCCCTCACCCAGGAAAGGATCCGCTTGGTATGTCTGAACATACGCGGACTCATACCACTGGATCTGAGTTAACGTGTCAGAGCCAACGAACGCGTATGGTCACAGAGGATAAATTAGACATAGAGGAAGAGAGAGAGAGAGACGGAGTGTCTCGCACGAGCATTCATACGTACGGGACTGCAACATACGCGTGAATACATACCAGTGTGAATGTTTGCACATGTGTTTATGTGGATGCGCGTATGGATTGACTGAAGCTCTCAATCAGACGTCGAGTCCGGTGCTCGTCACCCGCCAACGAAATCCATCGATCAACTCAATTAACTAATTGCCCCTCGCGCTTGGCCTACCATCCCCTTCCTCGTTACTTTACCCCTTTGCAAACGCCCCTTTCCCTCTTGTCGCTCTCTGTAAGCTGCGCTCGCTCTCTGCTTTTCTAACGACCTTCTAAACACACCATTTTACTACCTTACGCTCGCGATCGTTCAAGCCCTGATTTTCGACTGGGACACACGATATTATACACCGAATTCCAGATTTTTTTCAACCCTCAAGAAAAATCAACACGTGCAATTGCTTCTGTGTTCATTGTGTGAATTTTAACAATTGGATTTTTTTTTCTGAACCCTTTGTGACGTTTTTAATCGCTTTCAATGCGGCGAACAAAATTTAACCGGAAATGATTATTGTCGATGATTTTTTCTTTGGAAAAGTTATCGTAACTTTTCTTTAACTTTTTTTTTACCACATGGCAAAATTCTTATTATTTTTATTTCATGGACTCGAAATGCCGAGACACTAATAAGTTGGAAAACTCGTTAATTAGCGAACGAAATTAAACGTAGATGTACAGTCCTAAACAAACAGCCGTAGGTGTTTGAATGAGACAAGAGACGAGATGAGGGCGAGAAAAATATATAAAGTACGTGCAGAGAGTCGAACGGGACGAATGAAACGACGACGACGACGACGACGAGTTCGGACGTCTAGCTTCGACAGCAAACGAGCGTAGTCGAGAAAATCCCAAACTATGTGGAGAAGCGAAGCGGCGGGAAATGCGATGGAAGGTCAAGGCACAAAGTCGAGAATTTAGAACTCAATGCACTCGGCAAACAAAACCTGCCCGAACGAACATTGGCTTGTCTAATTGTCACTGCCATTCAATTTCTCTTTCTCCCCTTCGCACTCGCTTTCGTTTTGGTGCGGGAGCTTCACAGCCTGGAGCCATCGAGACAAAGTGAAATTTTCCTTTGTTTAATTGTCAGAGGATGAGATTAATTTATATTCTTCAAAAACACTCAAATCGAACGTTATTGGATCAAGAATGACAATTTTAAAAAATGGGCCATAAATAAAAAGGAAATCGTAAAAATTAAGCGTATTCGTTTTAGCCGAAATGATAAATTCTTGTTGTTACAATTTCAGAGGCGAAAATTGAGCTGTGGGCGGTTGAAAAAACAAAATGAATCTGAAGAAAAATAGCCACCAAACATATTTCGTGTTGTACATTACGAGCTTCTCATCGTTTTGCTTTCCCGACACGCGATGTTGGAGAAAGTGGCCGCAAAGAGGACGAATTTATCTTTGAAGCGATGCTGGGATGAGGACGCCGAAAGGAGTGAAGAGTTGAAGAGAGGGAGCAAAAAGATGAAGAATAAGGAAAGTGAAAGCTCGGGGGGGGGGGGGGGGGCCGAGAGAGAGCCAAGTAAGGTGGCGGATGAACGAGCTTGGTAAATGCATTCGAGCCGACGAAACGTCTAGCTTATAAATCGTTTCTTCGCGAGGGTCAAGAAAGTGAAGCATGACGGCGAGAAGAAGAGCCGCAGAAATGGCGGGGGTTGGAAAAATCCAGGATAAAGCGGATCCCTCGAGCGACGGTGATAAGCAAAGTGAAACGTTTTGCTTGGAGGCGAGTAAGTCGACAGAATTCATGAGATGGACTCGCAATAAAAAATCTTGATCAAAAAGACATGAATTTTTCAAGTACGGATGAAATCCATCTGGCTTGATCGTTACGAAAATTACACGCGAGCCTTAAATTCATTATACACGTGGCAAAATCGCCTTTGTATATAATAATAATTAAAAGAGGTCGTTCGATATAATCATTTGACTGAATCGGTCAATTATCAATCATCATTTTGAGTGTATGAATGAATTTTGAATCACGTGGATGAAGGATCGTGAAGCGAGGGGTGAGAATTGTGAACGAACGATGAGGGGAATCGGTCGAAGGGAGAGGAAAAGGCTTATGAGCGCCTCAGCCACTCGGCATATATGTTTGACGAGGGTGAAAAAGTGCTGACGATATTCATACTCGAGTCTTTTCTGCGGTGAGCAAAAATGTAGGGAAGGGATGACGGGGAGGTGAGGCGAGAGGTGAAGGGTCAAAAAATGGCTGTGAAATCTCTCGTCTTTTGTGGCAAAAGACAGAAGTGAGGATTGGTTATGCGCTCGCGGAACAAGACACGAGAGACACACGAAATAGCAGAGCGAATAAAGATTTCAAAGTGCGCGAATGCTCACGCGCGTTTCAGATACACAAAATAAAATAATAAAATTCGAGATACAGAAGGCAATTCCCTCACGCCGTTGTGAATTTTTCGACGTCTGCGTCTGAGTCTTTTATTTTTTAATATATTGAATGCTCGCTTTGCGAAATTTCCCAACGGCAATCGGCGTCACTCGAGGTTTCATGAGAAATACTGAATTCTTTTCGACAACCCTTAAATATTTGGCACTCCATAACGTAATCAAAGGGCGCACTCGAATCACGCGCAAGAACTAAAAAAGTTCGCAGAAAGATTGATGAGATTTCGTATAAGAGATTTTCACGTTTCTTTGACGTTGTAATGAGAAAACTTGCAGAAAATTTTACGTGTCCACAACCAAAGAAAAATCAAATTCGCTCCAATTTCAAAAGCTATTGAGCTTTTCAACCGAGTTTTTTGTATTAATATTCAGACAAACTGAAAATATGAAAAATAAAGAAAAAATTTGCATCGGTCGGATATATATCGAACATACACTTGACGTATGTGTGTGTGGGCGCGTGTATGCGTGTGTTACGGGGGCCATTATACGGGTAAAGATCGTGGCATTCACGTGCTGGTAATATTTTCTGGAAAAAAGGATCTTGCTCCTTGGATGGACACGAGGAGCCTCGAGAGTAGAAAGACCGTCTTATCTCGTCGTTTCCGGTCCAGCGAGTCGGAAATGCGTAATAGGAAGGACGAGAGAAGAAGGAGCGGCGCGGGGTAACACGTTAGAGAGAAGAGGCTAGAACGCGTGGCGGAATATATATCGCCACGGAGTCGCGAATAACTGTACGAAGAAAAGCGTTTGCAGAGGGATTTCGTCGAAATCACCGTCTCGCAATTTTACTCGATCGATCAACAGCTAAGATAGCGTTGTAGCGAAACGATCAGGAGAAAGAACGAGAAAATAAAACGAAATTAGGATGGATTAGGCAAATATTTGTGCATTCATCGACGCGAGTTGTTTTTCACTACCACCCAAATCAAAAACATCGTCGACAAGATTCTTATACAAAACAGACAAAAAAATAATGAAATCACGAATTTACGCGGTCTAACTGAAATGAAACATATTAACTTACATGCTTCATAATGCGGCAGCCCTTCTTCATTTTGAACCTCGGTGTATACGCTGGCAAAAGTATTATGCAGCGCCGGTGGTTATCGCGTGCACCGTAACAATCTTTTACGAACGCACGTTTATATATTTCTATATACTCGGAGATTGTACAGGTAGATATAAACGCACCGCGAGAGGTGGTTGAAAGACCGGGGTATGGAATTCCCACCGCGGTGCCAGTCAGTGTCGAGGGGCTAACCAGATTTGCCGAGCACCCTTCCATGGACGAAGAAGGAAAAAAGAAAAGAGGGACCAAACGAAAGGAAAAATATGGAGAAAGAGATAAATTTTGTAATGAATCGAATGATAACAATAACAAAACTAACTGGATAATGGTTTAAACGTAATTTTTAATTATTCAAAAAACATGGCAAGTGAGGACTTTTTATTTTGCAGGATCGTGTAGATTGACGTTGGCCAATATCAAGTGGATGGCCCATGAATCCTGCATAGAGAACGTTGCAGAGTTTCATTCTCGCTCGTTGTGCATTTACGATTATAGCTCTACAACACCCTTAGCTATATATCAGAGACTATGATACTCAGCTGGCTATTAAAAGCGAGAAAGCCTACCCCGGTTACAATGTTGATGGTCAACTACCCCTTGATATCTCCACCTCAACAAAGTACGTCGTATAAAGGGATTGTTGGAAATTTGGACCAGGTTATAAACTTGAACCGGTCGGATCGAAATGATCCATGGAAGGAAAAGGAAGACGATGCAATAACGGATTGGTTAAAAAGAGAAGTTGCAGGGAGATCGAAGGAAGTAATAAATTCTGATTTGTGACTGATTTGATTTGCGATAAAATAAAAACCGATGTGATTGATAGATTGTGAATTGTCGCACCTAAACGTGTACGAAGGTCACAGGAAATGTGGAATGTGCGTGACGAACAGAGGCATGCACGAGGGAAAGAGACGAAAGAAATGGTGTGGAGCAATTAATGAAGGTTTTTTTATCTCGACTCTCGTCAATTTTTCTCACCTGCGAAAGTGGAGAGATCTCATTAAATAAAGTCTGGTGGGAAGGAAAAAAAAATTGAACGTTGCTTTCCCGAAGGGTTTTCGAGCTCGTAATATACTTTCTTTTTATCTCGGTGGGCTGCAGCTTCAGCATCTCCGTTTTTTTTACCACCTCCCTACTTTCGCGAAACTCTCGACTCAAACTCCGTGTGTCTCTCTCTCTCTCTCTCTCTTTCTCTCCGACGGTGGAAAATCTTCTTGAAGTCGTGCCGAAAGAGGCACGAGAACTCAGTGTCTGCTGTCACGGATGAAAGGAAGTGTCTAGCCAGCGCAATGGAATTTTCACAAAGGGTATAGTGAGGAGAAGATGCAGTAGTCCCTTCTTGAGGGACGCCTTACAAGCCTCGTGCTCTTGGTCCATCTTATTCTTCTTCCCCTCTTCACTCTTTTTCTCCCACTCGCTCTCTTTCGCTGCTCTTGTCCTCGTCTCTTTTCTTCCACTTCTTTTTTCATCCCCTTGGCTCTCTTCTGCTGCAGCCTCCTTGGCGCTCATCAACTGATGCCACTCCATGGCATCACCTTCGTCCAAGAGAAGAGGAAGAAGAACAAGAACAAGAACAAGATCGTGGATGATGGAGGAGAAACGGAGAGAGAGAGATGGAAAAAGGTGAATGAGGATGAAGAGACAGCGATGGAAAAAAAAGAGAGTCAAGTTGAAGAGGAAGACGCAAAAGAAGTAAAGATGCAAAAAAATATATATACAAGGAACCCTTGGGTCTCTACCCTTCCCCGTTTCTCCCTATCGAGTCACATAGCGAGTAGAATTTACTTGCTATTGTCTCGGTGGAGGCCTCCGGCCGATCACGCGCCTCTTGCCGAAACCTTTGCCAAAAGCTGACTAACGTTTCGCCTAGGACAAGATAAAGAGTGAGTGAAATAAAAAGAGAGATGAAGACGAGACGAAATGCTTGCATCGTGCCACGAATTTTATTCGCACCTGAACCATTACCAAAACGTTTCTCTTCTATATCTACCAATTCTCGAGCCCCTCGCGGGTATGCTTCGGGAATAAAAAACAAATATAAAAAAGTCAAAGAGATTGTCCCATCCATGTCCAGTAAACGACCCACTGTAGAGAAACTCTTCGATGCGAAAATGCCTACTGAAAAATCCCTCTCGCCAACATTTCGACGTCCCACGGGCAATCGAAATCTCGATTTTAAGCCACACGTGTCTCCTCCACTGTCAATTTGTCTCCGTGTGAGCTTACTGGGGATTCCGCGTATGTACATGAAAAAGCCTGGAGTTTCGGACGTCGAGTGTTTGGGAGAATGAGAATCAAGAGGAAAATAACGATATTTTTCGTATGCACGCGGATTTTGATGTATTCGTCGACTGCAGTATGTAGGAAAATGGAAAGAGGATCGTTAGAGGTCAATCAAATGGTCGTAGCTATAAATCTGTCTTGGATCAACAAGAAATGATCCTGTTGCAGGGCTCGCGACGAAATAGATTTGGACTGTAGCATTTATTCCAGGGATCAGTCAATAAAACATTGGAAAAGCAAGCTGATGACTAAAGTCCGCATCAGTCATGAAAACAGGATAAAGAAATATTGGAAAATCGAGGAAAAACTTAACCGCGTTATGGAAGAAAACGACACGGAGAGAAAACGAGACAGATAGACCGGAATAGACGACACAGGAAATGTTACGTATGTGTGCAAGTTCTCGAGGTTAGAGCGCGAATCTGGTTTGTACGTGATCCAAAAGGGTTCCTCCACGTATGAGCTCTCCACTAGACGTCGTGTCTTTGGTATATCGAAACCGTTTTCATTCCCCTATTCCTCGCTCTTACGTCGACAGATCGAAACTCTCAGGGCTGTGGCGTCGTGTTCGTCGTCGTCGTCGAGAGTGCTGCATAAGCTTATTAGAAGCAACGTACGCTGTACTCGAACTCAACGGGATGTTGGTCTACGCTATTTTGGCTCTTCAACTCTCTATAGCTATTCCGACTTGTCAATGTCAAAACTTTGCCGATGCCACCTGCGATAAGAGGGAGAAAGAGCGGAGCGGGAAAGAGAAAGAGAAAGAGAGGCGTGGAGGCAGAAAGAAAGGGAAAAAGATCGAGAAAAAAAACGAGATGGAAATCCACAATCTGCAGAAATCGAAATGCTTACGAATAAGGATGTTGATATTGAATAAAAATATTAAAAAGACGAGAAACAAGAATGCAAGTTCGTAGCAGCGATATGATTAGAGGGACCGGTGAATTTTTTAGAGGGTTTTGGTGGACAATATCCGGTTTTGACGCCGTACAAGCGAACAAGAGGGCCACGATAGCCCGAAGAGGACACAGAGGGAGAGAGAGAGAACGAACGATGCAAGTCCTCAGCGGGCGCTTCACACGCTTCAACACCACAAGGTTGGTTATTCTTTTTTTTTTCCTCGGTAGAGGAAGAAGAGAAGCGACGAACAGGGTTGTCGGAGGCTGGAAGGGGGTTGCTGGTTTCACGATGAGGATAGGCTCGCGCTTGGGGAGAACGCCGAGTACTCGAGAGACAATGAGGCCGCTCACGAGTGTCGCCACGAGTGGGTGCTCTCGACTATTGCCAACTCAGGCCCTTCAAAAAGCACGAGAGAAAACGCGAGAGAGAAAGAGAGAAAGAAAGAGTTCCCCCAGTTCGGAAGAACGTAGACCCAGCGAGAGCAACTACGTCGACGTCATCTAGAGCTGACACGGAAAGCAACTTTTAATTCGTTTCTGCGAAGCCGGCACCCTTCCATACCGATTCTTCAACCGCCTTGTCCCAAGATATTTCATCTCCACCCTCTCGCACTTCTTCTTATTCTTCTTCAATCTTTCCTTCGTCCACTTCTTCTTCCGCAGCCGCTTCCTATTGTTTTCCTTCTATTCCATCCTCCACTTTTTTATATTCTTCTTTGTCCGCAACCCCTTCCTCCGCATCTTACGCTTGTTGGCTCGAGCCTCGTTTCTTCGCCAGCCCCTTCACATTCGGCTGTGACGCTTTTTCTCGACTACCTCGCTGCTCTTCGGCTTCTTCTTCTGCTCTTCATTGACCCGCGCACCTCGAACAAATCCGCATTGGGCTGTCGAGCCGCCCACCATCCTTTCTTGAATAATTATTCAATCACGTAATTCACCACCAAAAATGGCTGCGGATTCGGCGATTCTACGAGCTAGATTTCACACCAAATCTTCGCATATCGCCACATCAACTTTATAATACTCGACGTACCGCGCGCATACCAAACTTGAGAGATGCTGTGCAGCTAAGAAACAAGAAGAAGACGATCTGCTTTCGGTTCTCAATGCTCTTGGATTATTTTGCAGCGTTGCGCCAAAATTTGGCACAACTTTGATGAGGAGCTTCAATGAAGTTTGGATCGGCGGGTGTAACCCGGGGGTTGTGGGAGCGAGCAGATTTTCACTCACTCCGGATTGTGGATGTTCGGGGCTTAGGAAACACGCGACGCTTGCTCGATACTACTTCTTCTTCTTCTTCTTCTTCGAAGAGTTCTCTTCTTCTTCTTCTTCTTCTCGTTCTTGTCCATGTTGCCTCTGAAACCTCTGCTGATCTTTGCGATGCCATGAAACAGCAACAACATCCAAAGTAGATATGGGTACGAGCATGGCGAACGCTCCAGACATGTCACTGTCGCGAGCCGGATTCTCTCGTCGTTTTCATCCTCCGAAAGATGTCATCGTCTGGCGTCTTCCGACCCGTCCAACCAGTTGAGTAATGTGTCTTCATTTCGTGGCTCTTTTACTCTCTGTCTCCTTCACCTTCACTGTATTTAACTTATTCGAAACTTTATGGTCGTCAACTCTTTCCAAGAAGCATACTCAGCTCACTTCAGCAATCTCTCTTGTTTTCTTCGTCCTTTCTGCGCTTTCCTTTTTCCTTCGACTCTATGGATACGCGTCAGGTTGAAAACACATCCGCATATCTGTTCCGCATTTCACATCTGTTTCTATTCCGCCAAGCAACCTGCCTCGCTCGACTATAGGTTTTACAGTCCGCGTTTGCACAATCATTCATTTTCTCGTGTATGGACGTTCGGTCCATGGGATCAACCAATTAAAAGGAAGCTCGAAACCGCTCTTTCGTAAATAGAACGTTAATTGCCCAAGGTTTCGTAAACAAACATTAATTTCGCCATTTTTAAGAGGGACGACGGATTTTCTTGTGCTAAGAAGAGTCTTTACTTATTGGGTTACCATTAAAGTTTTGCGATCTACAGCCAAACGCAGGCGTAATCCAACGCTACAATAATGGCAAATGGAGCATTGCTCTTTTATATAGCCCCATTCGAAAAGTACATAGTACGTTATATATAAAAGGAAAGGCAGCGAAATGGTTGCAGTTACGAGAGATGATTCTCAGGCTCCTTCCTTGCACTCCTATCCCCTTAAAACTCTTCTCAGCCCCATCCCTCGGCCCGGACTTACTCGGCAAAGCACCGAAATAGGCGGAAGAAGAAGGACACCGAGAGAACGAGAGACAGGATCGTTTCGCGTTATTTATGAAGACAGCCGATAGCGATAAGGATGGCAAATCGGGAGAACTTGCAACCGAAACCCAAGCTGTATTCAATTCCGGCTCATAATTGTTAAAGTGGAAAAGTTTTCATCGAAGCTTCGTCCTTTCCCGGTTCACTCTCTCGTATCGGAGTTCTCTCTGCTTCGTCGTGTATAGTCTCGTGTAAGACTCGAAAGCTTTGTGCCCCTCATTCCGTGCCGAGGCCACTTTTAAATCGTTTATATGTATCCAGTCGCAAGGCCAACTTTGTTCCAGACTTTTACAATTCATGCAACTAACCCATTGCTCCAGCATTTGTCCTTAACTACCAGCATTGCTGTCGGATCAGGATATTAACATTCGGCGGAAGAGTCAACGCTGTAACGTGTTTAGCTGCTTGTTACAAAAAATTGGATTATTTTTAATTCAACTGGGAGAATGAGTAACCGCGAGCGAGATCGGCATTAGGCTGGAAAAATCGAACGGGACAGAAATTGCTGATTTGCATTGTTCTTTTTTGTTCCGTCGCTTTTGGGGCTCCTCCTGCTGCTGCCTCGGGAAGTACACTCAAGCGTAAAGGCCGCAGGGGAGGTATACAGAATGTGAGACAGAGAGAGAGAGAGAGAGAGAGAGAGAGAGAGAGAAGGAAAGAGAGAAAGTAAAAGAACGATAGAGAGCTTGCACAAACAACAAGATGGCCGCCGACGCCCACTGACGCCAGCAGCAGTACCAGCCGTTCGAACGGAAGGGTTGTTTTGCCAACCACTCGCTTGTGTCTGAACATCCAACTCCCACAACGGACCCCTCACTCTTCTACTGTCGCTCGCTTGCATTGCTATTCCCCTCCGTCAATTCTTTCCGAATGTCTGGCCGTTTGAAATATCGGTCCACACGACCTGGATAACGCGTCGAGGACTGATTCCCTCCACCCCACATTTTATATCCCCTCCGCTTCGCTGCCTTCTTGTGCTTGACCAACGATTCCCGTTTCCGTTCTCTTTCCAATGAACCGCCAATTAAAATAAAACAAAAAAGCAACAAAAAAAACCTCCAAGAGATGAGAATTATGCAAAAAAAACTCCGCAAAAAGTGTTTTTTTAAATTATAATCAGAAATTTTCTCGAAAAGGCTCATTATTTCGGAATTTACAGCGATTTCCCCGTAATCGAAGGACAAGAAAAACAAAACGAAAAAGAAAGCGCCAAATGGATTCACGAAAGACTGGCGTGAGTCGTCACGTGTCCTATCGCGTTAATCAACAAACCACAACACACCCTCGAACGCCGCTAATAATTGGAATATTTTTATAGCGATACACGGAGCCAGCATCGCTCGACGTGGTCTTTTCTCCGGATCGTGATGGCTCTGCCCAGATTTCTCAACGAAAAACATGGTGCTACCATTGTGAATACAAGAGAGTGCGAGAGAAATGGTTCTGTGTGGATATAGATAAAGAGTTCGTTAGTCAGATGCATTACGATGAAAGATTCGAGATGCATACAGAGTGGATGAACTTTATATACGAGTAGAAAATGTCCCGCAGCTAATGGACAACGAAATCCACGAGTTCAAGTCCTTCACGACTTTCTTTTTTGTTCTACTCGTGCGGGACTAAAGTACGGATGAAAGGGACGCTAAAACGACGGCTCGAAGGGTAAAGGGAGTGAGAAAAAGTATCAACGAAGCTGCAAACGGTATCGGCCAATTTCGATCACGTTCACCAGCACCAGCCTCTTCAATTTTATCCGTGAGAGCATCGAGCGTAAGAGGAAAAGAGAAAGGCAACAGCAGTTCGTTCAGGCGATGAAAGACAAGGAGGAGGCAGGCTGGAAGGGATCAGCCGCAATTATTCCTATGGCCAATCAAACTCCCTTGTTCCCTCCTCAGCTTTCGTTAATGAAAACGTAAAAAAAGGCACAGAGATTGACAAAGGACTCTTAAGAAAGGAGAATAGTCTCGGAAGATGGAACAAGTCGTAAGTGCGCAGGAGACAGGACCGGAGAGTAGTGAAAAAAAAAAAAAAAAACGAAAAGAAAAATGATAAAGACCACGATATAAGGCAACGGAGAAGGGAAAATCTTGGCAGAATGATCGGTCGCTCATTCCAACTTTTTTTTTCCTCATTTTTTCGCTCTCGACGTGAGATTTTCTAAAAGGACGAAACTTTTTTGTGATACGACCGTTCGCAAGCGTTAGTGGGAGAAAGAGCGAATGATTCTGTGTTGGGGTGGGCCGGAAGCAACGTCAGCAACGCGACAAGTATATCGGGATAAAATGGAGTACAACGAGCTCTCCGTCGAGCACCTCCTCGCTTCCTTTTTCTCTGGCAGTGATTTTTTTTTTTCTTTTGAGTAATCAGCAAATCGGCAAACGGCAACTCTCTCAGGGCTAAGTGGGGGATGATGATACAACCCTTGGGGGGAGAGTCTTTGCCATGGAAAGAAAACCTCTGCAAGACGTCGATATAACAACTCGATTACTTCTCGCGCAGTGAGAAAAGTGTCACTTTGGCCTGTCTCGCATCTTTACCCCGTGAATTTCGTTAACGGCGAGAGATGCTTTCGTGTCTCTGAACCCTCGTTTCCTCCTCTCGGCTCTCGTGCTACGAAAATTTCATTCCATCGCCCGTCTCGTCCCCTTATCAATCTCTCAGTGTGCGAATGCGGAAAGATGGCTGGGCTGAGGAACGGAGGGGGCACGAAATAAGACACAAAGACATCAGCGCGGAGCAATTAGCGTCGCGTTTATAATCTCCCGTGACCGCGGTGAAATAAAGCTTGATACAGCTCGGCACTGCATGGAATTTCCTTAAGTCGCGAATTCTTCCCTGCTGAGAACGTCTCGCCGTTCCATTCTTGACATTTAATTCTTCGTTTGTATTTCAAGACTTTTCGTAAAATTCATTTCACAGCTGCATTTCCAAGCGATTTATCTTCAAGTGTCAAGTTTACGTTACACTCAATCATGTTTTCAGATTTTCCAGTCGCACCCCAACGGCGAGTCGACGCGTTACTTTAAAGAGTAAAGTCTCATTTCTTAACTCTCTAATCGTGGAAATCGTCGTTTCGGATTAATTTAACGATATCCTTTGAAGTCTACGAATATTTGAAATAGAGGAAATGCAGTGAACACGAATAAACTACGATTAAATAACGTGATTTTAATTTGTCAACCGATAGTCAAAATTTTTTAGGATCTCTCTGTGAGAAGGTTAGAAAAATATATCGTGGGAGCAGGGTCGAGTGAACGTGAGCAAGTGGTAAGGGATATACGGGAAGTGCGAAGTTGGGAAATGCAAGAGGCAAGTTTGGCTGGACGTAGAACATAATTCGATAGGAGGCGTGGAGGGAAAAAGGGGGCGAGAGAGAGAGGGAGAGAGTGAGAGGATGCTGGAGAGTTAATTCTCTTCGACTTGTCTCTCTCTATCTCGCTCCGTCAGTCTTTCTACAAGACCAAGAGTCTCTCGCGGCCTCCTCTCTCGACGTTTTGGTCTGAGCCTTCGAGACTCGACAGACAATTGGGTTAAGTAAGTCAAATAGCCCTGAGCGACCCGGAACGGAGCTCGCAGACTCCTGGCAGCTTTGCTCCAACCCTCACTCCCATCGTTTTTTTCTCCATCTTCCTTTCGTCATGAACATAGATTTAATGGCTACATTCGCGCAACGATATATGCTGAAACGTTGACTCGGTGAATTTTCACGAATCCATCTCGTTCCTGTATAATTATGTGGCTGTGTGTCGCGAGTTTGAAAATGATCGTGTGTGTGTGTGTGTGTGGGTGTGCTTGCCACTCTCCCTGTTCGATTTTACCCCGTGAATCTGCAGACGCCTGTGCAAACATCCTTAATATTAGCTACCTGGTAAGATTAGAGTTCGCTACTTGCTGGAGCAGCGCACGAGATTCACCAAGAAGCAACCCCTAAAACCCTTCTTGTTACAAAACACCCCAAAGAGGATAAACGTCTTCATCCTAACCACGTGATCCAACCATCTCTCTTCTCTCACTGCTTCTATAATAATTTTCCGTTTCTCTCGCTCCATCCTCCTCCTCGTCGCAGCCCCTTACCGCTTATCCTCGTTAACCCCAGCTCGAAGTCGATTAACGAGATAAACTCTCGAGGACTCGCGGTTTAAGTATATGTATAAGAGGAACGATGAAAAACAGAGAATTAAGTAACAAACCAATCGCCATCCCCCTTTTTTATTCTTCGGATAAAACAAAAGTTTATTGGCACTTTTTCCAAATCCCAAACTGAAAATCTCATTCGAACCGGCAATGAACGTGCCAGATCCATTTTTTACACTTCAACGAAGATAACCGTGGCGAAGATTCTCAAAATTTCGCGATTTCAAGAATTTTTATCAAAATTTCATCATTTTTTATGTGAAAATACGTTTTTTTTTCGAAATCACGAAATTTCGAGTTGCAAGATGAATGAAATGGTAAAATATGAAACGAGTCAGCTTATTTATTATAGGAAAATCTATACCCGAGTCTTTGAAATATTTGAGGCTTTACTCAAACCGAATCTGCGGGATGTCTGACTACACGCGACTGTTACTACTTGAATCCGGTAAATTCGTCAACAGTATGGGCTTTTTTCGTCACGAGGGCCGGGAAAACTTTTGCATACGCGGTCTGGCATACTTGCACTCCTTTCAGCATGATGAAAGAACTTTTTTATAAATCTTGCCAAATTACCCGGAATTTTTTCCCATTTTTTGCTACTTCCGTTATGGAAGATTTCTCTCTCGTGCTCCCGCCCCACGTTTTCAAAGACTGCTCGCGTGTGACTTTGGTGCACTTTTTGGGCTGATTTTTGTGCCGAAATAAATATGAGAGACAGAAAGAAAATGGATAAAAAAACGGAGCACAAACGCGATGTTGCATTTCTGAATAAACGGACGCAATATCCGCGAGTGAATTGCAACTTCTGTATTTTGCATTCTCCATCCAAGCATGTTTTTTGCTTCCCTTATAGGATAAATGTTTGTCGAAATACCATCAACTTCTGGATAATCAGTGTTGGTTCAACAGCGAGATTATGTGAAGATGTGTTGGATGGAAATTCGAGCTCGGGGGTTAATTTGATCATTTGCAATTCCAAAGGGGATTACAATAATCTACCGGATGAGCTTGCACCAGATTTTGAAATAATAAAACTCGATATCTCCGAGCCACTTTCAAACTAATTAAAAGTACAATCTAAATTAATGTCAAGGCTTTTTGGTTCTGGAATATTCCGCAATAAAACGGAAATGAAAATAAATTGTTCGTTGATTTTTTTTTGCTGTCAAAATCCGGATGGATTCGTTAATATCTTTTGATGAGCGGATAATCTTGTTGACATAATTCTATCCGTATTTTTTTTCGATTAAGTCATAAGACAACGATTTGGCGATGATCCTCATATTTAGATAATCAGTGTTTGATTAAGAAGACTGCGAAAAAGAGAGAGGGAGCGACGACTTCGTCGTTGCGGAGTTTGAGGGGAAGAAGGGGTTAATAAGAGCCTTGAGCTCGACGTTAATTGAGGGATTTGCAATTCCGAAGGGACGGGGGCGTGTTAGGATGATCCACAGACTGCTTGTGCAGCAGATTTCTGAATGATAAAACCCAATAATTAAGAAACAATTCAGAGCTCTGGCTAGTCAGCGAGATGCAGAGGACTCTCGTCCAGCCTTAATTGAGGCATTATTTTTCGATTAAATAGCGTAGAGGTGGAATGGACGGATAACGGCGAGAGGGATGCCCACGATGGGATTCAAATTAGTGCGAGTTCTCGGTCTCTCTCTCTCTCTCTCTCTCTCTCTCTTTCCCTCAACATCTGTCGCCTCAGCGAGCTATCATTAAATATCACTCGTCGACGTCGTGAGATCGACGCGCGCGAGTCTCTGCTCTCCGAGATGATATTCGCGATCCAAAAATTTAATTAAAACAAAAACCAAAAAAAAACGTAATTGACCAAATTTGCGTTTTTTGACGAGCAGCAGCGAATTTTTGCAAAATCTATAAAAATGTCATTCACCAATGAAATGAAATTGGCTGCGGAATAATCGCACGTTCATTTGTTCATTTAAAACGAGTCGAAAGTTTTTTATTGGGTTAACGAATCTCTGCTAATGGCGGAACGAACTTCTAGATTAACCAAAGTGGATAACACACGAGACAAATTGCAGTCGTTACGTGACAATGAAGTTGGCTCGTCGAAACCTCAAAAAGTTAGCTACTCGTTGAGTAAGCCTTTTGTCCCGGGAACCGAGAGTCTCACAAACACGTCAGCTGGTGACACTCAGAATGGTATTCGTGTCAGTGGACCTCTACATATTTCCAGTGAGGTGTCAGTACAACCCCTTAAATTTGTATCAACGAAATACGTGAATTTTGTCTCTTCAAACTTTGAAGTTACTTAATCAAATTCGTCAAAACAAAAAAAAAACGTTTTTCCTTGCCGAAAAGCTTATGGCAAAGAAAAATTGTTTCCCCATCTTGTTTTTTCATTTAAAAACAATTTTCGAGTTATTCTCAGCCGTAAAAAATATGGGATCATTTTTATTATTATTCTAGAGAAGGCAGCCATGAAATACTTTGTGTCAGCTATACGGAAACTTGTGATTTCATAGCAGCCGGTCTAACGGACGGTACAATACGACTCGTAAAAGTCAGTACCAGCGAGTACACCTCGACCCTACGAGATACTGAAATGCAACAGAATCCTGGCCCAACGACAGCGATAAAACATCGACCTGTTCACAAAACTCATCCAATAACTCAAACTCTTCTGGCTGCTTGTAAAAAGAACAAAAAAAAAAGAAAAATACTGAATCATGCTTTTCGTGGGTCTCGACTTTTTCAAATTACAGATTTCCACTATCTGCGAAAGAAAAAAAAAGGAAAAGAATGCAGAACAAGTACCGAAAGTTAATTCGGAAAAGACGGGGCCCATTGATCGAATGACTCTGAAGTTTGCAACGTTGGAATGCAACGAAATTCTTTTTTATCGTTAGTAAAAATAATTATTCAAGCGCAGAATGTAATTACGATGATAAGATGATCGATTTTTGCCACCCGAAAAGCGTATTGGCTTGAAAATTTTGGACGACATTGAAAATCGAACGAATTATCAATAAATTCAAATATTCGTCGTTGCATTTCAACGTTGCAAACTTCAGCATCATATTGATCGATAAAGATTTTTCGAAGCAACTAATAATGGCGTTTCTGTCGATCCAATTTACAAGCCTGTTTGTAACTAATTGAACGATCATGCTGCTCGAAATATTGATCGGAATTTCGTGTCTAAACAGATGCTACGGGATGCGTGAAATCTTGGCATTATCCCAGTGGTCAATGCTTGTACACGATACGAGAAAACAGGCAGACCCTTGGTCTGGCGTATCACCCCCAATTACCAAAGTTTGTCACAGTTGGTGACGACGCGCATCTTTATCTTTACGACGAGGAGACCAAGACAATGGAGCGAGCATTTCACGCGAGGTTTATTTTATATTTCTCGATCAAAAAGCATCGCGAATACAAATATTAATCAATCAAAATTATCCTCTATCACAATTCGAACATTTTTCGACCTGTCCTTTTACGAAATTCTCCGCAAACGATGCTCGATCGTGGCGACCAAGTATTTTTATTTTGCTTTCACATGCAGCGACGCACCGGATGTCATGAACGGTCACAGATCGAGAGTATTTTGTGCTTGTTTCAATCCAAAATCGTCTCACGAGTTAATAAGCGGTGGCTGGGACGATACGGTTCAGTTTTGGGACACAAGACAACCATATGCTATTAGAAGAATCACAGGGCCCCACATTTGTGGCGAGGGTTTGGACATAAGTAGAAACGGCAAAGAGGTAAACACACCGTTCTTCTCATTTCTTATTAATAATGCTTCGGTACGATGATTACGATTGCAAAATATTAAAAACGACGGACGAAAAAGTTCGATAAAACAAAAATTCCTCATTTTTAATTTGCCGTACGGGCAAAATATTCCCAAAATCATTTTCGACGATTCCGAAAGTCATTGCACACCGTGAACGATTAAAACACCATAGAACACCATAAAACACCGTATACTCGGAAAAAGTTGCTTCAGAGGCTTCGATTAAAATATTTTCAAAGCACGAAATAAAAAACTTAAAATTTAGCGATCACGAAATTGAGGAAAAATAATGTTTATGTTGTGGATTCATCGCATTTATGGTCGTTACGGGTGCCCTCTACGGCGTCCTTGCGATTCCCACTGTTTGTGTTTAGTTCGCGACGCGGTGCCCCGTTCGCGGCGTCACTCCAGCGGAGCGGACTGCCCGAACGAGGGGGCGTAAAAATTCGAGACGATTCGATTGTCGTCTTATGAGACAAACGATCTGGCGTTTAGTTATCACGGGAGAAACAAAAAGATTGACTTGAGTACATTCGAGGTGTTTGGCATCGTGGAAAATCGCGAATAGCAACGAAAGTTTTGACATCACGTTGCTTGACAACTCCCGAGACTCTTTGTTATTTTAAACGATTTATTATCACACAAAACATCACTATCGAATAGTGTGTCATGATTCAGGGACATTAGTTACGATGGCAACGAAAAATATGAATTTTTAACCGAAGCGGAGTAGCTTACGCCATTTTGTTTTGCACGCTCTCAGCTGTTGACCTTGAGCGTCCTCTCGATCGACTCCGATCGGATGTGATATTTTGTGAATGATTGAAACGATATTTTTATGTTACAAAAAACTTTGTATCGAAGATTCTCACCAGTGCGTGGACGAAAACGAATCCCCTTCAACTCTGGGACTACGATACAGGAAAATTGATAGTGACTCTCGAGCCGGACGCTTGGTCGAGTCAGCTTTACACAGGAAAATACGTCAACAGTCTTTTCGTAGCCTCCGGAGGTTGCGAAAGCAATCTTTTCCGTATCGTCGATCTTCGTTCACATTCCGTAAGAAAATCCAAACACTTTTACTGCCCCGCGACACTTTACCAAAGACTTTCGTTCGAACTTTGGCAGAACGTTATTGTTGTTGAAAAAACGCGACATGACTGCACGAACCGCGACGCCGAACTGACTACTGCTGACCAGATTTCGGGGACCGGACGGATTCGGAACGCGAGAAACCAAAAACGCGATCGTCACTCTCCAATGTTCGAAAGATACAAACACTTAAAAGTTTATTATTCTTTTTTCATTTAAACATTCAACTTTTTCTTACGAATAATACAAAAAACATAAAAATGCTTGATAAAAATTTTACCCGCCAAATTTGGTTCTTTGTTCCGCGTTCCGAAACTGCCACCCGCGTCACAGTTTTGCAGCGCGCGTTTCGCAATAATTCCTCCAGACAGTTTGAGTTTTCCACAAGCCTCAGCTCGTCCGTGACAACTTCGGGTTTTCAGATTAAACCAATTAATTAGATGAAAAAAATTTACTTCTAAACTCGAAAAAAAATTGTTCATTTTGGCGGCATGCCCGAAAATTAATGACGTCAGTTCGAAGTCGAAATCCGTATAATTTACATAATATTCGATAGAAATGAATCGAAGGACCGAGACTCGATATGAATAAATAGAATGAATGAAACTTTGCACAGACCCTGGCATCGATGAGAAATCTCGCAGGTGGAGTTTACGGACTAGACATTGGCCCGTTGTCGACGAAACGAGCAAAGCGCGGTAAACACACGGATCTTCCAGAATTGCCGAAAATAGCATTTTGCTGCGGGAAAACAATATACGAAGTGGAAATCGGTTGACAAATGCCTCGAATAACTTTAAACATTCGAGAAAAACTGGACTGTGCGAAGAAAAGAATAAAAACTAAAAAAAATCAGGGATGGAAAAAGTCGTGGGTAATTTTTTGTGTCAAGCAATAAACAGTGTACTTTTATTTCATACAAACTATGGTACAAAATTTATACAGAACAACGCACGATCATCATTAAGCTTTCCGCTCTCATCGGCGTTAGTATATAATTTTTTTTTTCTTTTTTTTTTAATTTTTCATTATAAATTTTTCCTCCGTTCTCTCTCTCTCTCTCTCTCTCTTCGTTCCGTTCATTCGGGTTAGTTCTCATTTTTGAGTATCGGAGAAACTCATAGTGAATGATTGACTCTGAGAATAAAGAAAAAAACGTAAAAACCAACGAAAGAGAGAAGCAAAAACACGTTGATTTCGAGTGGCCAATGCCAGAGATTACTCGGCGCTACTTAATCTAATCAGTCGACATTAAAACCGACTCTGGTTCCGGTGCTCCCTCTCCTCTCTCTTCCTCGCATTTCAATTTCTATTTTCTCTCGTTTTCCCTGCTCGTTTTCACTCGATTCGATCAAGCCAAAAGAAGAGAGCCTTTGTTTATGTTTTATTTGCTCCAGCCAAGCGACAAGCACACAGCTCGCGGAGAGTAAAGCATTCGCAAAATGTATGCACACCGAAAAAAAAAAAAATACTCGTCATTCTCCAAAGTCTCGCTCAACGAATACAAAGTTTATTCCCCGCAATTTTCAATCGTTTCTTTGCACTTAAAATCACTAATATTCTACACGAAAAAAAAACGAGCCGGCATTCACAGTTACAAAGTTCGAAAAAAATCACGAATCCGGACGTCTCTCACTAATATTTGTCGAATTACGCGGAGAGGGGGGGGGGGGCTTGAAGGGAAATCACTGTTGGCGCAAATTCACTCATCGTTCGCTATTTGGTTTAAAGATGAAAAATATGGGGAGGGGCTCATCGAATGATATTGAAATATAGTTTGTAGTTATTCGCGATTGACCATGTGTTTGTTAGTGTGTCTGTGTTTGCTTAAAAATTAAGAGATTTGCGCTCGGTAAATTCATACAATTCGTCCATTAATTTTCGCCTGGTTTCGTGTTTTTTTACTTCTCTCGTTTCATTTTCCGATTCAATTCTCACATTACTCGCGCCGCTGTAAAATTTGTCAGCATCGCCGATAAAATTTCTCATTACTATGACGTTTTTACGCGATGATTAAAAAAAATTTGTTGCTCAATTTCAACCAAACGATGATTCCGATGATATGTCTTTGGAAGAGAAAATAATTTTAAAAAAATATATAAATTTGTCATGCTAGTTCAGAGATGCAACTTTTCGGTTAAAAGGGAAAAAAAAACTTTTCAAAACACGGTAAAACAATTAATGGGACGTTCCCAAGGAAGAAATTTTATGGGAAAATTCAAAACGATCGAACCGATTCGGTCAGACATGCGACAACGACGATTTTTTCGTGTTCGCTCTTTTCTTCTTCGTGAGCAATAATCAATCTTTCTTCCGGACGAGAAAAATAAAAATTCACGTTTACCGATCGCTTACATTTCTCGCTCACATTCGCACTCTTTTAAATACAATATATATATCAACGATCGACCAACAAACGTACTTGTACAATTGAATACAGAAAGAAATCTCTTTCGCGCACTCTCTCGTTATTTTCCTATCGAATAACACAATCAATTGTCATAAATTATTACTAATAATACACGAGACGCTTGTTCCCTCGTATTTATTTGGCGAATATTTTTCGCAATTAAAAAACCGCCATTAGTTGGAATTTTTAAAAAATGAACACGTGTTCTCGCTTTCCGAGTAAGAGGAACAAAAAATATCGTGGAGAAATATCGTGAGATGAGAAGAGAGTGAGAGGAAAAAATTCATTTTATTTTTGCCAACGAGAGAAAATCATTTTCGTAGACGGAACAAAAATTTCTATTAATTAAGCATGAAAACGAAAACGCGAGGCTCAGACTTTACGTTCACAGCCTGACTGAACACTCGCGATCGAACGCATTATTCAACATTTCGTACTTGATATTGGAAAAGAATTTCCATCACCGAATCATTTGTACTTTTTCAAGAGGATTTTCATGATTTCAACGAATAATTCCTACAAACAAACAAAAAACATTCAGAAATAATCAAGATTTTAGTTTCTCTCCCTCTCTCTTGTTCTCCAACTCAACATTTCTTTATCCGTGAGACGGAGCGATGTTCGAGCGGCCAAATCGCTATGAACTAGTCCAATTAGAATTCAATTCGTCAGGAATAATTTGTCGAAACTTGTGTAGCAATTCGATTAACGTTGATTCCTTTTAACAATGGAGAAAAAAGAAACAGTTTTATAAAAAAAATTATAACGTATCGTGGCTAAGCAACTGGTCGGGCTCTATGACTCTGAAGTTTGCAACGTTGAGATTCAACGAAAAATATCATTTATATTGATTTTCTATAGAATTTTCAAAATCATGGACATTTTTCGTGTCGATCGAGTTTTTTGGTCGCAAGAGATGATCGTTTTATTGGCCGGAGCAAATATTGAATGATAATTATGAGCTCTGCTGAAGAAATAACAGAATTTCGTTGCATCCCAACGATGCAAACTTCAGGATCATTCGGGCTCTTATTATATAAAATTCGGCCGAAAATTGTTGATCGCAGTTCTTGAACAATGTAAAAACCGTTGAATGTTAAATCTTGATAGCGTAATTTTCCACATTAATAAAATGGCTCATTGGATCCTTTTCTTCACTCAATGAATATCGTTTCCAAGCAATTAGCCATGACGAATAATTGCGAAAACATACATTCGGATTAGCTTTTGCTTTCGAATAATGAAGAATCATTTGAAATATTCTCAATATTCTCTTGATAACATTCGCTTTAGAAATATTAATCCAAGAACGAAAATTTTACATTCATTAACTCGTTTCCGTGAGAAAAATCTTTTTTTTTTCGTTTTCCACCAAATTTGCACGTTCCTGCGCACAAAGGTTAGAAAAAAACTTGTTTTTTGCATACTTTCATTCTCCTCACAAGGACGTAGCGATTTGTGCTCTTGTTCAAGATTCCGTTCGGTTTTGTTTTTACCAGTAAATTAATATCGTCGCGAAAAGAAGGAAATTTTTTGGACACGATCAAATTTGAACGATTTTGTCAACACCTCCATTTCTTTTCTTATCTTCAAAATTCAATTAATCAAAATATTTTTTGTTCTGTGGTTTCTGTCAATTTTTCCCTGTGAAAAGTTTATTTTTCATTCGTTTCCAATCGATCGATATATCGACTAGAAGGCATGACTGATTTCTCGAGGCAAAAAATTGAAATTCCGTTGGAGAGAGGAGCACAGAGTTGATAAACGGCGAAGAAAGAAAAAAGACATTTACAATGGCGCTGAAGAGATCACACAGAATGCATCATAACGGTCGTCATGATTTTCCGTACCAAACGAAAGCACGACTTCATGTTCGAAAGATTGTTCATACGGTGGTGGTAAATTGAATGAATTTTTTTGTATATTTTCACGTCTATGTAGTGTTGGCGTTGAGTTATTGTTCGGGTCATTGTTTTTGAGTTAAAAACGGCGAAAAAGTGTTCACATGGTATTGTAAACGGGACTGCTGTGTCTGGGTCTAACCTGCAGCCTCGCGAGTGGATGAGTGCGTCCGTGTTGTTGCAACTGTTGTTTTTTGCTCGCGGCTTTGGCGACGACACTCGCGACAACGACACTGGATGTGGGAACGACGGGAGGTCGTCCAGGAGCTTCGGGGCTGTCATTAGAGAACAATTTGGATGCTTGATGATTAATGACGATGGGGGCGGATCTACGAGTGAATTCTTCGGTGGCGATTTTCGATCTTGCCGGTGGATGAGCTTCGATACGTGAAAAGTTGGAACAATTGTCGCGTTCTCGTAATCTCGTTGGTAATTCTGGATTTCTTGTAGTTTCGAAGGAACTTTTGGATATCTCGTATTTACCGACTAGGACACGAACCGAGAGATCCTCGTTGTTGTCACGGGACGAGGATTCCTCGCTGTTTTCGTGTGAAATTTTGTTTGAAGGAATGAGAGGCGGCCGAATTTTTGTTTCGCTGTGAGCTATCACGGGAGAGGATGGTAAACTCCTTACGATTTTCGCGTCTCTTCTCGTCCATTGTCCATCGCTGGTTGGCTCGGTGGTCGTAGGAGCCTCGGGGCTTTTTTCGAATTTGCTCGATTTAGCCTCAAATTCTTTCTTGAGATTCTTCACCATTCCGGAAATGTTTCTCGAGCCGTCGGTCGAGGAGGACGAAGAGGAAGAGGAGGAAGAGGACGATGATGAAGATGAGGACGAGGAAGAAGAGGACGAAGATGACGATGATAAATTTTGTTCAGCCGGTGAATCGTCCACGGATAAGCAACGTTTCGTAAAGTTGGTCTTGTTGGTTAAATTCTCAAGTAACATTTTATGATGCTTTACGGAGGTGCATTGTGTGGTGTTTACGACCAAGGGGCTCGATGTTTCGGTCTCGGAGCGACAGGTACGCAAAACTGTAGGTATTTCGTCGATAACGGTCGATAGAGAAGATGGCAGAGGCGCACTGGTAGATAATCGAGATAATTGTCTGGCAAGTGTCGAGGATGAAATATCCATGCAGTCTATAGATTCGGGACTCGAGATTTTTCGATTATTTTGATTGTCCTCGTTGTTGTTAATGTTGGCGGAAGAATCCCTTCTCCGTGGGGTTGGCGAAGGGTTATAGTGCAAAAGTACGGGATTGTATTCGGTGGTGGTATCGTCGTTGTTGCAAGTAACGACGCTGGATCGTGAAGTGGTTCTGTTATCACTGTCAGGCCCCGAAGTGGTACAGCGTCGTTTGAGAGTTCCGCTATTGTTGGATTCCTCGAGTTTTTGTTTCGTACGTTTAACCGTACCGGGATGCCAAGGAATTTCTTCTTTGTCGTAAGGAAACAAACCGCTGGAGCCAAGGGAATCGCTGGGTCTCATATCGTACGATCCCCACGAGCTATTTCTGGAAGGCAGAGTCGCCCAAGAGCTGTGAACCGAATTATTTTCGAGTACGACGGCGCTGTCGTAGCTGCTCCATGAACTTTGCCGACTGGGTGATTCGCGGCTGGGTTCAACGCCGCCGCGTCTTTCCTCACGATCGAAAACTCGATCGAGTTGAGAACTGAAAGGATCGAGATCGCGACGTTTTCCACCGCGCCTCAAACTGCTCTTCGCTCCGCTGAGACTCGTAGCCGTTGCTGTCGCTGTTGTTGTTGTTATTATGGTCGTTTGTTGGCTGCTCGTTGGACTCCTCGTCGAGAGGTTGTCGTTATCGATGTATTTCGTGTCGGTCGATAACGCTGTCCTGACTAGACAATCATCACTTTCTTCGCTTTTCCGTGTTTCACGATTTTTTATCACGCCCCCCGTAATCATCGTCGTCACGCCGTTCTCATGGAGACGCTCGTTGAACGGACTCGTCATACATTTCGGTGACATCTCGCCCTCGCTCTCCGGCGACGCCGGTTTACTACCGACCGCCGCTTCGAATTGACTCGTCAGATCCAACACCAAACCTCGTCTCCGTTGACCCTGAGTCTCCAGTTTACTAACACGATTTTTTACACTCGGCGTTACATCCGGTCCTGGCAAATGCACTATTTGATTCTGTGACACGCTGTACGACTGACCGTTGCAACATGGCATCAATACGTTACGAGCTTCGAGCTCGACCAACGCCTGTTTTGGTTCAACCTCCGAACGCAAAAGTTGATCCCGCGTTATTTCCTGCCTCGTCACCGCTGCTGTCCGGTCGATACTTTTCAGCGACTGCGACGACGGCGCTGTCAATCAAATTTCAAAAAACAATTGTTAATCACCACGTTCAGGAAAAATCACTCTGAAGTTTGCATCGTTGTAATGCAACCAAATTATTTTTTATCTTTAGCAAAAGTAATAATTCAAGTGCAAAATGTTATTACGATGTTAAAATGATCGATTTTCGAGCCCCAAAAAGCATATCGGCTGGAAAAATTTCGATGATGTTTTCGTTGCATTCCAACGTTGCAAACTTCAGCATCATCAGGAAAAATCAACAAAAAATATTGATTGCTGTCAAATTCACGTTCAAAACTAAACTTTCAATTATCTCTCTCAATAATTATCATTCTTCTTTCCAATTTCACAGTTTGATTGAGTGAAAAATTAAAATGCAGCTTAGCCAAGAATATTGAGGACGCTCGCAAAGAAAAGAAAGCTTGCCATTTCTATGGTCACGAAACCCTCACCAATATTTGAAATCCGATCGTCAAAACCGAAACGATGAAACCGAGTGCGTTGACAACGAACGATTAATCGCGAACAAATACGAAAGCGCAAGACGAAATCCAAGATATTCGCTCACTAGATGTTTTATGGCCTTTCATGAAGCCACTCACGGTCTTAATCTGCATTTGTGTTAACTGAATGTTGATAACAAACGATACAAACGATCATTAGTAACACAATCAACGAACTCATGGACAAAATGCTGTTTATTAAATTTTGGTAATTAAAAATTATCGAAATTTATGGAAAATACGTTTCGCTCTCCGTTTCTCACTGAATCTCGTTTTTTTCCGATACCTCATTCGATATTCCACTGAATATTTCTCACTCTGGACGGCTCCAGGGCATATTGATGAATTGAGAATAAAAATGGCCGGGCAGAATTTGTTAATTGCACAAATATCGCGATGCATCAATAAATTATCGAATTTCTTTCATACGAATTGTTATTTTTACCAAAAGCGACTATTTTTCTATTATACGACGATTTAAATAATTTATAAAAGTAGAATCGGGTGCAGAAGTTGTAAGAAAAAGAAACAAACCAGGAGGCAAAAGGTCGTCGACGGTGTCACCGCTGGGCGACCAACTTTTGGGTCTTTGACCAATTTTTTTGAGCTCAATACCAGAAACTTCGGGAACACAGCCATTGTTAGGATCGTCTTGTTGATGATGGTCGTTTTGTTGGTCGTCTTCGTCGTCGTCGGCCTCGCCATCGTCTTCTTCTTCAGCCTCATCGTCCTCGTTCTCTTGATCCTCTCGATCGTTATCCTTAGTGCCAATGATAACGACGCTCGGTGATTTGAGATTAGTGTCAGACTTTGATCTCTGAAGTTTTTCCTTGTTCTTCATTGCATCCAAAATGCCTTGATAAGTTTCCAATTGCAATAAAAAACTATTGTTGGGTTTTATACAATTTCGCTTGTCCTTGACGTGTTTCCACGCTTGTGAAAAGTCCCAATTGTAGGCCTTCATTGCGTACGCGATTACGACAGAGGCCGATCTTGACACCCCCATTTTACAATGTACCAAAACTTTGGAGCCCTCTTTCTTCGCTTTCGTGATGTATTTGAACGTGTCGTCCCAGTGCTTCAGTAAATCCGTTTTCTCGTCGTCGTAAACCCGTACGTTCAAATAATCGAACATACCCGGAAAGAAATTGTCGATTTCCCGCGTCACATTCAGTATGTGACGAACCCTGCAACGTTAAAAATCGATTAATCGTCGAGCAAGTATAAAAAAAAAGTTTTTTTTGTATAGAAATTGATTAAAAAGCTCAACTTTCATTTTCAAAACTTTTTTGACAGATCAAACATTGTTTAATGAATTATAAAGCTCGAACAGAAAATTGTCTCTGCCGGTTGTTGTTGATCCGTTTGAAAAGTTTGAATTACCCATTTTTCTGCAATTCCTCAAGATTACTCGCGTTCCACTCGCTGCCGAGATAAACGTGATCGAAAATTTCCGTGGGCGCATCCATTTGGCCGAGTATAACGAGCATTTCTTGATCAATGAACGGTTTAAACTCGCCAAGATCCATGTCGAGATCCTCCTCCAGACGACCACGTATGTACTTTGACGTGACCTCGTCGAGGTCAACGGACATCATTATCTCCTTGAGAGTTGCGCGGATAACGCGCTCCGTTTCTTCGCGTTCACGGGGTCTGTTGAATTTTAACAAACACAACAATCTTTAAAACTTGATCCTTCGTCGTGTAAATATTATCTCAATTTTACAATAAAAATCACGTTCAAAAAACAAAACTCTAGATAATTATCTTTTTATTAGCTCAATTTGCGTAAAAGTCGATTGGGCAACATTTTGTGATAAATAAATTTCTCAAGCGGTGGAGGAATGAAAATTTGTTATTTTCTCGACAAATAAATGTGAAATAATTCAAGGTCATCTATAAAGGGTACTTGGAGAATGTTCCTAGAGCAGATTTGCGTCAAAACAAGTGACTCTGGCTCGAATCCAGAAACGCAAAGGCTCGAAAACAAAAATTTTGAGCAAAAACGACGAATGCTGTAAAAAATAAAAATTTGCCAAATCAACAATATTGGATGGAGCAACTCGAATGTATTTACAATCGAATGGTCTCGGGGATCAAGGTCATCGACATTTCCACGTGTACGGGACAAGATTGGAAAAAGAGGGAGAGAGAGGCAAAGGTAATGAAAAGATTTAAATAATATCGAACGTGCTCACTTGTTGCGAACGCTGTCGGGCGATGGTGGCCTTCGGGACTCGAGATTGTCCATTGCGTGCCACTCGTTGAGGCACGAGCGATCACTCTCGATACGTTGCTCATAGTAACTGACCCAATCGTGCGACAATCCACCGAGAAAGTAATTCTGCTCTCTCGCTTTGCTCGACACCTTGTGCAATGTTTGGAGGGCGGACCTGAAACAATAAGAAATGTTTTTAAGGAAAAAAAAATATGAAATTTAAGCCTAATCGAGTTGCTAGAATGATAATTAATCGAAATAAGTTTCAAATATTCTAAAATAATCAGGAATTAAAAATCTAAGCTGAAAAAACAAAAAGAAATCTACAAAATCTACATTTTCGTTTTTCCGGAATTAAAAAATAATTTATCAAATGCATAAATCGTGTTTCGAAATCGACGACTCGAAGGGACAACGTGTGAAGAGTAGTCGTCAATTTACCAACGAAACTGGTATGCGAGGTCACACAATCACGAAACACGAGAGAATCGCAGCCACTTGTAAATCATAAAGTGTGCTGGTTCATGTTCAAGACGATTAAAGCAGTGTGTCTCGTTGCGTCGATCGTGTTACCAGGCATCCAAGTATAAATTGTTTGCGCGACTATTATCCATTAAATAAATTTCAATTGTATTTTGGCTAAAGAAAAGAAAAAAAATCATTTTTTTCGTATCTGAAGTCGATTTGCCATTTGAAGGGACTCTCATTGAAAAATCCGACTGAATCGTAAAATTATGAGCGAGATCCGAGAAAATTGATTAAAAAGCAGAAAAGTCATTTTTCCATAGAATCGAGTAAACAATTTTTTTCTCAATCCATGAAAACCTTCGTATGCGTTGAGGCATAAAAACTCGGATCAAATCTGCCTGGAGTACCATCTGTGCTCACTATCGAGAATGCAGCATCGAGAAAACAGTCGTACACATAGACACGTGGTCATGGAGAATCTCAAACGAGAGATCTCGCTTTGAAGAGCCGCCAGAAGGAGTGGCGACCGTATTGCATACATACACAAAGCTCAATACACATAAATATAGCGTGTGTGAGTGATTCCATGTTCGTTCAATCAGAGGTCTGATAAAAATCGTTAAGAAACGCAAAGATGATAAAATCAGCAAATAAAGAATGAAATAAAAGCTCCCAGAAATCGCATATCGAAATATAATGATGGAGAAGCGTTGGGAAATATAATTTATTTGCAAACCGCGATATCGACGTGAATCTTGAAAAAAAAACTTTGCAAACATGAATCATCGAATGAGTGACATTAATGTAAGTATCATTCGCACTGAAGATTGAAATTTGACAAATTGTCAGCGAAGTGTTCACTGCACTCATCTTCTCGATAATTATAATTTTCTAATTAATTCATTCGATTACATAAAACAGAATATAAACAAGTTTTACTCGATTTATTGAAAATTTTAGGCAAACTCAAATTAACACGATTTCGTGCTTGCGAATTATTCTTTATGCGTGTGGTCGTGTAGAGATTAATGTCTGTATGTGAACAGAGGTTTTTAGCTGTCGTTGCCCTTTCTCTCATTTCTCTTTGTTTGAGTCGTCGTCTGTGGTGCGACCTACTAGCACAGCTACTTTTGTAATTTGACTGTCTTGAAAAAAAGCGAGTGCTCTTTTGCTCGTCTTCCGTCGTCGTTGCATATATGACATACGACCCCACGCACTGTGTGCCACTATTTAACAAACGAGAAGTCACTACCGCAGAAGTCACCAAGCTGGCTACTTTCACCTGACCCTCCCCTCCCTCATCGATCCTCCTCCTTCGCCTCGTTTCGTTCCTCATCCAAAGGAAGGGCGCGATATACGTACAAGTACTTGGAATGATTCACCATCAGTGATCTTGGCATTTGCATGAGAGATAATGAGTGGAAATACAAAGAAAAATAAATTGATACAGACACACGATCGGATTTGTGGTATTTCAGGCAAAATGTCACGTTCGACGATTCCCTTCGATAAATAGTACGAATCGTTCAACCATTTTCACTTTATCTGAATGATTCATGATGCTGAAGTTTGCAACGTTGGAATGCATCGAAAATATATAATTTTGATGAAGATTCGTTCAATTTTCAATGTCATCCAAATTTTTCGCGTCAATATGCTTTTTGAATGGCAAAAAAGAATCATTTTATCATCGTAATTACATTCTGCATTTGAATAATTATTTTTGTTAAAAATAAAAATGAATTTCGTTGCGTTCCCACGATGCAAACTTCAGAATCATAATGATTCAACATCTTTGTAAAGACATTTAAAATTTTTTTAAATAAAAATGCGAATGGGGAGAAAAAAAATTCTCAAAATTCTTGATCAAAAGTGGTCAGGGGAAAAAAGAATTAAAATCTTGAGACAGAGAACTTTCTCTGGTAATAAAAAAAATAAAGTTCGAGCTGGAAAGCATGAAATAAGAATTTTTGTTTCGTGAAAAACAAAAGTCCATAATCCGTTCTGTTTTATTTAGTTGTCCCTCAAATTTACCGAGCAATTTGAAAAGCTGCCAGCAACAGGTGCAGGACGGTGTTTCTTCGCAGAAACTTAGCCAGGCAGATTATGGTAGTTGTTATTGCAAATGTGACGAGAATCGCGTGAATCCCTTCGCGAGGCAGCATGACGAGTCGAGTCAAAGTAAGTTTCCTCCTCTTTTCGAATCTCTATGTCTCGCTCTCTCTCTCGCTCTCCCTCCCTCTCGTTCGTTCTCGAGTTTTCAAAGCTCTTACGTTCTGGCAGTTTTGGTTTATTCTCGTCTTCTCGAGGTCTCGTCGACCTCACCAGACACGGAGAGCATAGCGAGTCGCTCTTTATATGTGTATATATATAAACGTGTTTCCTTCAAGACTCTTTGGCACTTTTGATTTCTGGTCTATTGCAACAAAATTCGGAGCACTTGATGATTTTTCGTTTCGATGATATCATCGTCTGAATTTGTCAGTGCGATTTATTTCTGGCTCACCACGTTAAAAGCCACGTTTCAAAAACAAATAAATAACTTGAAAAAAATTCCTGTCGAATCCAACGAGAAAAACACGAAAATAACAACAAAAACGCGCAGTCACTGCACCGAACGCGAACCGATAAATCTTTCCTTTCCTTTTTCCGCGAAAGCTTTGCGTGAAGTTTCGATGAAAATTTTATTAAACCGAGAAATCCAATTTCGAAAGCAAGAGAATATTCTGTTAGCAAAAAATTGCTCGATTGGTTGGCGAAATTAAACTTTGCCTGACGAGGACGCTTTGCTGACTGGCCAGGAAAAGTCGAAACGAGTCGCGACTTTTTTCATGCGGAGGCGAGGCAAGGAGGAATGAGAAAAAAAAAGAAACCGAGAGGCAGAGAGCAAGAGAGACGGAGAGACAAATATTGGAACGGTATTTGCGGAACGTGAGACAGAATCGAGTGTAGGTTTGAATGGAGCAATGATGTTGAGAGGGAGCGAGAGAGAGAGAGCGCGAGAAAAAACAATGTATATAAATAAATATATATATGAAATATATGTTATAGTCACGATGACCACGAGGAGAGTAGAATGACGAATGCTAAGAGGCCATATATAGTATTGGCGAGCCGGTGTCTCGTTCCTCTCTCGATGTGGGTGAAGGTGGGCTTTTGTGATGCACCTGTGCACCACCAGAACTCAACACCAATTACCCTCATACTCGTTAATCCGGTTTTTGGACCCTCGTCTCGTCTGCCATTCATACTCTAATTTTTCCCGCTCAATAAATCCACAAATTCAACGAGATTATTCACCAAACATTACATTTCATTTGCTCTGAATAAAAATATCCAATACCTCGATTAACCGTTTGGTGTAAAAGTTTCTCGCGCTTGTTTTTTTGTCCTTTTTTTCCCCAACCCCCGTTTTTGTACAATAAAAAACGAAAATGTTTGTTTTCGTACAGTTTTTGTGTCGGCGAGAAAAAAAAAGTAGAAAAACGCAAGTGGCAATTGAACTCTGACGATGATTCGATAAAAATGGAGCTCGGATTAAACCAGGAAACTGCAAAATTCAATGTCCCAACAAGTTGTACTGTTAAAGTCGTAAAATTTTGGGTTGATTTGTCAGTGTGTGTGTGGTTGGGTGAATTGAAAAGTTTCCGAAGGCCAAGGTACGAAATTTATGTTTCTCGTCACGAGAAGTTGTGCCGTTAGGCCATGGGGAGAATTTACACGGACGACGAGGACGATGATTCTCTTCTACCGGATTCCCCGGTCCAAACCGAATGGCCCTCGAGCAAGCACGTAATTTAAAGCCTGACCCGGATAACGTTATACGTCTCCTCGAGCCACGGGATAACAGTAATAATCGGCTTTGCGAATAGGATCGCCGCAGCAGCAACGCGCCCAAAATCCCTTCTTTGCTCTGTATCATTTTCATTTTATTTTTTCATCTTCCGATTATTCTTCCACAAAAATTTAATCGTCACTCTGACAATTGCAGTTTTTTTTTCTCCGCGTATTTTCGTTAAAGTGTCCAAATCGGTTGAGCCCGATATTTTTTGACATTTCAGATAAAAAATTGAATAATTAATAGAAAAATTCTTAAGAGTGTCTAAAAATGGGAAAAAATGTCCAACATTTTTCGGTTTTTTTTTCGTTTTTGCGTCTTGAATGAAAATTCGTACGAGGAAAAACTATTTCGCCATTACAGGTTAGATACATCTTGGTGCGAAGTCGCACCGATGAATGGAGAGAACTTGTCGAGCAAGCCTCGTCCACTCGGTGACCCACTGGCTTGAACTAAATCGTTTCTCGTTTTTTTTCTTCTTCTCCTCGTCCCTTATTTCCTCCTTTCTTTCTTTCTTTCACGAGTCCATTCGGCAACTTTCCGTCTTCCTTAACCTCGCCTCTTTTTACCACCTTCATTATATGGCGGCCATTCGTTCCGCGCTCCAGATAGTTCCCATGCCCCAAATCCAGATTCTCGTTCGACGACAATGTTTTATCTTTGAGCAAGTTTTTTTTTATCTTCATTATTATTTCTACCAGTTGATACTGTTTCTTACGCGAACGGAATCATGTCACCGTTAAGTAATTTGTATTTCAATCCAGGGGCGAATGACGAAGTATTTGCTCCAACATTTTCATCACGTCGAGCCGTTTTTAATAAATATTTAATGATGCTGAAGTTTGCAACGTTGAAATTCAATGAAAAATATTTGAATTTATTGATAATTCGGTCAATTTTCGATCGATTTAAAAATCGATCATTTTATCATCGCAATTACATTCTGCGCTTGAATCATTATTTTTGCTAAAGATAAAAAAACCAATTTCGTTGCATTCCAACGATGCAAACTTCAGAATATTCAACTGTTGATGCAATTCTTATCGATCAGTTAATTTCTAGCGCACAGACTGAAATATCTTTATTTAGTTTTTTTATTTTTTTTATTTTGCCATCGATATTCAAGAATTTCTGGAGTCCAAATAAAATTTTGAGTTTAAACTGTAATTTAACCGTTTGTCCCATTTTCCAAAAAATTCAATCAACCTTGTATTTATAGTTCAAACAGTTATGAATGATTATTTGGACACCGAAAGCCTCAATTTCCGGAGTAAAAAAATGATAAGGCAGCCAATAGGTGCAGAAACCAAATGACGAAAAGAAAGAACCGAGGAACGTGAAAAAGAACCCGCTGAGAACAAATGAAAGTGAATGAAAACGGCAAAATAAACAAAGACAAACGTCAAAATGAAATAAAAGAAATAAACGGTTGACGTAAAAAAAAGTACAGATAAGAAAAATAATCTCGCAGTGTCGAACCCTGACCTTCGAAACGGGAAACAAAGAGTTTAAAAACAGAACTGGAGAAATAAAAAAAAGAACAAACAAGATCGCAGATAAAATAAAAAAATGACGGGAAGAAATTCGTATATAAAAAAAAAACTTTTTTCAACGGAGTAGGTACATTGAGGGACTACGTCGCGGCGTTATCGCGGCCCATAAATGGCGCGGGCGTTGGTCCGTTGGTCCGTCGTAGAGAGTTTAAGAGAGCAAAAGCAAGAGCGAGCGAGAGAAAGAGAAGCCCCACCCTTGTAGACGAGGACACGCGGGTTCCGCGATGGTCCGTTGTAGGAGCGGCGTGTATCAAAGCTCGTAGAACTTTGCTTCTCGAAAATAAAAGAGAGGGTGGGACTGAAACCTGCGCCACACCGAAAGCTTCGCCAAAAATAGTCGGGCGTCGGCAAAGCTGCGTTCAACGGCGTCGTGAAGTTTGCTCGACTCTCGTACAGACGAGCGAGCCTCGTGCGAAGAGCAGCACACGGAGATCCGAGAGATTAATTTCCGTATTTTCAATAAACAAACATATTCACACTCGGATAATAAAATACGATTGGAAGAAAAAAAAGATTTCGAAATTTTCCAGTCCCTACGCAAATTCTATTAGTCCAACTCACGTTCGAGTAATTCATCAAATTTTCAACGTCCTTGAAGAATTAAAAGCAGTTAAAAGAAAAAAAAACATTCTGTCGGTCCCAACGAATGATTCCATCAATTACTACGTTTACCGAGCAAAGACCAACGTCAAATTCAAGGACATTGGGATCATTTTTAAGAAATGAAACAATAACAACTAAAATTATTTCAATCGGAATTTTAAAAAATCAAAATTCATCTCCACGAGCCCATTTTCTTCATTGAACCTTTTGGAAGCCAATCGCTGCATCTCGAATCCAATAAAAATAAAATGACTCTGAAGTTTGCAACGTTGAGATTCAACGAAAAACATTTTTTTACTCGATTATTTATTGAATTTTGAAAATCGTGGAAATTTTTTGAGTTGATCAAGTTTTTTGGTCGCAAGAAAGAATCGTTTTATGGGCCGGACCAAATATTAAATAATAATTATTGACTCTGCTGAAGAAATAACAGAATTTCGTTGCATTTCAACGATGCAAACTTCAGGATCATTAAAAATGGAATTCCCAGAGCATAATAAAATCGTAAAAATACATGACTCTGAAGTTTGCAACGCTGAGATTCAACGAATTTTTTTTTTCGCTTGAATATTCATTGGATTTTGAAAATCATGCCAATTTTTCGTGTCGATCGAGTTTTTTATTGGCCGGATCAAATAATGAGTAATAATTGCGAACTCTGCTAAAGAAATAACAGAATTTCGTTGAATTCCAACGATGAAAACTTCAGGATCATTGAAAATAGTGAAAAATGACGACGCTCTCAAGAAATCATTGTCTTGGAGTCTGTTGAAAAAAGAAAGTATTCATTTGACGAGCTGTTTGCTATAAAACTCGGGTTGTTGTTGTTGGATGAATAGCTGTCCGCGTTTATGCCCCGTTATAAACTGTCGGGTACAAAGAAAAAGGAAGAAAGGTAAAAAAAAAAACAGAAGAAGAAAAATGCAATCGAGGGAGAATGGCGAATAAAAGAAGAAGAAAAAAAAAGGTAAATTACGGAAGCGGAAGTAAGCGTGACGGATAGCGAAATTCATAAAGGAGATAATTGTGTCTGAGGCCAGAGAGGCTGAGGAGTTGGTGGATTACGAGGACGTAGATGTGGCGTTCGATTGCGAATTCAATACGGCCATAAATACATATTAAAGGGGAGGAAGCGATCGGCGGTTTGCGTGGGTTAATGGACATTTTCACCTCGAACCGAGAAGAATCGAAAGCGGAAGTACGTCATATTCTTTCACCGAGAAGAGAAAGAGAAAGAAAGAGTCATTCGTTCCCGACCTTCTCTCTCATTCGCTCGCTCTTTCTTCTCCTTGTTTTTCTTTCTTTCTTTCTACGAACGAGAAGTCTGGCCAATTAATCGGCATCTCTTGTCTGCCCACACGGTTCGTGTTTTCTCCACAACGAGACGAACCAAAAATTCATTCCCTATCTTCCTTTTTGCCTTTTATTCACCTCGGACGAAGTATCAAATCATTTTGTTCGATTGTTTTCACTAAATTTCGGTACAAAGAAAATTATCGCATGACCAAAAAAAAAGGCGAAAATTTCAACAAATGAATTTTTCCTACATTTCGAAAATCACAAAAAATCCAATGTGTAAACAAATCTTATCATAAAATATTCTGGCCATGAAAAGAGTGTATCATGCTGAGACGATAAAATATTCTCTGAAATATGACGATAAATGTTTTTCACTGCCGTCACAATTAGTGGCTTGAATTGAAAACGAAGTTTGTTATAATTAACTCGTTGTTAACTCACCACATAGCCTGCACCGAGACCGGCTTGAAAATATGTTGACGTCCGCATACGCTCACACTGAAGCCTCTGTAACGAACGAAAACAAAACCGGAAGTTAGTCGTGAAAAATTCCAAAGAGACATGCACCAACAAAAACGAAAGGAATAAAATTCAACGACGAATAATAATGAAAAATGTTTGAAAACCTGAAAAAAAAATAAACAAACGTTCACAAGACGAAAACCGTGGTAAATACTTTTTGCTTATCCCGAAATAAAGTTTCCGAGAGTATAATCAAAAGTTTATACTCAAAAATTAATTTCGCAGGCAAATGAAGAAGCAGATACTGGATGTAAACAAAAAAATTGATACTGACGCAATCGATCTGATCGTGGACGACTAGAGAACGAGGAAAAATACAATGACAACTTGCTCACAAGCTATTACTTCGGTTGAGTTACATATTAATTTACATAATTCTCCCAATAAGGAATTAAAATGTTTTGAAAAAAAATAGCGTTGTTGTTAGACAGTGCTTCAGCTTGTGGTATCGGGAAAGTGTTGCATAATGAGATTCTCGAGAGAAGAGAAGAAAAAACGAGGAGAATTTTTTCCCACGCTATGGATTTGTGTTTTGCTCTCTTTATACTCGCCAAGTCAATTAATTAGATTTGCGCAATTAAGAGCCTCACACGTATGAGGAAACGTGGATGCATCGAACATTTCAATCCTCGACGAGTCAAACATTCTAAGAGCCATAATTGTATTTTGCAAAAATAACAATAAAAATGTACACGAGAAATCAATGTCTGTGAGAAAAGAAAAATTGTTCAGCGATCCCTGTCAGAATAAACTGAAACTCGAAAAAATAATCAGACTCAACTAATTGCATAATTAAGACCTGATCGAGTGCTTAAAAAACGATTTTAGAGTTCTCAATTTTTAGAAAAATTTAAACCGCCAGAATATTTATATGGTAACAATTTTTCTGAAGCTGAATTTGAGAACGAATCAAGAGCTAATCAAGTGCTTCAAGGAAGAAATGGAGGTCTATCATTTCTAAAGAGAAAATCATGGCGTTGTCAAGTTATGGAGATATGGTTAAAGCGTTAGAGGACAACCCGTTGTATGAGAAGCCTCTCTCGAATTACCCGACGGTATATCCGTTGCATCCATAATACAAGCTGTCCTGACGCTAATTACCGAACACCACACTCTCGACAGTTACGTAAAGCGTTGTATCATGCCCGTTGTATGAGCCATATTTGCTTGCTCATCATTTCGTTACATTAAACAAATAAAAATATATCCACCAGACGAATAACTCGCGTGAACATTTATTAATTTAATAAAAAAATTCCAATAAAATTGGAAATCGCGAGGACATAAAATATTTATATAAAAAAAAAAAAAGACGTGAAGGAAGAATGCGAAGAAAAATGATTCTGAAGTTTGCAACGTTGGAATGCATCGAAAAATATTTAATATTTTATTAAAGATTCGTTAAATTTTCAATGTCATCCAAATTTTTCGAGCCGATATGCTTTTCGAATGGCAAAAATGGATCATTTTATCATCGTAATTACATTTTGCATTTGAATAATTATTTTTGTCAAAGATAAAAATGAATTTCGTTGCATTCCAACGATGCAAACTTCAGAGTCATGAGGAAAATCAGATAAAGAAGTTGGTGTCATCGCACGAGAGCCAATCACCGAGATTTGTCGATCGTTATTCTGCCTTCTCGTCGTTTTGTATTTATATTTGAAGAAATGTATGACGGCCAAACAGATTTTTGTAGAAGAAGAAATAATACGCGTAGAAATGCTTCAAACTCATTATATGCAAAGTGAGACATTGCGAATGCGAGGACGCGAACCTGGGAAGCAGGTTCAAGGCATTTTATCGACAAATTCAGAATTTACTTTAATTTGCTCATGTATGCATTCGTATGAACGCAACGAAAGCAAATGGATATTGGAAAAATGAGGGAGGTGTTTGAACGGTTGGCGGAGCACATATAAATATATTCATGGATAGTAAATACGTATGAGTGAGACGGATCGAGCTGGCCTGGCCCGCTGGAATCACCGGACCCCGGTGACGAGACTGACTCTTTCTCTGTCTATCGCTTTCGGTTCTCTCGATCCAAAGAGCGGAAAAGAGAAAGAGCAAGAGGGGGCTGGGGGGGGGGGGGGCAGAATGAGAGAGAGGAGACTATGTGCAACATCAACCGGGGTTCGTTGACATCGAGAGGAACGCGAACTCGCTGCCACTTGCTCCTCATCTCGTCTTTTTCTTCTTCTCATTCTTATACTTTGTTTTTTTTTCCTCCTCTCATCTTCCTCCCTCTCTTCTTGTTCGTCTTTTAACTTGGCGTTTCCCTTTTAATCTTTTTCTCCTCGCAATATCTTAAACTTTTTCAACCGCGTCTAAAAGATGCGCAACTGCATGCGCTTTTTTTTCTCGCACTCCATACGCGCCTTTTCTATGTTTCAACTTCTTTTTTATCTTCTCCTTCTTCTTTGCTTTCTGCTTTTCGCATCCTGTCCACTTCAGCTACCGTTGATCCTGCCACTGAAAGGGACACGTCCTCGAACCTGTCCGAGCTTCTTATGCCTCATTTCTTTCATTTATTCTCTCCCTTTCTCTCCTCCTCTTTTCTCCCACAGTCTAAAGCGTCAGGCAAGATGGAGCTATTTACAAATACACATGGCACTTTGCTCGGAATCGTCCCTGTCTCAATGATCCTGAAGTTTGCATCGTTGGAATGCAACGAAATTCTATTATTTTTTCAGCAAAACCCATAATTATTATTCAATATTTGGTCCAGCCAATAAAACGATTTTTTTTCGCCCAAAAATCTCAATCGGCACGAAAAATTGCCATGATTTTCGAAATTCAATAAATAGTCAATAGAAAATAATATTATTCGTTAAATCTCAACGTTGCGAACTTCAAAGTTATCCTGTCTCAATTTAGCGCTTTCGAATAAAAACTCGATGACAAAATTTCAATTACTCAGCAAAATGTTACGATTCGGTTTACGCTCCTCAAAAATTTGTTTTATTTTTCGACCGACCTCACAAGCACAAGATTTCGTAAAACGAGGTGAAAACTTTCGTGAAACGAGTATGAAAATCTTTGTTGCACGCGATGTTGAATGTCCGAGCGTCGCTAAACGTCCGTCGATTACCCAAGCAGTAGCGGAAATCGGAGATAAAAATTTTTGTCACATTATTCACACTTTCCTTGAAGAAAATTGACTCGAATATTTGAAAAATATGCCTGTGAGCTGAGAATTGATTCGCGAGGGAAAGGATCTCAATAATTCACGGTTGTCAATCCCGCGGAAGCCCGTAACACACAAGTAGAAATTATCGCCTACCGATTGAGAAAAAATCTTCCAATCTCACGCACTCTCACCATCGCCTTACATAAATATACGAGAACGTAGAAAATTATGTGCTTTTTTTTCTTTGCAAACCAAGAAGTCGTTAACCGCGCGAGTTCGATCGTTTTTTTTCTACACATTAATTTATTTTTTGCTATTATTACGCACTTTTTTTTTAAAATACTTCACGGCTCCCTAGATTAGCGTTTACCGCGAATAACTCGCATCCTTGTGTGACTTTTGTGTACAATAATTGCAAATTGAGACGGGAGGCTCGGGGGTAAAAGAAAAGATAAAAAAAAATAAAGTGAAGAAAATTTTGTAACAATAATTTAATGTCGAGCTGAAAAAAGTTCATCGTCCGACACCGAAATTTGCAAGAAATTTAAATTCGCCATCTCTGATTTTATTTCTCGGACATCTGGTCGCTTTGATGAAGAAAAATCATTGGAAAAAGAAAAAAAAAGCTTACCCGTCGCCGTCCAACGTAATGGCAGTGTCGGCGAGAACTCGAAGAACTAGACCTACGGTGGCACGTGCATGGCAGTCGATTCCCAACAAGCAACTTTCCTCAGCGTCTTGGCGTCCTGTGCAGGATACCACAACGAGATAGCGCGTCCTACCAGGATGCACGGACTCCAATTTGACGGCCTAAAAAAATGCAACAAAAAATAAAAACCTGTTGTTTAAAAATATTAAAATGATCTGAATATCGTAGTTGAAAAAAAAAAACAAGAAAATTTGGTCCTCTGTGCAGAGGGAAATAATTTCGTTGCTGCCTTTTGGATCGATTCCATTAAACGAACATGGTCCTGAAGTTTGCATCGTTGGAATGCAACGAAATTCTGTTATTTCTTCAGCAAAACTCATAATTATTATTCAATATTTGGTCCAGCCAATAGAACGATTCTTTTGCGACCGAAAACCTCAATCGTCCAGAGAGTGATGATGCTGAAGTTTGCAACGTTGGAATGCAACGAAAAATATTTGAATTTATTGATAGTTCGTTCAATTTTCAATGTCATTCCAAATTCGCAAGCCAATTTGTTTTTTGGGTAGCAAAATTCGATCATTTTATCGTCGTAATTACATTCTGCGCTTGAATAATTATTTTTGTTAAAGATAAAAAAGAATTTCGTTGCATTACAACGATGCAAACTTTAGTGTCATCAGAGAATGTGGAGACGCGAGGAGACTCGAACGATCAATTTTCTTCAAAAAACAAAAAGAAATAATTGAAAAAACTGACTAATGACGATTCGAGGATGAATTAGAATTTTGGTAAATCCGAAATGGTCTCAAATTATGATCCTGAAGTTTCCGTCGTTGGAATGTAACGAAATTCTGTTATTTCTTCAGCAAAACTCATAATTATTATTCACTATTTGATTCAGCCAATAGAACGATTCTTTTGCGACCAAAAACCTCAATCGGTACGAAAAATTACCATGATGTTTCCAAAATTCAATGAATAATCAATAGAAAATAATATTTCTCGTTAAATCTCAACGTTGAAACTTCAAAGTCATTAAATGAACAGCAATTAATAACGAATCAACGATAAGTCGCTTTCGCAAATTTCTCGAAACATTGATTCGTTTCTTGACGGGTAAAGGAAAAATTAAAATTGATTGGAATAACGAGTGTAATTTAATTGGGATAAAATTTCTCGTTTATCTGGCCAACCTGAACAGCGAGCATATCCGTTCGAGGATTGAGGATTTCCTGGGTGAGGGTTTCCGGGAAAGGAAGTTTTGTTATCGGCATGAAGCTTGCGCACGTAACCGTCGCAAAAAAACGAGATAAGCGTGAAATCTCGGGAAATAGTATAGAAATATTACGCCGAGTCGTTAATGAGAGATAAAAATAAACAATATTCATATATATGTATATAAATCTGTGTTATAAAAAGACTGAGTCGGTTTATTAATTTGACCGAGGCGACTATAGAAATGGCACACAGAGAACTTCCTTATTCCGCGTTGGGAAAGTGGCCTCGAGTTAGTAAAACGGAGAGACAGAAAAATTTGAAATCCTTCATTCCTGAAGCTTCGAAATCTCCAGCTCAAAGTTCTCCATCACAAATTTCTCTGATAATCCGTCAATGAGATATTGATCAATTGGTAACAGCAAATCTGATGCAGGGATAACGATCCAAGTGGATAACGATCGAAGGTTACTTTGCTCTCGCATGCTGCATGGAATGGAAAGTCAATTTTGCAAGTGAAGTTTGGGTCCACCTCGATTCGATTGAGAAGAAACAAAAAAAATTCAAAATTTCGATTAATTTGTAAATCGGAAAAAAAACTATCAATTGAAACGTCAATGAATCGCTCAGGCAAGTGTGTGCGAAAAAAAAAATTACTTTTTGAAGACCCACCGAGCAAGGATGTTTATCGCTTGGAAGACTGAGGAAAAGAGGGTAGCGAGAGAGAGAGAGAAAAGAAAAGAGCGGGAGGAGAAACGAGTTACGTAAAGTCTTCATTGTGGTTAATCTAAACAAGTGTTTTTCTCATGTCGCGTACTTAGCAGCACACCGGAAACGAAAGATTCTCTCCTTGCTCGCACATCTTTCCCTCCGTATATTTTTTCTTTCCGTCAATTCCATGAAGACGAAAAAAATTGAAACATCTCGAGTCTCTGCGGAGCCCCGAGAAAAATCAACAATGTGAAACAAGAGTTACGTTATCGCGCACGTAATCCAATTGCACACGTTTTTCCTCCGGTTTTTCAAGTTATAATTCTCGTAGAGAAACGCTCTTACGTGGTCTTTAAATATTCATGAAAGTAACGAGTGTTTGAGTAACGAAAGTATAGCCTTCAAGTTCTTAACAATGATACGGCAAAAAAATTATCAACATATATTGGGAGCTGCATCATAATGCATAATCTCCGTAATGCTGCATTTTGCATTAAAGCAGCTCGAGAGACGAAGAAAGTCGATAGAGTTGATAATTTATTTTGTCGAATCGTTCTCGATCGTTCTACTAATCCTACGAAAATCATTCAACGAACTAGTTCAATGCAATTACTAAACAGCCCTATATGCAAATTTATTGATTTATTCATTTTTCCAGTGCAGAATGAGTTTTCGAGAGACAACAAAATTTGATGAAGCCCGAGATATAGCGAAACGAGACGCACGCACGATTAATGTATATTAGATGTGCGTGGGTCTGACCTCGTTGATCCCAAGAAAAATAGGTCTCGTACCTCGATGTCTTGGTCGACGTGGTGTGCTTAACGATGCTTGCCACGACCCGGACGAGAACCACTATTTCTTTATGCATCAAGTTCACCGAGAATGTGCAATTGCAAAATGTCACGCGAGGAGACTCGAACGATCAATTTTCTTCAAAAAAACAAAAAAAATAATTGAAAGAACTGACTAATGACGATTCGAGAATGAATTAAAATTTTGGAAAATCAGAAATGGTCTCAAATTATGATCCTGAAGTTTGCATCGTTGGAATGTAACGAAATTCTGTTATTTCTTCAGCAGAGTCAATAATTATTATTCAATATTTGGACCGGCCAATAAAACGATTCTTTCTTGCGACCAAGAAACTCAATCGATTCAAAAAGTTGCCACGATTTTCAAAATTCAATAACTAATCAATGGAAAAAATGTTTTTCGTTGAATCTCAACGTTGCAAACTTCAGAATCATCTCAAATTTCAGAAACTATGAAATCATTATTACGGTGTTAATCATCAATTTATTCCTTTATGAACAAAATGGGAAGGGGAAATGATTCTTTTGCAGTAAACAACGTGGAAACTTGTAATTTTTTTTCCCATAAAGCAGGCTTTTTTCCCGTCTGGTGCATCGTTGTTCGTTCATCCGTGTGATGTGGCATTTTTTTGCTTCCTCTTTTTCTCTCTGTCTCTCCCCCGCCCCTCTCGTTCTTCTAGCTCTCTTCGTAAAACGTTTGATTGTATAAGTTTTACACTCTGCTTGGTTTTGCCAGTGTGTGAGAAATGTAGAGAAAGAGGAAAAGGGGTTGAGAGAGTGAGAGAGTGATAGAGAAAAATAAAGACGAGTACAGAGAGTGTGGAATCGTTGGCGTTAGTGTTTTGCCTGAACGTCGTGGATCACTCGTCCCTGGCAAGTTTTGTATTATGGACGGTCAGCGGCCTGTCATTAATCGCGAGCGGGAAGTCATTCGAGCGAATGATTAACGGCCCTAACGTCGAACGAATCGTGCGCTCGAGACTTTTCTCTGCACAGCAAAACTTCTTCGTAATCCTCTTTTTCTCCTGGCATATTAATAATCCAGAAACAACATATTTAGGGTGTCCTAAACATGTGCATTGTCAATTTTTCATTGCACCGAGTGCAAAGACAAAAAATCACATGGTAATCCGAGTTTTTTTTTCTATCTAAACATTCGTCGATAAAGAAAATGCACCAATTGACGCAATTACGAAAAGATCATAAAGATAAGAGTTTAAACATAGGAAAAATTGTAGTAAAACAAAAAAACAATAATTAGCCATTGGACACGGCACTCGAGCTACCTCAAGGCGGTTGCTGTTTTATTGGGCATTTTGCCGATGGTGGAGAGCCCCGAGATAACATCTCCAGACGGTCGTTCCTCCTCACTGAACTCGACGTGTTCGCTATCAAACGTGGCAACTTTTCTTCCTCCCTCCCCTCGCTCTCTCGCTTTGCTCTCGGTGGCTTTATCAGCGGGTAGAGTCTTGCGATGGTCCATGACTCTGGGAAGATTAGTGCCCCGGTGTTACGCACACTTTCTTCCGCAAGCCATTCTCAGTTCGATAAAAATGACTGTATATAATTTTCCTCGACGAGTTTCGATTAATTTTTTCTTTTCCTCTTTCTCTCGTGTATTTATTTCTTATTTTGAGAGACTGAGAATATTACGGAATCGATGATCAACGAACCGTTTCCAATTATTGAGATATTTGCCTTTCAATACCATAAACAAAATTATTTCAAATCGGATTAATTGAATCATCATCGAATGATTTCGACCTATTGTCAAACAAATTTTATTACAATTCTGAAAAAATCGAAAAGGGTTTCGAGGCAAAATTACAAAGAACAAAAAAATCCAAAGATATTTTCAGGAAATCGATTCGAAACAAGAAGAAAAAAAAAAGCTAGTCCGAGATAAACTAAAATTTCCCTACGATAATACCGCACGTCAGTCATAGAGTTCTTCGAGTTAGCTGTTGCTGCGGTTATTATCGACCCATTTCTCAACGGCTGCACTAGACTCTGCGTTCTTGCCCCTTCGTTACAAACGTGTAACACGGATACCGTGCACCTCTCGATCCCCCTCCCTTCTCTTTGTCTCTGCCCCTCTTATTCTTTCAATGTATAAACATGTATAGGTGACTCCAAGTCAGTCAGTTCTTACGCTCGAATCTCCGATGGAAAAATGTGTCAAACCTGTATTTTGCATTCGCAGTACGTTACAGAATTGCGTTTAGAAAAAAAAATCATTTTTTTCTCTACAACAAAATTGTAATCGCGCGAGTCATAAATTTTCCAAACGTCGCACATTTTTCACCGTTTTCCGGGCGCTTTTCACAAATTTCAAGAGTTTTGTTGAATCCTTCGAAAGATTGCATGCAAATTTTCAATTAGGCACTAATCGTGTCGATCAAATTGACACCTTCGTATTTGCTCAATTTAACCAAAAAATCCCATACATAGAAATATATATTTGTACGGATAACCACGTCCATGTATATTATAGACCTCGAAGTATAAAACATATCATGTAACGTGTATAACTTGTGGCTTTTTCACAGACATATACGAAGGAACAAATGTGCATAGAGACGTATATATGTACGTTGCACATGCACTGCAACCGGCAAACCGCGAAATGCATCGACAACGAGCGTAGAATAAATCGGTCGTTGTGTGCTGGGAGAGGCGCGAGAAAATAAAGAGAGAAGGAGAGCAAAAGAGAAGGAGAGACAGGCAAGATTCTCTGCCTGATATACTTATGTACTCAAGAGAAACAGGATGGTGCAAAACACCGTCGACAAAATATATTCTACCAGAGTGAAGATCCTTTGGGCCATCTCGCGTACATAAATCCATGTATTATGTAATGAAATGTATCTCATTAAAGTTTCGATCGCCGAATACATCGAAAAATGATTTTTTTCACAAAATTTCGAAAATTCAAAGATTCCTTTCAAATTTTTCGTTCGATTGTGGAAAAGACTGCCTAAAACTTCGTGCTCGGTTATACGAAAAAAAAATATTTCGTTAGATTCCAAAAATGCAAACTTCGGCTGCAAAAATAATAAGAACGATAAAAATAATTGCAATCACCCTAAAAGCGTATTTTAGAAATTCACGAAAAACTACCGTTCGCGTAACATTGAGCATGGAAATCGAACGTTCGATTGCACAGCTCCAGCCCAGAATAAAAAGGCGCGAATCAGGCTTATCCACATCCGTGAGTACGTCGTTTTCGACGTACTCGCGTAGTTGCTGCTCGTGTGTCTTGACGTCACGCGGTAACTTAAACGAGGCTCCCCCTTCTTCTTATTCCCTTGTGTATGGGAAAAGTCAGGCATGCTAGCGACATACAAAGATAATCGCGAGTCGAGAGTAGGGGGTCGTGGCTCCCCTCTCTCTCATCCTACCAAAAGTTTCATTGACACTTTTCCTTTTCCGCACTTCATTTTTTACCGAAACCGAAAACTGCAAGTTGGAAACATTTTATCCCGAAAACTTCTTCACGTTTCTTACGGAATCAAAAAAAAACAAAACCCAATAAAAAAAATGTTCCCATCCCAAAAAAAAGTAGAAACAACAAACAATTTCTTGAAAAAAAAAAAAACATTTTCGGAGCATTTATTGCCAAGTTATTTTATTTAACGAATCCTGGTTAATCAATTTCTGTTAAAAAATCATTCAGCGTTAACAATTTACGCAACAGCCTGCGAGGTATTAATCGATCGATCGCATGTGCCAATTTGACGCGTTCAATTATTTTTCATCGTTACGCTGCACCGATCGCTTAGGACAAGATTTTTCAATCATTGCGTATTCACACAAATACATAAAATCCGATCAATAATTTCAACAAATCTTCGCAGAGACATACAGCGAAGCAAGTGCAAGATGACTTTGTTCCTTTCTCTCCGAGTAACAGTATCTCACGACGTTATAATATTACTCTCGCTACCAATTGGTGATTGTTGTATATATAACGAGAAAGAGAGAGCGAGAGAATAGATTCAAGAGTAGAAAGAGGAGGAGAGTGCCAGGAAAATATCCCATGACGAGGAATACGACTTCGTCAAGCCACGATGTTCCGAGCCAGACTCTTTGCCTTTCATCGTGTATATTCTCTCGATTTTTCAACAGAGCATACAGACACACATTATTATGTATATAGCTAGATACATTCTCGTGTGAAAGTGTCGAGGGAATGAACACGTAATCTCGATTTTGCATCCTCATTGCTGTGAATGTCGCCCAAACATGTTTTTTTTTTTCTAATCAAGAAATGATGATCGACCTGGCAATTTTATGTTTTCTATAAATTTCAAATCCACGACCATTCACGTAATTTTATGACATAATTAAGATCGATCGTTTCCCGTTTGATTTTCCAAAAAAAATAAACGTGGAACACGAAAATTGAAAATTGCAAGTGAATTGCGAGAGTCGAAAAAGACGGGAACAAAAAAAAACAAAAAAAAACAGTGAAAGGAGGCAGAACTTACCATTTTAAGGGTCTCCTCGGGTCTGAGCAGGTAGAACATGGATTGTAGATGCTGTTGTATGTCGCATCCCACTGTCGAGACACGACGGGACGGTCGTGCTCTCTCGTTTGGTGGCAGTACGAGCGCTGCTCCTTTTCCAGCAAAGTAGCATTCGCTCAAGCTGAAAAAAACCACATAAGCAAAGATATTAACAATCCTCAAACAAAAATTGCTAAAAAAATAATTCGATTTAATCGTACGGCCTGCTATTTTGCATGACTCTGGAGTTTGCAACGTTGGAATGCAACGAAATTCATTTTCATTTTTGAAAAAAATAATTATTCAATTACAGAATGTAATTACGATCATAAAATGATCCGATCGTGAAGTTTGCATCGTTGGAATGCACGAAATTCTGTTATTTCTTCAGCAGAGCCAATAATTATTATTTAATATTTGGTCCGGCCAATGAAACGATTCTCTCTTGCGACCAAAAAACTCAATCGACTCAAAAAATTTCCAGGATATTCAAAATTCAATAAATAATCGAGAGAAAAAATGTTTTTCGTTGAATCTCAACGTTGCAAACTTCAAAGTCATTAAAATGATCCATTTTTGCCAGTCGAAAAGCATATCGGCTCGCAGAATTTGGATGACATTGAAAATTGAACGATTCTTCAATAAAATGAAATATTTTTCGATGCATTGAAACCTTGCAAACTTCAGCATCATTATTTTGGCTATTAAATCAACGAGTAAAAAGCATCGTTTCGATCGGCTCGATCGTAGATATGTAAAAAAAAAAAAAACGTGAATCCACAACAGATCCCGTTGTTTTCATCAATTATGCACAAAAGTTGTAACAGCGAGCTCTCGATGAGGAAAAAACGAAAACGAAGCTCCGTACATAATTGCACGTTCTAAGAATACGAAGTTATGTAGATAAAACAAGAATAATTGCGATAAAAAATGTCGAAAATGGTCGTGGGTTGGAGGGAATGTAAATTTTTGGAATAGCAATTATCCCGGTGACGATATGAACGATTTCGTTGTGGAGTATCGAAATAAAACGAAAATATTGAATAAAAGCGTGCTTGGTAGTAAAATCTTAGAGATTAATATTGATAGCGTTATGAGGGAGTGAGAGCACGTGGTTTCAAGAGATAATAACTGTGTGTGGTGATATTTACTCGCGTCAAGACTGCGTAAATGCGCGATGTGTAGTGAGTCATTGCATCTGGAACGATTTAAATGATCGTGTCATGACTGCGATGATCCCTGGAGATTCGAGTTTTTATCGTATCGTAGAACATTCGCAGAGACGATGCCTCGCGTTGAAAAATCAGGGCGTTCAATTGTCCGTAATTGTAGACAAAATATTTAAAAAATTCCGTTGATTGGAGGGAAAATTTCAAATTTTTCATCAAGTAACGACCAAAAGCAATTTTTATCGCGTGACATTACGATGTTTTTCTCGTTTTGGTCCATTGTCAAGGATTTTTCTGTCGCAAATGATGTGTAAAAAAGTTTTTGGCGATCGAGGAACGTTGGAGCTGATAGCAAAGCACAAAGACACGGATTGTATCGAAGGGAGCAACGAAAAGGGCACGAGGACCTCCGCGGAAGAGCGCGGTCTCAGCAGACAAGGCTTATCGATTTTTGTTTGTCTCTACACCCTTTCGCGTTACGGAGGGTTGGTGGACATGTTGCCGCGTAGGGCACTCAGGACCCTCGTATATAATTCCGGTATCTAATAGATCGTAATCCGAAGGGATGAGAAAGGTGGAGGGGGCAATTGCATCGTTTGGAGTTTATGAATAGATCGTTGAAAACGAAAAAAATTCCAGAACTCGACATTCTCACCCTTTTTGCGACCCTTTGCTCGACTCGAGGCTCGAGAGAACGAGGCGAGAGACATGAAGGAATAGGGAAAATTCCAGGCGAATGTTGTGGCTCGGTCGTCTCCAAGCAACGAATAATCCAGACAAAAATACAGTGATTGGCCAATTATGACAACGATGGACGATCGAGACGTCGGAAATTCCGTCAGCTTTAAAATTACTTCTTAAAAATCGCTCAGACAGGAATTTAATAGAATTTTCTCCCGGGGATTTCCTTACGACCCGCAAATTTTTTTGACGAAAAACTTAAATCCCAAAACTCTATAAATTAAATGATTCAAAATACAAAATATTAATTTTCTCGTACTAAAAATTGTGACGATGCAGAAATATAGACACGAAAAAACAAGAATAACAAAGTTCTGATTTGGGTGGCTATTCCCGTCTCGAATACAACCGTTATTGGCCAGCTCGATCGATCAGAAGTGCTGAATGCTTTGTAGGAAAAAAAATACCGAAGAAACTATAAAGCTATGCCAGTAACTGGACTTGAAGTTGGTTTTTTTTTCTCGAGTGGCCAATCGCTGCATTTTTTTTCGTCTATTTATCCAAGGGTCTTTGCCCTCGGGTATTTTACAGTTCTGCAGGGATATTGTGTGCATCGTCCCCGGTGTATCTTACGGTGGGGGAACCGGAGGAAGAACGAGAAGAGCGAAAAAAGAAACAAATGAACGGGCATGACTGCATAAAAGTATGTTTTTCTCGAGCAACGTAGAGGATAGAAAGTAAAGCACTGACTAATCGTCGTACTCCCTTTCCAAAGAAAGAAAGAGAGAGAGAGAGGAGGAATGTTGTTGGACACCCGGACTTCTATTAGTCACGAAATCTTATAAAAGTTATAGATCAATTTTCAGTGCTGAGGGATTGGAGGATCTTCGAAAGCATCAGATCGTCCTTGAACATAAAAAAGGACAAGCAACGAAAAATAAATTGACTCCGAAGTTTATGACTGAAGTTTGCATCGTTGTAATGCAACGAAATTCTTTTTTATCTTTAGCAAAAGTAATAATTCAAGTGCAGAATGTAATTACGATGATAAAATGATCGATTTTAGGCCCCAAAAAGCATATCGGCTGGATGAATTCGGATTGTAATGAAACCTGAACAAATCATCAATGAAATCAGATGTTTTTCGTTGTATTCCAACGTTGCAAACTTCAGCATCAGTGAAGTTTGCAACGTTGAGATTCAACGAAAAATCTTGTTCCTATTGATTATTTATTGAATTTTTAAAATCATGGAAATTTTTCGTGTCGATCGAGTTTTTTGGTTGCAAGACAGAACGTTTTACTGGCCGGAGCAAATATTGAATAATAATTTTGAGTTCTGCTGAAGAAATAACAGAATTTCGTTGCATTCCAACGATGCAAACTTCAGGATCATAAAATGAAACTGGGAAAGTAATTCGTACAGAATCTTTACCGAAAATCCGAAACAATTTGGAACGTCGAATATAAAAAAAAAACTAAACTGACTAGTTTTATGAAAACTAAAAGGTTTGGTATGGAACACTCGTGTTGAATAGAGTGGCCTTGAGCGATTTAAAGACCGGCTGTTTTTCCACTGGTGCATCTACTACAACGAGAAAAGCAGACACGTGGAATCCAACCAGCTGCATTCTTTGGAACGAGAGAAAAATATTTAGAGGGGTCAAAGTCACTCTCTCTCTCTTTTTCTCTTTCTCTCTCTTTCTCCACCACTTTCTTCGATTTTTATTTTTCGTACGAGGGGCCTCATGGCAGCTGCTATGCGAACAGGACGATTTTTAGTGCCGAAAGTACGTTGTCAGCTGACGACTGTACCGGGCTCGTTAGACCCGGTACAACATTCGCCAAAAAGAATCCTAACCAATGAGGCTTCGTTTGCACAGTCTGGGCTGAACCGATTTACCAAAAGGCTGAAGAATAAAAAATAAGGAATGGAGGGAAAAAAGGATATTCTTGTTAAAGAAATCGTGTCAAAATGGCAAGAAAAAAATGCTTGAAATTATAGAGACTGGACAGGGAGAAGGAACGAGACTAGCCGGTGAAAAAGGAGAAGAAGGCAAAGCTAGACGATGAGAAGGGAATGAAGGAGGACGAATTTAGTATAGAGAGAAAGCATTGAAAACTCGATCAAGCCAAGATCGAGGTAACTTGTTTTTTTTTTTTTTAGTCGGTTGTTTTGTTTTATTCCCTTCTCCGTTTTTCTTCATTTTTTTGCACGAACGAGTCTCAAGGTGAACGCGCGCGGTATACGGTAGAAGTGTTTCGAGGGAAACGGGCACGAGGAGGCGAACAAAGGGACACGGTGTGTGTGCATATTTGTGTGCGAGAGAAAAGGAGCCAAAGAGCAGAAGAGAGCAACGCCGAGGGGAAAAAGGGAGAAAGATTCTCCATGTACGACCTTCTGAAGATCTCGATCTACCGTTTCGCGTTGTTATGTGTGGACGAGAGCAAAACTGGCCCGCGACCGAGAAAAAAAACTAAATAAAAGGCGAAGAATGAAGGACTGAGAGAAAAATATACACCTCATAGCGAAAAGCGTAGAAGAGCGCGCATTTTTTGCAGGCGCTCCAAGACCGAGCGCGAGTATAGAGAAGAGGACCCGAAAAAAAAAACAATTTTAAAGAATAAAAATTACGAATAAAAATACACAGCCACAATAATGACGAACGTAATCAACTTTTTCATTCTTTCTTCGTTTTTCCTTCCGAAACGCTGACGAATAAGTTTCTTAAAAGTTTTTACAATACGCGACGCGATTTAAACGAGAATTTACGTCATAATGACAACCGAGAGAACATGTTACTTTTTTCTGCCGGATCTTTTTGCACGATACGGTAATTAATGAGATAGTATTAATCGTCAAACCGCTATGTGGAACCTCGACAAGTCCCGTGAGTCAGCCTGAAAACCATTTCGGCAAGGATAATAAAAACTGGTTTTCTCGCAACGATGCAAAAATTTGAGAATCGTACGCGTAACAGGCAATAATTTTACTATACGATTCCCCCAGAGATTTATGTCCCTGAATGGTCTTTTTTCCCCCACAAATGGCATCCACGTGCCTTTGCGATATAATAATTTTTATTATTATTCCGTTGCGTTTGGAATTTTTGCCTTTTTTATTCAAGACGTAAATTCGCATTCGGTCACTTGGCGGTACGAATAAACAAGAAAAACTGTCTTTTTTACCTGATGTACTGAATGTATCCGTGCCTGGCATCCTCGAGAAAGAGGAAGCCAGTGTCCCTCATTTCGATGTTTTGAAATACCATCGAAATTGTTTAAATCCACGAAGGGAACAAAAGAACAAGTTAATTCGTCGATAAGACTGACGAACGGGAATATTTTTAGGCTCGCCACGTGCTCGGTGCACACTCGCGTTTCACACACAGACACACGCACGGACACACACAGAATAACGAAGGATTTAAGATCTTTTCTGGTCAACGGTCGAAACACTCTTCTTCCACGTTTTCTTACGTAAATTCGAATGAAATAATGATGAATCGCGATGACGCGCGAGAGTATGACAGATTGTGAAAACGTTGCAGCTATTCCTCACGTTTCGTCTTGAATATTTTTCTTCTCCTGTTGCTGGTGCACGATAAAGCGAACGCGCGCGATCTTCGCCGCACACGCGGAGAATTCACAACATTAATCACCCAACTACAACTTTTCTCCGATTTCCTTTTCGACTATAATATTTTTAGTATTCCTCGCTCGTGAAGAATAAACAAAATAATCAAATAATTAATCGTTTTACGGGTTTGCGAGATTCGCGACTTGAATCAAGGCGCCCGAGGGTTTTAACGCCGACTCTTTTGTCGTCGTCAAAAGATAAAGTAAATTTCTCCATGTCCTTCGCCGATGGATTCTCGTGCGCGCGGAGAAAATTGAGGTTAGAAACGTGGATTAGTTTAAAGCAGCGTTTGGAGTGCTGTTAAAGAATTCCGAATTGTCTTAGTCACGGGGATGTGTTTTAAAAATCGGCAAAGAGTTAAAATTTCGGCGGGCCCGCAGGGTGGGGGCAGCGAGGGAACAAACGAACCAAACGCGCGACCGCATCCGTACCCCGCGGCGGTTCAGTCGCGACTGAAGCGTTCGCCGCGCTTCGTCGCTATCTCCGCGCCATCCTGCCGCGCGACGTACTCAAGAACCACGGGGAGCGAGTGGAAGGGGAAAAAGACTGCGAGGTCGCAGCAGCAGTCAGTCTCTGTGTGTGGAGAAACAGGCTCCACCGGCTTTTCCCTTGTCGGACTCGGTATGCCCGTTTTCATGCGAGAGGGAGAAAACTCTGTGCTTACGGACGTTTCTCTAGAAAATTTATATTCCCAGAGCATTTTAAAAAGGTGGAGCAGCCAAGATGTACACAGAGAGTGCAATGAAGATCCGACATTTTTTGAAAACACGTCATTTAATTTATAGTAATTTGATTTTATTCGGTAATAAAGATTTTTTCTGTACTAAAAAAAACCTGTTTATTATGTGAGCAAGTTCCACTGCACCCGAATAAGAAACACTAGGCAATTAAGTTGACCGAGAGTTACCGAATAAATGTTCAACAAACCCGAAATCTGTTGCCTTGAAATTCGGCAGTTTTGTTAAACAAAATGGCGTCGTATAGGCGAGAAACTTTAAATCCTAAAAGCCTTTTTCCCCTGCAAGTTTATTCGGACGTTTGAAAAAAATTAAGTAACGATTCCCGCCTCATTGCAGTTTTAACCGTGAAACAAAAAAAAATCATTCTGCCTATCGTAAGGAAAAGAGAAATGCAACGATTTTCGCGTCCGAGGAAACGGCCCAAAACAATCGCCGCGAGTCCTAACCTCAAATCCTCGCTCGTTCTCCCTGTCAAAGTAGATGGTGCGCGCGTACTTCACAATAATGCAAGTTACACCAAATTTCTACAAATTTCTATACACTCGAATGCAACCCCTCCAAAAATTCTGTTTTAAATCCGTCGTGAATCTCGACAGAGACCATATAAGAGCTCTCTACTATAAATCAGGGCTATTTCAGCGTTCTGACCTTTCGGCTCTCTCGACGAGATTCGCTCTTCTGTGGCGTCTTTAAGCCTCCTGCTAAATGTTCCGTATCGAAAACTACACGCGCTCACCAAAACTCGACACACAAACATACACGAGGCTTGTGAAAGGCTCACTATTTTCCTTGTTGCAAAAGGGCCTCTGTGCAATATATAATGAAGAAACTTTTCGAGGACAAAAATAGCGAGAGTTTACGACAGATCCACAACTGTATCTACAACTTACGACGTGCAGCCCCTTTGCGGTCAAAACCTCGACCGACCGGTCATCCATATTTTCTTACCAGCAAATTCAATCGATAAAAACGCTCCATCAATTGCTCTAATAAAAAAAATCCGATCGATTCCTCCCTTCGCCAACAAAATTCACAAAATCAGACATTTTTTCGCCTCCTCCAGCTTCAAACCAATTATTTTCCAATGGATTCTTCGCAAAGGTTCATTCGTCAAACTAGAAGACAATTTACCTTGCGAACCGAGTTTCTCACATTATTTTCTTACGTTTTTTGCAAGATTTACGTCCGACGTGGCTGAAATATTTCGAGAAAAACTACAAGCGTTCTATTCTGGCAAGAAAAAAACGCGTAACTTTTTTTTCGTGGAATACTATCAAGCCTCTTCGACGAAACTTGTAGCACGAGTTTTAGCGACTGTCCAACTGACACATCGCCCCGAGGAAGTTCATGCGCGATACCGAACTTGTCGAAACAACAAACTGTTACTATCAGCGTCGTCGGCTCTCATTGTCGGGTTTTGTTCCAAAAACAACGATGAGTTGAAAATAAAATGGAAGAATGGCTCGTGAAAATTAAGTCAAAATGATCCCTCGATAAAAAAAAACACGACTTGGTGTACAAATTCATTTTTTTTTTACTTTTTCAAATTGAAAATCTTTCCCTCATGAATTTTTCGATAAAATTTCAGTTTCTTTCATTAATAAATTCATCGAGCAAGTATGATTCATGAAAATTCTTTCGAGAACGGCAGAAATATCGAAATCTCTAGTGCTCGCAATTCCTCCTATAAAAAAATCAACGGTACGTAAACACAAACGACATTTCAAGTGAGCATAAAAGCGAAAGTACAACTCAACGCTCGATAATTACGCGCTGCACTGTTATCCTTTTTTTTATTTATTTTTCTTTCGTGTCGCGCGGAGAGTTGCGTGAAAGAGAGTTCAATCGCAAACAAAAAGAAAAAAACGTTTCGGTGGTCTCGTTGATATTTTTTTCATTTGGTGAAGGAATTGATTTCAATAAATTGATCGCGAGCTCCGGGAACGAGACTCGCTCGTCGAGTATGAAAAATTCGAATAAACTTTTACCAATGAAACAATCGTACTTTGCGGTAAACCACACAAAAATATAAAATTTCAATACATCAATGCGATTATCGGTTTGTTTTTAAATAATCCGTCACAGTGATTTCCCCGGTGAGGTTCGAGGCTTCGTGGACGGAACCCAAGTCGGCCACTGTGACGAAGATTTTCCGTGCTCGGACGCGGCAACAAAAGTAAAGTTGAGCAATTCGTTCCACCGGGGCGATTCGCTCACCTACTTTTCGCCCTCGCAACGTTCCTCTCCGCTCCTTTAAGGTCTTTTCATAACAAACAAAAAACACACACACACGCACACCAACGAAACATAAACGAACTGAAATTGAAGCTTTTCTGGGGATTCTCTAATTGTGAGAATTTGCCGGACAAAAGATTACGATCGTGTGGTAAGAAATTTCACTTTTTTCCTGCGATTGCGCGATAAGCATTTGCGCATTTAACGAAAAAACTCATACGCGATGTTCATTTTTTTCACTCGTGCCCAAACGAACAAATTCCGTCGATTTATAAAACAAAAAATCGATCTGGTCCAAGAAAAAGATATTCAGATTCATCGACGTGCGAGGTTGAAAAAAAAAAAATTTCAGCTCAATCGTTTTTCCAATTTTTGTTTAAGTGAATGGAAAGAAAAATGATAATTTGACGAGGGCACAAAAAATTGTAGTGAATAACAATTAGTGTCGTTATAAAAATAATTGGACGGACGATAAACTGCAACAAGTTGATAGGTTAATGGGCCAAATCTCTCGCGCACTGAAATAATAACCGCGCGAGCCACTAAATTACGAGTATATAGATTACGCCTCTCATTTATTTCGAGTTCTAGGTTAGAGTTAACAAACGTATCGATTGTCTACGGAGAGTAAAAAGAGAATGAGAGGGTGGGAGGCGGGGGGCAAAAGGGAATAGAGAAAGAGTAAATCGAGTGAGGAAAAAGTAATTTCGCGCGGCAGTGGTGATTTCGAGAGTACGGTGATCAAATACCCGTTGGCTTTCTCTCGCTGCGGATGTTTTATCGCGCACGTGGAACAGCTACGAAATAATCGTTTCGGTAGAATGGACAATTTCATTGCGGTTCAATGAACACATCGAGACTCACTTTGAGGGCGCAAGAAATAACAAACAAATTAAATATAAAATGCTCTTTGGTTCAAAACAAGTTGAAAAATCGTAGTAAATCGCAAACAGCAATTCTCACCGACAGACTTTATGAATGTTAAGCAAAATTAGATCATTTCAAACTCACCTTTTACAAGTTCTCGTCGCCTCGTCATCGTCCGCCGGTGCTCCAGCCCCAGAATCCTAAACAAACGATTATTTATTTATAATCAACATTTTATTAATTCATTCATCAATTTGTTATTTTTGTCTCAATTTTTTGTCTCAAGTTATGATAATCAGAAACGCAGCATTTTTTTATATAACCTTGACATTCCCCTACAGAGCACGACCATAACTCGTGGACAGGAGGGCGAATTCGTGGAAACTTAAAGCGTTCAAGAGAGACCAAATTAACATATTTTTATTTTTAGTAAATCGAGACGATTTTTCGACGAAAAAAAGTTTTCCAGGGAGAATAAATGGTCGATTGTCCGCGGGTTTTTGTGCGTGTGAGAATACGAAAAAAAAAAAAAAAAACAATGAAAACGTTGAAAATCTCGTGTCTTACTTTTGTAACGAAACGTCCAGCTCGTAATTGAAGAGAATGAGAACGTCGAACTTTTCGTGGACGAGATATTCGTTTGCCAACATTTTCACGCGTATTATTATTGTTGTTTTGGTTTTTATGGTAATTCACGAACGGGGAGCTTTGCCACGTGGATCTGACGATGCTGGACCAAGGCGAAGGTGGACAGGGTGCCATTGGAGGTGGAAGAACATAGAGCATTGCTCCTTCGTTACGAAAAATTCTCATTTCGTTTTGCAAACACTCAAAAAAGCTTTTCCAACATTTGGTTTTCTCGGCCCTCTTTTTCACGCCTTATTTCACTCTTTTCTTCTTCCCTCCCTCTCTCCCTCCTCTACACTCGTTAATTTTTTATTCAACGCTCTATGAAATGGTCGCAGCAATAAGCCAAGTGTTTTGTTCCAGGCTCGCGAGACTACTGACTATCAAAATAACGTTGGGCTTTTGCCGAGCTGTGCTCGAGACGAGGAGCTTCAAAAGCTCTCTATTTCTCTGTCTCTCGTTTACTTCTACTCCCCACCACCGCGACCAGAACCACGCGCGCAACCATAAATACACTCTTCTTCTTTATTCTCTCCCTCTCTCTCTCTCTCGCTCCACGATTCGTCTCTGCAGTCAACGAAAATGAAACGATATCGGTAAAATAGGTCAACACTATTCACACGTCGATAAAGTAGGCATTTCGAAATACAACAGTCGTAGCATCGCGAATATTTAGCATTTTTTTTTCACGAAAAATGCCCTAGATCCGAATAATTGTAACGAAACTTCGCAGCCTGTCGAAAAATTCATTCAAGTCTAATAAAAGTTCGCGAAAACGCTTTTTTCATCCAACCCAATTAGCGAAATCTTTAGTTGCATTCAATTGCAATGGCGAATTGCACTGTGCGTATCGATCAATTGCCTGACCCAAAAAACCTTTTGTTTTCATCGTTATTCTTTGAATATTGTTTCCGTCTCGTAATTAAATGATTGATATCGATGTGGAATGGAATTTAATTGCGCCTGTTTCTTAGTTTCTACAATACGATTCGTCCTGGTAAAAATCACCGGAATCGACAAAGTTTGAATCTCGAGAAGTGAAACGGGGGCTGAAAATTCGTGAGAATTTTGTGCAGTTGTCGAAGGTTTAATATTTATCTTGTACGAGTGCCAAAAACTCGTGAGAAACTAAACTTTTGGAATTGCGTCGTTGGAGAGACGATGCCACCGTCATCGACATCGTAAGTGTTTAACGAATACGCAGAATCATCCGATCGCGGGATCCAGAGCTACGAAAAAATTGGCAAACGTTTCCACCGATACTCTCTCTTGTCGAGAGGGCCAGCAGCATCCACAAGAAGCAACAACTCATTATTTACAGTTGAAGTTACCTCCGCGTCCATTGAATTCCACGCTCAATTTTTTCAACATTCTTTTTATTGTTTTTACTATTCTCTTGGGAGATTTTTCTTTTTTTTTCGCCGTTACGAAGCGATACTCGATTGCGTAGTCTTTCGAGTTTGCACAATTTCCGTCCTACCCGTGCTTGGTTGTGGGAAAAATATTATCATTGTCATTATTGTCATTATTATTATTGTTGTTTTTGTTATTATATTTTAAAGTAACTTTTACATTGATGTGGAATGAATTCGAAAATACGAGACGTCACAGGAAGTTTCTCCCGCTAATTTTGCTGTCATTCTCGAGGACCGAAGTAAAAAAAAAAGGAAGAGAAATAGAAAAACACGTTGTGTCCAACCGACTCGAAAAATCGTTCGAACTATTCTCGTGTTTCCGCTAATTACAGCTGACAATGAGGACGTAGCCGAAGATTATTTCTGAAAAAGTTGTTGAGCGAGCAAACAAAAGCTCGAAATGTAGGGAAAACGGTATACAACGTGAAATAATGAAATAAATGGGAATGGAGAGAAAAAAAAGGAAAAATCGCGCAAACGCATTGACAAAGTGGTCGATGTGATGGAAAAAAAAGACAATTCATTCGATCCGCTTTCGCGGGATCAATGTACACATTAATCACTGGATCGCACGTTCGCAAAAAAAAAAACAAAGTACATCGACGAGAATAAAGAGTAAGAGACGTGAGGAAAAATTGATGGAGATGGATAATGAAAATATTTGAAAAGGCTGAATCTGAGTTTCTCGGAAAATTTGCACATTCCGTTCCTTTGTCAACGTGAGCGGGATATTGTTTTGTTTTTTCGCGTTTTTCACAACTTCCGAACGCGCCTCTCCGAAGACGCTTCGATAAAAACAAGGAAATGAAAAAACGTTGTGACGTTTGTAATCGCGCGAACGTAAATCGATCGTTTTTTTGGTGAGCTTAAGTTACAAAGGGCGGCGGTAAGGAGAGGGAGGAAAAAACTTACCGAGCTCTGAGGCGAGCTTGAAACGCTCGGCGAACGCTGCACCGTCACCAGGGCCATCGTAAGGCTCTCCACTTTTGTTAATTTGCGTAAGGAGGAGGGTTGGGGAGGCCTCCAAGTTTTTTCGGAGCCCTTTATCCCGACCAACCACCAACACCAAACACACTATTCACCGGCCACTGTATAAGCCCGAAGCACAACGCGAGTGAGATTTTTTTATTTATTTATTTCTTGCCGGCCGGGGGTGGAAGGAGAAGTAAAGAGGGTATAAAAAATTAATATTCTCGGCTAACCCTGCGACACCGGGGAATACCGGGCCGTACCGTTAACCCCTACGCCGTCAGGACAACGAGGATAGTATCATATTTCACGCACGTCAAACAGCAACACGCCAAACGCCGCCATCTTCCAACCTCCTGATTCAACAACTCGCCGCTCCATCGCATTCCCGCGCCACCGTACGGTCCACGCGCCAAAAAGAGCATGCGCATCACTTCTTTTTTTCCCCACTTGAAACTCAAGCCAGCGCCATCTCTTGCAATTTTCTTTCATCATCCGCGCGCCCTTTGCTACAGCCTACAGCGTGAATCTGAGCTCGTTTTTTTTGCTATTTCACAGGCCGCCAGAGCATTCGACAACCCTTCGATGTTGTTTTGAATATCACGAAAAAAAACAACAACAATTCCACCACCCTCCATACGTTTTTGTCTTCACATTAATTTTTCAACCCTTGTACATACTTTGTACTTTGTTTTGTGTGATGGGCTTTATAATGTCAACATTGTTAGACAATGTTGACATTGACTTTACATTTATTATTTTCACCGGATATTCCAAAATATTTGTCGATATTTCTGTGATTCCGTAGTCCCTGGAAATTTGTCAACGCCGCTTTGAAACACGTCGCGAGCAGACCATTTTTCTAAGAGTAAAACGAAGAAATTAAATAATTGTGTACAATAACATGAGAAAACAGCAGTCAAGACTGTTTAATTTCTTGACCTTGATACGATAATTTCATTAACGACAACGACCCAAGCGGTCGTTTTCCAAACTATGAATTTCGTTTAAAACAAAACATCCTACGACGAAGAGCGGGGGCTTGGAGAACTAAACTACGGTCATGCGCCTGTAATCCTGACGTAAGCGTCTCTCTCTCTCCCTCTCTTTTCGGTGTGTGTGTCACACTTTTATTTTGGGCATAGCATAGGACGCCGAGGTGCGTGATGCGTCTCTTTTAGTTTGCCAGATTAGTGTGCTCCTGGACTCCGAGGCGTCAACAAGTGTGTCTGTTTTTTTTTTTCCGCACGTGAAAGCGCTTCACAAGGTGAGAATTTCGACGAGGTTTATAACTGAACGAAAGTTTCATTTTTGACTGACCGAATAACGTCACTCGATTACACAGCGTAAAAGGCGGTTACGATGTTCGAGAAAATATATGACAAACACATTACAAACGGGAAGGCAAACGGCATCGCCAAAACCGGCAATTCGAAATCGCCGAAAATCTGGAGACATTTTCAGATCAATGAAAAGACCTTCACCTTGTTTTTGATTGCAATTTCGCTGTCAATCATCGTCGGAAAACTCTACACTAATTACGGTAAGCATGAACTTCCGAAAAAATAGTAAAACATCGAATTATGTGTTTCGTACAATTTTTTTTTCACCGGGAAAATTGCGTCGTCGCAGGTTACCGATGGCATTTTTATTTGTTTTTTCGTTTTCGTCTCTTTATCCCTTTTCGTCTGTTTTTTTTTGTTTCCTCCCAAAATTCCGCTGAATTTTATGTTTTTCGTTACTTTCCGCGGACGTTCGCGCAATCGAAATAATTTCAGACTGGCTTGCGAATCCACTTTTGTTATTTTTAGAAGTGTTTGCATCGTTTCCTTTTCGGTTTCGTACGTCAGCCTGAATGGAAATAAAAACGAAGACAGCTTCGGTTCGGGAAGTAACTCGAGGTCGTGTGACCTTGACTCACTTAACGTGTATCCTCGACGTACTATTGAGTCAAACTCGCGAATTCCTCGGCATAAGATTAAAAAACTTCGATTTTATGTTCGTTCACGTAATTTACACTTTTATAAGACGAAACAAACAACTCAAGGTCATTCAGGCTGCAAATTTATAAACATAACGAGTTTTGGTGGTCGGAATTGGGGAATTTTTCCCTCGATCTTTCCTATAAACATCGGAATGATTTATAACGAATCGAGAATCGAAGAATGAAATTTATTTCGTCAGAAAATGTCAAACTCGAAAGATCGAAAATAGAAAAAAAAAACGTTGATTTTCGATTCTCCGTCTCATCGTTCGGGTGGTTTTGTCTTTTCCTTCAGGCCCAAGTTCCCAATCGCTGCTGAATGTGGTGAAAAATGGGCACAGATTTCCTGCATACCCCAGTGCGTATGAGATTTTTGGAAATTCTGATAAACTGTCCAGTTTCAACGAGCAGCGAATTAAAACAGCGAGTGAAAAATTGATGAACGTTAGCCGAGAATACGGAGATGTTATCACAGGCGCCGTTGTTGGAATAACGCACAAATACAGTTGGTTGTTTAGAGCGTTGTTCAGCGGCCTCGCAATGATGGCTTTCACTTGGTTCATCGTTTACAAGGACAGCGAGGTTCCTGGAGAAAATCCACCCTCGCCTTTCAGTCCTAGAAAAAAGAGGTAAATTTTGCCTGCACACAAAACAATCATAGTCTTTTGGTTGTGTAGCACGTAGCAGCTCGTAGCGCACCAAAAATTTCGCGTGAAATGGAACGCAACAACGCGAAATTTGGATATAAACAAAATCTCTATTGTTGCATTCAAACTTTGCCGACATTCTTTTCTCTTTTTTTTTTCATGGATACATGGGAAATTTTCACAACTGCTCTCTGGGCTCTTCTGATCTTTGACACATTTGTCTGTCTCTTTCTCTTTCCCTCTTCGATCTCCCCGTTGCAGGACCCGGATAGATTTGTAGTCTCTAGCTCCTTCGTCTTTTTCTTCTTCACGGAGTCTCTCCTTTCGCTCGTTCTTTACAATTTTCTCGCTAATGCATCCTCTGAAGCTTTTTACTCTGTAATCGTCACGTCTCTTCGACTCTTTCTACCTTCTTTTCAATGGTCCTGAAGTTTGCATCGTTGGAATGCAATGAAATTCTTTTATTTTTGGAGCAAAGCTCATAATTATTGTTCAATATTTGCTCCGGCCAATAAAACGATTCTCTCTTGGGACCAAAAAACTGAATCGACACGAAAAATTGGCATGATTTTCAAAATTCAATAAACAGTCAATAGAAAACATATTTTTGTTGAATCTCAACGTTGCAAACTTCAGAGTCATTCCTTCAAAGCTTTTATCCTTCAACAAATTCAATCACTGAATTCTTCGCCGAATTTTCGATAAGTTGCCCAAAAATCTTGAATTTAATCGCATGAATAAACTGTAAGAAAAATGTTACTTTACAGCGAGTTTATAAATTGGAAAATCACTATTTTTATTACAGATACACTGGGAGCTCGGGACTACAACTGAATTATTTGATCGGGGTGTTGAATGGCGTTTTGATATGCGTCTACATGTGTCTATAGCCGCCCCAAACACAGCAAGATTCATCCTCGACTTTGAAGATTCATTCAGGACTTGGAAGCTTAATAATCATATTATTTATTATTATTTATTTGAATGGTGGTACGGTTATGAGCGCTAAAACCGTGAATGCAGTCAAAACGGTCGCTGGTTGTACGCTTGAAAGGATTTTTTTCTTTCATTTTTCCTCCCTATGAAGAGTTTGAAAAACATGTACAACATTACGTTACTTATGGTTTTTCTAAGAGAATCATTCTCATGGATATTTACAAAAGTATTAATGGATCACACAGATTCCGCGCAAATCAAAAATCTCTTTTCGTAATTATAAAAACGAAGAAATTCACTTGTTCGATCGTCACACTACGTGACTTAAGTTTTTCTCTGTTGGCTCAACTCTAAGATTCTCATCAGATAAGATTTTCACCGAGTCTCTTGGTGCAAAAACCTTCAGTTTGTAGGTTTTTCACATTTTTTTCCTCACCGTATCAAAGAGAGCAAACAATGGCTAGATAGTTACGAAAGTACAAATATATTTTATAAACTTTGATAAAAAAAGATTTGATACAACGAAACTATACATATTTCTATATTATATGTTATAAATATTTATTCAAGACTGATTTACCATCAGCCAGATCAAAATGATGTCGTGGATATTTTTCCTTTGCCACGGTCGTAGATTTTGCGGTGCTGTTGAGAGAAGCAGAAATATTTTTCGTATCATCAGCTTATCGTTGGTTTTTTTTTTCATCGAACAAAAGTACTCATCTCTTCCGAGATCTTTCCTAGCTTTTTGCTTCGTATTTTTTTTCTGCTTCACCGGAGTTTATTCCTTCGTTGTCACGACGATTTCCGCTGTGCTTCTTGTTGGCGATTCAAAATGCACAATAACGATTATAGCGACTTGTTACAATAATGTGAATTTGTATTAAATATTATCTCGTCGGCAAGTACTGAATTTGTGTCTCATTTCATTTCCTTTTCATTCGCGTTCCAACAATTTAGTAAGTGCGTAAAAATATGCAAATTTTCATTTGAATTGCTGCAAAAAAGAATTGATGGATCATTTAAATATTCACTCAATTGAGGCCGTCGTTTATAAAGCGAAATTGAAAAAATGGGATTCTGTAATGCTGCAAAGTTTCGACAACGAAAATGTTGGTAAATTTTCATCGTTTCAAATTTCGGCGCCCAATCCCTTTCACGTGTAGAATTTCTAAACCGATTCATTAAAAAAATTAATGAACCAATCAAACTGATTCACTCGTGGATTTGTCCGTGAAATCGTTGATTATTTTTCAATACAAATTTCGCAATTTGACGACATAAAAACACACGCAGTTCCGCGTATTCAAGTTGTGGGAGCCGATGACGCAAGACGCGATTTCGGTGATATCTACACTTGTTCCTTTCTACTCCGCCACTCCGCGATTGTGTCGCTGCTGCCAGTATTTATCTCGCGAACGGCAGTCGAGCTGCAATTTTTTCGAGTTCCGCTTATTTTATAGTGTATATAGTTTATTAGTTATTTCCCCTTGAGTAGCTCTCAAGCATAATATAAAAATAATTATTAACGTCAATATCTGTCAAGAATAAGAAAGAAACAACAATTAGTTCGGAAAAAACAATCGGGACTCGGAAAGAATCGTCCGCGATGGATCATCGAATGTTCAAAATATATAACCAAAAGGATTTCGACAGAATCACAAAGGGAATAAAAGTTGCGCAATGTATGCAATCGAAATCATCGGCGGGTAAGGCACTCCATTCAATTTATAATTGCATCAAAGTCACTTCCACCGACAATTCTAACCAGAATATCGCAACAAATTTGTCATCGCACCGCAATAATAACATCCACCAAATTTTGAGGTTATAAATTACGCGATCGCAATTAATTCCAGTACCAGATGCTGAGGCTGTGTTGAATCAACTCGAGGATCTTGTCGTTTCTGATTCTCTATGTTGTTCCTTTTGTAACGCCGTTTTCGAGAATAAATCACAGCAAAGACTTCATTATAAATTGGATTGGCATCGTTATAATCTCAAGCAACGACTTCACGGTCTCAAGTATGTTACCGAAGATGGATTCAGCCTTCTCGCAGAAGACGGTAATTGTTTTCATCGTTACACACACAATTCGTATTCTCGGTAAATGCGAAAATCGCAGTTTTCCAAAAAAAAACTCTAATTTTTGGGTAAATAATTGTCGCTTGTCCGAGAGATGAATTTGAATTTAAAAACGTTCCAATAATAACGATATCTCGATGAATCAACGGAATGGGGTTAATGACAAAAAGTTTTGCTACTCGCCAGACGACGTGTCGAGTTTGTCGGGCAGCGAAATGGAATCGGAAAACGAGGAAGAGACGGGGACTTCGGAAAACGGGAGCTCGCCCAGCGGAACGTCAAAGGGAAATGAGGCGGATGGCAAGGCAGCAACGCCCTTGAACAAGGCGAAGAAGAACGAGAAGAAAATTAACAAGAACGGTTCGGTATCGGACAGCTCCGATACCGAAATGGACGAGGAGGCTAGTCAGAAAAAAAAAATGGAAGCCTTGATCGCAATTGCCAGTCGTCACTCGAAAGTATTTTTCGAAAACGATAACGGCGATATATTCAGCATTTACAGGTGTTTACTCCACAACAAGAAGGTATTGAATCGATGGGAAAAAAATAAAATGACGGATCCAGCGGGAAAAAGGATTGTTCTTAGATGAATGAATATTTTAGGAAATCCCAGAAATTGACAATGAAATGATCGCTCAGGCTATCGAGAGCGGTATCAAAACTACGTGGACCGTTATCATGTTGGGGGGTGGACATTTCGCAGCTGCTGTTTTCCAAGGTTCACTAAATATCAAAAGTCACCTCTAAAACATGCTTTTTTGTTTCCCCAACGCACCGAAATACTTTTGAGACATTTTCTGAGTTTAAATTTCGATTTTTCGGGCTTTCTCACAGACGGCGAAGCTCTGGTGCACAAAACTTTTCATTCCTATACCGTTCGAGCCAAACAAGGCTCGTCTCAAAGCTCCCGAGACCAAAGGACCATGGGGAATCATGCAAAGAGCGCCGGAGCTAGTTTACGACGCTACAACGAAGCTGTTCTCACTCAGGTTGTGTCTCGTTTCTGTCCTTGTAAATTCAGCATCGATCAGTCTTTTTTTCTATGGAAAATATAACGTTTTATCTTCCTATTTCGTTTTGCAGCATATTCAAGATATCCTGGAGTCCTGGAGTGGTCACATTGCCAATTCTTCATTGATCCTCTATCGCGCGGTGGGCCCTCACAATCGCACTGTACTTTTTGGTGGAAAAAATCCTCCGCTTGACAAAAACGACGTGAGACTGAGACCACTGCCATTTCCAACGAGACGCGCCACTTTTAGCGAAGTTAAACGTGCTTATGACGTGCTCAGCACCATCGAAATTTACGGTAATTAGAAAACGCCTTCTCAAGAATAAAAAAAGATTTCACAGTCGCTTTTTTTTATGACTCTGAAGTTTGCAACGTTGAAATTCAACGAATTTTTTTCTTCGATCGAATATTCATTGAATTTTGAAAATCATGCCAATTTTTTGTGTCGATCGAGTTTTTTGGTTGCAAGACAGAACGTTACACTGGCCGGATCAAATAATGAATATTAATTACGAACTCTGCTGAAGAAATAACAGAATTTCGTTGAATTCCAACGATGCAAACTTCACGATCATGTTTTTTTTTTCATTCCGGGTTATTTCGTTTATTGGACATTGGTCGTTCGGCAGGTTCCGCGTCTGATTTCACCGACTGTTTCCCAATTTCGCCGCGCCAGCCAATACGAAAAAAAGTTGCAAAAGTGGATCTCCTCGATGAGATACCAGAATCGGAAAATGTTGCTAAACATTGCGAGGAGCCGAGCTCAGTTGACGCGAGTAATTCTTCGTCGCATGACTCGGGAAAAAGTTCTCGGGGGAACTCGACCACATTGGCAACCGGAGAACGTCAACACCGGAGTCCTCGTTCGCACATCGACCGTGCTAAGCCACGGAAAAGTCCGCGTCGACCACTGCCCGGTAAATTTCCACCAAAAAACGAATCAGCCAATTTTCACGCAATCTTCGCGATGCTTTTTATTTATCTCCGAGACGTCGACGACTCTCAAGATTTCGGGTTTCATACTTTCAGACATCGTTGCTAAATTAGCTCAGTACTCGTCGGAATCGGATCTCGAATCCGCCGAACCCATCGATATTCCGTTCATCACCCAAGAATGTGAAATGGACATGAATGATCATTTGCTCGCATTCCAAAATACTGCCCCGAGACATGTCAAAATTCGAAACATCAAACGCCAGAAAAGAAAAGTAAAAAAGGAACGTGTCGAGGGTGAGTTTCAATCTTATCGGTCGTGCGTGTTCATTTCCCTAATTTTAGAGACTGAATCAATATTTTGTACAGTAGAAACGCCAGTCAACGAAATTCTGGCAAACACGAAACTTCAGTTATGGGACGCGAGTCGATCCGGTGATAACGAATTGCTCGAAAGTCTCTGGAACACGCTATTGGCCGAGGTCAATAGATGCGAAGAACTGAAAGAAAAAATTAACCAAGAGGACGAAAATCGTACGGACAAGCCGGTAATTTTGCGGAATGAAGATTTGTCCAAAGTTCTCAATGAGCCAAACGAGGATGGAAATACTCTGTTGCATCTCGCTGCGATCGGTGGTCACCTCAAAGTTGTGTGGTAAATTGAAATTTTCAAACAATAAACAACCTCCAATCCAATAATTTAAACATGTTTAAAAACCAAATGATTTGGGGCTACAAAAATGTTGACATTCCTCGGAAACGAACTCGACTCATAAAAAAAAAAAGTTCATTCCTTCATTCGCGTACTTTTCTCCAGGTCCCTCCTCGAATACGGTTCGGACCCATGCAACAAAAACAAGAAAATGCAAACCCCGTACGCCGCGACGACGGACAGAGAGACAAGAATTTCGTTCCGTCGTTTTATGGGTGGAAATCCGAACAAATATAACTACAGCAAGTCCCAGATTCCAGGGCCACTGACGCCGGAAATGGAGCAGGAGGAACTGGAAAGAAAGAAACAACAAAAAAGAGCAAAACGTGGTCGCGACAAAATAAAGAAAAAAGAATTTGAAGTCAAGCGCAAAGAAGAGGAATCTCGACAGAGGTTTCTCAGTTTGAGTGATCGCGAAAAGGTAACAATTTCATAAACTTGGCAAAACTTGAAATCAATGAGTCAAAAAAATCAAATTTCAAATAAAAATCGAATAAAATCATCGAAAATGCAACAATTGACAAAAAAATGAAAATAAATTATCGTATGACACAAGCAAACGATAAATTTGTGGTTTGTATTTTTCAGAGAGCTCTGGCAGCCGAACAGCGATTGCAACAGCAAGGTGGAGTCATCCTGTCGCGTTGTTTTCAGTGCGGTGCAGATATAACCGGTCTGATACCTTTTGAGTACAATTCAAACCGTTTTTGCTCGATGCCCTGCCTCAAAGAGCATCGGCTCCATCACAAGTTTATTCTTTGATGTTACGAACTTTGCAAAACATCCAAGGATTTGCTATGACGCTGTGCGGTCGCGTGAATTATTATTATTATTTATAGTGACAAACGGACGGATTATAATCGAATGAGAAAGTAATCAATTTTTATTGGCTACCGAATACGTTTGTGTGGGTTAAATGTATTTATTTGCGCTCGGAGTGATTTAGCATTTTTTCAGTAACAAAAAGTTAATCGAATCATAATTAAATCATGAATAATTACACTAATAATAATAATAACTACAAATAAATGAATCAGAGATGGACCGAGACGTTTTTGTCTACCGATTCGTCCAACTGAAACGTCTATTGACGATTTTTAATTCCAAATAATATAAAATTATACACGCGTTGTGAATGTGCGACAAAAATCATTTCATCGTAGTTTTTAGCTACAAAAGTGTTGTAAAAATAATGGATAATTTTGGAAAAACTCTGTCAAGTCTCTGGCGCACAATGGCATTGAAATAAATAATAAAAAAAAAATAAAAAACGATTTAAAAGGTCAATAATTCGGGCGATCAAACAATTGAACTTTCGATTCGGAATGAAAATAAATGAAAAGTTTTCTAAGATGATTAACAATTGAATATTGGGACTTTGGTTAATTAGTGCACATTGGATCTGACTTTTCCGGCAAGTTTTACGTAATCGAGACATTTCATGCGGAAAGGTCCGTTATTTGAATGTGAGGCGAAAAAAAATTTCAAACCCGCATGTCTATTCAGTGAGCGACTTTCCTGTTTACCGCAGTTTTGAACGTATATTTCGAAAAGCCATTCAAAACGTGCAATGACTTCTGGAAGTGACGTTAAAAACTGGAAAATATGTGAATTTTTGTCGACGTTGAAAATCACGTTTGGCGCATGCTCTCCATTTATTTTTGTAATCGTCAACTGAGTTGGCGTATCTAGTTTATAAATATATCAATTTAGTTGCTTGGGATCGTAAGAATACGAGTCTCAACATTTATTCAAACACTCGAGGCTTTAAGGAGAATCACGTGTTACTTGTGAATCGCAAAAGCGACACAACTTTTTGCTTTTTTTTATCATTAACGAAATAATTACAGTTTCTTTCTTTTTATTATTAATTATGTTCAATTTATTCATTGAGCTTGATTGGCGTTTAGCGCAATAAAATTTCGTTCGGTCGAGTGCATTCCGGGTCATTTTGACCCGAACCATTTTCTGTATTGATTTTATGGTCTGCGATGAATTGAAGACCATAAAATATGGATAATTTACTACAGAAATCGTTTCCACAATGAAAAACGAAAAATGCATCGGGATACAACGATTTAAATAACGCCTCGGGTCAGATTGACCCAGTATGCACTTGTAGGATGTGGATACTCGAAGATTCTGCTGACAACTAGACGGTAGAATAAAAAACAATTACAGTAATAGATGCACAAAATATTTTTCCGTGTTATTTCCAAATTTCCTCAACGTTGGAATTTTCGTTGACCATTCATTCCTTCAGAAGTGAGGCTCATTCCTCTCTGGTATAGAAACTCAAGTCCATCATTTTCAATGGGAATCCGTTGTGAAAACTAAAGTTTTTACGACGTTTTTTCCATCGATTCCGGGGCTGTCGACTCTCGAGCACGGGGTCGACAGCCCTAAAGGAAACTAGAGTCGATGATGGTCTTTATGAATGTGGCCAAAGGTTGGTCGTTGAGGAACTTTCAAATAAAGTTCAGCACGAGTTTTTACTCGAGAAATCCATAATGATTCGCCCTTTTTACCTCGAACTTTTCATCGAAAGAATGGAACGATTTTTAGATCATGATAAACAATACTCAAGATTTGAGGACTGGGCTTTATGGCTGGATTTTTATTCACTATATGAATATATCGATGTCACACAAGTCGAAATGCATTTTGTACTGTCGTATTCGTAACTAACATCTTCAAGGAAAAAAACAAATTGCTTATTTTGGTAATAACGTATCCGGAACATTGTCGATTATCCGAAGGAATTCGGGCTTGATTATAGTGCCCGGAGCACACAATGCTTCGTCCTCTTCGTTGATGTCCACGCTGTACCGGTTGCTTTTGATTAGCCAATAAGTTTTCATTTCCCCTTTTCCCTGGAAAACAAAATCGGATCTTACAAGTGACATTTCGTCTCATTCGGACGCATGAAAAATAAAAGTACGAAGACTTGATGGAGAAATGTTTGTTTCTGTTGAAATTTGACAATAACCTTCACTTCCATGCTCCCCCTGAGCTCAATCTCGTAACCTCCCTCAAGATCGAGAATATCTTTCGTGCTTTGTGAGATGTGTATCCTCATTGCTGTGGAATCAACACGATATCGGATTAGCTACAAAATTCCTGTGTTGGAAACTAGACACAAGGATTCAAAAACTATTTTTTCAGCCGTAATCTCAAACAGTTATTGAAAAATCTATTTGCAATTGATTTTGTTGAGTTTTTTAGATTAAACAAATAAACTTGCATTCTCCCGTTGATTCCATTCGACTCGCAGTGTTGATCGTGTCCCCGAAAAGACAATATCGTGGCATAGTTGTACCAACTACTCCGGCAACGCATGGCCCCGTATTGACTCCTATTCGAATTTGTAATTGCTCGTCTGGTCTGTGAGGAATTATGTAGGCCCTCGTGCTCGCCAATAAGTCCAATGACATTGTGGCAATTTCAGCCACGTGGCGATTCCCTTTGAGAAAAAAAAGTTGTTCCATCTCTTTTTAAATTTTCAATGCCGGACTCAACGATCGACTACGAGTCGAAATTCACGAAGCAAACGTGAAGCCAACGATATTTGGTTTTTAAATGAACTGAAAAGCTGTGAAGACTTGATTTTTGAAATAATTTTTTTTCGGTTATGGACATCAATTACCGTTTCTTTGGGGCAATCCGCTCACCACCATATACGAATCTCCAATGGTCTCAACTTTATAAACATCATATTTTCGTATCCTCGAGTCAAAAAGTCTGTACAATGAATTGAGCATGTTTACAACTTCCATCGGTGTGCTATTTGCGCTCAATTTCGTAAAGCCGACAATATCGCTGAAGTAAATGGTGACTGAATCGAAATTCTCCGCTGGTACCTGTCGTTGTTGTTTCAGTTGCTTTATCACGGTTGCCGGTAGCATTTGAAAGAGCAGATGATCGCTTTTCCCTTTCTCCTTCCTGTCAAAATTCGAATTTTCATTTCTCTTTCATTTTTATATTCTCGCTCGTTTTTTATCTCATTCCAGGCCTTCGCATTCATCCCCAAACAACCCCATAAAGTATTAAATCAATCAATACATTTAAACGAGAGAAATATATTTTTTCTCACTCCAGATTTCTTGTACTCTCGACAAGGCTGTCAGCAAATCGTTGAATCGTCAGGGTCGCGTTTCTCACGAGTAAAATAATAATCGGTGATATCAAGAGCACCAGGACCAGGATCACAACTCCGATCATTCGTTGTCTCGAAGCCGATGTATTTTCTTTATGAAGTTCTTGTCTGTGCATAATTACTCGTTCGATCAACGAAGCCAGCCTTCACACATGAATTTTCAATATAAACAATATCGTTATTTATTCCTCACCGAATTAAAAGTCTGATCTGCTGTTCTCGATGTTCCAATTCCGTGAGAAAGTTCAGCATTGTCGCGTAATAATAACCAATTTTTTTCACGTCAGGGCTATCTAGAACGGTTCTATTAATTTCACGCTTTCTGTTTCGAAAGACAAAAATATTATAACGGTAAAAACAAATTCGAATAAACTGAAAATATACAAAAAATCTCACAAACCTGCGTTTACACTCGAATTTATAAATCTTTTACAACTTACCTAATTAGCTCATTTTGCCAGAGCTCCGATAACGGATTTGCAATGAGATTCGGAGCGAAATGCGGAATGGCCAACAAATATTCACGCGCAAGTGTATCGTGTTCAGAAAAGGAGATCAAATCTTCGATCGTCAAGTGACCAATGCTGTACTTTTCTACCCCAAAAACAATCGACACAGTTATGTGCTCGATCGCGCTAAGAATATATTTGTACGCAATCATGAGCCTGCATGAGCATGTAACAGAAAAACACATTAAGAATCATCAATAAATATGTCTTTCAATTAAAATCCCGAACAAATCAATCGCACGTTCGATGTTCCGAAAAAATTAGCTAAAAATGTTTATCCATTGAAAACTCGTCATTTTGTTGATATTCATCGAAAACATCGACACAAGTTGTTTTTTTTTCACTAGTTTTTTATATTTCTTTCATTTTGTCGTTAAAGAATCAGCAATAAGCAACAAATCGAGGAAAAAATTACCTCCAAATATCTCCCGTAACGTGACCGCCAATTCGACTCGATATTTCTTGGAGGAGATAGTAATTAGCTCTGACGTACCACCTTATAGCTCTTTGAGGGCCCTCTCGTCTCCTCACTTCGTTCTCTGCACTTCTACGTACAAAAATCCCGCAATTAATTCGTCGGGAAACGCAAAAAAGGCAAAAGATGCGATCGATTGGATTAATTTCATGTACGGCGATCTTTTACTCTTCCTTTAGCCTTTTTTCCGCTCAAGGACTTATGAGATGATTTCTTGCTCGCGCAGGTTGTCGTCAGGGGGAAAATACATTTACGTCCAGGTTTTGAAAACTTGGAGTAACATTTTTTTGCGTAATAATTGAACTAAGCGACAAAGGCAAATTTCGATCGACTTTTTCTGCAGACGACGTGGCAAAGTGTAAAATAATGAAATAAATTGGATTTTTTTTTCAATGCAACAGAATTTCCTTTACAAAAGCCTTTGATGATAAAGTAACGACTGATTAGCGACGCACTGCGACGAGTCAAACGGAATGAAATGGTTGTTTTTTTCGTCGTTGCATTTATTTTCGTCTCGATTTGCATCTCGGGATGTGGATGAAATTCATACTTAATCGGTTTATCTAAAATTTCAAAGAATGCCTCGTGTATCCGGACCTTGACGCTTTTTTCTCTCGTGAAAATACTGCGAACTCAAGCCCACTTTATTAATATGCAAACGTGATTTCCTTTACGTCATCCTCTCTACCAATTACTCATTCACCGTGCAGATTTTCCAAAAACGGATTAAAAAAAAGGACGCATAATCAATGGTCAAGGATATATGGTCGATTGGTCAGTGCAACGAAGCTCGTCTGCATTTAAAGAAGAAAAAATGGATTTTTGCTTCCACTCAATGTGCGTCGTACTCGTGTTGTTTTTTTTTTTTTTTCATTCGTAATTCCATTTTTCTTTGATCTTCCGGCTGATGACACGTGTTGGAGGAACCCGTTGAATTTCTCGAGATTATCAACAGACGCAGGAGCGTCCCGATGCCAAGTATTGAAAGGAAATCGTAGCGTATGACAGTTTTGCCTTTTTTTTTGTCTTCAAATCGCTCTCATTAAAAAACTGATTAATTTAAAAATCTCAAATTGCTCACACCTCGGAAATAACATCGAAATCTTGTCCCAATCAAGTGAGATAGAAATTAAAACTTACGCAAACTGCAAAATCTGCCTCCTGACGTCGCTGAAATTATAAAAAAAGAAAATCATCTCAGAAAATAAATCTTTTCTCTTTTTGCTAGTGTTTAGTAAATATTTTTGCAACGTTCAGCAACTGTTCAATGGGGTACGTGGATACTCGAGAAAAAAATCGATTGATATCATTTTTTATCCAGATCGATTATTTTTTCGTGCTACCTGACGTTTGTCAAATGGAAGAAAATCGTATTGATAAATTCATCATCACACATGGACCAATCTGTCTCTCGAAGTACCGTGTCCGTTCGTGCAAACGTTTCATTGAGATCTGATCTGAAAAGTTGCATTTTTCATATCGATAATTCAACTCCATACACGACAACTCGATACACGAAAAGAAAATAATATCAAAAAAGTAATATCGTGTCATAGTTCCCCTGTCACTATAGATTTTTGCATTTTTTGTTTTCACTATTTTCAAAAGAATCTGAATGAAAAATTATAATGATTTTCCTAAAATCCTGTTGAGAGGCGAAATTGCATAGTAATTATTGAGACTATTTTCTCTCCGTGCACCTAATAGGATTTTTTGAATCCTTTCTTTACCTGTTGTTTTCATACGAAAGAATGAAGAGGGCACTTTGAGCTCGTTCCTCTTGAAACGCTATGAGTAATCGTCCGAGTTCAAACGTCATGCCGACCTAAAATAATTTATGAAAATGGAGAGCCTGCGAAACTTTTGATCGAAAAGTTAATTATTGCGAAAATCGATGATCATATTGAAAATAATTTATTGAAGAAACTGCATTAATCAGAATTCAAGAATGGAAAGAAAAATTTATATTGTTACTTTATTATTAGCTTTGTACGGTAAAAAGTGAACGATCGTTACAACTTGGCGCTTGGTAGCTTCGAGATATTGCAGTTGTCGCGATGATACCACCATGCTGTGACAACTTTGTGCTATCAGGGCTATTATCGGTATGAATGGCAGAAACAACATCTGAATTATATAAATTCTACGTCCTTTTCTCGAGCCTGGATTCATTGAGAAGCATCGGACATCTCCAGCTATCTAAAATGTTGATTCGTTAAAATAAATAAAATTTTTATAAGTTATTATTAAAAAATTGAGAAAAAACTCCAGTATTTTTACATCCATAAGAAGAAAAATTTTAGTTTTGGTAATCAAAATGATACAGTAAAAGTCGCGACTCGTAGTGCACTCAATATTTTCCTCAGGTACGGTTTGTATTTCGATCAAAAATAACATGTTGTTACGAATTACATTGTTTTGACTATTTTTGATAAAAATTAATGGAAAATTTGGCCAATTGTTAATGACGTATTTGTTAAGTTTAATCGAAACTGAATTGTTTTAATTTTGTTTTTTGTTTACCTCGCTGACAACGTCCACAGTGTCGATATCGTTATCATCGGTGGATCGTTCGGACTTTTGTTTGCCGCCAATGTAATGATTCATTTTTTTTTCTCCGGCAATGAATTATCCTCCCCTTTGTGAAAAAGACTCTTGAGACTCACCCCTCGGTTGCACGGAGATAAAATAAGGATATTCGTTCTGTCCTTGATAACGATTTTTAATGGCCACGTGCTAATTAACTGTTTATCATTAAAGTCGTTAGCTCAAAGCCTTGGAAATAACTCAGTGTATGGGATAAAGCGTTTTTCATCTTTGTTCCTGCTCAAGATAGCGTTGGATTCTTTATGGCATAATTTTCTTCGTGGATCAGTTTTAAAAGTTGAAAACAAAGACACACTTTTATTGAAAAAATAAATAAATAAAAGTCCCAACACGATTTCGCCACGTAGCAATTCGTTTCGATGTTTGCAAAACTAATTTTTTTTTCCTCGATTTTTGTTGAGTGCTTTTCAATTCGGTGCAATAAACGCCTGACACTTTGCCGGAATTTCTACCTGATCTCCACGGAGCTGGGGATTTGATAACTTTTATTGTAATTCAGATTTATGTGCGAAAAGTTTTCTTTTTTCGAATCCCACGAAAAATCAAAGTTCTTGGTCGAATCCCAGCGCGATAAATGCCAGGACAGAGTTTTTTTTTTTGAATGAACAATAAAATTAATAACGATGCGGTAATGATTGAAAAAAAAATTAAAGACTTTTAAACACCTTGTAATGTAACTTTGGAATAGTTTTTACGTTTCCTGCGAGAGGTGCAATTCGAACGAAGGACAAAATGAAGTGAAAAAGGAAACTGTTGCCGGAGCATTTTAGGGGATGATTTATAATGTTTTGAAAAATGTTGTACTCGCGATAATTGTTTGTTTAGTTTTCCGGTACTCGAACCATTGAGTTTAGGAACGAACAGACGAGAGTGAGCTACGATGATAAATTCTCATGATTAAATGATGTTTAGATATTCCCTGAGGGCGCAATAATAATTTGTTGATCAGTACCGCGTGTGAAGGTTAAGTAATGGCCCGATTTGTAGACCGGATAAAGGAGGACTGAATTCCCGCGCTAGATTTTTCCACCAGTTGATAGGAAGATTACTCCCTCCCGAATTCGATATTTCTCGGCACCTGTGACGCGGCGCCCGCGCAATCTCCACCACCGAGGAATAGAGCAGCTTAATTATGTTTCATTTTTCAAGGCCATGGGTTCTGGCTGATTTTTTTTCAAAAATCTCCGTAAACGAATAATCTGGATGAGGATTTTTGTTTTCCTCGTAACAAGAAGATTATCAATTATTCCTCCTTTCATTTAATTTTTCACTTCCTCACGCAACAGGCATCCAAAATGGGATAAATAATTGATCAACCTACAAATTCATATAGTTTTATTTATACGTATCTGGACTCGCTATTCACATATACATTACCATCACGCGATTATCGTCGTGAAAATAGTACAGGGCGATATCGTCAAAACTTTCTTCAATTTTTTTTTCCGTTTATACGAAATACACACATTATCCGATAACATTTTCAGTTATATATTCGTCATCATTGGTTTCTAACTTGAAGGATCTCCTTTTCTCGCATCATCGTTGAATCATCCAATTATTCAGAGAGAAATAAAATAGTAATAATGACTAGCAATCTGCAACGCCGAGTATGAAAAAAAAAACAAACTAAAACAAAAACCAGGGCGAGCTCGGCCGCAGTCTTGGTTACTCCAAAATTATGACGGTGTACGGACGTTCGTATGACGTAAAAAAATAATTATAAGAATTGTGCATTCGTGAGTTCCTTAAGGGCAGAGCCTGCGATATTTGGAACACGATATTGTTTATACGATTACAAAAATGATGCTAATTGCCAATTGGCAGGAAAAGAAACAAGCAACGTGTAAAAAAAATTCATTTTACATGACAAGTAGCGAAAAATATTGACAATTTCGCGTGCTCGGGAAAACGGATAGAAAAAAATGGGACGTGCGCGGAATTCCGTGATCACATCCACGGATTTGTGATTGAAAAATGGCCGTTGGGACGGTGACTGAAATATCTTGAAATTATTCGTGAATAGGCCATTCCGGTGACATCTCTGAACCTTTTTTTCGCTCAATAAAAATCAGGTTTTTTCCCTGTAAAGTCCCTTGTGAATTCTTTGAAGCATGAGAACGTCAAATCGAAGAAACATTCTGATGTTTTTAATTACTTGATTAATTAATGAAAAATAGAGTTTTGTGTATTTCAAACTTGGATCGTTTTGATGATGATTTTTGTAATCTTTTGGTCGCGCGAAATTGGTCGATCGTGTCGCCATGGAGAGGATTTTGATTTTGTGGGTGGAATATCGTGCTTCAGAGAGTCAAAGGACCTTGATCTTAAGCTCCTTCAGTCTTGGTCTCGGATCATTAAACTTCGGTGTATATAGTAATATTGTCCTTGAAAGACAATGATGGAGGTGGCTGAATTAAATCGAAGTGGAGTCTTCGCTGTCCGAGTCACCGTCCGGACCGAAACTCTGTTCGATTTGTTGTTCGGGCCAGTTGACCTCCACTCTGACCTCGTACTTGTGTGCTTCAGCGTTGTTCGACGGTTTAATACTAACGTAAGTATTTTTGAGAGTTTGATTGGACTCGATATTCGTACCGGTGAATTTGGTGAGTCTTTCTTTCGGAACTCTTGGTTGGAGGTATTGCTGGTCTTTCATTGGGGCCGATTTTTTTGGCGAATTTTTTTTCGATCCAGTCTTTTCAGGGCTGGTTCTTAGAGCGGATTCAACTTTCAGTGTATTTTTCTGATTGGTTTTGTTGACGTTGTCATTTCTTCGCAATACTTTGGGACTCTCATTTTCCAAACATTTTTTCATCCATTTGGGAGCCTCGCTGGAATAAACGTGAGTCTTCTTCATGTATTTCGGGCTGCTAAGAATCATGGGAATTTCCGTTTCGATAACGGTCGTTATCACTTGCTCGTTCTCGTCGAAATTGCTCTCGAGATATTTCTTTTTTGGCAAAGCAACGCTCAGTCTTCCGATTACTTCTTTCATTTCGTCCTTGGCGTCATAAGTGTAGGAATAATGACGCTGAATGTGTTTAGGTTCTTCCTTCTTCATATCATTCGCCTCGATGCTTCCTTTCTCAACCTCGATTTTCGTCAGTTTTTCAATGGCCGCGTCGATCGAAGCTCGGGCAGTTTTCTTCTCGCCTTGATTGAGCACCAGCTCCTGAGTCTTCGCCTGGGACAGCAGACTCTGTCGTAAGTTTCCAGTCAAACTGTGTCTCTGTTTTATCGGAGAGTCGAGCAATCTACGCAGGCTAGAGTTCCGGATTTCTGGTACGGACATTCGTTCCCTCGGGATTTGAGTCGAAGGCGGTGGTGGCGTAGTTTTGAGGATTGGTGCGAGGAATTGTCTGTCCTGTGACGGGAAGATCGGCGTAGCGCTGGTAACGAGAATATTTTCCAAACCTTCCGTGGGCAATTTACCTTTGAGTCCAAAATTGTCTTCGTTCTTGGCCTGATTTTCGGAAATGGGCGAACTCGCAATAGGCAACAATCGCCTTGTTCCTCTGCCCTCGGGATTCAACTGACTGTCCAAACTGTAACGTTGCTTCGGGGTTCCAGCCATGAGACGTAAATCGTTCTGGGTTTCGAGTTCCGGTATGGAAAATCTGTCACGATTAAATTTCGTTGTGGATGACGCAGGATCTTTAAGATTTCGATATCGCGATCCACCGAAATCCAGCTGAGACAAACGCTCCCTTTTCACCGGCGACGGACCGAAACGTTTGAGTTTCATGGGCGACTGGAGAGAAGCTTGATGCTCCTTCCATGCACTGAGACAAGGCTGGGACAATCGTTGTTGAACGCGACCAGGATAAAAGTCACCCATAACCAAAGTAGGCTGGGAGAGTCGTTCCCGTTTGCCAGTAACTGGATCAACTCGGAACATCCGCCTAACGTCAGGCTGGGATAACCGACCACCGTGGATTTCCCGATAACCGGCGCCGCTTCCAATTCCGGCGCCACCGCTGACTCCCCCGCCCAGAGAATGGACATTCGGGGTGGAAAGTCTTTCTTCTTCGATCTGGAGGTTTATACTGTTGTCACCGGATGCTCTGAGGCTGGAATATGACAACCGGGAACCTCTCATTGTCCCAACAAAGTTGATGCCGGAATAACTGGTGTTCAAAGTTGGCTGAGACATCCTGGTACGACGATCCGGTGACAAGCTGTGTCGATGCTGATCGCTGTATGGGATCATCAGGGTCGGTAAATTCGGCTGAGAATAACGACTTCTCTGGCTGGCTGGTGAGTAACTCGGTGGACAAGGAGTCGCGGTCGACAAAGTTCCCTCGTAAGTCACCGCCGAATCTTGCGATTCTATGCTCGATTGGGATTGGGGCTGGATCTTTACGGGCGCAATATGAAGATTCGGCTGCGAAAGACGCGCTCGTTTACCGATGCCTGGCTTCTTCAGATGGTCGATAAGATTGGGTTGGGACAAACGTATGCATGGATTTGGACGTAAGGGAAGTCTGTTGAGGTACCACAAATCCCTGCGGGAATATGGCTCGCATCAGAGGGTCCCTTCCTCGCGAAGACGTCGCATGAATACGGGCCTCACATCCTCGAAAAATGTCGGCAAATCGAGCTCTGCTGCTCGAGCTATTCCTCCGTCTTTGCATTCCAACCAGTACGTGTCCATTAGGCCCTTGCCCTGAAAACGAACAACAATTCCCTTCAATATCTTTCCTCCAATTATCATCAGGAACGTATCAAGCGCTTTTATATCAAGCCAACGACATTTTTTTTCATACTTTAACATCCACCAGTCCACGATGCTCGATTCGAAAACCGCCTACAGCGTCCAACGCTTTTTTCATTTCCAGGCTTATGTGAATACGCAACGCTACAAATGAAAATGCAATTATCAGAATCCTCATTTTAGACGATTATGTAAACATTCAAAAAATCGATTCTCATGCGAGTTATCGATTAAAGGATCAAACCTTCGCCGGTGGATTCCATTCTACTGGCAGTGTTAACAGTGTCGCCGAATAAGCAGTATCGCGGCATTTTGCTGCCGACAATCCCAGCGACTACGGGTCCGGTATGTGCGCCACTGCGGATCTGTAGGCGTTCACCCGGTCGTTTGGGAACTTGGAAGACCGAAGATGCCGCCAACAGATCAAGGGCCATTGTAGCGATTTCCGAAACGTGTTTCTCACCTGTTTTCGAGTTTTTCTTTTTTACAATGTCGAACTCATTCAGTAGCGAAATCAATACGGAACAAAATATTTACTGTGATGCAAAAAAATAAAGAGAGAGAGACAACGATCGGCGCGTTTGAACATTCATTGATTTTGAGTCACTGGAATAGAGAAAAGAGGCAGACACACCGAGGATACTCCCAGAACATGCAGGACACATGGATCTTGTACTCTCGTGGGGCTCGTACTTTTACCATTTCTAACTGGCAGACCTGATGCTACCATGTATGAATCACCTATCGTTTCAACTTTGTATACGTCATAGCATTCGATGCGGGCGTCGAAGAGCTTGTATATCGAGTTCAGGAATGTTACCACCTGCATCAATTATTCAATTACGTATAGACACAATAATACAAAAAAAAACAAAGTTCATTGCATTTTGCGTCATTAATTAGACAGAGTTAGTTCATTAACCTCAAGTGGAGTGTTTTCTGCTGCGATTTCTGTGAATCCAACGATATCGCTGAAGTAAACTGTCACAGCTTCATAATATTCAGCCGGTACCTGAAGAAATTCGTCGAGAAACAAATTAATGGATTCGTTTGAGTTTTCTCATCTGCTGTCAACGAGTCTCGTTACCTGTTGCGTTTGTTTCAACTGTTGAGCCACGCTCGGTGGTAACATTTGGAAGAGTAAAGTATCGCTCTTTCTCTTCTCTCGCTTCAGTTCTCGGGCTTTTTGGGCCAGATTCGCAGCGTACATCTGTGGGAATTTTTCGACTTTACAAACATTTTATCATTCAGAAAGTTGACATTTATATATTTTGGCTCTTTCCGATCATTCTGGAGCCATGATTGAAAAATTACACCAAAAGGCAAGCCACAAAGGGCTGAAACACGATGCAGAATCATTCAGACTGGAATTCAGACTCCAAAACTCGCCTGTATCGTTGCAACGGCATTCCGGACCAAAATGATTATTATCGGTGAAACAATGAGGACAAGGACGACTATAGCAATCCCAGCAACTTCCTTGTTGCTTGCATCCTGCAAGGTCGAGTTTACGTAGTCCCTGTGTTAAAAAAAGAAAAACAATCAATCACACAAAAAGCAAATTGAGACACTGTAATTTGGCGTAACATCATTTTTGTTACACACGCTGATAATACTCTACCTTATCATGTGACGCAGTTCACGTTGGAGTTTACGCAGTTCGTCCACGTACGTAGCCATGGAATCAAAATAAGCAATGGCATCCACGAGGCTCGGCTCACGTTTGAGATTCCGAAGAATTTCATCTCGTCTGTTGGAATAAGTTGGAAAAGCCGCGTGATATCGTCTTTGGTATCTCTTTCATTTAATTTAAAAAAACCAAGAAATTGCGTCTTGTCCATCGAATCGTAACAACATTATTCGAGCAGCACGTAATGTTTTAATTTATTGATTTTTTTTTTTTACCTGGATTTGATTCTTCCGTATTCGGGCATCGTACGAGTAAGATCGGCGTAAAAATTCTTCAGAGATGGCACGTAGGTGAGAGATCCGTTGAGCAGATCTCTTCCTAATGCCTCATGACGTACGTAACTCACGTAATTGTCACCCATAAGGATTCCACGGCCGAAGTAATTAATACCATATACGGACGCGATTCCCAGACTCTCGATACTTCGAAGCAAATTCTTGAAAGCTATTAAGTACCTGCGTTAAAAATGTCTGGTGTCAACAAAAATGTTCATTTGAATAAATGGAAATTTTCCATTAATTTCAAACACTTCATTATTTTCTGTACGTCAGCAATGCAATCAACATTTTATCACGAGTCACGAGTAAGTAATTAGCCTGATTGCACGCTATTTTTCTCGAGGTGCTAGAAATTTCAAGAATATTGTACAGTTGAGTATTTTTTCACCTCCACACCCCGCTGTTGTCCGTTTCTTTGATCTGGTTCGTAAGATGATCTAGCATTGCAGCATTGACACTTGTGTACCATGACATTACTTCGGAAATGCTGCTCTCCTCGGAACTGATTTTTTGTCTGAAAACCAAAAACTTTTACTATCGATTTTGGATGAAATTTTGAAACTTTTTATCTCAAAGGAAAACTAAAATTGAAAAAATTTTAAGTCTCAGAACCTCAAAAGTGTCCTCACAATAATCGTGCACTTGACGATATTAATTTGAAGCATGGAAAAGCAATGATTCGGGTTTAAAAAATGAAGACTTGACAACATTCGACGAATCAATATTTTTTAAAATAGAGAACTCGCGATAGGAAAAGCGGTTGAATTTATTCGTTCGTGACAAATGGACCAATCAGTCATGGACGAACGAGTTCCGGTCAAAGGCATTGTAGCTCGCCTCGAAACACATTCCTCCCACGAGTCGGAATAGCCTCGTATTTCTCTCTGTTTTTTCGTTCTCGTTTTATCCAGAGCGGATTGTATCCGACGAGGTTTTTTTTGTCATGATGGCTTTTTGTGCATGTGAACCGCCGACACTTTTGTGCAAAAATGAGAAAAAAACCATACAAAGAAAAGTCCTTTTAACTTTTTTGAGTTAATTCAACATGCATAATGCGAACGAGTTCTTTTTACGTGACTGTGGACTCAACTAATCCATTAAGGAAATAAGTAAGACTTTGATTGAGGAGCAGTATAAAATGGAATTTTTTGAAAAATTTATTGAAAAAATTTCGACACTTTCGCTTTTTGAACTTTCTGCATTCACTCGAGCTCTGGATTTGCTTTCGCCACGTGTACGTTGTGCTATATGGAGCAAGTATGATCTGGAATTGCATGCAGGTATTCGGTTTTTTTTTCATCGGATCGGCCAAAGGATAAATTTCAGTGTATCGAAAGCTCCGAAAAAGTAAAAATCTCTATAAATACTGCAGAAGGTGAGGTGTACGGGGGTGAAATACATGAGAGATTTATCGAAGGTGCCTTAGTATGAACTGGGGATGCTCTACATGAGCGATGACGCGGTCATCTGTGAAGAGACCTTCCGTCCAAACGAGCCGACGGATAGAGAAGTGAGTGAGAGTTAGAAAGGGAGATGGAAAAAGGGAACATGAGAGAGAAAAGGAGAAAATACAGCATATTGCAGAACAGGAAGCCTTCCCTCACACTCTACAGACTCTACAGGTCTTTCAGAGTCACCTTCGAGCACGCACACGAGTATTAACGATCCTTGCAGTGTTGTAAATGAGAGCTACCTTCTTTGAGCACATTTATCACGCCATGATGGAAACTCTCTCTACTGGGATACTGCATTTAATGATACGAGATCGATGATCGATAATTTCTCGCTCGTATGTACTCTCGTTGTGTCTCCTCGCTCTGTCCTATCTCACTGACCAAGTCCCTTCTAATCCTACCTTTTGAGTTGAAATTATTAACAATTTCCTGATTTGTGTCAATTAATTTCCATTATTCGGAGGTCATATGATAACTATAAGAAAATTTTCAATTGGTTTCTATTATTTTTATAATTATTCATTAGATTCATCATATTTTCACCCTATGATTGACAACGATCCACATTATTCGAACAATCTCGTTAACTTCGTCAATTTGGTATTGTTATTGTGTGTGAGTTTTTTTTTCCATGGAATCAAGATTGGTATTCTTGTTTCATCCCTCATTGAGAACATAATCTCGTTTGGTTGGTTTATAGAGAACCCAGCCTGTACACAGTTTCTCACAAGTTTCACATCCCACGAGTTCCGCCATTGTTGTTTCTCATGTTCTCCACTAATAACCTTCAGGATGTCCGACTTTCCCCCTTATCACTTGTTCTGTCGCTGGATCTGTGGATTTTCTGCGGAAATATATTGAGCAAGTGGAAATGGGGGAATGGAAATAGACTTATGAATAAAAGTAAGTTTGGCCCCACGAAAAATGCATCAAAAACGAAAATTGACCACGGACTCCTCGGGGGGAATAATTGAGCTCGTTTGCTTGCTTCATATTTGTTGCTCTTCATTTTTCCTCACTAGTAACGGGTTCATACGTTTTTCAATGGACCTACAGTAACTGGGCAAGTGGGACAATAAAAATTTTTTGTGTTACTCTCGTATTCGAATTATAATTTTATCACTTTCACACTGTTGACTGCATTTTTCTGTATCGACTATTTGAAACTCCTAAAATATGACGTTCATTTCGTCAATTTTTCGATTTTTTTATATTATTTACCATCGCAGTGCTGCGATTGCCATGAAAACAAAATCTGCAATACATTTACTTGGGGAGACACGAATTAATTCTCGATCACACTGCTGTGTTCCATGTCGATTTACTTGATATTATTTTTCATAATCCACGGATCCTATGATCCAAGCGTGATGACTGCGTCACGTTTCACGATGACCTCCTTCGCATTCTGGTGTGTAGCACTGTATTATAGGGTGTAACAGGTACAAACAGAGGGCGCGTTGCATTCCAGTGGCAAATATTTGTTCTCGATCGTCAGGGTCTGATCTGGAGCGTTTGTCCCAGAACTCGCGTGGAATATTTCCCAAGACAAATAAAGTATAACAGAGAGAAATGAGGAAAAAATTACTCTATGTTCGCGCACAAGTACACCAGAAAATCTATTACTGGCTAAATTACTTGGGTGCGCCGTATGCCCAATCAACGTGCATATTTTTCTCATGTTTCAATGCACCCTTCATCGTTTCAAGATTCATTCGGTTTATCCATAAATTGGATTTGTCATCGAGAGCCTTTCCAACAAACGCTATTCTGCGCTATATCAATGAGATTTATTTAAGATAATCAACCGAAATATTGAATTTCACATTTCCCGAGTATTCTATGGTTTGAGGCAGTCCATCTGCAAGGAAATCATTGAAAAAGTGCAAACCTTCTATCTTGTCTTGGTCTCGTATACTTTTTCCTCCGTTTCCTGGCAACTTTTATTCCATTGATCGATTTCAAGACGTTATAACACAAGAGACGTCTCAAGCACGAGAATACGACATGAGGAGCAAGCGCGCTTAGACACGACTACAATAATCGTCACCTTAACGAGCATAAAACTTCCTGTCTCAAACTGTTCACTAGAAACCGTTACTACCGCTTTTATACTCGTAAAACTCCAATATGAATCTACGAATGAGCATAATAGAGCGTAAAACAAATTTAGGACATGAATTTATTTTTGTCGAGGCTGCAGATCAGTCGTCGATGATTGCGGGGAAATTAGCCGCAAATTTTCAACATGAAAATCTCCCTCGTTATTCATGCGTGAAATTTCAATTGCTGCTTCATTTGAGTTCTGCCAATGAATTCTGTAATTCCTCGCTATTCCTGATAATTCAATTTTTTCGGATTCCAATCGAAACAATTACCTGAAATCTTCGAGACGTGCTTGGAAAGCTTCCTTGTTGACGACGTCGTAAGTCTGCGTTTTGAATTCGTCCCGAGGCACCGTTACCAACGGCCACGTGGTCATGTTTCGCAAAGTTTGATCCGTCAAGGCATATCTTTGCGTCAAGTTGGACCTTGAACGAGGGATTAAGTGTCCATTACCGAATAAACTTGAAATTGAATCATGGGAAAACGAATAATCAAGATTCAATAAAGCGAACATATTGTAAAATAAATATTTATGTAATGTTGCTCCTGGATGCCAATTGCAAATCATTCAAAGTTGCACTGAGAATGAAATTTAGTCAAAAAACTTCGATAACTTGTTGAATACGGCGAACTAAATATTTTTGGACAATTTCAAAATCTTCGTAATTTTGGCAATATTTTTTTATTTCTAACGCAACTGTCAGCTAAATTTCTTTTCTCGATCTTTTCTAACAAAATGTCATTTTCGGTGTGCAGTTGAAAATTTGGCAATGATAATTTAAATCGCCATGATGAATAAAAAAAACTTTTTCCCCTCCGCTTAACGTTCCATAATAAGTTTTGATAGTTTCTATTCGTGGATCTCAATTACGGAAGCTATTATTAGTTATTTTCGGAATACGTAACATGGTTTCGTTTATTTCGTGCCGCAGTACGAGTGGAAGTAGCGATTGGTCCATAAGTACCAGCATTCATTTTCATTGAGACGAAAACACGAGAAGTGTATATGCTACGAGCTGTGCAATAGAGATAGGAAGTGGCCCGACAAATTTCATTGAGGTAATCGCAAGTTAGTCACGTAGAGATAGGGGGCACTGCGTCGTGCCACGTGCACGCGAGTCTAATCCACGGAAAATTCAGCGCGTGGCCTTCGCGTTTCTAGCAACGGCACTAGCACCTTCGCTCAATTTCATTCTATCGAGAAAAAAAGAGGTAAAAAAACACAAACCGAAAGGACGAGGATTGAAAAAAAAAGAATTGCATGTCGTCACGTAAATACCTCAACGTGCTACCGTTCGTGTAGATGAAAAAAGCAACCTCTGATCTTTCCAGCTGCATTCTCGTCACCACTTTCCCCAGATCCGTGGCTATCGTCACCTGCGAAAATTAAATCGAAAAAAAACTTGATTAAAATACTAAATATAAAGATGACAATATCAACGATGCCATTTTCCCTCGAATATTCATAATCATCGTCGAAAAATTACGAATGTATTCTTTTTTCTTTTCCATGTCGTCGCACTGTCTGTCATTTTTCAGTGCACCGACGCCGCACTCGTTACAGAGTGGCGGAAAATTGAGCTTTATTGTATGAAGCTAACCGAATGAGATCTTAAATGTACCGAGAACAAGTCAAACGAAAGAAAAATCAACTTGCTCTTTTCTACACATATCCCTTCTAGAATTTCCAAGTCAGCTAACAATGAGTGCTCTCGTACTTTAAAGAGTGTATTTTGTTCTTCTACTCACAATTTCAAACTGAATCGAGATTCATGACTGTTTGTAACAAAAGACATTCACGGTTTCCCGATGCTTAAAAAAATTCATGGAAATTACCAAAAATTGATAAATTCAAAAATTTATATAATAAAGTTAAAAAATTTACAATATCCTATGCATATTATTAATAATATTCATGGAATATTGTGAATTTTTTAACATTATTAATTTTTGACTTTATTATTATTTAATTTATTATATAAATAAACTTTATTAAATCAATTTTCATTTATTATATTATTAATAATGTGTATGGAATATTGTAAATTTTTAAACTTCATTAATTTTAGGTTATTTATGCAAGAAAAACTCTGATAGATTTAGGATTGTCCATAATTCTAATATTCTGCCCATTTTTTAAAATACTCGTTACGAAAAAAAAGCTTCGTCTGGTTTTTTTTCTATTGGAAAGATTTTTTTTTTTTTTCGATGTCGGTTTATATTTCTTGGGATGAAAAAATGCGAACAAGCCTTCAGGTGAAGTGTTCTAGTAGCATGGAACGAATTCTATAAAGTCGATCATTTCCATTCTGTCCCGAGTTTACTCTCGCGTAAACACCAGGATTATTCACTCCCTTGAGGTTTTTCTCGCTCTGTCTCTCTTTTCCCTCATTCCCGAGGTCGCAGAAACTTTCCATCATGGAACGCCGAGTATATTTGATCTATCGGTGTTCTTTTCAACCATAACAATATGAGAAATGCCAAAAGAAAAGAAAGTATAAGAAACGAAAAGATATACGTATAGCAAAGAGAGAGGAGGAGGAGAGAATCGATTAGAAAATTCGAAACTCTCTCACGAGGCGGTTAATCGAATAAATGGACTGACCACCGAAGCTCTAGATTGGCGATCAGCATTAGCCTGATGATCAAGCGACATCACGTGTGTGTCACCATACACCGAACTCTGACAAACTTCGAGACCTTACAGACTGTAGATAAATGTTCCAAAGTTGTAATTACAGCGTCACGAACTCCCTACGAAATTCCGAAACGAAAAAACCTCAGGCCCGTTTTATTTTCTCACTGATTCAATAATGGACGATCCATAATTAAAGGATGAGACGAACACCGCAACCAAATGCAAACGAAAATAGCACAATGCCTGAGGCTTTTGTTTATCTTCATTTTCAACACTATCGTAATCGTGCATTTATGAGTGTGTTCAAAAACAAATGATCTTGGCATCGAAATTCTAGAACAAATGACGTAATTTGGCTTTTTCGACAATTGTTACGTAAAATACTGTTCGATGACTATTGGATTATTATCAGGAAGGAAGTAGAATTAAGATACCTGGCTCTCGATGTCGGAGACTTCTTGGCGATAAATAAGGATATCGTGAAGAGTATTTGCCGTTTGTACGATAAGAGCTAGTATCGGTATGAAGGGAAGAACGAGCATCTGGAGGAGTTGAATTCGTCGTCCACGTCGATGAGCCGGGTCCGTTGCTCGAGCCCAGCAAGATTTCTTTTTATTTGATTTCGTTCCCGAAACGTCGTCCGAAGAAAGACTCCTTACCGAACTGACCTCAGCCACGCAGGATCCGTTGCGTGGCGACATACTGGAATTCATAAAAAAAAAATATTTGAATTGTTCGATATTGATTTTTCATCTATCGCCCCTCCCCCCTCCTCCAAATGCCCACATTTACGAGTCCACTCCATAACGTTGACCCCATTTCCGTCATTTCCATATTCCTTTGAGACAGCCAAGAGTTATGCCCATCACTACAATTTCCTAATGATTTGCCATATCGCATTCGCAAAAGGGCCGAGGCAAACTGCATAAACTTGCCCCATACACTTGGCTATATTTTTATACTGATTACGAGTTCCAGCAGGTTGGCACGATCCATCACTCAGAATTACTGCCTTCCACTCATTGATGGATACGCTAAGCAGTTGCTCAATCAAATACTGACCAGACCGGAGGCCCTTAACGTTACGGAAATTGCGCTTTCTTCGCATTTTTATCAATGAACGCAAACTTTTGTTTTTCCATTCAATCCAACCGCTATCTCTCGGATTTTTTTTTTACCTTGAATCGCGAGAATGATCAGAAATCCTACTTACAGCATTCAGACACCCCAGTCAGAAAATGCCTCCGAATAACATCAGACATGTAGTTAAATTATAATATTCGAATAATATTGATCGACGTTTAGATTGGGTTTTCCTTTGATCATTGTGAGAGATGTCCATTTACCTTCACGGTAAAGACGACGGTCACTTTGACAGGCTTGATCAAATGTTCTTCGCCATAGACATAGTTGAATGCAAAAGGTCTATACATAGCTATACATGTTGGCGTCACATAATCAATAATCTATTTTCCGGTTCCATAGTCTCAATAAAGAGTCTCGTACGTTTTACTGTCGAGCTGTATTGTCGTTCATTTTTATACTCAACTCTTGTAATGAGCAGAGAAAATAAATATTCTCATAAAGGGCGTTCGAGTCTCGCCGCGAAGAATATGCAGAAATAGGTTCTGGAAAAAAATTGCAAATTCTTCTTCCTCGTGCAATTAATGAAAAAAAAATTGAATGAACGATGTCTCTAAAAGGATTTTCACGTTATTCCGTAAATTGCGAATTTTTCTAGCGCTCCATAGAAAAAGGGAAGTGGAACTGTCTCAATTGGAAGTTTAACTCGAATCAGAGAAAATCAATTGTTCCGAAATTTCTACGGCAGTTTCAGAATCGTGCCTGAAATGTCGGCTCAACTTTTTGAAAAATTCTCTTTAAAAATGCGATGGTCGGACCGACTTAAATGCAATATAAAAATAAAAACTATGGCAGGCAACATTTTATAGACTGGTTCTGTAGCTGAGCAGGAAATTTTCAATCTTCTGAAGCTACATTCATTAGAGCATCCTTTTCTAAATTGTATAAAATAAGAGGTTAAAAAAATAGAGTAAATGGAACTTCAATCGTGTCAGTTGCAAAGGAATCTGCCCGCCTTTTCAGCGTGAATAGCTCTTGATTCTTACGCATCGAGGCCTTGGTATTAAATTACAAGACTTTTCACATCTGTATACAAAGTCATTTGCTTCGATGATATTCCTTCTTCTATTTTTTCGGGAGTACCAGCAGCCATTGAAAGTTTATTTTGAGAAACGAGAGAAACGCGTTTTACATCCTTACAAAAGGACCTTCGACTTTCTTTGTCGAGAATTTGTGCGTCTCTCTCGCTCTCTCCGCGGATTCCAAATGAAAGACCCACACTACCCACATTTTTTACTATCCTATTTCAAATGCAGCGAATATATTCCAGTCTGCGGAAAATGCAAAATAACCTCGGAACTCTTACCGATGTTTTTCATCGGTTCGAAAAATTTCCGGGGCTGCATTTATCTTCAGAAATTCTCGTGAATAATAGTGCATGCGATTTGCGCGAATATGTAGATCTGCGTCGATCATCGAATGCCTTTTATCGATAAAATTTACATTCAATATTTATGTTTCCTCTTCTCTCATAACCAGGACACTTGAATTTATAACCACCATTTTGAATCATAACTATTAGAACCATGTGAATGGCTCTTTTCAGTTCCACGTGATAATGAACTATTGAAATTTTCTTTATTTTTAAGACGTGATTCCGATATTTCCCTTATTACTTCAAACTTTTACGAATCCCTTGCAATCGATTGAAAATACAAAGACGAAAACATGGTCGTTGAGAAATTTCGATTTATATATTCATATCTTCAAAGTTTCAATTTACTGTTCAGTTTGGCGAAAAGCTGGAAAACCAGAGTTGCCTGGAACTTTCTAAGGTCGATCATCTACTGAATATTATTATCACGAAGCACAATATACATTGTAGACGCATTATATGTACAGATTGCACTCTGAAGCTAGCCATAGTCGGAAGGGAAGAGAGAGGAGTTTCCGGAAGCAGCTCAAACAAAGTCTACTCTACTCCTGCATCGTTTCCCTCTCTTTCTCTCGTTTGCCTCCGACAAGGCAATCAGCCACACGCGCTAGTTTGTAATAAAACTTCCGAGTGATTAAACCCTTATTACTTTTTTGCGTGGTTAATTAATTTCCGGACATACGTGTTGGTGCTTTTTTTTCGGGGCAATTTTATAACCCAAACAAGCCCAAGCAGTTCCGAAGTTAAAATCGATCTCTACGAGCTATCGGCAGGTGAGTATCAGTCAAAAAAGACACACCTGTTGCAAATTTTTTCATTGATCGTTGGCCGAAAATGAGACGCAGGACTCACAGCATGAGAGCCCACACTCTCGTCCATTCGCGTAACTGCGCTCCCTTTATATTATTATTGTTATGATGTTGCAATGTTACTCCTGCCAGTAAACACTATTACTTTGAAGTAAGTTTACGTCACTGTTGTGCTGTGCTTGTATAAGGAGGCATGAAGCACGAAGAGTAGAGATGTTCCAGAATCGGGTTATTTAGGGGTGCAGAACTATAGTTTGAAGTTGCCCGGGTACATGAAATCATGTCAGAGTGGATAAAGTAATTGGAATTGGAAATTCCCGTAGTTATTTTTTTAGTGTCCGGTGCTGCAGTGGAAATTTTTAGGCAAACCGATAATGTTTTGGAATTGAGTCACAAATTCCGGAGAACGGCAACTTTATTTTATTTTTTTACCTTTTCTGGTAACTTCGGAGTCATAAATGACCTCAATTTTGAAAAATTCAGATCTCTAGTAAAATTTAACGAAAAGGGTTCTACTTGGGCTTATTTTTCTCTGGAGTAAAAAAATCCGTCGGAAATGCGGTAAAACGATGAAAAAAGGGGACAACGGAGGCAGAAAAGGCGCGGGATTTTCGTCACCTGGGGTCATTTTTTACCCTTCTAGGGTTAATCTACCGTTCAAATTAAATCTCTGTCTATTTCTCTCTCTTTTTGTCCCTCTCTTGCTTCGAGCCGATCCGCCTTTGCTTCACTCGTAGCTCTATTGTTTAGAACTCCGAAGTATATTAATAAAATACAATTGAGTCAGCTGTCGAGGAAATTTTTTGCAACAACGCTGAGACGAGAGTTACATTCTCGCTCGGTCGAGCGAGCGATCAAAATATATAACGTAATGCAACAGCGGGTAACGACGGGGATTTTATATATACGATACGAGAGGGTAGGTAGTAGATCGAGTATAGGACGATAGCAGATTCTCAGCGCACACGCTGCTCCAATTAATTGTGCTCCCGTGCACGAACGACAAGGCGTACTGCGGTCCTGTACTATAACATGATGCACTTCGGTTAAAATCACATATTTGCGTAACTAAAGTGTCCCCTATTATCTTGTAAAATAAATGTATATTTCTGGAAAATTCAACGACCTCTATTATTCACTGTCTAGAGTGAATTTGTCAGAAATTCAAGAAAATTAAAAAAATTCCCATTACGGTAATAAAAATTGCAAAACATGCAGCAAAGTTTTCGTTTTCCATTATAAATTTCAACCATCAGCCCGAGCATCTGTTGGTCAAGCTAGCACGCGGACAACGAACTGAAGGAGAACAAAGTTTTTTTGAGTTTCTACTGATGACTCAAAAAAAAAAATCTCAGTAACGGTATTGCCAAGTGTTTGGTAGCTCGGATTTCCCATTTTTTTTCTGGACACTTGCACGAACCCGATTCAGTGCTTTTTGAAAGCGTAGCCACGAATTGATTTGTAAGAACTCTACGAAGATGTACGAAGTAACATGAAAAACAAAAAAAAACAGTGATTTCTTGTATCAATGAAAATAAAACAATACAAGTTTCTACTGAAGGGTTTGCATTATAAATAAAATACTACGAACATCAATATTGAAATAGTGAAAGGGGACATTTGATTCCACGTAAACCATTACAGAATAAAAGGAGCAATGACATGTAAATTATACGGAATTAGGTCACTTTTCATTAAAATGGCTAAGGGAATTAAGAATTTTGCTTCTAATGCCCTCGTAGTTTTCCTGTATTTGCCTCTCTTGTGACTTTTTTAATGCAGAGCAAGCTAGAGAGAGAAAGAGGTTTCTCTATGAAGGAGGAATCCCCTTGAGCTATGGGAGCCAGCCAGACCATAAGATTGCATAAATATGAAGGTCCATTAAGAGCTTAATCGAATAAATATAGTGGTTAGAGCATGTATCATTATTTCGAAAATCAAATTCAGCAAAAAAGTAATTTCACAACAAACTGTTTAAAATTGAAATGTATAAAAATCGGTTTGACCACTATTTCCACGTTTCCATTGATCGTTCTCCACAATGTATGAAAAGCGATATTATTATTATTATTATTATCATTTTCATCGGGGTTTTAATTAAGTTTTTTCGTCTGAAAAGAATTGCCATAGTTATTTTTTTCCATTATAATCGAATTGGTTTAGAAGAGAAAACATTGTCGTTAAATTCGATTACGAGAGATCAAGGGAAACAATTTTGTCCCATGGTATGATTGTCGAGTGAATTCATTCGGAGGTGCTAAGGTCGTTCTATAAATTACCGGAATCGGCTTAGCGAAGGGTGTAAATCTTCATTATCGAGAAGCGTACGATGGATGTACGGGTTAGATCAATGTATAGAACACACGCACACAAGCACATTCCGAAACATATATAGATATATAATTACTCGACATCGAGATCCATAAAATAATATGAGGAATAATGTTGCAATGAAGAAACGAGAGATAATAATTTGGGCATCCTACTGGATACAATCAATAAAAACTAATTTTATTGTCATTTTCAATTGCCATTACCTCATGATAAACACACTTGTGTATGCCTTTCTTATTCATTTTTATTTTATCGTCCACATTTCTCAGATTTTGGTGACTGAATTGATTTTGACATTTATTGGCAATTATTCTCCGATTTTCCGATGATATTATTCACCATTCGATATCGTAATTACTCTTGAATACTGTTTACGGTAATTGATATTATTGTACTTACTCGTTATGGATGGTTAGCATGCCTCAGGCCGGTAACGGCGGGGGCGATGCCACCGCAAATTCGTACAATTCGATACGATAGCCAGCACCTCTTGTAATTCCTAATGACTCTCTGGGTACAATACAAGATATATATACGTATGTATATTTGTGTCTACAAACGGAGAGATATCAGTCGTATTATCTCATAAAGATGACCGGAGACGATGAGAAGCAGAGACTCGCCGTTCTCAGTTGTCCATTCAGTCTTGACACAAAGATTCGTTCACGGGACAGGGGGAAAATCATCTCAGTGGCAATTACTACAAACACCCATACATTGGATTAGACACGAGATATTTGAAACGTTCTTATATTTTTATATACAGCCTTGATCAAAACCATCAGTTTATTCTAAAAATATCGCGTGTTTTTCTTTTATTCTCACTCCACGGAAATGGGGGCTGAATTTTCGAAATAATTACGTATTAATGATCGAAACTTTGAACGAGGACATCGTCGCAGTTCTAATTAATTTTTGTAATTTTTTTTTTTGCCATTTTGATCGCGAGGTTGTTTAATTTTTCTCCGTAGTCATTATGGGGTTTGAAATTTCGAATTAAGTGAGTGAAAAGTTGAATTCTGATCGAGTTGCGAGCCACCGAAAATTTGTCCGAAATTTTAATCGCCAATTTATCGTAGACACTCCAACAAACAGAACTGAATTCGTCTGCTTGAAAAACCCGCTTGCTAAATTGGTTTACGATTGTTTTTCCTTGAGATATTCGATTCATCCTGCGCATAGAAAACTTGGAGGAGAGACTTGTAGGGGAATAGCTGTGACCAAGGCTCTATATACATCGAAATACATATGTACAGAAGGGAAACAAGCAGTTACGTTTACTGGAACGTTCTCATTTTCCGTTCGTCTCAATGACAACAAAAATGACCCAGAAAAACTTGTTTACGCATTACTGCACATTGTTCTTTAAGCAAAAAAATATTGTTCTATATTTTGGTTCGTTATAAACTATCGAATAAGACAATTTTTGAAGTTTCCTTTGTCGCTTTCGTTTTTCTTTCTACACCATAGACTTTTACGTTTATTTATTCAAGTCAAAGTTTTCGACTTTATCGATTTCTGGACATTTGTGGCTGCGAGAAAACGGAGCGTGAGAGCAACAAGTTTTTTGTTGGCGGGCAAGAACAGTGACATATATTTCCATCGGTTCACGGATCGATATTCATTCCGACGTCTTTGCATGTAAATTCATTTCCAGCTCTTAAAAAAATAATTAACTAGATGGCCATGGGAGAATTAAATCGACAAGATTTTTCGCTTCATTGTCATGTTATTTTTTTGTGTTTCCGGTCACCGAGAAATTCCATCCATGAGATTCTTCGTTCGAGGCGCGAAAAAGATCTAAGTGCAAAGTTCAAAGATCTCGTAATGTCAACGTTTCAGGCCTGCTGGGAAAGTCAAAATGATGGCGCGTGTCCCTCTCGAGATTTATCGCTTTTCCTCTCATTTCTTAATGACACTAATCGTAAGCGAGACTAGTAAATACCTTGCCACATCAGTCGGAAGTGAATTTAAATGCGTTCGAAACAATTTTCAAATTGCAACGATACTCAACGAGGAGACAAGAAGGGAATCTCGAAATAACGATTTTTATGCCAACAACCATTCAGTCTTTACGGAGAGGTAAAAAAAATTGATTGAATATTTCAAAAGAAATGAATAAATACACAAAGTGTAATGGAACTGTCAAGTGTTCAAAGGGTCGAGATTATATCGACGTATCTCGCATCCGTATCATGAGCATTGAAATGAATTTTCATTCAGTCCTTCACAACAAAATAATACGATTTTTTATTCACAAGTTCATAAGGCTCATCTTAACCTCCGACAATTCAAAGTTCAGCGACCTTTGAAACGAACCATCAATTAACTTCGCAACACAGAGAGTGTAAAGTGACAAGGCATGCGAGTGATAAAGTCTGAAGTCCAAGTGTACCGCGATTTTTTAAATGAAAAAATTCATTCAAAATATAAATACACTGAAGCTTTTATTCATTGAGAAGACGAAGGAGAAAATTCCATACTGTTGGATTACCAAAAAATATTATCGAAAAATATTATCGGTTTGAAAAAACTGGACAAACAACGTGAAGGGTCGAGGAAACATTGATTAATAATTATTTCAAATTCTTACGCGATCCGCGTTTATGAAATCGAACAATGACCCACGAATTGATATAAAAAATTTATTCCAAATGAACTGGCTTTTTTTTTTAAATCGATCAAATATAAAAATGGCTGTGTTTTTTTTTAAATTCACATTCGCTTAATATTTGTTTCGGTATTCGGGTAAACGAGACAGAAATTGAAGATTTCGATTCCGAAACTCGAGAGCAGCTAACAGGTGTTTGCTCGTGGAGTGCGCGATCACATACTGAAAGCTCTACCATGAAGCGATAGTAGGTTCGGGACCAATGCTGAGCAAGAGAGACAGAGAGCAGGGAGGGAAGAGAGACTGGAAGAGGGAGCGAGAGAGATCGAAGAGATGCGCCATGCTAACACGAAGAGGACGCTAGACGAGCTTTTTTTCTCTCTACCGCGCATAAACCATCCTGATAATTATTTATAATCGCTAGAAAAAAAAAAACATGACGAAACTTTTATTAAAAATACGATATTCGCATTTTTACTCACCACACGTGATGCTACGTAAAATAAACGATATACAAATTCAAATTATTTTTATTTTTTTTCATCGTTGACCAAAGTATGCCCGAGAAATAACAACAAGTAAGGGCGAGAAGCAACAAATACAAATTCTGATAAATATTCGGAGCTACGCCTGCAACAGCTCCAACCAAAATCGAGGCGTCCAATTATTTTTCCATTTTCTGTGCAGGGGAAACTTGACGATGATTATTATCGTAATGGCGTGTAATCATTTTCTGATAAATTCATGTTTTTTTCTAGGATTAATTGTCGCTAATCGCATGAAGAAATCATTGACCCAGTTCGTCGTGAAAGCTCCACGAAGTTCCTATCGAATTCATCAGAACAATGATCGTTTGTCCAAAAAACGTGAAAGCCTCACAACTTTCGCGATACTTCGTACTCGAAACAGGAAGAGGACGCAACAACTCGTCACAATTATAATTCGTCCGAGTGTGATTGGAAAATTTTACAAAATGTTTGAGCTTATACGAATCTTTTAAAAATCTTGATGATTCAGGATTGACATAGTCGATAGTTAATTCATTACAACGAAGCTCAAAAGAGCGTACTCAACAGAAAAAAAAGAGAACAAACGTCCGTATCTTTCATCGTCGTTACAGCTCAGGACTGCGCTAGAACAAAACGGCTGACTAATTGGCCCACTCAGCCAAAGTTAACCAACTCAACGAGACTGAAACTTGTTTTGCTCGCTTCGGCCTATTTCAACACTAAATGTTCCTTTTACATGGACGCTGAAAGGGTTTCGTTTGTTCCCTTGTTTGAGTTGGCACATTTTTTTAGTCTCTGCTTTTTTTTTTATCGTCCAATGTAAAAGTAAAGCCCTGCAAACTGCATTACAACTAAATGGATTTTTTTCGTCTTTCATGCCTGCATTTATGTGAGCGAAAAAGAAGTGGGTGTGAATGCTTTTCGAACAGTAAAATGCTTTGTTGGAATTTTTTCAGATTCCAAATACTCCAAAAGCGAAACTCATGAAATTTCAACACTCTGATAATTTTTTTTTCGTTTTCAATCAATTTTATTACGCGTGCATTGATGAATTGGAAATGGAATTTCAACTTGTTGGGACAACCAGAAAATTTAAACCTTTTGACATCGAACGAGTGCTTAAAAGTCAAAACGAGGGGCGTCGACAAAAAATCTAACAAGAGGGAGTTGTGTTATGGGGATACGATGAATATTAACGAGTCTCAAAGTTATAAACGAATAGACGTACTGAAAAGTGTCGCAAAGTTGGATGAAACAGCTCGTGCAACGTACGAGGGTGGTGTCTGTCGTAAGTAAAAGCAAAAAACGATGCGGTGGTGCGGACGTTTGGAGAGTTTACTTTTTTACACCACCCTTTTGTCGTCCGCGAAAGCCCTCACGGACATTTCTGCCGGCTATCTGCGTCATAGTCGATGCCTCATAATATTTTCTTTTTTCCCTCGAACACAGTCAACTGTATCAAATCTTGCTTCTTTTTTATATTATTCTACTATCCTCCCTCAGGACATGAATAATTTATCAACGACCCTCTGTGGACGCAATATAATTGGCTGTTGTCGGGCATACTTTTCGCTTTGGAAATATACTGAGTTTTTTCGGCTGGAAAGGAAAAAACCAGCCGTTTCATTTACAATTCAAAAAACATATCGTTCGCCATTTTATCACCTACACGACGAATAATAAAAGATCATGGTTATTTCGAATTTGAAATTGAAAAATTAAATAACAAATTTCGTAACCATTCAATCGCATGACAAAGATCGACGGGTATTATTTATTTAAATAATAATAGTAATTTCACGTCGCACGAAACAAAATACCAAACGGGAGAATGAAAAGGACTTTATCATGGGAAAATCTCTTGCCCAGTGCGAACAAGTGAACGTAAAAAATTGCAATTGTCATATTTTTTCATGGAACGATAAATAAGAACAGTTTTACGTGAATTTTGGTAATTGTTTAATCAACAATTTATTGTCATTTATCGTGAACATCGTATTGCATACAATCGTGTTTTGTTCGTACGCTTCAGCAAACGGCAGACAAAGTTTTATTACGTGATATGTATCATTCGATGGGGGGCCACCATTCGAACTCAATCATTCGAAAAACTGATAAGTCATCGATATTAAATGAAAAAATGTTCGAATCCGTGGCTTTTCCTCTTTCCAACTCTCTCTGTCATTATGGAGGGGATAAATAATCACTTAAACAATCAGTTATTTAACTACGACACACCCTTCGTACAGTCTTGTATTTTTTTTCGATTCTTTCTTTGCTTGATTTTTTAATTGGATTTTTACGATTTTCATCATGTTTTATCCTAAGTCAATACTTGGATAAAAACTATTAATGAACAAATGGAATGGTGACGAAATGGACGGGCGAATCGAGCAGCAAAACGATCGCCTCGACTGATAATTTACTATTCGAAAATAGTCTGCTTAACATTCGTTAAATTTGCTGTTTCGGTGGCAAAAAATTGATAACGTGCGGCTGTATGAGGCTATTCATTTCGTGCAATGGTTCCTTTACCATGTCTTCGTCCATGGTGTGCAATGGCTCGGTGCAGTACTCTTGGCCGCAAAGCTTGCAAGCCTCGAAATGTGGTTTTATTGAGTTTCTCAGTTTCTGTAAAACAATAAAAGAAAAGTTGGTCAGATGCGGGCGAAAGTGTCTGTAAATATTTTATTGCAACGATTAGATTCGTGAATGAGAGAAATGCAACTCACCTCGGCCAGAGTGACTCCTTCGGATCGTATGAGTACGTAAATCGCAAAAGCCGGAAGGCAAATAAGGGAGAGCGAGGCAATTCCCCAGCCTATGGCTTCGGCCCACCATGGATACTGGTACGCTCCATTGTGATAAGTGGGTGGCTCGTAGTCGATCAGACTGAAGACCCAGACAGCCTGCAAGACCGAAACGTGTTGAATATCGCATAATCTTCGAATCTTTCCATGAGTTTTGAGAGAGAGCGAGAATAGAAAAGAAAAGACTTGGAAAGTATTTCGCGTCTTTTAGCTAATTTGTTAGCTCAATTATGTTTTATGAGATTCCTCGGTTACTGTGCATCATTTAATTTACCATAATAAGCAGAGGTGCGGCGATGAGCCAGCAGAATCGAAAGTACATCGACGGTACTCGTCCCGTCATTTCTTTTACGTTGCTACAAAGTCGTCGAACTCCATAGAACCAGGAAATTGCAATAACTTCGAAAAATGCTAAAAACATTATCGATATCGAAGCTGCATAGTGGTCGATCAGTTGGAAGAAGAATATTCCACCCTAAAACAAAGAAAAAGAGAAACAGTGAGCAAAAATCTTGATTCGAATTCAGTTTGATTAATTAAATCAATCGTCATGATGACATTTTCATGTTGTCATATTTTTGCTTTTACCTGAGAGACGTTTGGAAGTCCGAACAAACATGAAACGACGCATATTACAAGTACCAACATCTCGTGACAGTATAAATGATTTTTCACCCAATTCGGAAATCCATCTTGTATCGACGTCACAACGACCTCAACTATGGCAAACTGCAAGCAAATCGGCTTTCACGAATAAACAAAATCAATGAAAAATCATACATATGACGGAGCAACTTTCCGAGCTTATATTTGGAAACTGCTGGCATTTGCTCTTGTTCGGAGGGCAAAAAAAAATATACCGTATACCCACGCGTATCACGACACAGTGAAAAGTTGGGGATTAATTATTGATTGAGGTTAATTCGAATTCGATAACGTACCTCAATATCAGAAATGTTGGGCCAGCGTTCGCATAAAAAATTAGTTTTATTAGTCATGTGGAAAAATTGACGAATGAGCTCGTTTATAGTTGGGCCGATTAATTGATTGATTGAGCGATTCAGTTATAACGATGAAACAAAATTGACTGATTTTCTGCAATCAATCTTGATGATTCTTTAGTTTTTTTTTCTGAATGGAATTCACGTAATTCTTGTTCGTAATATTTTGTTCAATTCGCCAAATATGTACAATTCATCATTTATTTGAATATTTTCTACTCCATTCGAATGTTCTCTATCGATGATCGAAAAAAATTTATTTGACGTTTCTAAAGTTAGAAACTCAAAAATTGCGTTGAAAAATAATCTGTAACGTGTGTCAAACACACTTTTTTTTTATTACGCACCTGACTGTTGAGCGATAGACAGACCAGCATGAAGAAGAACAAAACAGCCCATAATTGGGAGGCAGGCATTTTCGCCATGGCTTGAGGATACACAACGAAAACAAGACCAGGCCCTAGGCGTACAAAAATATTTAAAAAACATGCTTTCCAAAGAATAATCGAAATTGTCATCAAAAAGACAAATTTTCAGATGTTCTTTACGTTAGAAAAAAAAAAAAATTGTCCCTCAACGGAGGAATTGATTACTTCGATGATAATTAAGAAAAACAATTCAACGTACCACCGCTCAAGACTTCGTCGACAGAAGTATTCTGTTCCATGGCAATGTTGCCGATGGTCGCAAACGCGAATATGCCAACGAGTAAACTGCTGAAAGCGTTTATCAACGAGACTGCAACCGTGTCGATGAGTATGTTGTTGTGGAATTTGTTATAACTGGCGAAACATATCATGGAGCCAAATGCAATACCAACGGAATTGAAAATCTGTGCAGCTGCGTTAACCCAAACCTTGAAGAAAATGAATTACTGAATATTTCGATATTTTATTCGTTACACTAAATAGTAAAGTCGAAAATAAAAAATATGTCTCGTTTTTAAAAAACATGTAACATTCAATTATGTATTTTTTTTTATTGTTATTTAAAGAAAATTGCAATGGATTAATTAGAACTGAATAAGGAAAATAATTGTTGGAATTTTTTTGTATACCTTTGCATCAGCGAGGAGTTCCCACCGTGGACGGAAAAAATATTGCAACCCCTTGTCAGCACCTTCGAGGGTGAGTGACCGTGTGAGAAAGACGAGAATTAGAAAGAATGGAAGTGTGGCCGTGAGGTACCTTACTTGTGCTGATGATTTGATCGATTTCCATATTGAAAAGTAAACAATAACCCAAGCTGCGACCAGACAAGCCACAATCTCCCACCTCAGAATTCCGGGCTCCTCAATTCCCGAACTCATTTGGAGCACTTTGTTGCTAAAGACAAATCAAGTTTCATTCGATGTGATGACGTGAAAATAAATCATCGGATACTGGACACAATTATCTCTGTGTTATTCAAAAGATCTCGTTAATGATCGCAACTGGAACGGCATGAAAATTTCAAATGATCTATTTGCAGGGAGATCGATCGGTCTGACGAACGAGGGCTCGAGCTTGCACGCGTCGGTTCAAACGCTGGTCGAACTTCGATTTAAATTTCAGCATTTTTTCGAGTTTTTCTACTACAACATTTTTTTTTATGTCTGAGAGGGCTGCGTATACAGTTTTGGGGACTCCCGCAAATCCGAGTCTGCCGTGATCGTATTTTACTAATTTTTGCGTCGCGATACCCGAGCAGGAAACGATAAAACGTGATAAAAAAGTTCAATTACTTGAAAAACTCTTCGGATGGTGTCCTCGAAGTATTGGGTCGAGTTCGATTGTCAATGGAGCCAAAAGACGGTAGCCAACATGCCGGTGTATTCCACGAGTTATCACAGCCTGACCAGGGCTGCTCGGACTTGAAAGCGGTGAAGAAATAATATATCGCGTATGCTATTATCACGTTGTGATACGTTGACATCAGAAACGATATCACTACCGACGACAAGCCTGCCCCTGAAATAAATATTTTCGTCATTTTGACAAAATTTTAATAAAATCGACTGAACAACCAGCAAAAATCGACGAATTGCGATTTTTAGTGCGATCTGTATTTTTGTAATTCAATGTTTTCAAACCCACCCTTAAAAAGAGGACATATCTGGCCGAGAGCTCCGATTGGCCCTCGACGAGTAAATTGTCCGATCGCTAATTCCATGTAAAGTAGCGGAACTCCGCATACTACGAGTATTAGGAAATAAGGTATCAGGAAAACACCTGAAACACAAAAACATATGTTGATTTATAATCTTGTCATTAATTTGATGTTTTTGAATAATTATTTAATTTCGAATCGTTTGAATTTATGATAATTCGTCGATTAATCGATTAATTTATTATTCAGGTAGTTGCTCCGGTCAGTTTCAAACACATAAAATTATGTTATGATTTTGGCTAAATGTGTAGATCTCGTAGAAAATTTATTTCTCCGAGAATGTGGCAAGCTCGGACTTGGGAAGCGTAACTGATCAAACAAAATGCATGAAGAGATGGAGTTTAGATCCGCAAACATCGACACAAACGATACGTCGAGGTATATCTTTATATTTATTACAGACGTGTCCTGTATTGGCACATGAAAGAACGTAACATTCTGTTTCAAGGTTTCAATAACATTACATCACCGTGGAGGGAGCACCCAATCTTTGCCAATTACATTATCATTGTTTTCTTGAAATTGTGAGCTCGATAATGTATTTTTTCTCCTCAAATTTCATGCCAATTGTATAATATTACGAGAAATGTTTTTTTCCGCAAAAGAAACAAAGCAGAAGGAAGTAGACACAAAATCTGAAGGATAGAATTTATAGAATGACCGACTGACAAGTTTACAGGCTTTCATGGCGTGCTCCGACTTTGCAATTGCGAGTTGCAAAAGCACTGCCAAGGTCAAATTTGCACAAGATGTTTTGCACCTTCAATTTATGTCTCTTTTTTCGTCTTCCCCTCCTTTGCTCACTCTTTCACCATCTCATTGGACGATCAATTGCAGTTCACACGTATTTATTCCTCCTATGCAATGCAACGAAACGTTCGACACGTGCTTGCAACATATTAGGCCAGGATTCCTCCTATTGTAATTCATACCACCCACTCAGCCTCACTATCCTCTGTACACACTAATACATAATCTCCTCTAGAATTATCTTCTTGTTCTCCGAGTGTCGTTTCAACGACGACACTAACAAACAAGTTGTCACTCTTTCCGAATAAATATTTCATCTTGTTCGACATACTCATTGTTTTTGCACGTCTAATAGAGTGTGAATTTTCTTTCAACTCCTTTTCACATTTGTCAAAGCCTAGACTTTTAGGGGATTTATAAATTATCATCACTTTTCTTCGAATTCTTTAATACAGCACCGAAAAAGGTTTCGCAGATAAATCGTGAAGAATCGTTGGTACAATCTAATTGTTTCAATTGTTTAACAGGTCGATCGTAAAAAAAAAAGGGATGAGACTTTAGAACGAAGAAAATAAACGTAATTCGTGAGTGGAGAAGAAAGAGACGCTCGTGATAAATATGAGGCCGAGAGAGCGATGAAGATTCTCGTTTCAATCAGCACACGTCCGATGACGCAGTTGACGAGAGCGTTTATTGGGCTCTGACACCGATAAGGATGTACAAAAGAGGTGTTTGTTCTTCGCATCATTGTAGCTTGACTCTCTTTGCTCTTTTCTGTTAAAAAACACATTGAAAGACACGCGCATAGAGCAGACACAGACGCAAGTATATTTGCCAAACAGCGAAAGGGAAAGTGGCCAGTAACGATCGTATAGTTGAAAGATGGATAGTGAGAATTATGCCTCTTTGCTTGTGAGACGTTGTCGTACGTGTACATGCGTAATGACATGAATGAAGAGATAATGACGGAGATCTCGAGTGTGCGAGTTTGTCTTGTTAAGATTTTTGAACGAAAAACCTCCGTATGGACTGAAAATTTGGTTGATATTTTATTTTTCATTCGTGCCAATTTTAATTTCATTTTGAATCGTTCGTTGCGTTTTTATTTTTCATTTGAGAAAACATTTTTTTGCACATTCCCAAGACTTGGCATACAACGAGACGTTTTATCATCTAAAACAACAGAACGGCGTGTTAAATGCGGAACAAGGGCACGGCCTGAGAATTCTTGGTTTTTCTTCGAGCGGGAAAAAAACTCGTGATTCGAAGAGCGCGCCGGGAAGAGCGGGGAACGCGGAGATTCGAGCTCATCTCGTTTGCTGCACATAACAGCTGAGAAGCGCCGTGAAACAAGTTAAATGTTAATGAGCCCTGGTTACGGGTCTCGGATTACTCGCGGATGAATTTTCAACCTGAAAGCCCGGAAGGCGGCAACAAATGGCGCACACGTGCATGCACAGACGTCCGGAGAACGGAACGGACATGGTGCAATACGGGTAGAACTTGATACATGACCTTGACGAGATATTACACACTTTTGTTGAATCTACTCGAGGATTCCTGTTTACATAAGACTTTTCACGTCGATTCGACCTTACTCCGACCTCCAACGACCCACATTTCGACGACGAATATCGTGCAATGCTTTTTCTTTCGTTCTCAAGGCCATGCACGACTCTCGTCAATTTTTTTTTTTCTAAAATCGTTAAACTCGAGCTAATAAAAATTTTAAAGGCTGGACTTTCCGTGTCGTACCGAACAAGTTAATAATTGCAATCATAAAACTCGAAAAATTCAATGGACTGCAATTTTTGCTCTCAAACGTGCAAGTAAATGATTGAAAAGCCGTTTATTGATTTTCGAAAAAAAAAACTACCAATTCGAACTGATTTTTTTTCATTGGTTCAAATCACCGTATATGAGAAGATTCGCTGCGGGATATCATTTATTTATGTACAAAGGTATGTACAGCTGTTATTCAACTTTAAATATGTTCACTGATTTTCCAATTACACGAGTAGAAAATAATCGTCGGGTAGCTCGTTTAGCAGACACGGAGGAGGTCCATTTATCTCCCCGAGTGACGAGAACGTCGTATATCCGACGAAAATTAACCCAGCAAATGAGGTTTCTGTATAGCCTTACAGAAATTGCCATTTTTTAAATGTCTTTTAAAATCTATTTGAAAAAACCATCATTTTTTTCCCTGCTAATTTTAGATCCCTCGTAATTTTTTGCCTGCTAATCCTCTTAGGTTTAAACGACCCTATCAACGAAGTAAATTGATCCGATAGACAGCGTCACCCGTTATCGTCCGATTAAATCCCCTCACGTTTTTATTTTACATTAATAATGATAAAGACGAAATCATATATTAACCATTAGTTTTCATCAACTATGCGTGACGTTTTTTTATGCCTCGTAATATTTCGAGGTTTGAGGTTTTTTTTTCGTTATGATTTCTAAGAGTGTGTTTAATACTTTGACGACGAAAAAATGTACGAAATTTATCACGCCACACCTGAAAACTCGGCACAATTAATCCAGGCGATAAATCGTGATGATCTCGTTCGTGTTAATTGGACACTTGGCTCGAGAGGCTTTTGATTATAAAGCACCCAATGCGAATTATGCGAATATTATAGATCGAGTGTTGGAAAACAAAAGGGAAAGAGAAAAAACGAGTGAACGATAAGATTAAAGATTATGAAATTGTCGAGGTGATTTAAACGCCACTCGTCACCTGGCTTCTCGAGGCTTTGCTCTCTTTCTCTCTCGTCGACATATTACGAGAATTAACAGTGTTATAACCAACCGTCGTTTTCCGTTTTATCAACGCACCACCGTTTAAACGACACCGAGAGACTAAAGAGTCATATCCATCGACCTTGGCTTCTGCGCCCACAATTCATCTTCTAATATGGAGGTGAAATATTTATTGCTGTCCGTCGTAATTAACTAAATGTACGATCGCAAAATACACAACATCTTTGTGCACATAAAGAAACATCGTTGGAATAGAACGATGTTTGATTAATAGACGATAAAATTGAGAAACTTACAAATTCAATTCTATTCTACTGGATTTTTGAATAATTTTCAGCATCCATCACAGTAGATCAAAGAAAAAATCATGCATGTGTCGTGGATGTTTCAATAAATGATTCACCATTGAATTATGTTCAAAATTACTAACGAATTGTTAATTAAAAATCAAACAACTGACCTCCTCCACTCTTGTAGCATAAATATGGAAACCTCCAGACATTTCCAAGTCCCACTGAGTAACCGATGCAGGCAAGAACGAATTGTACCTTGTTGGCCCAGTGTGGCCTCTTTGGCTGCCGATAGTCGCTAGGATCTTCGGCGTCGCCGTCGTCGAAACTCGTGCACGCCGACAAATCATCGTCGAGTGGTCTGTATTACAAATTCATCTAAATTAGTAAATTCGCGGAACAAAATTTAAATTATTCTTTATTCACTGAATTCATGCTCCAAAATATAGACCGATATTTATTTGGGTTCTAATGACTGAAACAAATTAAGTCAGCTTTATAATTTAATGCAAATATATTCCGAGTCTTGTATTCGCAATGAATACCTATTTACAAAAACAAAACAGCTTTAATTCTTATGTATCGCGAGTATCTTGGGCCAAGGCCCCTCGACAATTGCGTTCCTTTATGACTTTTGCAAATGTTCGCGATAGTTTCTATTTCGTAATAATTCCCCAAAAATTGAAACCTCAATGGCGCAATTTTTCGCTCGAGCTCGTCATCTTTTCCGGAATGAATTTTAATTCGCAGTAGAAACGGAATTGGCAGATCAGACACGAATGTAATATTTTTCCTATGGCAAAATAGAGACGATTCATCAAAGTCGATGATCATTAATTCATCGACAACATCCCACGGCGTGTGTGTAATTAAATGACTCACACGCCCCTCCCTCCCGCTTTGCTTTTCGTCGTTGGATTTATAGCTTTGACGATAGGTAAGAATTGATCGCAATTTCTTTTCTGAACGTCGATGCAGACGACGAGTCGAGTTTCTCTGACTCAACACTTCACGGAGAGCAATCACATATGGGGAATTCCGTGTCAATCAAAAAATTGACAGTCGAGCACGCAATTTCAGAATTTTTTCTCGTACGTTTTGAGTCAACAGGAAATCGTTGGATGTTCGAAAAAAAAATTATACCGAGTAAATTTTTGCATAGAAATTTGGAAACTTGTATTTTTTTAGTGCAATAATGGAACTTTGACGATACATTGCAGTTCGTTGGAGCGATTTTTAATTATTTATAAATACAGAAACCGAGGTGTTTGTAGTTTTTTGTTTTCATCGTCAGTGGGTTATTGTTTATTTTACTGGCATAGAATTATCTGTACGTGCTTCTCGTTTCGTTTATCTTGAGACTTGGCTGGCTCATTATTCACTTACGGCTTTGTTACAATACACTGGAATTGCAATCCCTGGATGACAAGACCGCGACTTGGGATGCGTCCTTTGGACGCACACTGCATTTTCTGTATCTCCTATTGCGTACAATGTTTGCTGAAGATTAAAACATCGACACACTTTTGTTTTTTTTTTCTTTTGTTAACTCGCAGGTTTTTTGTTTTTTATTTTTAATCTCACGCACGATTTGACGGATTGTTTCGTTCAAACGCGCGAAATGATTATTTTCATACTAGAATTTCTCAATCGTCTTTTCTTCAACGGGAGAAATTTTTTTTTACGATGAGGAGCTTTTTTGGTAATTTGACGATTTATTGCTCATCAGATTTTATTATTTTTTTATCCTGACTGTGTCGCGACTATGCTCGGTGGTCGCTGGAAGAAAACTGCTTGTTTCTAGGGGTACGAATGTTCTTTTATATGTACCAGTAAAATTATCAAGCATTCAGGGTCGTGCCGGTAAGACGGATTTTGTTCATTTACCTGGCAGGATTTGTGATTCTCGCGCACTGTGTACCGGAGTTATATTCACCAAACGAGCAATGACGAGGGAACGAAAAAACGTTAGAATTTATTTTTCATCATTTAATGACAAAAATCCACAAGATATTGGCCGTTTTTCCCGAATATTTACTTCTTTATTCTCGCCTAAAAAAATGTCTCACATGGTTTTTCAATTAATCTTCCGCGTTGTTATTTCGTGACTACATTATTTCCGGACCAAAATTTATCGTTTTTCAGCTAGAAAGTGGATTTTCATTTTGAATTTCTTTGTTTTCGCTAAAATATATTCTTCGGTGATTTTTATCTTGTGTCACATGTCGAGAAAAACTAAAAATAAAATGTTGAAGTTGTAAAAATAAAAAATTCTAAAATTACAAGTGCAGAGTCGAATTTTTTCTCACTGCGAAGAAAAATATTATCAAAAAGGATACGAGTGATGGATTTTGTTTCGGTTTTCGACACATTACGATTTTTATAATTTAAATCATTTGAGTATCTTCAAATCCTTAGGGTGACAACGATTCGTCGAGGTTTCGCGTTTAATTCGATTCAGATTTTATTACGAATTAATATCACGAATAATTGAACGGAATGTCAGCATGTAACTCGTGGTCACGGATAGATTGTTACGAGACCGTGCAATTATCAACTATACATTTAACCATATACGCTAACACGAGCAACACACACAGCGTTGTTTCAATGTTGCCATCTGCAAACTCGAGTCTCAGCCACGGTGAAAGTGATCGTGGTTCAACTTGATATTATCCATCCATTATAAATACACACTAGAGTATTCGTCTATAAATATATTTGCCAGTTTGTCACGGTTTATTTAGGTCAGCTTTGAAAAAATCGTTCATTTATTTACGTTTGAGCAGAGATTCGAGTAAATTGTCAATATTAACAGATCGACAGCGCGTTTTCGCGCGATTTTTCTTACTACTCAACGAGCACGTTCTAATTTTTTTTTCCTCGTCTGAAGATCTTTCATGGCGTTTGAATAAATATTTTTGTATAGTCCAAATTTTAGTGTTCCTGGCGATATTCAAACCGCGAAAGAGTTTACGACAAAATCTTGAAAAACGAATGAAGAAACATTTCACCGAAGTTTTGTTCTTATCGAGCCATCATCCAAACCCGGTCGTTCACTCAAACACGGCACACAATCGTGTCAGTGTAAATCATCAGAGAAGGAATCATTTAATCTGATTGCACGCACGATTTCTGCAAAGTCGATAACGCGAAAGCGCGATAGCGAAAAATTTGTTGGAGCGGTGAGAAAATTGGAAGAAAAATGGCAATCAATGAGTTTTAAGGTTTGAGAAAATAAACTTACGTGGGTGGATGTACCATGTTGAGTAATTCGGAGGGTGAGGTTGGGACCCTTCGGATGGTGAGTTTGCGTCCATCGGAGGATCCCAATCCGATGGATGCGAGGGATCGTATGGAAACGGAATCGGCGAATGGCCGATTGGATGTGCTGTGAGGATCGCTAAAAACGATGGATGCCCAACTTTGTTGATTCTGATGATCGTCGGCGTTGTTGGACTTGAGAGATCGCATGCTTGGATAACGATTGTGCCGCGGTACACCGGCGCAACTGTTGGACGTATTAATACCACCGTGTAGCTCGACACCGCGGCTTATTCTTCCAGCTGCATGGCCGGAATAACCGTGAGTTGAATTATCACGATATAGTCGAACTTCCGGCTCGAGACCGGCCAATCGTTGATGACGATTAGTAGACTTGTTATCGTGAACGCTGTCCGTACTGCTGTTGCCGCTGCTCGATCTCTTGACGCCATTTGCAAATGACATATTGCCGCCACCAATCGGATTAATCGTTGGTGCAACGACGATTTTACGACTGCCCGAACTAAGCAGTCGTACCCTTTCCCTCTCGCTCTCGCTCGGTGTATCCGAATCGACGAGATCTTGATGGCTAGCCCCATAACCCTGAAAATGTTGAGTTTGACCTTGGCAGGCTTGAGTATGAGTATGTCCTTGGGGTTGTTGAACGTAGCCTTGAGTCTCGAACCCTTGAGAGCGTTGATTTTGTCCTTGGGATTGCGGACTGTTCAACGGATCATGATTTCCTGGCGTTCTTATCACATCCGGCTCCATCTCATCCGAACCATCCTCTTCCGGCATCGTACTCATTTTTCGTACGTTTGATTGTTTTCCCATCGTTACCAAACGACCACTTCCGCTAGCAACCCCGTGTTGACCCTTCAACAACGACGATTTGTTTCCGCATTCACCCATCATCGATATCAATTCTCCTCGTACTCCGATCGACCTTTCCACTTTCCCGATTTATCAACCACTGCAAATTTTATATTCTCTATTTTACCACAATTTCCATTTATCACTCGTGCCAATTTTAATCCGTTATTTTACTTGTCATCCCCTTCAATTTAACAACATTATTCACATTTTTTTCATCTCATTTTTTATCAGCAGCAGATTTTCTCTTTGAATCAATCGTTCCGCGTTATCCTTAATCACTTCCGCTATCTGGATGGAAAATTTTTATCAGCAAAAAGGTGCAGCATACGATAAATACTGCAGGCAATTTAAATTAGTCCAAACCCTGAGAAACCCTCGTTTCGAATTCAGTAACTCGGGCTCATTTCGACTACTTAACAAAAGTTTTGTATTTTTCTCATATTCCTAAGCAATCCAACTAGAAATATGCTCTAGATTTGCTCTGACGAAACAAATGCCAAACATTTATGTGTATTTTCAAAGAAAATTATCGATGCATTTGTTTGCTTGCGTAATCATTTTTTTCCTCGTGTAACGGAGAGAACTTGGAGGTAAAAGTATGAGAAAGAAAGAAAACAATGTTATCGTGAAAGAGCTTGTCCGAGCCCGCGAGATGAAAACGTGTTTTTATGACGAGTTAAATATCTAGGTCGAACGATTCAAGTGATACACACGTCAAGATTCGAACGTGACCAGTGCTCCAGTGCGCTCTAATGATGACCAAGTAACAACTTTATACCCTTTAAGACTCTTCTAGACGGTAGACATCCTACATGTAAACTATTCCCAGTCTATTTGACTTTATTCACTTAGCAATCAGACTTTATTCAATTTTTTCTCATCAAGGCCCATCTTTCAATCGTTCCGACAAAATTAATGTTTTTCTCTTCCTCTAAAAGGTAATGACTTTCCAAAAATGATTTTCTTCTTCAACCTAATTCAGAAGTTCGGTCTATTTTATTTTTTAACAATTCGTTTTTAAACAGATATAACATTTTTATTTTTGACAGTGTCCTGTTTTTTTCTCTTGCCATAATTCTCTTGCCAAAATGTTCCATAATTATGAGTAGACTCGTCAGAATTTTTTGATAACGCATTTCTGGTTTGGGGTTCCAAGGAAATGACGAAATTTCCGTCTGAGACGAGTCTCCCCGTTCGGAGAAACTATGATAACTCAGCGGTATCGACGAAATGAGCCATTAAGATGCTCCGATAAATACGAGAATACATATTCCTTGGGTAGGAAGTTGTGACGCATGATTTAACGCGGTATGTGTATTCTTTAGGGATTTGAATCGGAATCAACAGTTCCAACGCTTGGAATTTCATTTAATTTGTTATTTTTCGTTCCTGTTGCAAAGGAATGCAAAAAGAACTCGGGAGAAAAGTTTCCGTCGAAAATAGCCTCGCTGTGATGAAAACTATTTTTAGATCGAGAGAACATTTGAAAAATCTTACGTAAAAAAGGGGTACAATAACTTGCTGTTCTCTAATTAGAAGGTAAGCGGCCAGTTCGGATCGTGTGCCAAATTCAAGTTTGACAACTCGCGGGCTTTTCTTCAATTATAAGATATTCGCTTTGGTTTGTAGTGTAACGAAAATACTTTGAAGAATTTGTGGCTTCGAGGATTATTTTTTCAATCATTTGATTTATATCGCGTTAATGATTTTTTTTTTATAATGGTCCCCATTCGACCACGCAAGGGGCGAGATTTGCTCCCATTTTTACAAAGTTTCCTTTACAAGAACAGAAAATGGGTGAGGGTCATGGACCTGCTAATTTGACCTGGAATGCCCCATCGACATGTAGAGATTGCTCGTGATTCTTCTACATGCCTCGGAGCGAAAGCGTGCGCTGCAAACTTGGCGCCAAATTTTCTCTCTCGACTTGTTTCACGTTTAAGAATGAAAAACAATCGAGTACTTTGTATTACAAACGAATTTTTTTCTCTCCATGTCACTGCTATTTGCCACATTTATTTTATTTTCAATTTTACTACCATTCTAATATTTCCTGCAAGAAAAAATTCCCATAAAAAAAATATGAACCTCGAAGCCTTTTGTTTCATGAAAAAAAAATCAACGACTACATCTGAATGGAAAAAAAAACAACAATCAGTGGAGATTGGAATTTTTCTGACAAGTCACATAAAAAATAAAAAATATTTTCTCGGACGAGCTGAGAGATATAATCGGAACGAGAGAGAAGCACGAACCGGATCGCGAACCGGTCGTAAGTGGAGAATTTATTAAATTTACAGAACAAAGTGCATTTGCGCATGCCTAGTTATTTGATAAAAACTTGATTGATAATTCAGCAAATTGAATGCTATTGGTAATTGATTACAAAATAAAATGATGACTAAGTCACTGTCGATGTATTTTGTTTTCCCTTCGATTTGAATAAATCATCAAAAAATGAATTAAATTTGATGAATTTTTGATTTGTTTACATCAAGAAATTCAGTTTTATCGATTTAATCGTCTGATCCGATCAGTCAAATTTGCCAACACGTATTTCTATAGAATGACAACTTTAACGAACTGCAAATAACAATAAATTTATTTACTTGTAGTTTAATTCTCTCAACTCTGCTTAATTGAAAATAAAAAGTGACAATAAAGGGAGCCCTTCACAAAGGAATCTCGTCATCAATGTACCTGTCAGATATCTTCGTCTCTCAATTCCACTGCTGTGCTTAGCATTGGAATGACGAACGTACTGAAATGCATCGGGTCTTTCTCCGGAAGGCACGAAGCTCTCGGTTTAATAAACGCTCGTCGTGTTCGCGATTCCAGCTCCCACTGCTTCGACACTCTCCTTCCACTCACTCTACAGTACAAGAGAGAGAGAGAGAGAGAGAGATAAAAATACTAGTAGTTTTACTCCGTCTTGCTCGTACTGTTTATCTACAGGGTATGCGAAACGTCGGTCTCCGTGATTTACATGAGAAATAAATCGACAAAGTTTTTCGTCTGAAATTCAAGCCTCACTCTCCGTACACTCTGTATAAACTATCTATGAAGTGATATACAGAGAAAAATTTATATACGTGTTGTTTTTTTACTATACAGCAAATACGTCCGGTCTCAACTTCAATACCGACCATCCCAAAAATTCCACACAGATTCAAGAGAATTTATTTAAAAAAATAGTTTTTTAGCATTCCAAACTTATTCGTCTTGATCATCAATTATGCTCAAAGTTTCATTGGCCAAATCTTCCAATCAGTGAATCGTCTAATTGCTTTGATTACCCTCGAAAAATTTGTGCATATTTTGAAGACTTTTCACTAAATTTTTTAAATACCTGATTCGGTTATTTTGTTTCAGCAATTTCAGTAAAATTCTGGAAGACATTTATATTCGTTTTTATGTTGTCACTCGAAATTGCACTCTAAGAATTACTCATCTAATGGGACTGAGTGGTAATTCTAAAAAGTGGGGACCGAGTATTTCGAATTATGTTTTTCAATTTTTTGAGCGAGACATTGAATCATTCTGTGAATTTTTAATCTCAGAATAAAAAAATTGAGTAAAAAAAAGTTTCACAGATTGGAAACTGGAAAAATAAAAGAATCAGAAATAATGGAAAAATGGACCCGGCTGAATTACACACTTGTGAGGACGCGCACTGTCAGACGCTGACTGGGCAACACACGTGGGCTCAGTTTCACCTGGATTCGATCTTCAGGCATAGAACGGACAAAGCCACATTTTTACCAGACACCGAAGACTATGATGAAGTAAAAATTAATGGAAGAATATAAAGAGGAAATAAATTGAACGTTAAATTTGGAAAAACTCGCGAGTCCGATAACAATGATCAACAAAAAACAATGAATGAAATGAGGCTCTCGGTAAATGTGGGAGTCGTACGACCAACCGGGCGATCTGGCGACGAGCAACTAACCGGATAGAAGTTCTGCCACGCGGCCGAGACATTTTAGTGCTCGCAACAGCCTCACCGAGCTTAATATATCTATATACGTTTGTTACTTTAACAGAGTGCGCTTTTGCCGCTACGAGAGAGATAATGGAACTCTCGAGAGTCTCGTTGGTTGGGTCTCGCAGCGACCAGACTTCGGAGCGAAACACGTTTGCATGATCCCTGAGGTATCCGAGACCTCGTCTTTATTATTGCGATGACATGAAATAGATTTCAGCTTCTCGTGCTTCGTTCGAAATTCCCAAGTTCCAATTACAACGAGGAATTACTGTCCACGCCACCTAATGAGCAACGTTTACATTTTATCCACAGCTCATTTTCATTGGAAAAAAATCTCGTTCGATCGCCCTGAAAAATCATCGGAATGAAGCTCTCGCTTTGCGCTCTTTTAGGCACGCCTGCATGGCAGTCTTTGTCGGTAAAAAAGTCCTACGCGATCGCGATCTCAGCGCCTCGTCGCGTGTTCGCCAGATGCACTCCTGCCGTTACTACTTGCCCGACCGCCAACTTTTCCACTTACCGATCCATTTCTACTCTTGTCCGTTCAAACGCTGCCTTTTTTTACTTACACCGGAGGAAATTGGTCGTCGCTTTTTTCTTAGCCAACAGTCGTTTTACCGCGTCGAAACGGCTTCTTCGCTTTTTTCATAGATCGCGCCGATCGCCTTGTCCGATTAAGTCAATATATTGCGTTATAGAAAAACTCCAATCACGAGAGGTTTACGGTTTTATGCACGAAGAATCTCGATAGTGGAAAATGCATGGAATTTTTGGTTTCTGTCTCATGGATTCCCATCAAATTCTCAAAACAATGTCGTCCGAGTTGTTTATTCACCAAATTTTGATCTAGAGACAATGAAATTTCTCATTAAATATAAAGGTCTCCGGAAATAAAAGGGTTGAAAGAAAAAAGAACAATTTGCTCATGAGAAGGATGTACGCAAAGTCTCGTACGTTTCGCGCTTTTTCTCTCTGAACCCTGATGGTGAATTAACCTTGTAGTATAAAAGCCACAGTCTCGAAGACGCTGGTTCTCACACCATGAGTACACAGAAACGATCGAACCTTTTTTCTCTGCAGGTTGTAAGCTCTAAGTGTAAAATGATTATAGCAGCAAAAAGTAACAAAGGAAAGTCCATCTCGGTCGATTCGTTCGAGTTTCTCAACAACAACAAAAAATACAAGATCCCCATGCCCTATTATTGAAGGTCCACTTCAATATACGAGGTCACGAGTTTTTACGTCGAAATCACGTTTCTGAATTCTCTTATGCCATCACGATGTATTTATAAAATTGTGTGAAAATCATTTTTTTTTTTTAAATTCACATTTCAAATTCCAATTTTCGCCACAGTTCATTTGACCACAGAATTGAATGAGAATAGGAAAATAATAAATCAATTTTTGGTGCTGGATTTGAAGAAAAAAAAGAATTTTCCGTAAACAACAATTTGTCTAATTAAAATTCTGTATGGGGAAATCTGGATTTTATAATTAATTCGCTGTTATTAATTCCTGCGCACTTTTCGACGGGTTTTCTTGAAAAAAATTGCGTTTTCAACGTGTAAAGGTCAATGAGCAAACGCGACGGGACCTGGCAAATGAGCAAAATAAATGAACACGCAATAAGACAGCCCTGAGCTCTTCTCAGTTATTATACATAATTTAGCCATGTCGAAAGGGATGTATGCAGTAAAGGGGTCAACGTTCTGCGTAATATTTGGCTCATCCGTGTCGATATATGAATGCACACGTGCAGGCATTAAGCGAGCTTGTGTGCATTCATTTTTCAGGTTAAGGCGATTCGCTGCTCCTTGGCACAATCGCCGAAAAAAAAAAGTATCGAGTTTTCACTTGATACAAAATCGTGATCAAACATTTTGTTATTGGTATGAAAAATATTGTGCATTATCAACAAAATCGTTGGCACATCGTGATTTTTGACTAATGAGTAGCTGATTATTAATTTTCACAGAGTGCTCAAAGATTTGCTCTCATTAAGGAATCATATTCGCAACGTCAAGTGGAAAATTCGTTACACTAATCAGTCAAAATCTTGGACAGAATTATTTCCGCATTCATTCGTTGCGATTGCACCAGAGAAAGAAAATCAATCATCCACATGCATGGCAAATGATTCTTTAAAATTCACTTGTTTTATTTTTCATAACGAAAGTGAAGAGCGAGTGCATACTCGAATTTTGTTTTAAAACAAAAAGCAATGGTGAGCATTACACGCTCTTGGTCATTCAAAACTTTTACGTAACAAGACCATAATTTATTAAGGTGTCCTTCACAGGGACGTTTTTGCAACGAGAACATCTCTCACTCAACTCTCATCATAATAAAAATATTAATGGTCACTTGTCTTAGCATTTTTTTCTCCCTGTTTTCCACTTCTCGAATTCACAACTCTCTTTCTCTTTTTCTCCCCCTTTTACTCCTCCGGTTACCACTGGCACTTGCAGCAACTCGAGAGACGCAGTTGATAAATATTTGTGAGGAGAAGCGTTATTTTCCTTTTCACCTCTTCATCCGTAATTTTGTGAATACAAAATACCACAAATAGAAAATTTCTACTAAATTAGATTCGTCCGTTTGCTCTGCATATTTCTACTCGATAGTCATTGTTCTTCAACAAATTTATTCCTAAACATGTTTTTCAAAAATATAATTATGTATTGTTTTTTGTGCTCCGTTAAACATTCTTTATTTTTAAAATGACTCCAGATATGGGCCACGCCAATTTTGATAATAAAAACGAGGAGGTTCTGCGTAGAACGATATGCACAAGGAGAAAGTTAACGATTAAGAAGGATGGGCGATGAAAGTGGCAAAAGGATCTGAATCCCTCGCGGATTCCTAGAGGATCAACTGGTTCGTTTCATACAGAGAAGAACCGGCTACCTTTTGTCGCAAAGTCGTTAAACACTCCCTTTCCCCTTCACCCAGCCCTCATTCATTATACGTATATATAGTCGCTCCCGGAGTCATGCGTGCATGAACAGAGGACGTTGCATGCGAAATTTCAAAATGTTGAGATATTCAATTTAGATAATGAATAAACCCATAGACAATTCAACAAGGCCAATTCGAGTGGCGGAATTGAAAACATCAAATTTACAACCATGGGGAATTTATGGTAAATTATGTAAATCCATTAATATAAAAACGAGTTCATTAGACTTTGGATTGCTGACTCTGGTCATGTGTATCCAACGTCCTTCCCCGTGTTTTCAACTACAGTTATTTTTATCGAGATAGAAATGCGATGAATAGAAGAAAAAAAGGCATTGGAATATTTTTTTTTTTATTATAACTTTTGCAGAATGTCATAATCGTCAACAACGATGGAAATGTGCTCACGAAGATTCATTTTTTAGGTAGCGGGTACGACGTGCAACGAAAACCAGAGAAAAAAATCGTCTTTTCCATCGAAAAGCAAGTTTAATGGTTGATTATAATATTTCTGAACAAATATTTTTAAAGAAATGGATTTATTAATGAATATCGAAATAATGTGCTCGTTGGAATGGAAGGCCCCGTCTATATCCGTATATATCTCGCAAAGAAGTGAAAGTATACGAGCGCACAGACTCTCGATGCCGTAATCAAAGGTCGACTCATCTCTTGCCAGTGGAGAATAAAAAAAAAAAAACAAACAAAAAAAGAAGGAGTAAGTGGAGGAGGAGACGAGAGCAACGAGATATATCGAGCGCAGTTTCAACAATTTATGCACAGAACACGAGGAGGCTTCTCGCGACAAATATATATCTTGGTTCGTCGATACGTTATAAAATTATCTGCATTCGATCAAACTCAACCCAGAGCCATTTAAGATCCCATTGGGACGAAACACCAGTTGAAAGACAATTTTTTTTTGCTGCAAGGACCGAACAACTATTTTTTTAATACGTCAAAATACTGTAAAAATGTAATTCCTCAAAATATTGATTCGATGGGGAATTTCATGTGAGAATGAGAGAACAAGAAAATCTTGCAAGTTTACCACTTTTTTTTTTGGCTCTTCCGAAAGTATCTACAATCAGGTCAACATTGAGATCAGATCTTTGGGTTGCTTGGAAATTCGGAAACTGAATAAATAACGTATTGATATTCAAGGATGTCGTCGATTTGGTATGAAGCGCCCCATGTACCGTTTATCTTAATAGATTAGATTTATGTACTTAATAGATTACGCAAAGCTTAGATCGTGTCGTTCGAAATATCGTAATTTGATCATTTAATACACAATTCTCAACAAATCTCCGAAATTTTTCTCCGATCCTCGTTGGGCAAGTTTAGAAAACTCAAAGAAGCCAGATAATTCACTGATTTGAGTGCAGAGAAATTCGTTTTTTTTTCTAAATTGAATTTTAATCGTTTCAAAGAATTTCTTCACCGTATGAACTTTCATGAATTATGCATTCCATTTAAATAAAAAAAAAAAACAGCAATCAAGGATACAGGCTTATCGGTGAATTAGGTAGGAAATTGTTTTTAAGGAGAATGAATAGTAATGCTTTTGAGTTATATTACAAAGTGGTGTACGAGACAAATTATCGATCGTTTATTTTTACGACAAAAGCTTTTAGACATTTTGTTACGATTCTCCTTTCACTCGCGAATACTTTTTGTTTCACACTTTTGTCTGCATTGATTTCTTTTCAATTGAATCCTCATAATTGCTCGTGCAATATTTTTCCTATATTCACCTGAAAACTTCTGCAACATACTCTATTAGTTATAATGTGTTGCCGATGGTAGTGGAGCCACTGGGCCAAGGCCTCAGTTACTTTACAGTTCGCTTTACACGAGCCAGAGTTCAATTCCCACGAGGCTAATCCCGTCGACATTAAACACGGGCGTGTCGCTTACTCGTTCATTCCAATCTAATATAATTGCAAATACGACACTGTAAATTCGATCGAATTCGATTAAATGATTGCAAAATGAAAAACAGCAACAAATTAATGCAAATAAATTTTGCTTTGGTGTTTATTTGACGTGTTAGTTTAAAAAAATCGAATTTTCGTCGCGAGTTCAACTTCCAAAGAAAAATTACGATTGCGGGGAAATATTTTCGTAATCAAAACTAAGATCGAAGAATATTCACTACAAATATTCAAATGAGGTACAAATTTCGACTTTGGGAACGGTCTGAAAATAATTGAATTGGCCAAAAACGTTCTATTCTTATGAACAAAATTAATCGTTTTTAATGAGCGGATTATAATGTGCGAGAGCCATTTCTGTTACGAGTTAATGACGGTGCAATTAACGTCAATGAGAAATTAGACAGACAAGCAGGAGTATATAAAACAAGATTCAAGATGATCACTCGTTGTAAATTTTCACGTTACGTTAGTCACTTTGAAAGACCCCTCGTTTGATGGACTAGGTGTGCGATACACGAACTAATTTTGTTTGACCGCTGAAATTAATCGAATTAAAAAAAAAACATCGTGTACAGTAAAGTATTTTGGATTTATTGTATACATTTTCCTGCTGCATGGATCGTGACGTGTCGGATGAAGCGATCGTCTTGATGAAGACTCAAGTAATTCACTCGAACATGAAGAAATCTTTAGTTCGCCAATGTGAGACCCCAGACCTTGCAAAGTTGTCAAATTCTGCAGATAACTCAATATTAAGGACAACAAAACATAAAAAAATCGGGATTTTCAAGGTGAGCCGAAGCAGGAGACTCGTGCAGCGAATAACGTTGTTAACTCGCGGTTTGACCTCGAAATTCTTACGAAATCACTGGAATCTGGAAGAAATTGGGAGACAAAGATGCCGCGCGAGCTCGAGAAGTTTACGTGCTTAAGAAAAAACGTCGAATTTTATAAACCAACGAGGAATTTGCAAATTTAACGTGTACGTATATTTTACAGATTTTATAGAAAATAAACAAAAAATAAGAATATTTGAATGATTCGGAGGAACTTCGTAGTCTCGAGTTTCCCAAAACAGCCTCAATCCCGTTTGGACCAAAATCGACATTAATTAATCATCGAGTTGCGATAGGAATGAGTGGAAAGAATTTGCCGAGCACTAATAGTATTTTCATTCATTTAACTTGGAAACAAGTTTGCACACGGTGCCCCTTTTCTTTGCAACATGTCGTGCGAGTGCTTTGACAAATTACACGAAGCAAGCGAAGGGCACGAAGAACAGCATCACCTGCAAGAAGGAATGCTGAGAAATTATTTCTAGGGATAAATGAATAAACGAAAAATAATCTTTCGGAATATATTTTCATTGAAAATGTGATGGCGTAAGGAGCAAAAACCTGTCGAATAATAATGATTTTCATTATTTTATCCAGCCACTTTCCAAGTGTGGGAAACGTCCCAAAACCTTCCGCTCCGGTAATATTGAGTCAAAATAGTCAAGAATGTGCTAATAAAAACAAAAAAGGATTTCTCTATCGGAATTCCCGTCGATTAGTTATCGTGAGAACTGATCATGAAAATTGTTTCGTAAATGCATTTCGCGGCTTGCAATCTGCAGTTTTTCCACAGCTTCGTGGATCTTTTGCTTCCACGTTATTATTCCCTTATCATTATCAAAAAATTCGATTCAATACGTACAAAATCTAAAAATGATCCGATTTTGGTCTCTTTTTTTGGGATACTTTTCAGAAACCTGGAAACGATGAATGGTAAACAAACTGAAACTGGTTTTTCCGGTTGATTCCTCCGTAATAGTTCTCATTCAATGATATTTTTGAAATACTTGAAACGTCAAGAAAACTCGGAGATATTTTCGCTTCGTTCAGTCATCGAAAGTAAAAAATGGAGAAACAAATTCAGCCCGTTTTCGATAATTTGGCGCTGTGTATTGCATTCAAAAATCTAAGTAATTACGTCGATTTAGCATTTCCTTGCGTAGGGGGTAAAAAGACGGTAGTTCCATTCGCAAAAGCGAGGGTTTCTGTTGGCTGGTTCGCATGAACAACGTTCTAGAACGAGGGACTGAGCGTTTCGACTAGTAGTTCAGCTTAAAATCGAAATTGTGTTACTTTTGCAGACGCACGGGTGATTTACGAAGTGTTTTCGAGCAATTTGTCACTAGCGGCAACGAATATTTCCGTTTCTAGTTGAAAGGCATCGTTAGCAATTTAGTATTTTTCTTTTTTTATTGTCCGAACGACGAAGTAGATCGTGGCAAAGGTTTTACGAGGACATGTGTAGCTGAAGCATGCAAGGAGAGCAGGGTGGCGCTAAATAGTTTCAGAGGGAGAATATTGAAAAGATCGGCGTATATACACGCCGAAATACACACTTTCCCAGGTTATGTAAAGGCTTAGACTGGCTGTAGACTCCCAGGAGAGGTATAAAGGTCGGCTGTTCCCCCAACGGACTTAGAGTTGCTCGCGAACTTCACAACCGCAATCATCGAAAAGTGATCTCTATATTCATACATATCTACACATATGACTTAAAGTTATTTAACTACCTTCGTAAACACGTGACGCAAACACAACATCCTTTTGCACACGCTGCAATAAACATACATATATGTAGTCAAAATATATACTTACGTACATATTGTACATGATAGCTGTAGTGCCGAGTTTCTGACGAACCCCCTGCGTTCGCAAACTTGTTTGCATATTAAATTCATTCAATCACATCTTCGTTTGTCTATATATACGAAAATATATATAGATACATAGATGTATATGCACTTTTTTATATTTTGATACACATATTTATTCAAATATTTTAACACATGACATCGGCGACAACCGCAACCATCAGCATGCGAACCCTCGTGAGTATCGCCGTCCGCAATGAATCCACCGTTTTCCGCTAATTACAAATTAGTTTCCCCTTATTTTCGTCTTACTCGCAAAAAATTGAAATTCATTTCATTTCGAGGATTTTTTCGGACTGTGTCACTTTGCAAATAAAATTATTTGGCCATCTCGAAGTTTGGCCAATTTTAGAAGTTTGATGTGGAGCATCGAATAGGCAGTTTGCAGAAATGGTTCGTGCAACGAGTGCACGAAACGCGAACAAAAATTTACGGATTTTTATTTACAGGCTGAAGAATTATTGAAATATTAAACGATAATCTCGTTTTGGTCTCGAATTATTAACAAACGGATTCAAGCACACTTTCACGAAATAAAGTACAAATATTTGAGAAACGTATGCGCGTGCGAAAAATTAAAAACAGTAGAATGTGGAGATGAAACAGCGTTTCAACACGAGCTTCGCTCACGAAAGACTCTCGTCTGGTCAAGCAATGAGTTTCGCTTACCTCATAATTCCCCTTTTTTGCATTTAAATGATTTAATTTTTTTCTTTCATTATTCCCGATATTTCGAAATTCACAATCGTCGCTAAAAATAAAACGAAAGGGAAAATAATCGTAAGTGTGCAGGTTCGATTCGAGTTGGTGGTTTTATTCTGACTCCAAGATTTAAATGCTTGCAAAATTGCGCACATCTTCGTACACGTAGCATCGCTCGCAGACGGACCGAGACATGTATTTGATATAAAGAAATATATATGTAGAGAAGTTTGTATAGGAAGAGATCACCTTTCACTGACCCAAAGACTGTGACATAATTTCTGATCACAACTAATCGATTAAATTTCATATTGTACGAGCGATCCTTTGGACGAGAATTATTATCGTCAGACTGCAAGATACGAATTTCCTTCATACTAACGTTAATTGTATAATACACATTTGCAAGATACAGCGTGACCTTTACACGGTTTATTGAGTCCATTCACTCAAATTGCTCCGATGCACTTTAATCTCGATAAATCATTATTCTACTCGTTAAATTAATCGGTTAATTAATGATTTAAATTTAAAAAAACCATTTTCAATCAGCTATTTATTTAAATCATTCGATAGCCTCGGACTCATCTTTTGTTAATTACGTTGATGACATCCGAGTATGTAAATTGATGAAAAAAAATTCTCGATTAATTGTCAGGCTCGTTTGTCAAGCAAGTCTTGAATTTCTTTTCGGAGAATGTCCTGTCGAGGCGAATGATATATTGGGTCGAGACAATCTGACCAATCATCGCGCGCTTCCAATAAGAAATTCTTTTACATTCGTGTGTGTTTTTTTTCTCTTTTTAGATATTCGCTTCAGTCCTGCTGGCAGTGGCAAATGGCCAGCAATACTTTCGAGAGCCAGAAAAGCTCGTGAAGGGGAGTCACACGGTCGGAGACAATCCTGGAAGTTACCAGTTCAGCTACGAGACGGAAGGAGGCATTTTGCAAACGGAACATGGTTCGCGAAAATACGAAGGAACGCCGGACGAGACTCAATTGATACAGGGATCGGTTCAGTACAACGCACCCGATGGAACTCCGATATCTTTGAGTTGGACTGCCGATGAATTCGGTACTCAAGTATCGGGAACTCATATACCAACTCCACCACCGATTCCACCTGCGATACAGCGCGCCCTCGAGTGGATAGCGAAGCAACCATCAACGACTGAACAGCCCGAGGAAGATCAGTCGATCCAGTCGAGACAGTCCGCGGCTAACACTCGGACCTACGAGCCCAAAAACGATAATCAACGCTTTGGGAACATCAAAAAATCAGCGAGACGCAATTAATTCATTTTACAAAAACAAAGAAACCAATTTTTTCACCATTTTTCATACTTAGACTATTTTTATACATAAATAAATATATACTTGTATAAATGTGCGTTTTATTCGTGGTGAAGCATGTTTTTTTTGCACTGTCATCGTACGAGGGTTGAAAATGTGTCTAAACCGGTTTTTACACCATGGCAAATGTTGATTTTGTATTTTGTAAATGATTTACAACCATTTGACGATTTTTGCTATGAATTTGATGAAGAATTTCACATGCAGTCGGTGCCGGTCAGGAGTGCACGATGTGCCGGCCAGGAAAGCGTTGAAAGAGACGTGCCCAGTTCAAACAGAACATAAAAAAGATTCAAATAGTTTTGGAATTTTTAGAACTTTTAATCTCGTCAAGAGGGAGCCCCGAATGATCATAGTGACGCAAATCTTTGCCGCAACGTTAATTCGTAAACTTTTTTTTGTTCATTCTTTTGCAAGATAGCTGAAAATATCGTTGTCAAGGTGAACGGGGTTTCCTGGCTAAAAATCGTCATGAATTAACGAAAACGCAGTAAGAAACTTTACGATGCTCAACATCCAAAATTTCGTTAGTCCATTCGTTGTCGTTTTTCAAATTTATGGAGTCTTGACGTTCCCTCATAATTCCACACGCGAAAATGAAAAAAAATGTTCGTCAATATACCCAGAAAAATAAATGAAACACGTCATTCCCAGTAATCAAGAAATTTGCAGTGAAAGTTTTCTTTTTATTTACTGCATTTTTTATCTGTCCGTTGACACGATTGCTTTTAGCACTTTTGCTTGTGATGTGCATTTAATTTCGCACTTTTTTGAGAGTACCATAAATCCATACCATAAATCGCAATATATGCGAATTAATCTTTCGAAATAAACAGAACGTGTTAAAATTGGCGCGTTACGCATCGAGCAACGAATAAGGCATGTGATTCCTGTATACAGAGATGTCGGTGTTCGCACGTGAGACAAAAATTAACTTGTATATCGATTTTTTTTAAACTCAAAATTGACCCCGGATCCCCTGCAAATGAGTTTTTATATTTTTTTTCTTTCCCAGTTCCTGATCAATGAAAAAAAAACGATACGCGTCCGTACGTTAAAAATTTGTATCCACATTTTCGACACTTCTGTTAATAATGCATGCAAAATTAACGTCAAAATTTCAAGCCGATATCGTGAACTGTTTCGCAGTCACATTTTCAGACATTCCGGTTAAATGAACAGTTTGAATCTGCCAAATCCGGCAATCTCTCGTTCCAAAGAGAGCTCTCGATCCAAATGAAATCTCCCGAGCACATTGCACGTCTTGGAAAAAATGGGAAAGCAATTCACCATTGAATAAAATCTACGCGATAGCCACAAATCCATTTTTCACGTAAATCTCGTCAAAGAAAACGTGAACGAGTAATTATTTATTTACAAAGTCGTGAATTTTGGAGCGCACGTTACAATGAACTCGAATGAAGAAAAGTTTCGATTTACAAATACATTATCTTACGATTCGAACGTGAATTAGTTTCAATAAATTTTAATTTTAATTTTATTACTATGGAAATCAATGAAATCCGGTATCAATGAAATTATCGAACGCTCAATTGCATTGACTCCAGTTGAATAAAAATATTAAACTTTATCAAAATAAAATAAATTGTTACTAATTGAATTATAAAAATCTGCTTTTCGGAGGCTCAGAAAAACGTGTCAATCGCGACTGAAGGACCGATTTTTGTTTGTTTTGTTTTTTTTTTGTTTTTTCATTTATTTTTCGATGATTTAAAAACAATCTAACTCGATTACTTGATTACATTTCAATTAAGTTTTTCGTTCTATTGTTTGGGTGCGTCGATATCATTTTCCTCGGGATGGGCGGCGATGTACTCGAGAGCCCGAAGGATTTCTGCGGGGATCGGTGACGGTGTTGGCAAATGAGCTCCCTGAGGTTGGAAACCATTCTCATCGGCGATATAAGTCAATTCGATCGGTGTTCCATCTTCACTGGTATAACTGAAACGACCTTGGGCTGACATCGCTTCGTTCTCCGTACCAACGTTCTTCAATTGACCCTGCTCTTCCGCTTGAATTCCATTTCCGGTCTCGTAACTCCACGAGTACGAACCATCAGGATTTGGACCATCCTGACTTTGTCGAAGGATGGGGATGGGGCTCGTACTATCGAGGGGTGCTGCTAGAGCAACTGCTGCCAAAGCCGAAACGATAAGTGCCTGAAAATGAAAGCAAGAATAAGAATTTAGAAAATAAATAAATAACGTCATAGAAATATTTTCAGGATCTTTGCCGTTAATTAAATGAAACAGAAAAAAAATGTTCAAAAATATTTTTTCCTTCGAATTCTCTTCGGAAAAAATCGAATCTCATATTCAAAACTGTGTTCCAAGCAAGATTTTTATTACGTCGGGCGTAAAAAACAATTAATATTCATTTCATCAACAACGATAAAGATCAGGCCCAAAAAATATGGTGTTGATTTTGTTTTTTCTCTTCGGTCCCATGTGTGAAAACTCATGAATAAATTATTATCAGTAGGATTCTCACAGGCCGTGACTAAGCCCGAATTAATTCACGGAATCGCCGAGATCGCTTCACCAGTTAGATGAAAAAACTCGACGAGACCGTTCTCGATCGAATGAATTTGTATTTGCATATCGAGGATGAGATCGATCCCATTCGTGTTTATACTACAACTTCTCATCTGCCTGAGTCGTCATTGTAATCGCTTAGAATATCGTTTCCTAATAAATTATTAATTATTCGACTTTTCATAATATCCTCCAGGGCCTTTTTTCAATGACCTCATCATCTCCGGTTTCTCAATTACGTTCCTTTCGTTTTTCATTAAACATTGTGAAACACTGTTTCGTCGTCAGAAAAAACAAATGAACGTTCAAGAACAAATTTCGTGGTCCAACCTCCCAAAGTATTTGGAAATAATTGAAAAATATTTACGCCAATCTATGAATTTTCAACCACATCATATTTATCATCGGCATAATTTAATTATTCACAAAATCATACCATAGAAAACTGAATAAAAAAAGAAAAACAAATCGAGCTTGAAATTTCTTGAAAATAAAGTGCATCATGACGAACCAATAATAAAGAAAAAATCCAGCAACTTTGAAACTCTGTGTTCAAGCACAAAACGTCAACCGAGATTCTTCATACGCACACATGCACGCATAGACATATATATTGAATCAGCTGGGCCACTTTCTACCGCCACGTTCTGCCGAATACTTTCATTTCCCTTTATCGCGAAATCAGTACGCGAACTATGCATGTGCAAATTCAACGAAAAAAAAAAATAATATTCCCATTTTTAATCCGAAACTAATGATGGTCCTTAAACACTGATCGCAGCACGAAGGAGAATAAAAAGAAATGATGACTCAATGTTGCTATCAATTCGTTGGGTATGAATGGTGGGAAAAAAAATTCACTGCGTTTGAATTTAGTTCGTGAAAATGACAATGTCAAAAGTAACTTTTATAGTTTTATTCTTATTTGATAGTGGAGAAAACGAAGAAAAAAAAGTGATAATTTGATATTCACTACTCACCAGTTTGAGCATTGTAGAATTGTTTTTTTGTTTTTGCTTATTAATTATTAAGAACCGTATTGTTTGTTTTATTAAGCGCTCGAGGAGTATTTAGCTCGTCTCACGTGTGGTTACACAGACTTTGTGAAGAGGCATGAAAAGCCTTCCGCTTTATATATCCTCGCCCGCAAAAAGATTCACGGATCTTCGGCCAAGGTATATAATACATCGCGTACCTTATTCGACGTAGTTTTTTTTTCTGTTTCTCCTCTTTTTTTTATGATTCCCATCCCCACCATTGGAGACCATTTATTTCAGTGGATACTTCATGGTGTGTATGAAATTCTCGATCTTCTTTGGTCGTTCGATCATCCTCTCCACCACCGCGTTGCTTCAACATCATTGGATTACATGCGATGAGCAAATGCTCTCGGCATTGACCACAGAGAGCCGGATACTCGAACGTTTTCGTCTCTTCATCCTAACAATCGAGTTTACGTCGACCAATTATTACGACCTTTTTCCTTCCCTCCTCCAGCGTATAATTTCTGTTTTGTTTTTTGTGTAACACATTTTTTCACATCAATCACCAAGTTTGGCTGAGGCTCTGACCATTCCAAGCAATTCAGATCGTCGTCATAGGTCGCGATAATCATTTTTCGACGCCACCCGCCGTGCAAATACATAAAAATCTAGGACCATTGTTCGGTATGTCGATGCAACGTTTTTTTTTCGCTACGAAATAAATCGCCGATACATCGACTTTTAGTGATGGAATGATAATCGATATGCAATTTCTTCCATCCGAATATCGTGTCTCTCGAACGATTTTCTGAAAATTTCTCATTCGCACGAACAAGCCATTCTGTTTGAATTTTTTTCGCAAGTCTGGCATGAAAATCAACTGGTAATAAAAATTGATTCAATTAAGCCATAATATTGCCATTTTCATGGTGTCTTGATTAGGTAGTTTCTCATTATCACTTGAATTTTTTGTTTTTCACACTCGTATCGATTCAGTCAATCCTAAAAAATATTTGAAAGTCTGAAATGCAAGCTCGAGAATGATTTTCATCTTGAAATATAAATTGAAAGTAACGAATTCTCCCACTTTTCTCGGTTTCGATTTCTAGCTACCTTATTTCATTAAGATCAATCTCCGCAATCGATCGATTGTTACGAGCTCTGATAACGATCCAAGATTTTAGAAATTTCACAATGACTTTCTCGCGCGATTGAAGTTCGGGTTACTTTGACGGTCCATATCCGACGATACACATCTCCATTTCAATTTCATTATATAGTTTTCCTTGTGTTCAATGACGTATGTTAAAACGAAAATAAAATGAATCATTACGACGATGCTGAGACGTTGAAAAATCAACGGATAATTATGGAGCATTACAGGCGTGTAAACATCCCAGCAAATGTAATTTTTATATCACACTTTTAATATTTCGATTCCCATGCAACAAATACAAAGCTTTGCCACATATTTTAATCTCCCAATATCTTTTGTATCCTTTGTTTCAGTCTCTTTTCTCTCCTATTATATGGACCCGACTACTTTCTCGTGTCTCTCGAAACAACGTATGTTAGATCGCTCGAATATTAAATATCAAAAGATACACAAGTACGTAAGACTCACAAGAAAAGGACTCGAAAATTGTGAGACGAATAGACAACGAGGAAGGGAGAGAGAGAGAGAGAGAGAGAAAGAGTCGGAGAAGTACAAATTACATTTGGGGAAAAGTGACGGGAAGCTTGTAATTACAAAATGATGAGAGAATAAGAATTATATTTATATATATATACGTGTAGTAAGCAAAGTAACTGAAGATCCATTGGAACTGCGTAAAGCAAAAGTACAGCAGACGCGAGATTCTCTATGACAGACGTATGTACATATAAATATATAAATGTGTATGTATGGCTTTTGTTAGGCGAAACCCCTGGGGGCAATTCTCGTAGTGACGCAACGTCAAAGATCCGGAGGTGCAATAATAATATCGGCCCCGAGCATATATTCTAGAGAAACTTGTACAAATATATGTATTCACATATAAACGTATATTTAAACATTAACGCATGGATTTCTTTAGAAAAGTTAATAAACTCAACTACACGCTTGTTTCATTTATTTGAGCGCCCGCATAAGTTTTTCGCAAGAAAAAAAAACACTTATCGCGAATCTGATTCGTTGTCGCGCGATTGAATCATTATTCAAATGAGACTCGTCGATACCAACAAAAGCGGTAACTCAAAGTCGAGAAAAATATAATGAGGATTAGAAAAAACGGATAAAAAATGGTTTATTTAATGACAATAATAATGATGCGAAAAATACGAAGGAAATAAGAGGAATCGCGGTGGAACTATTTTGGTCAGCTGATCTCACGATTTAGAGGTCCATGGAATACTTGCCCACGTACGGTTCTCGTGATAATTCAACAAATGAGTGTCGTCCATTGGAAAATGAACAGATCGTCGGACCTTTCAGGGTCACCGACTTCCTGGGAATTCCCCAATACATCGATCTTTCACACGAATCACACGAAATTCGTATTATTTTTGACATTATTATTTTTTGACATTTTATTCGCACCAGGACCCATGGATGATGCAATTATTATTTTCCATTTTTTTTTCTACTCTCTTTTCCGACTAAACATTGCTGGAGCCTCAATGGTGACTAATTTGCAATACTCGTGAGTCATTCGAATGGTAAATTACGTTCGTGTTTTTCATTCGCGCGGCGGGGCGTTTGAAATTTGAATTACGGATTCTATTTATAAGGTATTTGGAAATGTTTTTTATTGCGATGCACGGAAAACGCATTCTGGAAGGAATTCAGCACTCCGTGCGGCGGTTTGTTAGATTTTTAATTACAGAGTATTGCAGTAGCCATGATTCTCAAGGTCCTGGGGAAAAAGGAGCAAAAGTTTAAAGATGACTGTGGAGCAGGAATAAAAAAGTGAATGGGGTATGCGAAAAACGAGTTGAATATCGGAGCGCATCTTTGCGGGAAATAACTGCACGATTACAATACTGTCCGGAGGTCCCCCGGGGATGATGTACGAACGTATAACGTCCGTTAATTACGCGCAGCTCTTGCATGTGAAACGCGAGCCACTTTTATTTTCATTTTTAAATAATTTTTGTTGTCGTTGTTTTTTCGTCGCATGGTTTATGTCGAATGGTTTCGGCCCAAATTTTCAAAGTAGGTCTTTGCATAATACTTTTGCTCTTCTTCGAAACTTCACTCCCGCTCGAGAAATCGGAGGGAGTGCAAAAGAAGGACAAAAAAATTCATAACGCGCGTCTCGGTTTATTTGTCCTTTTATTTTTATCTTTTTTTTATTTTTCTCTCCCTCCCTCGGTTTCTCTTTCTCTTGGTGAATCTCTCTGCCTCTTTCTTCCATCCTCAATCCACGCTGAGGTCATGCCGACAACCGAAGTACTCTTACACACGTCGCACGAGAAAAAATGCTTTTTTGCTTACTTTCACACGTGGCCAAAAGAGAGTCGAGTTTTTTTTCCTTCCAGACCATACACTCATCCTCGTGGTTGCCTCTTTTTCGTCTTTTCATTTATTGCCGAGATGATGCTACTCACACGTTGCAAATGACGCCGTAGATTTACCGACCAAAACCCACATAAGATTCTCTCACGTAGTAATTCGTCGCTCAAGTCGATACTTACCAACTAAATGTCATTTTTTTATTTTCACCCGGAGCTTTCAGTTGCCCATTTAAGGGCTTACGTCCACCTGATGTTCTCGAAAAAGGAGATCATTCCAATTATTTTTTGTCATCACCCAAATTGCACGTTACAAAAACTTGATAAATTTGATTTCAAAATTAAAAAAAAAAACAATGAAACGAATTATCACGCAGTTTTCCGGAATTCTCATCGAAAAACCAACAACAGTGTGTCAATAATCGCTTAATGAACGAATAAAGACTCAAACTGCATTACCCCTCGCTTCCCGTTATCTCTATAAACTCTCCAAACACTTGTTTGCTATTACAAAAGTCTCGTAACCGATATGAGAGTGGAATCAATCTTTCTGCAAGACACACATTCTCTCACTTTCATCTTTCTTACGATTGGTAATTTCGTTTAATCCTGCGTTTTTGTTGTTCATATTTCTCTGTCACACGTCGAGCCATTTCTCAATAATTTTGATCGGGAGTCTCGGTCATTCGCGCGGTCGAAAGGATAATTAGAAACGTTACATGACAATCTCACAATCGATCCCGAGAGCCAACTGTCGAGAACGATTTGAAAATCCCTCTATTCACACGTCGTCTCACCTTTCTATTATACTTTTATAATTCATCCTGTGTACACCGCGAGCAGGAGCCAAACCGTTTTGATTAATTATGACGATCGAGCTCGTCTCCTTCTGGACTTGCTAATTACAGTGGACCCAGACGACGTTCCACAACGTAAGCCGAGGATCTGCCTTTTCAAACGTCCATTTTTTACTTTCATTCTCTGTGTTCAACTTGTCTCACAACTTTTCATTTTCTAAATGTGCCTCACAGATGAATTCGACATGTTTTAAATTGCTGAGGGTTTTTTCCCCCACAAAATTCATTTGATTATTATTTTAAGCCATTTACATAATGATTTATAGATTCACAGAATTTTCTTATTGATTTATCGTTCCGGATTGAAAATTGCGAATCTTTTTATTTTCACTGATCGCGGAAATGGTTCGGAATTTCCATTTAAACTTTCGTGGATGTGGAATTGGCGTGTAGAAACTTGTTAAGCAATCTGCGAGTATTTTTGATAAATTACAAAATCGTGTGCGTCAACATTTCGATGAATCTGTTTGATATTTGGAGAGTAAACAAATAAATCCAATCAATGACGAATTTAATGGACGTTCGCATTGCGTTTTGGAGTCAAGGATTCGAGCGCACGGTCAAACTTCATTGACGACATCTGTGAAATCGTTTTCTTTTTCTATCGGTAAAGATTCACGATAAGACGCGAGCACACGCTCATTTTCGTTTTTACTTTTTCATTTAAAGTAGAAAAATCGAGGAACAGCAAAATATAGACGTCAACAGTAGCAGCGAAACGCGATGATCGTTGAGGATCGATTAATCGCCCGGGAGAAGAAGAATTTCGTTATCAAGGAGACAAATATCGAAGCTACAAGGCTGGTGAACGCAGTTTTACAAGGTGAACATATTTGACGACAACCTTAGACGACCTTTCTGAATTCTTAGATATTTACTGAAATAAATTTACAACTGAGGAATCTGTTGCCAAATTTTTCTTGCTCAACTCCTCCTGATTATTGGAAACGACTATTCAATTTATCATTTAAATGGATCAACGAAAAGTCGAATTATTTTTTCGACAGTCAAAGAAGATCCAATGCACATTAGAGTTGAAAATAATGGACTTGAATTTCGGGAATTGAAAATTCATTCATTAATGGCGAGTCGGTGTGTCAAGTGACAAGTGTGCGTTTTTAGTTTGTCGTAGCTCTTGCTGGTCTGTGAGAATGGGGTGGGAGGTTTGGGTGACCGAGAAAGAGGGAGAGAGAAAGAAAAGAATCATGGTCAGGTCCCATGGGTTGGACAGAGGTATATGTCTCCATGGGATTTTCAACAAGAGGGAGAAGCAACGATAGGCCAAACGTGTATTTGCCACCAGTGCCAGCTATTAACGTTTTCGCCAGTTCCAATATAAAAGCCCGACTCGTCGTCATCGAGACATCAAGAAGCGTACCGACAGCAGAAACGTCACCAACATGAGCATTCTGGTGAGTGCTTAAAACTGTGATTTTCAACAAGCGGGTATTAAAATAATTAAACGACAAAAATTGGTCCACGACCCAAGTGAGCAAAAGATTTAAAAAAAACATGCGAGTGCAAAAGGAAGGAATTTTCAAATTGCAAACAAATTTCCAAGTGACCTCGTGTTGCGTTTTTTCGTTGGTACTTTTGACAAAGCCATCCAACTCGATTAAAAGCTCAGTGCCTTTTTTTTAACACCAAATTGGGACTAACCGAAAAGAGCTACCGACATTCGGTCAGACGATCGCTGGTACCCCTCTCACTTTGATCAGTTGCATCGCATGTGGTTAATTTTGCAAAGCATATTGCGCAACGTCGTAAATTCGAGAGGTTCTTCTTGTACGCAGGAAATTTATGGCCTGCAGAGTTCTCGAGTCATCCGCAGCAGGTGGGACACTGCACAGGTCGAGAAACCACTTGTTGGGGGGTCAGATTTTCTTCGAGTCGTTTGCTTCTGTTTGTTTTTTCTTTATCCTTTTTTTCCCCTTGACCTGACAAGCTCTTCAGGAACCAGACGGTCGTCTTTAACGACACTGGACCTTAATGGCAGAAAAAACCCATTGAGGGTAATTTCCTCCCAAGAATCTCTTGTCTCGAGTATCTGGAAATTAGCTGGACCACTCTGTCCCAAAATATTTGAAGGAAACGCCGAATAAAGTGAAAAAACTCAACTTTTTTGTCATAATGTCTGCTTTTTAAATTGAATGTTTTTTGATTCCTCATACATACAGAGAGTAACTTTCATCGTGGCGATCGCTGTGGTTGCGATTTCTGGAGCACCCCTCGACAACTCAGAGCCCATCGCGATACTGCGACAAGACCAGGACGGTCCAAATCCTGATGGTTCTTACAGTTGGCGTTATGAGGCTGCGAATGGCATCCAAGCCCAAGAGGAAGGCAATCTCGTGGCATCGAAGCAATCGAACGAACAAGCTCTATCCGCACAAGGAAGCTACAGTTACACAGCTGATGATGGTACACCGATCCAAGTTAGCTACATTGCCAACGAGGAAGGATTCCAGCCTCAGGGTGCACATTTGCCAACTCCTCCGCCAATCCCAGCTGCCATCATCAAAGCCCTTGAATGGATTGCAGCGCATCCAGAAGAGGACAATCTTTAAATATATTTAATACGATGTCAAATATCCAATCATAATTGCCATTATATTTAAACTTGATGATGCTGAAGTTTGCAACGTTGGAATGCAACGAAAAATATTTTATTTTATCGATCATTTGTTCGGGTTTCCATGTCATCCAAATTTCACCAGCCGATATACTTTTTGGGGGGCAAAACTCGATCATTTTATCATCGTCATTCATTCTGCACTTGAATTATTACTTTTCCTAAAGATAAAAAAGAATTTCGTTGGATTACAACAATGCAAATGTCAGAGTCATTAAACTTGACGTGAAAATTTAGTCTCAAACAAAACAAAAAAGGTTGAATGATTGTCGAACTACGTAGCATGTGATTGTTTAGCTTCATGAAAAGACAATTTCGAAGGAACATCTTCCAGCATTGCGTTGATGAGCTGTAACGATTGTTTCGTGATCCTAGATAAATGTACCTTTAAATTAAACGAGTGCTCAATATTTTACAGTGAAATCTGATTTTTTTCTTTCTATATGACCCCCTGACCAATTTTTTTCATCTTTTATGTAATTGCAAAGAAAAAATTACACGAAAATGAGGGATAAATAGGGCACTCTTAACAAAAGCTCTTCTGTATGGATTTTTTTTTTTAACTATTCAATGAATTTCATATTATTCTTTAAAAATTGACAAACACGTGATGACATTGTTGTCGAATTACGACGAACTTCTTTTCGACTGCTATGGATAACGTCGTGACGAGGATCAATCATAGAGACAAAAAGTCCGGGACGAAATCATGAAAGAGATCATAGGAAACGGTAAACTTTCACCTTCCCCTTCTAGATCGCAGACTCTTTGTCTACAACCCTACGAATATATTAGAGGAGCCCGGATAAGAAAGAACGAGAAAGCCGAAGAAATGCTCCAGGCAAAAACTCACGCGGCTGAGAAAAAATCATGAATCCAGGATTTTTTTTCGAGTCCAGAATAATGGACTAAAACTAATTAGCACTAAAATTCGCGCAGAGTTTCCATTAACCTTCGAAGGGCGGGGATTTTTCTCGAAGTCCTTGAAATATTAACAATCATTCGTAGAATTTTTTTTTTTAATTACTCAAGGATGCAATTTTTTTTTTAATAAACCGAGATCGAATTATCGTTGGTTATTTTATGTTTTTTTTCAGGAAATCGTCTCCACTGCCAATATTTGAAGCCAATAACTGTGCCAGATGATTCTATAGGCTCGATCATGCACGATAGATCAATAATTAGATGCCCTCTCGAATGCTCCAGTTATTCAAGCTCTTGAGTAACGATTTCTACGAGGCCCAGAAACGTGCAGATCGAGAATTACGATTTCTGTACAGGCAAATTGAGAGTTTGGAACTTTTTTGTCTCTATTTCCCCCTTCAGATTGTTGATGGTTGATTTCTATGCTCCTCTCTATTATTTATCGAGGCCAGAAATTATTTCACCGAATTCCACTCAAGATTGAAACTCTTGAGGAATCTCATGTGATGTGAATTCAACGAATGAAACTGGAATGTAGTGGTGGCGTAATATCGGATTTTTTTCACTCTGGTCATTACGGACCAATTATTTATATTAATGATTATATTAGTCGATATTCAATAACGACATCAGAATAAAAAAATTCGTGGCTTGTTTCTCGATTATGAAAATAGAAAAAGAAGCAAATACAAATCGTCGAGGGTCATACTCTCGCCTCGGAATCTTCCCAGTCATCTATGAAGTCCCTCTTTACCTCCTGGCTCTCCCTTCACGATTTTTCACCTTCCGTATCTTTCAAAGTCATAACTACATCGCTGAGTATTTATCTCCTCGTTTTTTTGTATGTAACAACGATAAATATTCATCAGAAACATTTCGCTCTGTATCGAGCTACTTGTGACCTTAACCCCTCGGCACGTGGTCGTTCATCGAGCTCCCAAAATTCATGGACATTCGACTTTTACGACATTATTTACGTTCACGATTTACTAATAGTGACGGGGAAAATGGCTTTTAACAGAATAATATCGAATTTCATAAACAACAATAATTTTTCATACATAATTCGGTAAATATCCGTAGGTTATCGAAGTTTTGGCACTCCATTTCAACAACGATTCATTTTTTCGAAAATCTCTTGGAGCCTCCGAGCACATTTTCGTTACCATAAAATTTATGGAATTTGACGAAAATTTTTTTCCTTCACGTTCATTTGTTTGGAGTGCATGAAGTTCGGAAATGTTCCCATACCATGAAAAATTGGTTTTTCTATAAAATTATCCACACTGAAAAGAAAATTTTGTTGAAAAAGATGGATATTTTGTTGGGTGCGTTCAACTGAACGTTTTTTCGAAAAATCACGAAAATTTTGTCATTCCAGCAAAAAACATTCTGGAAAATTTTTTCGGAAAGTAAATTTTAGTCATTCCAATCGTAAATTTTGCTGACAGTTCCGTTGCAATGAAAAATATTGTCAAAATAACGAAAATTTTGAAATCATCCCAAAATATTTAGTTCGCCGTATTCAACAAAATATCGAGGTTTTTTGACAAAATTGAATTTTCAGTGCAACACTCGTCACCAGACACTCGCGGTTTATGAAGCCAGAATTATCAATGAAATAACTATTTGATTGGTATGCACCTTTCAAGGTCGTTCAACTTGTATAACCGGCGCCTGGCGAATGACGACCGTGGAGACATTACCAGAGCGCTGGTCGCTCACATCCAGGCGCCTGAAATCGTCCTCTGAAGTTTTTGCCGGTGGGTATCGTCGGTAAAAATCAGTCATAGGAAGAAATTATCACGAGATTTTTGATTCACCGGAAAATTACAAAAATGACGAATAAAAATTTCCAGCGCAGAGACAAAACTTTTTGGATTTTTTGACAAAAATCCAAAACCACTGCGGCAGCGTCCGGTTTTTTCGTCCTTCATAAAACAAAATGGATTTTCTTGTAGTCGCCTCAGTGGCCCGCAACTAATAAGCCGGTTGAAAAATCGTCCGCATCGACGATGATTAATTAAAACTAATTGGCGCGTAATTTTGCCCAAATACATTCGAGCGATAAATTCCAGGCGTTAATTTATCCTGAACGATTTTGTTTCTACATTTTGTTAATATCGCAATATTGTCGGGAATAAAAAGTGCGAGCCCTGGTGGACGTTGTTTCTTCTGCTTTGCCAGGCCATAAAAACGATCGATTATCCAATGAATAATACACATGAAAAGGTTTATCGGTGGATTGGAACGCCGACGGCAACGACGACGACGACGTTCACGTTGTGTCAAACACGCCGGGAGGACATGGCAGGTAAAAATAAGTGAAGCCGTATCTCTCCAAGTACGTAAATAAGAAGATGCGGCAGATGACGACCTTGACATATAAGAGAGGTAATAGTGTGTATATGATCGAGCCTTTGATGTTCGTGTGCCTCGAATATTACTTTATTCTCGTATATTCGTATCGCACATTATAATTCGCCTTTTTTTTAGCTCCAGGGCACCAAAACTCGGACTTTCTCGATTTTTATTCAATTTTACTTTCATTCTGTTAGTTTACTCTTCATTAAATCAAAATTCTCGCTCATTTCGATATTCTATTCGTTCATTTTCTCACTCATTATTCTCGACAAAAATATTCACAATGATTTTTTTTTCTTTCAGTTGTAGAATGTCCATGAAGGTTGCCACTTCCTTGAGAATTGATTTTAATATCGAATAACTCGCCGGCGAAGCTTAGCTTCATTCTGCAGTAAATCGGGAGATTTCCTCTTTATATTTTGGCTCTAATTAGCCAATGATAACGATTTCGATGACCTTGGAACTTGGCCGGTGGATTTAGATCTAGATCCACGCGAGAGAGTCGCTTTTAAGCAACTCACGCGAGGGCCAAGTCATCCCAGTCCAGCAATTAAAAAATTCTCGTAAAACCCAAAAAAATAAAATTCGTTTTTTTATTATCTTGGGCCGAATAAATCGATATTTAAATTTTTAAGAAGGCCATGAGCAATCTCGAAATATCTGAGAGTTCAACAATCACCGGAAGCGATGAATCAAATTGTTGACTATTGTCAAAGGATCGACACAGTGGATATTTGCAATTCTGATATTTTATGGCTAAGAATGAAAAGATTCATTTGCAAATGCAATCATTTCAGATATTGATCGACTCACACGTAATTGCGGAACGACGGTATTTTGCTGTGAGCCGGAAATTAATTCTTCGGTCCGGTATAATAAAACATGACTTTGGCAAACAAACAGATTCGATCAATTGTAATCGTTTTTATTGATAAAATAAATTAACAAGATAAATCGAAAATCCATAAATGCTGCGGCCGCAGTGAAATTCACAATGACGAATAAAAAGACGTTACGAAATCGCTTGTAAATCGGTTCGTAATCAAAATCGAAATGTGAATAATTTCGAAACGCACGGATAATATTGAGACACTAATTATTTTGACACGTTTTTCTGGTAAGGAGGGAGATTGGGGAAAGGCAACGAGTATATCGCGTCTTTTTCATTTGCGTAGGTATGGACATTTGCAAATTCCAATATATCGATGACGCGCTGTCGCGTCTTGTCTTTGCGGCTTCATTGCTGCGCACTCGTGTAGGAAAAATCGAATAGCTTCTGTATGGCCTCGCTAAAAACCAGCCACGACCAATTCCAGCAACGGTAGTTTCTATTAATTATTCCAGTATTCAAATTTATAAATAATCATTACTTTATTGATTTTCCTGTACACGAGATACGCGCAAAAGTAATTAAACAAGTATTTACTTGTGTAAATAAATAATTGGAAAGTAAATAGCGAATTATACACGAAAATTACGTCGGCATCTTCTGCCAAAATAAATAAATCGCCACCTCGGTGGCTGCATAGCTCGACACGTCGTACGACATAAATTTTCGATTAAAGGCAAAGAAAATTAGCCAAAAGCGAGATTCGTCGTCAAACTGATTGATTCACCGGCAAAATGCGCGATAACCCAAAAACACAGATGAGCAAGAGAGCGCTGAGTTAACAATTGCAAAAATTGAGTAATCAAAGATTTCAGAAAGACAGAGAAAAGAGGGGTTGGCAAGGGTCTGGAGTCGCGATGACATTTAGCGTCAGTGTGTGGCTTGGCAATTCATGCGCTATGGCGAATTTCCCTCCAAGTAGGTAGTCAACACGTCTTCACGTTTTTTTTAATGACACGAACAACACACACGTCAGCCAGACACAGAGACACACGTGAACGTTTAAGAACACAACGAATATTAAATCGTTCACGTGTACCGTATTAGGCACGTAAATACATGTGTGTGTGTGTTTTGTGTGTGCGTATCCACGTGTAACTGTGTGTTACGATGTATTCATGAGGTACTCATGGACGACAACGCGACGACACGCATACACAATTGAAGAAATCCAACGTCAAAACGTATGTGGATACAAAATCTCTTGTGAGAGAGGCGACGTATGGGGAAGGAGAAAATGTGTTGTGGATTTACGAAGATCTATGTACCCTTGGCTAAACGAGGATGCTTTGCCGACATTGCATATGCACATGTATTCTGTTTATCTCTTTCTCGCTATTTGCCTCTTTACCTCTCGTACATATATACATGGATTTACACCATAGTGATGATCGTGTACGATACTATCGGCTGTAAAACACACATTTGTAAATCTCTGTACCTGAATGGAAGAACGAACATATTTTCTACGATCTATGAACGTTGCCGCATCCACACAAATGTGATACCTCGTTACTTCTTCTTTTCCTTCTCTTTCCTTGTTTCTCGAACACATTCATGGCTCCCGATCTCGCTACTTACAACTGACAAACGACATCGGGAGCTTTTTTTACTCCTCCAAGCTCGCTCGTGTGCGTTTAACTATTTTTATTTATTTCACTTTTTTTTCCAACTCTTTCGTTTTTCTCTTATTCTACTCTTTTTGTATTCGTGCATTTGCCACTTGTCACGAGGCGCCCCCAGGGGTATATATATCCCGGCTCTTCTGGCTCTTGATAAACACTCGGCCATCTGAGATTAACAACGCAGCATGTACACACCATTGGTAAGCTTGAGCTCCAAGGATTGTGGATTACGAGGAAATCACTAAAACTCTACGAACCCGAAGAAAAAACCGCGAATTTCGACCTTTTTTTAGTTTTTTTTTTCTTCATTAGTGGTGCGATCAGAAAAAACCGTGTGAGGGTGGCCGCGATCCCAAAACTATAGTGCGCGATCCCGGTTTTTTCGAAATCGTTCTGTGCACCGATCTTTTTTTTTTTCTGCCGCACGACCAAGTATCTTGAGGGTGCAACACAGTGGGGGTGCATTTTAGATTCGAAATGCTCACGCGGTTTCTAATTTTCCGTAACGTACCAATTGTGGGTCAACGAAAAATCGTACTTGTCGGCATTTTTTTTTCGAGCTTCTACATTTTCCGGTAAAAATTTGTGATATTTTGGCACAACTATCGAAAATGAGATGAAAACAAAAAAGTTCTGGTTGCAATCGGACAATTTGCTGATGAATACAGATTTTCTAACATTTTTTTTTAAGAGTCAAAAAAGCCGGTCAATTTTTTTCAGTTTTTTTGTCATGAGAATATAAAAATACAAAAAAATTGGTCGTCTCAAATTTCAATTCGTCGTCTATAGCTCATATGTATATATTTTGTGCTAAACGAGACCGCGCGTAGGGGCTGGGAGGGGGGAGAAAATCTCGTGAGGTCGAAGTTCGAGTAGGAGAGACTGAAATCGTGCCAAACGTATCGATAACTTTCCCAGCATCGCAAGTTGCATAATAAAATGCTGTATAATAGTCCCATGGGTTCTATTCAAATAATACACACATATTAACGTCCTCATTGATGTGTCTGTATGTACATAACGTATTATGTGGTACAGCACACATTGCGAAAGTTTGAGGCCATTGTCGAGACGAGAAAGTAACGAGAGAAGCGAATCGTTAATTGAACGACGGATCTCCATCCTGCTCTCTCTCTCTTTCTTGTACTTTAGCTTGATTCCTTTTATACTGGCTCGTTGATTCTTCGCAGAAAGGTGAAAAGGTTTAAACAATCATTAAAAAAATATTCAATATGTCACACCAACATATCAAAGTTTGCCGATAATTTGGCTGCTGACGAAACGCGATTTAAAATCTCTGGGTTTAAATTTGCTCGAATTATGAATTTCGATTTTCCTGAATAGCTTATCAAATTTATTGGATCGCAAAATAATTCCGTTGATATGCTTTGAATCGCGAATAGTTCGCTTCATAATCGATGATGAATTTAATTTTGAAAAAAATGTGTAGATTGCAGTAATTGCGCTGGCAGCGTGGGCCAGCGCAGCACCAGCTGAGGAGCCAATACCGATCGTCAATCAGAGCCAGGACGGCCCAAATCCCGATGGCTCGTACAAATGGCAGTACGAATCGGGAAACGGAATAAAAGCTGAAGAGGAGGGTTCGTTGGCGAACGCGGGAAGCGATAACGAGGCGTTGCAAGCCAAGGGTAGCTACTCGTACAAGGACGACCAGGGCAAAGAAATATCATTGACATACACAGCGAACGAAGAAGGCTTCCAACCGGTCGGTGATCATCTTCCGGTTGCACCGGAAATCCCTCCATTGATACAGAAAGCTCTGGAATGGAACGCCGCCCATCCATCCAAGGACGATGAGCCGAAATGAATTTAATCAATTCGCTTACTTTACGGACGGACGGAAATGATGTTTTTCTTTGCAAATCATCCAAGATCTCAGCCTCGACCCACGCAACAGTCCAAATGACGATGAAAATAAATAATATGTTGATTAAAAAACAAAAACAAAGATATATACCGTTAAATCTTCGGAGACAATTGAGATGATAATTGAGGGGATGAACGTAGTGATGGATTACCTCATCCTCTACTCCGACACAATAATGAAATTATTCATCAATTTTATAGCTCCTAATACGACCTACAACTATTTACCACCACCAATGATTATTCTCCGTACTCTCTGGTTCAAATTTGTTGTACATATTTATTGAATATATTATCTCTTTTTATTATTTTATCTCTCTGTATTATCAAAGTTCAATGAACATTGCAACCCTCGCATTTTAGCCCCATTTTTTATCAGGCTAGAATGTGTAATTCTGCGATACGACTAAATCGTTCAATAAAATGTTGCATACCGAAACTACTCCAGTCTTACTTTTTTCATCATCTACAGATACGGCCGAGAAATAATTACGGTATTTATCATCGATCAGTTTCACCTGGGACGAATTCTGATGAATTTTTTTCCACACATTCGTTGATTGTGACATTGAAACATATTTTATGGAACGCGAAAATATAATTCCTTCTTCAATGAAGTGGCGGAATCAATTTGTGGTGTCGGAGACAATTAACATCGACCTTGATATCGATATTGATGAGAGAATTCAGATTATGCCCTCCGAGTTAACCTTCCGATCGCTGAGTACCAAATTGGTCATAGCGATGAGAGGGAATGATGGAAAAACAGAGTAAATTTTTACTCTAGATTTCTATTCTATAGCCTGCGATCGGATCCTATGGAATTTTTATCTCTTTGCTACATGTCCACCCCATGATCTTGCGCCCCTTGAATAAGGATATAAAAGGCTTTGGAAGTGATGACAGGGAAAGCAGAACATGTGAAAAGAATTGACAGTGACTGAACGACCTTGATTTTCAATGTAACATGCTTTTATTCAACGGGACATCACCATACAAACAGAAAAAAAAGACTCAGAAATGTTCACGAAGCCCCAGCTTTCTGGGGATGCGCAGCGATCCAGTCAAGGGCGCGTTGAATAGCTGCTGGAATTTCTGGAACCGGAGGTGGGGTTGGTAGATGAGCACCCTGGAAGACTGCTCCATTTTCGTCAGCGATCCAACCGAGAGAAAGTTTGGTACCATCAGGGGCTGTCCATGAAGCTGATCCTTGAACAGATTCAGCTTCGTCCTTCTGTCCTGCGTTTTTGAGAACTCCTTCTTCCTGGAAACTTATTCCATTCGCGCTCTCCCAGCTGTTGGAGAAACTTCCGTCGGGACTGATGTCCGAAGACTGAGCCACGATGGCGATAGGATCGCTTCCGGTTAGGCTGGCTGCGAATGAGTTCGCAGCCATGCAGATCAGAGCGAACGTGAGGATGAACATTTTTTGGGCTGTGAAATCTTATAAGACACCTGGAACGGATCACAATGATTCATTTCAATCGCTATAACTCTGTAATTTATCCAAACGATCATACCTCCTCAGCTGAATTCCTTTTCGTCGGCAACACCTAACTGATGATTCTACGAAGCTCCCAAAGACTTTATATAGGTGGTGAAACTGGCTCTGCAAAATCGCATCTCAACTTTTCTGCAAAATGTCATCACTGAAAAGCATGGGAATGATATTGGTTCATCCACATCATCATGTTTGACCATGGTTTACAGAGCCACAAACGAGCACCTCCCTCTTGGAGTATCATGCCACTTTCGAACGCTATTAATTTATGCCTGTAAATTACCCTTAGAGTAAGTAAAGACACCAGATCTTGTATTCTCAAGGCTGTACACTAAGTGCAGGCTTTCACCGGATCGTCATACAGCTAGATGAGCAAGTTGCTTCGATTCTCCTTTGTACTCGATGGCTTTATGAGAAAAAAAATAGAATCTCAAACGCCAAGTTCCTTGCTCGTGAAGAATCATTAAAATCTCTAATATTCGGTGATTGCGATCGGACAAGTGGTCCATAGTTATCAGCATCCAGCTACGCGTTGTTCGGGCATTCTTGGGGCCTCGAAGCAGGATATTGACCTAACAGTCATTGTCGTAATATGTTATTAAATTTACTATATAATTAACTATTTTTATGACTATAGCGCAGTAAGAACATTATAGCATGCAAATATGTGGTGGCCAATGGACAGATTTCTAAACTAGTGACATGTTAACCGCATGCAATTACAAAATCCTTTTTATAGTGTGTCCTTTTTTTTATTTTCTGCCATCTATCCGACCTTGCGGAAATCTGCCTCACGATGGTACAAATTCGTAGATTTTTTTACGGGAATTCCAGAGACCACAATTAATGGACGAGAAAGATAAAACGGTCGAACTGACGCCATAAAAACCCTCAATAGCCGTTTTTATCAGGAACGTTTTCAAGAAAGGATGATGCATGATTGTTGGGATAAATTTTTTAAGAACTTGATGATAATTTTGAAACTGGTCTGTTTAATTATTTGTTCAGAACATATTGCTTTGGTCGTACAAAGGGCTTATTGAGTAAGCGCTTGCTAATGGGTATGTTAAAGAAATTGGACGATGGAGACAGCGAGTTGGTAAATTAGTTCTTCCTCTGGGGTTCGACGTAGGGATGAGCGGCGATGTATTCAAGAGCCCGGAGGATCGCTGGGGGGATTTCCGGTGCGGGAGGTGCGACTGGCAAATGAGCGCCCTGAGGTTGGAATCCATTCTCGTCGGCGACCCAGGTCAACTGGATCGGGGTGCCATCAGGAGCGGTATAGCTGGATGAACCCTGGACTGAGAGAGCTTCGTTTTCTTGGCCAACGTTCTTCAGAACTCCGGACTCCTGATAACTTATTCCATTTCCAGTCTCGAATTTGTTGTGGAAACTTCCATCTGGGTTTACTTCGTGATCCTGACTAAGGATCGGCACCGGCTCTTCCGGTAGAACGGCTGCGGCTGCCACGGCAACCAGACCCAAAAGAACGAAGATTTTGCACATGGTTGCTTTTCGCAGAAAGTACGATTGACGACTGATGTCCAAATCCAACTTCCATCAGCATTTTTATACCCCGCTTGACCATCGCGTTCACGTCCCCCGCGTCTCGTATTTCACCAAAACTTGATTTTTTGGCTCAATGTCAAATTATGAGCATGCGCCCGTGGGTATGGGAGAGTTACCATGTGTTGGAATTTTCGTGTGTAAATGTGAAACCTGAAGATGTCCCATACCTTTCGCTCACCAATCCATGAATTCATAATCGACGGTAGCCAGGGTGAACCACGATTAAGTGCCCGCACACAACCATCTTCGCAAAAGAGAGATGACGATCGATCACATTTCTCTTCGAAAATTGTTCGTCGCCTCAGGAATTGGGCGGTCAATTACTTTTTTTCGCTTTTTTTTCATCAAGTCTTTTACAGTCAGATTATCGATACCACAGACATGGCTTTTCGAAAAAGTGAAAATTAATTAAAGGTCATAGCCTGGCCCATAAAATAATCGATATTTATGCCCTTGCTGAATATTTCTGGAAAAAAAATCTCCAGTTTTTTCAAACGTTCATTTCCGACGAATAAAAAATCTGTTGAAGGTCAAACTGCTTTTTGTGTCAAGATCGGCTGGATACATTTTTGAAAAATGAAATAATTTTGTCAGCCATATTTTGGCTTAACTTCTACAAAAGTATGGGAAAAAAATGACATTTTATCTCATAGAAAATGGAATTCGTTTGAATTTTAAAATCATCATAAAAGTTACTTTCGAGAGCCATATTCAAAATGGTAATCGCATCGAAATCTTATTGCGTCATCGCTTAATATTTCTTGGCCACGGTCTCGCTGTCGAGACGTTTTGGTTTTGCTTACCAACTAAACATTTTCCAGCAGGGTGGGTGGAGAGCAAGGATCAGTGTTGAATGGAGCACCATAATGACCCCCATACGCTTAGAAAAAACGTGTCGATGTTAAGAGATGTAATTAATCGTGAGATTTATCATTTTGTCCAACTGAATGTCAATTCAACTTTCTCCAATTTCTAACTCAATAACAAGATGCGCCCGGCGATCGATTTTCCCTTCCAACGATAGTTTGGACATTTATCGTTTGCCAAATAACAATAAAAAGATTAAGTTCCACGTACGAATAAATGAATGTCATTGACGTGAATCGCCGAATCGTAAAGGCTGTTTGTTCATTAGCATTTAAATGTGTCGCCATTTTATGTATGTTGAACAAATGTCACACGATGGACACCGAGCCGTTAAACGTTTCAACCCTGAAGATGTTTCGCAATATGAGAATTAATATCGTCGGATATGCCTCGTCTTGCCGGAGGGCATCGCCAAAGAAGGCGCCACTGAAAATTTGGTGGCATCATCTCATGATCAATTTTCATTACGTATACGGCAGTATATTCAAGGACGTTGAGTTGAAGAATCATAAATTCATTAACCCGAGGCACGTTTCGTTTATTTCGGTCATCTTCACCGATTTGCTGCTTGTCATTCATTAAGAATCCGGCTAATTACATTTTTAGCCAATACTTAAACATTCCACTTTCGTTATTCATTAAATTGTATCTTATCAACTTAAGTGGTGATTAATTATGATCCGGATGGATGGGACCAACCATGGAGGATTTATGAGAACAAGGATAATAACAAAATTTTCATTAAGACTGAATTATTGATAAGATTTTTATTCAAAAGTTTCGTAAATCTCGGAAATTTCAATTAAATGGGAAATGATCCGTAAGAAAAATGCTGGTCGTGAGGAAAGTGAAGCAGTTGTCAATGATTTTCGGTTCGGCGTTTTTTGGCGTGACATCTGCTCGAGGCTGATGATCCTGATGAGGTCCAATTACGAATGCTCTCATTTAGCTCCCATGAGAGTTCTAGGACGGCGATTGGAAATCTGATGATCGTAGAGGAGATTTGATTGGGAACCATTTGATGTTTTGGGTTTATCCAATGGTTCCAAAATGGTTTTTCATGCGGGTTCGGATCGGAGGTCAATGGAAGTTGGACTCCCGTCTTAGAATTTCTTCGGCTCGACGTATGGGTGAGCTGCGATGTAAGCGAGCGCTCTTTGGATGGCCTCAGGGATTGCGGGTGCTTCTGGCGCAACAGGTAAATGGGCACCACGAGCCTGGAATCCGTTTTCGTCGGCGTACCAAGTCAATTGGATTGGAGTGCCATCGGGAGAGTTGTAGCTGACGACTCCTTCGGAAACTTGGGCACTGTCTTTAGGTCCAAGGTTCTTGACGCTTCCTCTCTCTTCGTAAGAAATGCCGTTTCCGGTCTCGTATTTAGTCGAGAAAGAACCGTCTGGGCTGGAGTCCTGTTCCTGGCGCAGAATTGGCACAGGATCGTGCGGCAAGAGACCAGCCGATGCGACCGCCGCAAGCGCCAAAAGACCGAATACAATCTTGTTCATTTTTTCTGTTGATTGTTACGGTAGATCGAACGAGCGACAACTGATGATCAAACTCCACTGGGTCAGCCCTTTTTATACTTTGAAAATCAGGAAATTTTCTAATGTCACCGATCGCCGTTGGTCTCTTTCCCCTGCGGGGACATTCCTCTCACTTTTTTATTCTCCTTACGTTTTATGGGATCAACCTATTTTTTGAGAGTTTTATTTGGATATCACTCATCCGTTGCGAGATTATTGAAATTCTAGTGGATCGCGCAACGCCGATTTTGAAAGGTGAATATTAAAAATTTTATGGTTTTCAAAATATTTTATCGTCCAACGATTTCAACATATCCAAATATCTCATCGTTTTTTTTACCAATCGAATAAGTACGCTAATGCATATTGACCACCAAATTATGCACAACAGTGCAGTTCAAAGGGAATCATTAAAATAATCCTGAATCGTTAATTACAATCGTTTCAACAATTGACGAATTTGTTTGGGTTCATCATTGAGTTTTCGAAAGAAACCTTACCAAGTCCTTAATTTACCTCTAGCCACAGAATTCAGTAAAACCATTTTCATAACTCGATCTCACGATAAAACTGTGAAACTAGATTAAGAATTTTGTAACTGAAAAGATTACCAATTTCGCGATGAGTTTCTTTGACTGCAAATTTGAAAGAGTTGTCAATTCAATAAATAATAATCATATTAATGAGAATTCGTAAATCAATGAACGCATCAAGAATATTCTTTTCCGCTCAAATTGGAAAAGCGATATTTTAATTCTGTCAATTTAATTGTCAAAGTTACGGGATTCCAAACGTAGAGAGGAAAACGGTTCTACGGTCTGAAAGATTTGATCCAACATCGATTTTGGGAGAGCGAGCCGAGATGGTAATCCGTTGAACTGGAGCTCTTGCATTTGTGTCAAAGATCAGGAAGCAACCTGACCCAACCTGACCCCAGAATAAGGCACACCACGACACAATAATATGTCCTTTAGTAATTCACCCACCCGCAGACAAGCCTGCACACATACGAGCGTATAATTGTATATAAAAGTTGAGCATTTCGAGCTGCACCTTTGCGGTTTTCTAGGATGCACTTCTAGCTCATCTTCCACGGCATCGATACTTTCTCTCTCGTTTGCGATGTAAAAGTACAACGAAACACCGGGAGCAGTACAAAACGTGGCAGATCGTAAATGTCGCAGCACTTACAAGTCCAGATGTTGCGCCAGGGCATAATAATCCATGGTGAACAGGTAATGCATTACTTCACTGCACATAATGCAGCTCGTACATAAAATATGTATTAGAGCACAAAAAAATGTGGACAAATATGCACGAGCCCAGCAAACGACGTAGTTTCGAAAATCTTCAAATTCTCCCAGGGAAATCGACTTTTTCGATGCGATCTTTCGTGCATTTTCGTCGTACGGAAAGATCAAAATAATTTTCATAATATTCGCACAGAACGCAAGGACGACAGGAAGGGAAGGACGATCTTGGGAAAAGTGTCGAATAAAAAATGATAAAAAAAAACCTAAAAGTTCGGTGTAATTCTTTATTTACATATAAAAATCACAAGACGCGAGCTGTAATGTGTACTACTTCGTGTATATGGCTCGCACACGGTTAAGGACCATTGAGACCTGTTCACGCAGCCAATAGACGGTTATGCTTGTCGTTTTATTTTTTTTTCCTAAATCGACACTCTTTTTTTTGTCTTTTTTTTCTTGTTGCTTCTTTTTTATGACAATATTGAGATTCTCACGTTTAGGTGTTTGTGTGTAAATGTATATACATTCACGTACACACAGACACTTGTACATATAGTTACTATATTTATATTTTTATCGAGAGCCATTTATGTGCCAGTTAAGTGAGTTTTTTGTCTTTCGGAATTCCTTGCTTTCTCTATATTAATATGACGCTCAAAAAATATATATTTATGTAGATATTCCAGACTATTGAATTTAAAGGTTTATCAATGAGATGCGAACTCGGCAGATCGACGTCTCGGGTCACGGGTTTCGTCCATAGCGGGCCAGCTTTTTGTTCTTGGGATCACGATTCTGTTTTCTTTTTTGTTTCTTTTTCGTTATCGTTTCATTTGTTTCATGCCTATTGTTCCTCGATTTCCATTGCTTAACCTGAAATGTTTATTTATCCTGTTAATCGATACGTAAATAAAGTTTTTCGTTGCAAACGAGTTTTTGAACGTGAGAAAAATTTGTAAAAGGGCATCGCTGAATCGTTTTCAGATCCCGAACTGTTTGAATGTGTTTTTTTTTCTTGTTTTCGGAAGGAATGAAAAATATTTAACCTCTCGCGGGTGGTCGTCCGCCGCCCTGACCAGCATCGTCTTCTTCGGGATGTGCCGCGTTCCATTCGAGCGCCCTCAGGATTTCTGGGGGGATTGGGGGAGCAGTCGGAATGTGAGCTCCCTGGGCTTGGAAACCATTTTCGTCAGCTGTCCACGTCAACTGAATCGGTGTGCCATCCGGAGCCGTATGAGAACTTGAGCCCTGCGAGACTACGGGTGTCTCACCATCGACCTGTTTCGGTTGCCCTGATTCTTGATGACTTATTCCATTGCTCGTCTCGAAACTAAAAGTTTAAACAAGAATATTCATCATTTTGAGTGACGATTTCCATGACCATTGTCGACGTTGCTACTCCAATTTTTCTTACTAAAATATAACGCATCTCTTTCGAATAAATAAATAAAATGCCACGATTGTTTGATTTTCGTTGAAATTTACTGTCGCAATGAATGCGACACTATATTTTTTTATTGTTAATCTGATGAGACATTGAAAACAAGAACGAAAAGGTCAAAAAAACTCACTTATTTACGTAGTTGCCATCGAAATTAACTTCCAATTGTTGAGACGTTATGACAGCGTCTTTATCAGCACCACCTCCTCCACCACGTTGTGGAGCACCCCAAGTCCCAGTCGCGCAAAGCGCAACTGCTACTATCACCTGATTGATAATTTACGTTTTTATTACTTAATTAGGAAAACAAATCAACAAATTAGTACAAAAAAAAATTGATTTTAGAAAAAATATAAACGGAGGCGAGTTTTTCATTATCAATCACTCTGTTGGCGTGGTTCATGTATTTAAACACACAAATGGCTTCAAAATCGAGGTGAACACTGTCTGAGGAGAAATGTCTGGACACTGAAATGGCCCTGGACACTCGAGCAGGGTTTGAATTTAAAAATGACTACTAAAAACAAAGAATTCTGAAATAATTCAACTCTACATGATCGATTTTTATCGTTCGATTGAAATTTGAACATTAAACGTGGCAATGATCGAGGAATTGCCAAAATCTAACAAAGTCTCGTGAAGGTCCCTTCAATTTTGACGTTTCTGAGTTTTCATTTTTCTCATTAATCTTCATCCTTTTTTTCCGGAATCGGGGACGACTGCAAGTTGTATTAAAGGGCACTTGATTTGGATGATAATGCTCGAGCGTAGACTTGACTCGTGGAGAAGACGAAATAGAAAGAGGAGAAGAAGAATGTTACATCAGTGGAAATGACGTTATGAAATGCAAAGCGTAATGACCGTAAAACAGCGTCAACTACGAGCAATAGACCTCACAAAAAATCCATCTCCATGTACATACTTGATTCTGAGCGATTCACGAGCCTTCGAGTGCTAATCTTGCGATTAACAACGTCAGAATTGTCTACACACATTCGCGATGCTCTTTACAGGGAAAAATTGAGTTCTCCATTGACGCCTTTTCATAATATGACACAAGAAAGATTTTGAAAACAAATTTTTATCGCCGAAGCAATTATAATTTTCATAAAAGTCTTTGAACGTAATTGACCAAATTGTACAAAATTTCTCAGCAGTTTGACTTCATGAAATGTATTTTTTGGTTAATTTTTAAATCATGCAGAAGTTTGTGAACTAAAAATTCAGGAAAATCGAAGATCTTTTTTTTCCTTCTGAAAATTGAATCAAAATAATCGTGTAATTAAGATTTTTCATCGAAAATTGAAATCATCCTCGATCGATTGTTCGGATAATTGATCGTTTATGGTTATAAGCACGTGTTTCGGTCGTTGAAAAGCTGCACGCAAACAAGAATCGATTAAACTCTGATTACCATAGGCAAATGTGTGCAGTGGAAAAATAGGAAAATATTAATAAAGGCTCGAGTGCACGAGAGATTATGAATTACGGAGTTTCTCGCTCCTTGTCAGAGAAACATGTTTAATGATATTGCGCTCTGTTGTGCTGCCTCTAACGGGTGGTTAATTGGGCACTGCGACGGGTTATGAAAGATGAAAATTACGTTAAAAGAGATGCGATCTCGTATATTCTCACATATACGTTTAAGGTCATAGCTATTAGCTAAAATTTCGTTTTTTCTTACGTTTTTCATCCAAATTACACAAATTTTATTCAATTACTCGGAGCTTTATTAATTCGATCGATCATAACGAATGGATTTTCCCTCGCACTCTATTCGGTGTGTCATTTCTGTTTAAAAAAAAATTCTTTTTCAAAATTATCGCAAATGAGATTTTTGAGATTCGATCAATATTTTTGAAAATCGAACCAAAGATTGACCAAGCTTGAACGATGATCATTGATCCCGGCAATCGAGCCACTTATCAATTAATAATAAAACTCGAAAAATTATAAATAATAGTCCGAAATGGTGTTGAAATACGAATTGGTGAAAATTTCATGGTTTTTTTTTGGAATCGATGAAATGTGACACTTTTTTTTAGGTTTTTTTTTAATTTAGGAAATTATTGATTTGAGCTCAAGGGCGTTTTCGTTATCACTCAGTCTAGGTATTCCTGCTTTACCTTTTCTCTTGTTAAACTGTGGCTAAACTTACCTTAAAGGTATACATAATCTCACACGTGACAACCGGGAAGACAACTTGAGATGCAGATGGGTTGGTACTTGTGATTCTTCGTCAGAGGCGAGGCTCTTTATATACACCGTCCGTAGCAACTTGGTGCAGTGAAAGGGGTCATCCCTGCCCTCCTCACAATGCACTTCGTCTGACCAGTGCATCTTCGGATGCAAAAAAAAAATATTAATTCTCCATACGCGTCATCGTACTAGTCACGTAGCTGAGGACATTAGATTTTCAATAATATATTATTTAAGTGATTATGTTCATAATAGATCACTTACGATCAAGGATCGATAACGTTCGCAATGAAACACGATCCAGGGTGCATTTTTCGTATTTATATTAATTATACATGGACGGAAGCCCCATTAATACAAGATCGGTGATAGTTTTGTCAACACATTTTTACCATTAATTTTCACGTTGCTACTTCTTGATGGACGAAAAAATTAAACTTTTTTATTTTTATAAATTAATATCTACTTATTCATCAACAATAATGCAATTTTTTTGCAACTCCACACGCATTCCCGCATGCGCCCTGCAGATTAGATAATTTTTTAAGATTTACTACTCATTAATCGCATAGAATTCATTTCCATGCATTTCCGATTGGACTCAAGCCCAAAAACTATTTGTCGATCGTTCTCCAAGAGAATCGGGATTCCATCGAATCGCATCTTACGGAACCGTTTCGACCGCGATCGTGGGGCTGCATTTTAAGAACTTTCATCGAAAATCTAATGATTATTCAACTTCGATCAAAAGTAATGATTTTTACAATTAGCGAAAAATTGTCGATCTAGTAAAATGAAAGAAAGGGAAACAGATGGAAACGGATGCGATGCAAGCAGAGGGCGTTGCAATGTCTAGGTCGATTCTTTTATCCAAACGAGCTCTTCCCGGGTGTTACTTTATTGCATAATAACCCATTCGAGAATTACAGCAACGGTAATGTTCCACGCTGCATATAAGCCACGATTTATCATAATATATACTATTATCTATGGATAAGTGTCACTCTTGAAATATTTCAAGAGCCATCGAGTTGTCGTTACCAGACACATTGTCAGTTTTTCACAAAATGACATCGTTAAAATCGTCCATGGACCATTTTCCAGTCCAAATGAAAAAAAAAAAAAATTGCATCACGTTTCAATATGCATTTGAATATTGTATCGGGATGCAAATAAGTGTGACGAGTTTCATAATTCGAATACGTATAATTTTTTATAATAAAAATCTCATTTTTGCTACTATAGGGCAACGAATATTAAATGTTCAATCGCCGATGACACCGATACGTGAAAAATTTCGATATATTCTCGTGCCATTTGTAAGCAAATTATATCTCGTTCGCCCATGTTCTCCGGTCTTGAATAATTATTAGCGATATAATTAAAAACACTAGAATGAAAAATATTATTCAGAAAAATCCTGCCGAATCTCGAGTCGTGGAGGTTGACGGAATTTTTCGAAAGAGCAAATGAGTTTCGATTTGACTTCGAGTGTGTACGATAATTATATGAAGAAAAAAATGCAGATTTTTGCGCGTTGCTTTACAATCCAGTGGGTGGTTTTCGAGAGTTCTATAACTAGTCCTGAGTCCCCTCCCTCCCTATCCTCTCCCTGCTGCATTGAGGGAGAAGAATTTCTTGGTGAGTATACGCGAAAGTCCACGACTTGTCGAGACGGGTGGATGAGCAAATGCAGTGAACGCATCCTAGTGCATGTCATATTTTGCACCGACAACACTTAGTTGGTGACGAGAAACACGATGCGAACGGGAGGGAGAGAGACGATACGAGAAAGCGAAAGAAGTATCGAAAGAGACATTTGCAAAGATCTCCTCGCGTCGCCAACTAACTGCTTCAACTATGTGTCATATATTCTCGTCCTTCTCCAGTACTGTCATGTCACAATGTGAGCGTCTCCTTCAAAACTGCTTTTTGAATTGCATAATCATATTTAATAACTTAACGAAGACCACGAGCTCACAAAACCGTGTTTCTGTGTGTTGATTCTTACTAAATTACGAAAATCTACATGTCAATTCGATTTTCACAAAAAATTCCAGTCATTTTTGCATGCAACGAATAACAAAGCGAAATTTCAATTTTGAAAAGTTCGTCGAACATCCGTCCGAATTCCCAATTGAACGAGAACCCCGGACATCGCTCTGCTGGTCTTTTTTAACCGTAATGTTGCTCAAATAACAGAGTAATCCTGCATAGTTTGGCTCAGCATTATTCAACCACAATTTGAGTCGACGCTAATTCCTAATATGCTCAGGAATCGTGTAATCCGGTGAGTAATACAAAAACTGATGAAGCACACATATACATACGTCTTGAGGCCTTGCGAGAGTCTCTCGCATTTCACCGGATCCTTCGCGAGCTCGCACTCAACAATTTTCCGACATAGAGGATGCTGCGAGAAGAAAAAGAATACGTTTGTTTTTCATACAAAAAGGAAAAATGATATGGAAGGTCAAACATATGAGTATGTGACCATGAAAAAGCCGGAAGATCGACTGTGATATTAACGTGCAAATATGCGAGTGTTTCCCGCAGTATGCACGAGAGAGAGAAAACAAACTCATCGATCGTTATGCAGTTTGCATCGATTTCTCGATAAGTCTATATTAATACATGATTAACACGTACATGAGACTTTCCACGCGAAAAAAAAACATACTTTTAATATCAATTCATCGGATTCATGAGCATTACAATCATTTTTCGTAAAATCAATTCAAATATCGTCAAATTACTCATTCCGGTCATTTGGAAAGTCACAGCCATTCGAGAAAGATGAATAAACATTTTAACTGTCCTTTGCCGGCAATTTGAATTGAGCTTGATAAAAAAAAACTACAATTTGGGTTAATGATGCTATGGAACGGACCCATTTTTTTCTTTTTTTTTTACATAAGATTGGAGCAATTTTTCTTTTACTAATTTTTGATATTTTTGATGACTCTGAAGTTTGCATCGTTGGAATGCAACGAAATTCATTTTTATCTTCACAAAAATAATTATTCAAATGCAGAATATAATTACGATGATAAAATGATTATTTTTTGCCATTTAAAAAGCATATCGACGCGAGAATTTGGATGACATTGAAAATTGAACGAATCTTCATTAAAATTATGTATTTTTCGATGCATTCCAACGTTGCAAACTTCGGCATAATTATTTTTGTGGCGATAACGAGCACGATCTCGAAACATGCAATAGACCGCAACATCGGCAATAACATAGGAACGGTCAATCGGCCATATATGATTTAATCCGCTGTGCAAGCATTCGCCAAGATGAGAGGGAGTATTGGTAATTACAGCCAGAACTACATCTGCATATGTATATACGAACAGTCCAGCAGACAACAGGTTTGGTGTAGTGCTCCGTTCAGAGATGCATTTTCGTTGCCAACCGTCTCCCTCACTTCTGTAATGTAACCAATTTGGCTCATTGCAGTTCCAGATAAGAAAGTCGTTACGCAAGAAAAAGCCAACAGGATTTTATTAGTCTTAAATCTAAATCCCGCGATTACAAATCTTTGGAAACTTGAAAACTCTAGGAATTAATTTCTGGACATTTCCCCCTTTAATTTCCCGCGTTAACAACTGGACAAATTGAAAAATTCTTTGGCTGCTGGGCAGAAGCTGTATCAAACTTTGAGCAGTTGTAATTAATTACACGAATCAACCCGATTTCATGCATTTGTTGAATCGATAAATCCAAAACATTTGGAACCGCGCCGTCTCCCGAAACACGATTAGATAATCCCAACATTTTTCTCGAGGTTTTCTATGCTCACACTTTCTGATCAAATAAAATACCGGGAATGGAATGTTCTTACGAATTCTTGCCCGACTGTCACAAGACTTGGATGGTAATCACTTAATTTCAAGTGCTGCTACGTGTACAAACAAAACGTACACTCAGTGACTCAAGTTCACAATAATGCTTCGCAGCTTCGGGACGAAGCAAAAGTCTTGGAAGAAAAGCTCGTGTGCTCGATTGCTCACAGGAAGTTTCGCTATATCGTTTTTCGAACGAACTGTATTCACCCAGCGTGAAACCTGCTCTTTGGGCTTCTCGTAATAGAGAACGATAGTTGGGCATGTGTGAAATGAGATAATAATCGCCATTTTGTAACGGATGGAGGTAACATGAGTTCCGGCTAATTCACATGGGGGAATCCCGTCAAAGCTTATTGCAGGATCCTGTTGCAGTGTTCATTAAAATAGAGAACACGATTCTGCTGATGTTTTGGCAACAAATGGTCTTTGGAGAACGTAATAAAAGTATTAATTGATTGAAATTACAGAAAACCCAGCGAATTGTCATTGCAAATTAGCCGCATCAATTCTACTAGAAAAACCAATTTCATGATTGCATTTCCAACACCTGAACGCATTCGTGATTATATTTCAAATATATTTGGAAATTATAAAGTACAGTAAAGAAACGATTTTTCTTCCACGTGTGGGATCGTACATCGAGGGCAAGAAGGTCGCCTCGAGACTAAAAGAGCCCCAGACCTATTTGGCATATGGTGCATTTATCCTGAGAGAATTTTGTCCGCGCCATCTGCTGCAGCGCAAATAGCAGCCAACATTTATGTTTTAGATACATAGATATGTATGATATGGCTATGTGTCTGAGGTAGATTGGCACTGAGGGCGGTGAAAGGTGAAGCATCGGCTACGTCGTCGTCTTCGGTTGACTCAGGATCCGCACAGAGGACATGAAACAAATGTCACTGTCCTCCCATATAGAGAAGATCGAAGCCTATTGTTTATCCGCGATTCTCCCATATTACCACCACCACTAAAATATCTGTTTGCTCTATCGATGATACCTGATTTTGCTTGAGAACGCCCGATCCCATAATCAAGCCCATTATTATGTAAATTAGCCAATTTAGCTCCGTTCGGGAAAAAGGATCCAAGAATCTACGAGCAGCTGAATGTTTTCGATCAACATCGACAAATGTGTCATTTTTCAACCCTTTCGGACACGTAAACCGACTTTCATAATATTTGAATAAAAACTAATAAATGTAAAGGAAAAAAATGCGCACTGTTCATTTCCATGGTAAATCAGAATTCCCAGACTCGTGGATTACGAAGCGAGCATGGTTACAGAATAACCGATGAATCGAGTGAATTGTATCGTAATTTTAAATGCAGACGGTGCGGCAGGTTCGTCGATGGAGAAAAGAAGAGACCATGGGTTCCCCGCGATACAGACCCCGTAGATCTCATTTATCCAATTAGAGTACATTCACCGGGCGAATGTTCAAAGAATCCGCAGAGATAAATAACATTGAAGAGAGACTTATTTTTATGAGGCGCAAAGACACTACTGGGATATAAATACGCTAGAGGGCAGTGATCTGCATAGCTATAAACGATCAGCAAACTTGGAATGTCTGGTAAGTTGTCTGTGGCTTATAGCTGATGTCACTTGCCTAGACCTTGAGACAGTTTGCTTTCACGCTCGGCTACAACGAGAACTCTCGTAACGAAGACCTGTTCTTCCTGGTGCAATAAAAAACAGTGAGGAAAATGGGGAAGGGCAAGATTGAGAAATTACTTGATTCTCGAACTTGCCCCGGATTACCATAGATCTAGATCATTCCTGCGGCTTAATGAATATAAAACACATATTCAAGTCATCGCAATTTGTCCTGCTTTCACATGAAGATTAAGCCGTGGACTCAAATTTCGATTAACGTCAAAGAAACCAAGCTAGAAATTATGCAATCGCGTTAAGGTTGCACATGTGGCGCTTTATCGGAGAGAGTGGAAGAAAGCGTAGGACAGGAATTTGTGTTATGATGTCACGTACCTTCCACGGATTTCTTCCTTCAAGCTATATGAGCAATGACATCTTTCGCGCTTCGACAATATCGCATTGTTGGCTCAATAAACAATTAATCGATGTCATTGTTAGCATCACATATTTTAATAGACAAACGAGGTGTTGAACAGTACAGGACGAACAAAAATCTTCCCTTTGTGCTTTATAATATAAACTTCTCCTGTTCTATACACGCCGCATGGAAATGAGAATTCTCGTCTTTTTGACCTATAGCACGAATAATCGAGAGAGGCCCACATTTCTGTAACTGTTGCTGCACCTTCTGCAGGTTAATACTATGAATTGAAATTCCATGTTCCAGCCGAGATGATTTTTTTTCACATCGCCTTGATGCAAGAAAAGAAACTACGGGCTAAAAATGTTTATGAACGCACATATAAATGTTTCTGCCTCCCACTGAAAATATCCAATTCCAAGCAACAGGAAAATTTGTCTCCAAATAATTAGGAGCGGTGAAACTAAATCGCTGTGAAAAATTATCATCCTCAGCAATCAGTTACAATCATGTTACGCAGGATTCGCAAACCATTTGCGAATCAATCAACGATGTGACTCCTTCCAGTGAAATTTGATCAGATACCATCATTTTAGATCAGAAAAACTCTAAAATATTTGGATGCAGGATTCTTTTTTATGCGGTCGCGCGTTGAAAACTTGATACAGGCAGTGAGCGAGGAAGAAATGGCGATTTGATGGAAAGGAAACCAAAGGAGATGAGACCTCCAATCCCCGCGAGTGACGCTGGTTGTGTTCTCTCGCCTGGTATACAGCCGCAGATCATCTGCATTGATCTATCGTTAAAGACCACGGTGAACAATCACCGTAAAGCCTCTCGTCATGCCTCCCATGAAAGGTCGAACTTCTTGAAAACTCATTGAGCATATGATACAATCCTTTACTGCACCATTACACGGTGCGATGTCTTAAGCGTCGGAATTTTCATTAGACCACTCTTCGTGATCGATTGGATTCACTCATTTTCGATATGGTTCTACGCGTGCTATTTATACCCAATTTTCAATTTCCACTCCAACCGAGTCTCAATGCATGCAGCTTTTTTCATTATCTCCAATCAGAAAGGCCTTATTATTCATCTCTGCTCCAATCCGATCGTGATCCGTTGTCGCAATAAGATCTTCATTTTCTTTCTCTTCTTTTTCACTCCTCGAGCTAATGTACGAAGGAATCTTCAAGGTCGAGTTGTGCAACTGCTGTTTGAGGCTTCGTACCGCGAAGCTAGTGTACGGATCCAAATCTTTTTTCTTTTTTTTTTTTACTTCTCGTTCAACTTCGTCGAGCCACATGAGATTTAAGACACGACCAAAGTCGTTATCGCGTTAAATCTACACGCACTCCTCTAATCTATTCCAAATCCAGAAAACGGAGACTCCAAAATGACAGACATGAAGAATATCGCAAAACATTGAGAAACCGGAATTCAGGGTCAACGATCTTAAGCATGTCCACAGCGTTTGGACCTTTGAAAAAATTCAAATGATCGTAACATCGAAACTACTAAGGGTTACGATGAAAATTCCTAAAAACAATTGTATTTTTTGGGATTACCTGAAATTTCCCAACTCGTGAGGCGAAACCAACGAAATGTCGAAACTTGGAGATCAGTAACGTTGGAACCAAAGCTCAGGATTACTGCTCGGGCGTATGAATAAAAAAATGTTGATATTATGGGGCTACCAACTTTCCGATTAGAAGGTTACCAACGAACCTTTTACGCTCAACTTCGTCTGTATAATGGATTTTGATCCACGAGTCTAGCATTGATTAGATCGATCCCTTCATCGCCGGTTGAGATTGAAAGAAGAAAAAAACGGAAGAGACGCGTCAACTTGTTTGACTCGTCCGAGTCGTTGGTTATATCAATATTATAATTAGAAAATGGTCGGCTGGAGCGGCTTATCAACTTTAGTAATATCGCTTCCCTTTGCTTTTCCGATTTAGCCGGGAATTCTTGTTGAAAGTTTGAGAAATCATGTAGAAAGGAGAGCAAAAAACACTTTTCTCAGCGCAAAAAAATAGAAGAAGAAAAATTGAAGCTAAAACGAGTGTTTGAGGTGAAAAGCGATGGTGTAAAGATGGGACAACCTTTCGCCTTGTAGTTATGTAAGGCCTCGAGGCTGTGTGACCTTTACTTCGTTCATGGCACGCGGCATTTGCGTATATATACAGCACCGCGTTGATTACGATGTATCAATCGTCTTCTATTCCAAACATGATACTTTTCGAAAAGATGATGCGTCGCGAATGTCAAAGCCTCGATCCAACACGCGAGCATCAAAAATTTCTTCCAGCATGTTTTTTATTAAACTATATGTGGATTGAAAAACTATCAAAGCGAAACATGGAAAGGGATTCGAAACACGAATAAAAACTCCTCGATTAAACAATTTCCCGAAGGTCCATTATTTACCGGCGACCACGACGATTTCGATCGCTTCATTATATGATGGAGTCATAAAAATGCAACTGTTGGTATGGCAGTTTTCGATTTACCGTCAGTCGTGGTTGAGCCAAACTCCGCCGACGAGCACTACAGATGGCGATGCATGTCACTGTCAATGTGTCAAGTTATCAACATTACCAACATGCTGCATTTTGCTCACACACACCGATCGGTAAGGCAGAGACATCTTTTGGACCAATCCCCATGAGCTATATGAAATTGTTATCAAACGAACGTTATAATTGATCAAACAATCACAAACCATCGTCAAACAATTATTAAAAAATTTTAAGATGCAGATTTTTAAAGCCGTTTTTAATTTGTTTCGAGTCTGTCAATATTTGGTACAAAAATGAGAACATAGACGAAAATAGTTTCCCTAGCGATTCCTAGGGTGAAAAGAATAAAAATCGTGAAATATCCCCAGAACGGTCCGAACGGTGTACATAGGCGTCACGACAGCCGAGGCGAGGTTCAGGGAGAGAAGGGGCACGGATCAGTAGAGTGAGAAATAAGAGTGGGGAACCCGCAATACATTTGACGTCACTGATTAGGGCCGCCAAGATGGTTGTCAATGTTGATAAGTGTTTTGATTACTCGTAAAAATTCGCGATAAGAATTATTCCACGGTCCCGTACGATCGAACGGGGCTCGATAGCTCCGTTCGCACGCGGGCAAATATCAACGAATCATGATAGTTGACAATTAGCAACCTGCGGCAAACGCCGTGTAGCCTTTTCGCGTGAAAAAAATAATAATAATAAATTTGAAAAAAAAACCCACACGCAGGCAACGAACAAAAAAAAATAACCGCTCGTCGAGAGGGGGCATAAGAAATATTGAAAAATAAAATCTACTCCTCGCTTTTATTCTTCCGAGCTCAAATATTATTCCTCCGCTCGGGCTTTTCTTTTACCTAATAACCAATATAGTGCGGTGCGCCGATACCAAGAGAAAGAGAGAGAAAGAGAATGGCGGAAACCGAGGATGCGGAAGAGGAGATACGACGTGCCCTTTACGTCGTGCAATCAATGATTGACATATCGGCCGATCGTCTTGAGGGCCTAAGGACACAGTGCTCGACCAGTGCTGTTCTTACTCAACAAGAAATTCGGACCCTCGAGGTGTGCCAATAATACCAAAAAATAAAACAAAATTTCCCAACTAAAACTCGTTCGATTTAATTCCGTCAAATTTACATTCACATACTTTTCCTCAAATTACGAAATCATCAATTCCAATATTTTCTTCTTCTTGTGTTGCCTGAAAAAAGAAAAAAAAGCACCAACATTTCCATAATTCATCGATGGTTCAATGTTGATATTTCTGCCATCTTTAAAAATCTTCCAATCCCACTCCGGAACAACAAGAATTGCTCACTTTAAATTTTCTCCCTTATTCCTCAAACGATGCCAGCGAAATATCCAAAAATTGATACGAATTTCAATATCGCCAAAAGTTCGTGATAATGATAAAGATATAAATTTGGTTTTCACTTTCAAATTGTCGATTTGTATGTTTTCAGGGAAAATTAATAAAATTATATTCAAAGCAACTAGTGACGAAAGCAAAGCTGCCGGTAGAATCTCTGCCAGCTGAAATGAGACAATATCCGTCGATTCAACAATGGCTAAGGGTGGTGGGTTTGACTCCGGAATCGATACAAACGGTATGCACGAGAATAGTTTCTCTAGAAATTCTGAAGGAAAAATCGGAGCACGAATTGAGCGGAATTCTGGGAGAACATAACGAACGTCACGCCGAAGAGCTTCGGAGGCTGTGTCGAGCTTTGCACAATCTGCGAAGATATATCGGTGAGAAAAAAGAGAGTTTGGCAGGATTTGGTTAATTTTTTACGGGGAAATATTTGAGAATAATGGAAATGAATAATCGATGATGGCACGTTTGGGTTCTGGGAAAAAATAGACGTGTTGCTGCGCGATGGTATGGAAAACACTGACATGAATTTGTACTGGGACTCTTGGGACCGGCACCATCTTCGGAGCGGCCCGTCACCACGTCCAGCAAGGTCGCGAGTCACTCGAGTCTCAGTGCCCTCTGAGGATTGTATTCCTTACCAAAATAACAACAACAATAATTCAAACAGCGAGACACTGGGTCAAGCATCTTCGATAATTTGTCTCGCGTCTAGTCCCCCCTCAACGCCGGTACTCGGAAGGCAAGAACGCGGTGAGTGACGTAGAAAAAATTGGCGATTTACGTCGCCAAAATGCGAGTGATTTTTTTCTTGATTTTTGTCTCATTTTTGGGCTGATTAATTGCAGCACCGGGAGTTAAATTTCCTACGACACCTCCGCCCAGCAAAAGACATCACACTGGCTTGCACACGAACTCGACGCAACCCGAAGTATTTCCTCTTACTAAATCAAAATCCCACGAATCCCAGTTGGCGAACCGTTTGGAGAATGGCGATCCGGCTGCGAGGTAATTTGAGCGAAAAAATCTGATGATTTTGAGAGAAAAAATAATCATTCAAAAGTTGGTCGTTGCATGGAACGAAAAACAATCACAAACCGATTTATTTTTCCAGCTCCCAGAATGAACACCTGCAAACTCGCAGACGCAGTCGCTTACCAACTGAGCCAGGCTCTTGCAGCAGCAACGCGGACGTAACGACCGAAAGTCTTATGCCAAACACAAATAGTCCCATCAAATCGCCGCCGTATTCGAGCGCCGAAAGTGACGATAACAGCTACAAGGGACCAGGTTATTATTTTACGTCTTTTTAAACTGCCTCGTCTCGATTATCCGATAAAAAAATAACATCGTAGCGCATTTCAACGTTTATTTCAAGGTCGACAGTATTTTTTTTCAGATCTAACGAAAATTATTAAAAAATCGCATTCGTTTTGTTTTTTTCTTTTTTTTTTTATGAAACAGTAAGTAGCAGTCTCCAAGTGCCAAAGTCTCCACGTACCCCAACGGTAACTCGTGGCATGGGTCACATAATAGCACATCGTTTTACCAAGACTTTCAAAATGATGACGACTTGCGATTATTGCGACAAGCAAATGTTTATTGGTACGGGATTAAAATGCACCGAGTGCAAGTACAAGTGTCACAGAGATTGCGAATCCAAAGTACCACCTTCGTGCGGCTTACCTCAGGAATTATTCGACGAGTTCAAAAGAACTTTACAAGCGGATGGTGAGTATCGAGACTCAAAATAAAAAGGCAGTTGAATCTTTAGAAAAATATTTTCAATAATCACGGAAATACCAAAATTTATATAAATTCCCGCAAACAGAATTACGATTACTCGCAACTTTGCAACGTTGACAATCAACGGAAAATGTTTTTTATTGAATTTTAAAAATCGTGGCATTTTTCGTGTTGAAATTGAACGTTCAGACTTTTTTGTTAGGAGAATTCGGCAAACGATAATTTTACCCAATCTTTACCGAATTTTTATTTTTCAGGGATGGTCAACGCTTCACCCGTACTCAGTAAACCAGGAATTACATCACCAAACCACCACAGCCCGAGCGTCTTCAATTCCACCAATCAAAGAGATCGCAGATATCGTACTTATCCTCATCCAGCGATTAATGTGCCGTTTCCGGTAAATTAACCAAAAATTAAAATCTTTTTCAAGGTATTATTGTCGATTTGAGGAATTAACTTTGAGAATTTGATTTAATTTGGTACAGTAGTGGATTGGGATAAGAAAAAGATCCAGTAAAATTTTCGGGACGCTCCAGGAAACCAGAAAAAATATATTCACGTTCGATTGCGATTCGTCGTGAAACTCAATGTCAAATTTACGAAACTACGAATATCTTTGTTCTCTGGTTCTCTGTAGCCTTTTGAAAATTTGACTGGATCTTTTTCTCAACGTAATCTACTAATATGCCAAATTTTATTAAATTCTGCACGGTAATTCTGAAACCGACAGTGCTAACCGAAAAATATTTGATAAATTGTCATTTTTGCCTTGTGTATGCAAATTTTCTTAGGGTGCGGACTCTAGTTCAAATACTTCGAGCTGCAACAGCTCAACGCCTTCTAGTCCAGCTTTGCTATCGGGCAACACGACCCAAACCCATCAGGCAACAACCAAACAACAATTCCACTTTCCAGGTACACGAACTTAACCGAATTTTCGTCTGCCCCGTCTTTTTTTTTATATTTTCCTCATAAAACTCAGCATTAAAATAGTTGTTGATCGGATTTTTCTTTCATCATTTTTGAGCGTCGAATTTTGTCTCACAAAGAAAAAAATCCGATCAATAAAAACTCAGAGAGTTTTCTTCTCAACAAAATAACGTGAAAATTGATTTTTTTGGATTCGTTTGCCAGACGTAACTCTTAATGATAAAGGCATCATGCTGGAAAGTCATCACCTCGAGGGCACGACGATGTCAAGTGACAGCGATCGTACCGTCAGTGTTTCCGGTTCGGGGAGTGTGAGCACCGATTCCGAACGTACACCGGTCAGAGTCGATTCCCAAGATTCTCAGGTCTCGGACGGTGAACCAGGCGATAGCCGATGGCCTCGACAAAATAGCGTCAGTATTTAATTAGCAATTTTTGGTCTCTGAGCGATTTACTTGATTTTTACTCATGATGAGTTTTTTCCCACAGTTGTCTATGCGAGAATGGGACATTCCATACGACGAGTTAAAAATCGGCGAACCAATCGGTATTGGTCGATTCGGTACGGTATATCGTGGCAATTGGCACGGAGACGTTGCCATTAAAGTACTGAACATGGATGATTATCTCGACGATGACAAAACACTCGAAGCTTTCAAGTTAGAGGTAATTACCGTCGAATTTTTGTTACTCCATATTTCACAATTGATTGAGAATTTTTTAGTCATTTTAGATTTTAGATTTTTCATCAAAAAAATCAGTTAATTAATTATAATTTATTATTCTTTTAATTATTTTTTAAATAATTAATAATGCAATAATTAATAAATAATTATGAATTAATTATAATAAATTAATTAATAAAAAATTATTCTCGTAACACACTTGTTGCTTTCTTTTGCAGGTTGCAACATTCCGAAAAACGAGACACGAAAATCTCGTTTTATTCATGGGGGCTTGTATGAAACCTCCGAGATTGGCTATCGTGACGAGCATGAGCAAGGGCATGACTCTTTACACTCACATTCATCTGCTCAAAGATAAATTTTATATGAACAAAACGACTATCATTGCCCAGCAGATCACTCAGGTGATTGAAAATTATTCGATTGCCATTGCATTTTTTGCATTACGCAAACTTTTGGTTCGTCGCATGGAAAAAAAATGCGAACCATTCGGTATTGCAGTAAAGAGCCGTGAAAATTTAAAAAAAATCCAAAACTCCAGTCTCGAGTGACTTTTTGACAAAACAAATATTGTAAATCATCGATTTTTCGAAATTTCAACAGTTTTATTTGAATTTGCATCAATTTTTCACGATGCCTGATTAATAATTGAGAATAACCTCAATTCTTATTTTGCAAATTAGGGAATGGGATATCTCCACGCGCGTGGAATTATTCACAAAGATCTGAAGAGCAAAAATATCTTTCTCGAAAACGGCAAAGTCGTAATAACTGATTTCGGACTTTTCAGTGTTACGAAACTTTGCTACGGTAACAGGTAAAAATTGATCATTCATAAATTACATTGAATCAAATTATTATTATTATTATTAAATAATGGAACTAAAAATGATTTGCAGGAAAGGTAATGGTTTGAGCATTCCACCCGGTTGGCTGTGTTATCTTGCACCAGAAATCGTGCGCCGTCTTCGTCCGCAACAGAATCGTGACCAGGAAGAATTGCCCTTTTCGGAAGCCTCGGACGTTTATGCCTTTGGGTAAGAATTTTCGTCAAAATTTGACAATTTTTTAGGTCAATAAAAATATCCCAATAAGAAAAATTCTATTAATCATTTCGCAGTACCGTTTGGTACGAGTTGCTTTGCGGCGAGTGGCCGTTCAAGGGACAACCGCCCGAGGCCATAATTTGGCAGGTCGGAAAAGGAATGAAACAGACGCTCGCGAATCTTGAAGCGTCGCACGACGTCAAGGTGAGAATGATCAATTTTTTTAAAGAAAAAAAAAAAAACAACGAAAATTTTGAATTATCAATATCTCGACTTTTTGTTGGCAATTAAATTTTGAATTTATCGAATTTTTGTATTGTTTAGTATTTTTTCAAATAAATTGTAATCCACGTACGAATTTTATTTACAGGATATACTGATGTTGTGTTGGTCTTATCGGCCAGAGAATCGACCCGACTTTTCAAAGTTACTGAAAACGCTCCAAAAGCTGCCTCGCAAAAGATTAGCCCGTAGCCCATCGCATCCTATCCACCTTTCGCGTTCCGCCGAGTCGGTATTTTAGAGAGTCAAAAAAAGCGCGCCCAAGCCCAAATGAAAAGAGATGATAGCGCGAGCCACGAAATTAAGAAAAAAAAATGACGAAAACACTAAAACGAAGTATTAATCGACGATTTTTTCAGTGGCAAAAATTGAAACGAAAAATATTTGACCGATCAATTGAGTTCTTGACTTATTTATTCAACAATCTCAATTTTTCTAATTCGTATTGTCCATACACTCCTGTAAATAACGATTTTTCAATAACGGAAAAATATCACAAATAATATCACGCAAAACGAATCATTCGTAGTTATTGCTGTAACGAAAATAATTGAATAATGATAATTGAATAACGATTCAACGGAATGCCCTTATCAATGAGCGATCAAGTCCACGTGGCGCGTCTGATCTTTAAATAATAAAATCTGATCTTTAACTCCGGGCAGTCAAAAAAAAAACAATTAAGTCTGAAGCAGCAGATCAAAGTTTAATAAGAATATAAACATTGACGTACAAACGAAAACGTGCACTGAACCGAGGCGAAAAGAGTGAATTTCTCTTTTAGACAACGAGCCGCCCTGTCCATCACGAAAAGTATTGATCGAGAGTATTAAAAGTCGTCGAACATTAACAAATAAATGATAACGAATGAAAAAAACGGTGAAATACGATCCGGAAGAGGTAAATCATTTGTTTTTCAACATAAATTTCAACTAAGCTAATTACGTCTATCCCGATTAAATAAAAATAGTTATATTATTATAAATATGAAGAAAAAACAAACAAAAGGAATGAAACGTAATAAATAATCGGCGGTCCTGTTACTTTTCAATTGTATGTTAACTAATAACGCGCCCTCGGGATTTTTCATAACGTTTACGGACGACGAGTACTAGTCATTGTTAAAAAGTAACGAGAAAAAAAAAGATTAAGTCAAAAATGAAAAAAAAAAAAAAACACTCAAACGAATCCTCGAACAGTCCTCGAAAAAAATTAACTCGCCATGTCTCGAGGCGACGGAATACCACAAGGAAAAATAGAGGAGAGGAGGATGAAAAATTGTGAAATTTATTATCGATCTTCGAGGCACAAACGATCATTCGTCCTGAACGATATTTTTTTCCCCCCGATTACTTTTGGGCAAACAACGATGAGTTAACCGCGAATGATCTCATAGAAAATATTGTACATTATTTAAAACTTAACCGATATACAAGCCAGAAAAATGGAAAAGCAAGATAAGATTTTTTCATTTAACGACTCGACGTTCTCGGAAAAACGTTGTCGCGTTTATTATTCCAGCGACATTTTTTAAACCCGAGACAATCCATGAGACGGATTTTCCAATGCTTTGAAACGTGTGAAAAAAAAAACAACCAAGACTCGACGAAAAATTGAAATTATATCCTAAAAAAAAGAAATTACTATCGACTAAGAAAAAAGTGACAAATTCTTTGTATTTGTAATAGTTGGCAATTTACGTCTGACACGAAAAAAGAAATGTTTTAATCGATATAAATCATTGTTAAAGGAAAAATCTACATATTTCGATGATATAAAAGCGCATGGTCTACATCGTCGAAAAGTCCAAGCGTGAAATGAAATTTTAAAGAAATCAAGAGAAATTGACGAGCGACGAAATCGCGAGGGAAATATTGGGAAAAAGTGGAATAAAATTCAATCGGTTTTCATGTAAATCTGTCCTCGTTAATGTACCAATTTTCCGACAATTTAGATTCGCGTTACCTTGTATTGGTGTTAATAAAAATACATATGTAATACGAATTATAACGAGAGTTTTTCAAACAATTCAATTCGATATTCATCCATGGAACGTTTTTTCCTCTCCTTCCTTTTCCTTCTTATCGTCTCCACCGTACTCAACGTTTTTCATGTTTTCTGTCCTTTATTTGAATTACGAGCACTGGTCGTTGTAAACTTGGCGCATTTCTGCGAGACGGTTTCGAAGAAGACCCGCGCGAACCTTGTTCATTTCAATTCTCGCCTCCAGCGTCTGTATGAGAGGTTTCGTAATCGTATCCGTTATATGTGTCAGAGCTCGAGTTTCCACTGAAAAAGAAAGAAAAATCAAACAAAATTGCAACAATTTCTTAAATTTCTGCAATAATAAAATTATTTTCGTTTCTTTTATTTTTTTTCAAATTGGGCGATGACTTTGAAATTTTGTCGGGACGTTTTTATCATAAATATTAGAAAGAAAGTCCGAAATTTGTGAGAAAATTCGAAAGGCCGAATGGCAGATGAATCATGTTTTTCGAAATGAACCAGAACGAAATCGAAACGGAAAAATACAATGGATTTTAGTTCAAATGAATTATCGCCGTACGCAGTTTAAAAACGAAAAATTTCGTCACCACCGAATGTTTCGCTTGTTTGAGTCAGCGTCATACAACCGAGAGGTCTGTGACGTTCGTGGAAATACATTGCCGTTTGCATTCACACCAGACTCACATCCGTCATGTCGTGAAAGAAGAAATTTCGTCGATTCACTCCTTAGCATTTCGTCTCGATGCTACACGATGATTTACTTGTTTGTACAACAAGGAGTGACGAATGCAATGACATAACTTGAATGAATCGATCACGATACCGCAAGGACAAAGGCTCAAAAACGAATGGGAAAATAAAGAGAGACGGAGAGAAAAAGACTGAATAAAAACTGAGGTACGACACTCAAAATGCTTCAGTAATTATTGTACTTTTTCAGAAACCGACATGCCTCGACAATCATCCATCGTTGTTCTGATTATTGCTGCCTTGGCTATTTGTAAGTGAATTTTTTAACACTCACGATCAACTAGAACTTTTCACAGCAGAAATTTGATCATTCCATTCTTCATTTTTCATATTTATCATCGCTTCATTATTTTCTATGATAATGAAATTGGAAGAAAAATTCTTTCAACGATTCACAACACTAGTCGCAAAAAACATCTTAGAAATTAAGAAAAACTATTTTTTTTCTCCAGCTCCAAAAAATACATTGGCCTGCGGTCCGAACGAACAACTCGGTAATTGTGGAAGAATTTGTGAGGGATCTTGTGGCACACCAGATTTGTCGAGCTGCCTAGCATCAGCAGTTAAAAAACAAATATATCAATAAAAATCCGCATTTTTCGAATAACAATCAAATCATAATGCCAATTGTTTCTAATTTGCAGAAGTGCTCCGGTAATGGCTGTCAGTGCAAAGAAGGATATTTGAGAAACGAGGCTACGGATCTCTGTATTCCGGCCTCAATGTGTCCACCAAAAATCTGCAAGGGTAATGAAATTCTTGCCCCTTGTGGATCAGCCTGTGAACGAACGTGCGATGATCCCAACCCCCCGGAAATGTGCAAACAAATTGTAAAGTCTTTTCCCACACACTTTTCCAACATAATTCGTTCCTTTTCGTTATGGTTTTTTCAAAATAATGTCAATTTTTCATCATTTTTACAGACTTGCGTCATGGAGGACTGTATCTGTGACAGCGAATCAGGATTTTTCCGAGACAAAAGTACCGGAAAATGCGTTCCCCTCAGGGATTGTCCAAGATAATTATTATCAATTCTCTCAAAACAAAATTTAATCGCGAACCTTTTTAATTAACTTAATCGCCGAGCTCCCTTGTAACGAGTACCTCAAAATTTTCTTGCCTTTTACTTGGAAATAATGCCATGAATAAAACTTGCATAAAACTCTGAAATAACCCTGACTTTTTGTTGTTGTCGCGATGGCAAGCAGAAAATTGATGAAATTCCGAGGATCCAAAAAACCAACGGCACTCACTCTTTTCAACCTTTTTATATGCAAAAAAAATGTAATTGTCCTCACCAGCATCGTTGTGAATTGAAGCAAGAATATCGGGATGATTTTTACAAGATTCAGCAACGTCCTCCTCCTCCTGAACGAGAATCCGCGGCACATCGGTCATTGTCTGTGTCGGAAATTTCAACAAGAATCATCAGAAATTGTCTTGATTAAAAAATCTAATAAATACTGAAGTTTTTTTATTTCGTGACGAACCCTCAAACATCTGTCAGATATTCCCATTGTGCCGACTATTTCCAAAGGAATTTCGACGTGTACGTCCCTATCCTTTGACTGGAAACAAATCAATTGGATTTCTTGTTCCTGTAAAAAATAAAAGAGCAATAAAACAATTTTTCCACGTACGCATTCTCTACGATTCTGAAGTTTGCATCGTTGGAATGCAACGAGATTCTTTTTAGTCTTTGGCAAAAATAATTATTTAAATGCAGAATGTAATCACGATGATAAAATGGGCGATTTGCGCCATCCGAAAAGCATATCGGTTCGGAAAATTTGGTTCACATTGAAAATTGAACGAATTATCAATAAAATGAAATATTTTTCGTTGCATTCTAACGTTGCAAAATTCAGCATTGTGCATTCTCCCTTAACTGACGATTAACGAGGACTTTCGAAAAATACATCAAGTCCGCGCCAAATTCTGAGGCTTCAATTCTCCTTCTTACCTTCGTCTCTTTAGCCTCATTAAAAACAGAAAATATGAGTCCGACAAAGCCACGGTCCATCACTTGGTAATTCGCCTGAGTGATCACATCTGTAAAAATCATTTTTTCATCTTCAATTCTTTCCTAATAACTTTTAGTCTCTCGAGTACAGAGCTTCTATAAGCTCATGACGGGTCAATCTGACCCGAGGTGTTTTTCAGCTCGTTATATTCCAGTAAATATGAATTTTTTGTTTTTTTGTTTGTACAGATCGTTTTCGCAGTAAATTATCCATAATTTATGGCCCTAAATTCATTTTTGGGCAGAATCGAGAATTAAAGTGCAAAAAATCCGTTGCCGAATTATTGAGACCAAATTTTTGTCTTTTGCCTGCTAATTCTGGATGTAACTCGTTAATTGTCCTTACCGACGTGCGAAGGAACGACAGTTATATGAGGATGGGAATGATACCAGCCCAAGACTCTCATCGGACGCCGCAGCTCCGTTGTCAGACGTTCTGCTTCGGTAGCGGCTTTTAATAATTGTTCGGGCGAGATTTCGACACGATCTTTCTTTTTATCCAGCCGCCGGAGGTTTATCAAAGCGGAAATGTTAGCAGTCCCGTGTTCCAGCTATAAAAATTCGCCAATCGTAGTGATTTTTTCGTTTCCCCGAAAACTGAAGCTTGGCAAAATGGTTTTTCTCATTTTTGTACAATTTTCTATGAAAGATTTTTTCACTCGTCGACTTTGTCGCGATTTTTATGATCAGGTTATGAGAAAATGAAAAATTTCAAATCGTTCGTACATTTCCTATGAGGAGACCCATGACTTCGAAATTCTCTGTGGTGAACGCATGTTGCAGACATGCCATGTAAACGTCGGCTTCGAGCTCGACTTTTTCCAGCGGAGATTCCATATTTGTCACTTATTGTTTACCAAACTTCTGTATTCGCAACCTCAAGAGTCTACAACGATTTCGCAGTTTTTACTATTTTTTCAGTGCAAATATTACGGGCAATTATTTCGTGGAAATAACAGGCGTTACTATTTTCCGAAAACCACTAAGTTGACGCGTGTCATCGTTTCTTTATTGATAACAATAGAAATTTTCGATCGGCGACAACGATGACGCTTGTTTGGATTCCGTTGCGGTATTATTTTTTGTTGCGAAGGCAAGGCACAACAATGTTACACTATACTGTAAACAAAACAACAAAAAAACTAGTAGAACCGCGCGATATTGAACGGCGCGGTTTTCGTCGATTCGTTTTTAGGCGGGAAATTCAAATATTTTTTAGCTCATGTCAAAACGGTTGCTCGCGCGGCAGAAGTTTTCCTTCTTTTCTTCGCATCACGATCATAGCCACACGTGCGTAAATAAACCACCAGAGACAGAATGAACAACGACGACGCAAAAGAAACAGTCCCACAAAAGTGACACGACGCGATGATCGTCGTTCAAGAGCCCTTCGGCATCGAGACTTCCAATCATCCTCGAATGACTCCATGACAGCTCCGAACACTCTGTTCAGAAAATCTCTCGCTGAGCAGCAAAAATTTCGTGTTTCCTCTGTTCAATTTTCCCTCACGACAAATTCTGCAGCGAATTGACATGTAAAAACGAAAAAATTCCAAAAACGCCGATTTAATGCTGTCCCTCGCGTCGTGATTCTCGTGTAACGAAATAAAATGAAACTCCACAACTTCACAAGATTGAAAGTAGACTTTTTTCCCAATTGTATGGAGAAAAAAAAACCCTGAAAAAAAACGAGTTGTAATCTGAAAATTTGTTACTTTCTCGTTCGACATCTAAAAAAAATTGAAGCGCGTAAACAAAGCAAAAAAAAACAAATATATCGTCGTAATTTTTTTCGTGATTGAACGCCCAGATATGTTGCAAGAAATGCAACTTTTACCTTTTTTACAAGATCGCGGCAAAAGGCTACTAGAAAATCTTCGTCGCCAAGACAGTATCCGAAATGTAGTCTCTTTCATTAATTTGCATTTATCTGCCACGATGGCGGGGACTACTCGAGAAGTTTCTACTAAAAAAAATGGTTAAATGATGCCGCGCTTAGCAACTAATCGACTTATGATGAGGGAACTGAACTGAACTGAAGATGTCGAGAACAGCAAATAAATATTGTTAAATATGTTGATGGGCATCGTAGGAAAGGGACATAAATAAAACGTGGATGGCAAGTCCATAGGGTTGATGGGAATACAGCTCACTCAGTAATTTATTGCGTCCTTCGAAACTTTTCTTCCGTTATTAATACGCATACAAGTCTGTAGCCGAGTAATAAACGGCACAAAACTTTTTGGGTACTCGCTTACAATATACATCCGGAATTAGTGTAAATCCCGACTTGGTATAGCCGACAAACAGTAACACGTGACTAGCTAGGTTCATTGACCCAGTGTGAAATTGACAATGAATAAATTTTGACATTTAATAATGAAACGATATTACGATCTTAATCCCGCTGACTCGGATAAACGTTGATTTAGCAAATATTATTAATTATAAAACTTGATGACTCATAACGATTTAATTGAAATTACACTACGAGTAGAATGGTATCGATTTTTTCCGAATAAAACGTATAGAATACACGAAGCTGTTGAATATGTTACAAAGACCATTCCTTTGAACTTTCAAATGCCTCAGACAGCGAGCTGCTTTTTTACGGCTAGCCACATGGATACTGATGTTTGCGTTATCACAATTTCAAATTTGTCTTGGAACAAACAACCGTCTGCCTGTGGTTATTTCAGGGCCATTCATAAACATTCATACTTGGCGCGCGTGTATACCTCCAAAAGAACGATAACCTTTGATTCATAGTTGTAAAATCATAAAGCAACGACGATTTTTAGTCCCTTGTACAACAACAACAACAAGACCGTGTGAAACGTTGAACTAAAATTATATTTTTTATGGTTCGCGGTATCACGACCATATGACCTGAGTTTTTTTGGCTGAATAAAAAAGAAATAAAAGGAGACTAGATGCAATTAAGCATGTGAAAACAATGACGCCCAGAATTGGCTTATTTTCACCGTCAAACATCATATTTCAAATGAACACACGACGACAACTCTTGCAAATGCATCTCCTGCTATCCAGAATTCATCAAACAAATGACAGCGACGAAGCCTAATTAACTTTCTAACCAAAATATATGCGTTACGCTAAAATACATTCACATCACCCTGTGGCATTTTCTTTCTGCTGTTGAATATTTTGTTACAAACTTGATGTGCGGAAATCAAGTCCGCTACGGAAGTCGATGGCTGTGTTTCTTTACTTACTTACTGATCGACGGAAAAACGTAAAAGACACGCGAAACTACTTGAAAAGAGTACAAATCGTTACGAATACTTATTATCGCAATGAAACGTTCCTTCGCCGATAAACACAGCTAAATCTTATCTAGGTATCATGAATTCTTCTTTAATCCTGTGAGAGACTTCCATTCATTTGGAGGAGAGACGTAAATATGTATATGAATTTATGCAGTCATTTCATTGATACATCTCCACATACAACAGTTTAAATTAAATAAGATATCTTTTGTGCTCTTTTTTTTTCATATGTACTTAACAACTGATCTAATGTGACCATGGTTTGCTTATTATTTTTTGATGATCCATCATGGAAACGAACAATGCTGTACACTCGGTTCCTTCCTTTTTTCCATCTCCAACAGCACTTTCCTATACATTCCGCGTCTCGTGTATTTGCAGAACTTAGTGCGTGCTCCTTTTGATCAAATCTCGTAATTCCTTCCGTTTTGGCGGTGTCACATTTCATCTAGAAAAAAAACAATGCGAGGTTATAAAAAAAAAAAACATAGAATGTCTTCTGTCCCGACACGATCGAGATTTCTCAGCCCGCTCGACCGGGTCACATCGGAATGAGTAGCAGCCGAAATAATAATCCGATCCATCGAATTCAAATCATTTCAATTCATTGAAATTGCCATTCAAAATGAAACCTGAAATATTCATCAGTCGCAGGGAATAATGAATGAAGTGAGACACAATTCCCAAGAAAAAATAACGATCTGCTTTTCGTTTAGCAAGCGATCCGTTGCCAAACTCCTAGAAAATGGGATGTTCCGAGTATTCTGTCGATTTTGACTAGAAATATCTCCAAACATTCGTTGACCCCACTATTTTGTTATTGATTCGGAACCCTTGGAGATTTTTTTATGAATTGATATTTTAATACGCGGTTTATCTAATCGGGAAGTATTTTTGATATTTTTCTGATTTCACAAGGGTAAGAAATTTCCGTAAAGCCAATGTTGAATCAAGCGACTCTCGACTTGGAAAATATGTAGTAAAACTTCGTTGACCTAGGATGATTTTGAAAGAGATTAAAGTTTGCTGCCTAAATGAAAAACACATTTCGTTTTCAGATTTTAATCTAATTATCGCTCTACTAACGGAACCGCCTTAAATAATTTTATATGTCTCGGTTTTTGCTCATAACAATACAACTTGAAAATAGTTGGCAGGATGTTGTGACTTACCTTCTCTCGAAGTCGAGTCATCCGACGTTGTACAAGTTCCAGAAAACTACATGGAATTTTCTTGTTTGTGCGAAAAGTGTGCCGTTTCTTCGAATATGTAAGTTTTGAGAATCTCTTTTGGCAGGTTATCCAACTCCATGTCAAATTTAAAAGGCTCTTCCGCCACAGGCTAACAATAAGATATCGCAAAATTAGAATGAAACGATACACGACATTAACGACGATCAGGAAAAAAGGAAACAATGAAAAATTAACGGTTCGTTCGAGTCGCCCTGTGGAATTGAAAGCGGACTACGAAAAAAGTTGACAAGAGTGAAAAATGAAAAAAGTTATGATAAGTTTTCAGAATATTTTTGGACTCGAGTCGTCAATAATGTTTTTTTTTCATTCGGTCGTGGATGGTTCGAAAAATAGACAAGGTTCGTGAATGCTCACGATCCTTGGCAGCTAGAAATTTGCTTTCATTTTGTATTATAACAGCGTTGCCAATATGGACGTGATAATTTTGCAGCAATACTTGAAAAAAAGTCTTACCTCGTCGGCTGGATCATAATACTGTTCAAGATATGGATGTGCCAAGGCATCTTCGACAACAATTCTCTTGTTCGGATTGAAGGTCAACATTTTATCGAGAAGATCAAGAGCCCGAGACTCTGCTTTTGGGAATAAACTTGTCCACGGGACCTTTGGCTTGTACGGCAAGGATTGGAGGTAACTACGTGCCTGTCAATAAACATTCCAAATTTAGTTTCAGAGAATATTCATCGACACAATTGCTAAGAGAATTTAACGCATGCATTTACGTCACGGGTTTTAACGATAGAGAGAAAAACAACAAAAGCCCGCACCTTCTCGTTGATTATACATTCAAGATCTTCGGACGATGGCGATCCTAGAACGCCAAGAATGTGATTAAGTTGATCGAGATAATGCTTTCCAGGAAATATTGCTCGCCGGGACAGCATTTCAGCGAGAATACAGCCCACCGACCATATGTCTATGGATTTCGTGTAGCCCTGTAAATGAAGAACAAGTCAATCGTTTGAATCACGCTAATCTCTTATGGTTTCAAATGTTGATCTTGAAAGCATGGTGGTAGCTTTAATTTACTTCATTTATTAATTTACTAAATTACTTAATTATTCATTACTTATTATAAATTAATAATTACTTAATTTAATTAATTAATCAATTAAAATAATCGAGTAATTATTAAGTAATTGTTACGTTCCTGGTGCCAAAACTAAAAGTTTCCTCCAATTTTCTATTTCCCTCTCCTAAACTTCAGGACATTTTTTGTAGATAGCCAAAAAGGTGATGAGCCAAATTTTTTTCAGAAAAATCCTAAACACATTTTTCTGCAACTCATAAACGAAACGCGACTCCAATTTACACGCGTTTAGATGGAAGAAGTTAAAAATGGGAAATTAAATATCTCAAAATCTTGTCGTCAGAAAATTTGTCTTCATAGGCGGAAATTGTTAGTAATGCATTAATAACAGTGACATGCGACAAGCTACTAGGGTGATGCTGTACATTATGAATATTGATGGACAGCGCTTGCGTCCAACCCCTAACCTGTATTTTGATGGAAATAAGACTCGCCTATTTGAGTACCAGCGGAATTTTTTTGATGATCCCAAAAAAAAGATTTCGCGCTATGGAAAAAATTCATGCACGCTCGAAGGTAACCGAAAAATAGTAACAGCGATTCCCAAGAGGCTAAAACTTCCGGGCCAAAAATCGTGTATATCCTGACCAATTACTATGGTTTACAACGCCACGAGGGCGGAGACTTTGATTAAATATGGCCAAAAGATTAATGGGGGGTAGAGAGAAGAAATGACGTAAACTTTTCTTTCGATATTGAAATTGCAATTCAGGTAATCGTGGAAATCGTCGGAATCGAGAAAATCATGAAAATCTAATAAAAATGATAATCGAAATATGGAAATTAATCAGATATTTACTTATGTGGTTGCTTTTTTTTAAAATTTGTTCATCCTCGCAATTTATTCATAATCCGACAACTGCAAGACCGATACGACCGATAAAATCACTAGAAAACACTATCAGTGTGCAAAGTGACGTCATTGTTGGTATCGCGAGTGTGATAAGGTTTTTTACGAATTTTCCTGTAAGGGATTTCGAGAGGTTTTCCTCAACATGTACTTCTTTCCAGAATCTTGGTTTGGACAGTCGAACGGAAATAAATGTGAATCTTAGATGAATTGAGGGACAACTGCCTAAAAACTGTCGTTTGGGAAAGACATTGTTCGATACAACAATAAATGTAAAAAGTGATGATCGAATTTTTCAATGATCCTGAAGTTTGCATCCGTTGGTGAATAGAACGAAATTCTTTTATTTTTTCAGCAGAGCTAATAATTAAATATTCAATATTTGCTCCGGCCAATAAAACGATCTTTGCGACCCAAAATGACTAGAAAAAATGTTTTTCGTTGAATCTCAACGTTGCAAACTTCAGAGTCATATTTTTCAGTTAATGAGTTGAGGCGCAATGTCTAGTTACCTTTGAATTGAGCATTATTTCTGGTGCCCTGTACCACCGCGTAGCGACGTATTCTGTGAGAAAACCGGCATGATTGTGGTCAGGATCGGCAACTCGGGCCAGACCAAAGTCACAAATCTTGAGATCACACGTTGTGTTCAAAAGGAGATTGCTGGGCTTAAGGTCTCTGTGCAACACATTTGCAGAGTGTATATACTTTAGGCCACGAAGTATTTGATACAGGAAGTAACATATGTGGTCGTTACTGATAGCCTGTTAATGTGTAATCAGTACAAGTTAGTAGAACATTGATCAATTCAAATTGAACAATAAGAAAATACTTTCTTCATTAATTAACGCATAAAACATTTTTTCTCTCTGTAATTTCAAATGAATTTGTTTTGGTCAACTCACCTGGGTTTTCAACAACTTGTAGAGATCCGTTTCCATCAAACACTGAACAATGTACACGTCTCTCATTTGATCGATCGAAGGTGCTCTTAATATATCTCTTATATCGATTATCTACGAGGGAAAAGAAATAATCATTAGATGTTGCAAATTGATTGATAAGTATCCAGCTAGAAAATGCATATACTCACATTCTCGTGCTTGAATCTGGTTAGGATTTTGATTTCTCGCAGAGTCCTTTGGCTGTATGTTTGATGCTCGAAAGGAGATATTTTCTTTATGGCTACTTTTGTCTTGGTCACATTGTCGTAAGCGGATCTGCTCAACACATGAAAAATAATCAGAATGCAAACGTTATGAAGTTTATATGAATTGCAGTATTTATTACGCGTATAGCATTAAGGTCATCTAGCATGATCCTGAAGTTTGCATCGTTGGAATGCAACGAAATTCTGTTATTTCTTCAGCAGAGCGAATAATAATTATTATTCAATATTTGGTCCGGCCAATAAAACGATTCTCCCTTGCGACCAAAAAACTCAATCGACTCGAAATATTGCCGCGATTTTCAAAATTCAATAAATAATCAATAGAAAATAAGATTTTTGTTACATCTCAACGTTGCAAACTTCAGAATCATGATCTAGCAGTCGCCTGAGTGCGAGAGCGACACCCAAGAAGTAGTGACACGGTTTTCTCAGACATTCTTGGTATTTTGAGAAAAATAAAAGTTACACCTTCTTCTCTGGTGAAATGAGAACAACGTGTAACTGATTAATATTTTTCGTTAAATATTGAGTCTCGCCAAGTAAAGCGTGCAAGGGGATTTTTACCGACCGAGCAAGTGATAGATCGCCAATTAGTCTGGCTATTGCATATATAACTCGGCTAGTAATACCCGCCGAGTAGACTGATCGACACGTTACCCAGAAGTAGCAACAATCCACCCTAAGACCCACCACAAAAGTTTAGAATAAGAATGCCCTTGTGATCGGGCTGTGTTTTTAAATTTGCATCTTCTTTGTTCTGGGAGTTGTATTTTTTTTCCTTTCCAAAATGTCAACTCCGAAAGTATGAAAAACGATTTCAGCTGTTTTTATTTTTCAAACATGAAAATCTATATTGTCGCAGAAAAAATGATAAATATCATGGAAAAAGCGGTGAAGTTTTGCGATATTTCCTCAACAACATAAATCACAATGTAACTCAATAGAAATTGGCAATTTCTTGAACGTGTTGTAAGAGTTGACACAAATTCTAATTTTCCACCACCAAGTCAATTCGGGCCACGTTGATGGAGCAATATTTCCAATTATTCAATGACCTTGAGTCTGCTCCAAGCGTGATTGTTTCAATGGAAGAGTAAAAAAAAATCTTGCGACATATTTTAAAGTCAACTAGGGCTGGAAAAGCTTTTGTTCCCTAATAATATTGTCCCTGGGCATTGGTGGTTGTTGACGTATTGTTAAATCTAAATTACCTTTTCCCAGGTAATGTAAAAGACAAAAAGCTAATTACCACGAGTAACCATGGAATTTTGGTTAAAAGCTCAAATTTTGGTACGAATCTCACTCCAACTCATCATATCAATCGATTGATTGAACTTCCTCAGATGAAAAAGCTTATTTTTTCGAATATCCCATGGAACTCGTGCAACTCTTGATTTGGCTCAATTATTTTCAGTGTGTTATTTCATCATTTATATTGTTTCTGAACTAACATTTTTTTTTTTCATCTTTAATTTTTATAGGCTTGGAAGCATTTTGTGAAATCGAGCCGATCTTTCCTGACTGTAAAGTTTTATTTTCGCATTCTACTTATTGGATGCAATTATCATTGAAATAATAATCAATTCCTCTAATAAAAACCGTGTCTGAGTCGAGAATGACACAGATCTGCCAAGATCTCGACAATGGAATCGATTTTAAAATTAGATTAGATTAGATTGAACTAGACCATGAGATCAGAATTTCAGAAGAAAAAGTCTGATACAATCTTGGATCTGAAATAAAAATCGATAGGCTCGGCGAGTTTTTCGATATTGATACAATTCTACATTTTGATAAAGCTTGCTTCAATACAAAATCCATTCAATTTGTTTTTCACAGTTTCCAAGTGTCAAACAATCACAATGAAAAATCTGTTTTTAAAAAAATCTCATGTCCTGGCACTCCACCTGGAGCGCTGATTCATCCAACGCATCATTTTGACTCGTTTTCAAACCAAAAAATTAATTTTTGATCCTGATAAGCGATCAAGACTCATTGAACGGTCTTATCAAATTTTTCGACGCCGCTGCATCGCAATCAATCGCAATGGCGGTAAATTCGATCCGTCCATTGTTAACATGCCTCATGACATTATTTTCATGTAAACTTTTGACTGGACACTATAAAACGAAGGAGAAAATTGTCAGACTCAACGAGATGAACCCGACACAAAATGTACGAAGTCGATTTGGTAGACTCGAGCAATGATTGTTGAAATAGAAGCTCAAAAGCGCGTAAAAAAAACATTTTGCACATAATATACGAAAGATGTCGAAAGAGGAATCATCGCGCTGAAATACCGATGGGAAAGGTTAGAAAGATCGAAAAACAATGTTGAGGCGATCTCGCAAACGAAGTCGTGGTCAACTATGCCAAGCTATATGCGTGTGTATTTGTGAGGGAGAGAGTGTGTGTGCGGTTTGTTTTTAGAATGAATCGAGAGTTGAATATACTTTCAAAACTGGCGCCAATATCAAGTGGTTGATGATAATTCATTGGAATCTGGCGTTGAATATTGAGAGATGTGTTGTTTTTAGCGAAGCGCGGTGGAGCTCGATGAGACATGTCGTTTTTTCTATTTGACAGATATTCGTAGAATATGTGTGTACAGAGGGAAGAGCAGGGTATAGGAGTGGTGGAAACGAAGGAAACTGAATCATTATCACGAGGATCGTGAGTCGTTTGGTTAATCGGGTTGCATACATTCGAACGAGCACCGACGACAAAGCACGATGATATCAGTTAAAAAGATACTCACACAACCATTCCATATGCCCCCTCGCCCATGTATGCTAAATTGGTGTAACGCGGACCAACCTCGAACACCTGTCCACGCACCACTTCAGCTCTTGGAATAACGCTGGCCGAACCTTCGCTCGCCATTTTAACAACTATTTTACAGATAAAATACTCCGATCTACAACTCGACCTAAACCAGAGCTACTTCAACACCAATAAACTCAGCCACCGGACCGATTCAACTCCGAATTATAAGCTACGAGAACTCTGCTAGCTATATTCTGATACGAAATACACGACGAGATATACACGCTACATACGGCCGCCGCATGTACTAGCTTCGAAGCGTTACCGTTGTCGTCGCAATCGTCGCCATTGTCACCGTCACCGTTCTCCCCTCCCCTCTCCACCCTTGTCGACCTTCCTATCGAGTCAATCTTCAATATTACAAGGCAATCGCAATCATCCTTGCTCTTGCTTCGCGAAGTAGGATAATTTAAGGTCCAATATTTCCTCCTAAGCAGCACTGCTTTTCTTCTAAACTGAATCAACGAGAGTTGATAGAAATCGCACGTGCTAAATTTCTTTTATCATCTCAACAACAATAAAGTATTTGCTCGATTCTAAATCCCAATCGATCATACAAAATCAACATTTCTTCTATCCAAGACAACTGTGACCTTGTTTCTACTTTTCCACAGCAAACGCACGGTGCCCTTGCGTCGATATGTCGATATAATTCCCATCAGGAGTGAACGCAGGCCGCGCCTTGAGCGCTGTTCGTCACAACACCACGTGATATTCAGTCATTGCAACAATCATAAAACTAAAAATTGTCTAATCGGACCAAAAATTACGAAATTAATCATTTCGTCCATCTTTTCGATTTATTTCGCCGATTTCGTTATCCAGAGAATCATCGGAGTCTGGGGACAACCACATTTTTGACAGCTCTGTCGTCTGCTGTCCCAAGGATCATGCCCGAGTGTATAATCTCTAAATTAATCAATTCGTAGAGTAAGGAGGGGGGATGGGAACCAAAAGAATCTTCTTTTAATCATCGAGCCCAAAATATCACGATTCCAAGATTGAACTCGAGACTAAATTGAGAAACACACAAGCTTTCGATCGAGTCCTGAATCTGAACTATTGATGCGATATTTGCTAAGTCAAGGCCATGAATGAAAAAGCAAAAATCGTTGTCAATCAGCTGCATGTTTCTTGAATAAACATTTAAAATAAATTAACATTCATGAGTGGACGATGTAAAGTCCAGCCGGCCAAGTAGGTATTTTATTGTTCAACCAATTTGATTGCGATTATCGTTATATTCTACAAAAAATCGTGTGGTAGTGCTGGGTAGCGTAATGAAGATGCCTTAACTGGTTTTTTAATGACATGCAGTGATTGAAAAATCGTGTTGAAAGCATCAGCTTTTCCTCAACTTTGTAACCAAAATTTTCGAAACGACGAAATTTTCGAAACGAAAGTTCATGCAATCAACCCTAAACATCGATTCAACGAACATCGCGTCTCATATTTAACAAATTTCTAGTCATCACTAGTGTCACCAGACCGACAAATGACAAAAAGCATGAGCAATGAAAAATGCCACGTTGTTTCGATGTTTTTGATCAACAAACATCAAAATATCGGCAAAACGTTTTGAAAAAGTGTTCGAAAGCGCTCCACTTTTTGGAAAGAGCAGGTTTAGTAGAGATGGTTCAAATTTCTGCCACTCATTAACGTCGTCACCACGACGACGCACGACGCCACCGCATAGAACCATCTACGCTTAGTCGTTTTACTAGCGTTCTACAGGGTGTGCGTGCATAATACGCATGTGAGTGTGTGAACTGTTCACAATAAAATAAAAGTATCGCGTTAAGGATTTCTTGAATCGTCGCCGGATAGCCGGAAATACAATACGATATTCGGGAGGCCGTCGTCTCGTATAAATCGGCGATTAATGCTTCAGGAAAAATAAACGTCATCGGGAATCGATAGAGAGACGCGGGAAAGTAAAGGTTCGGCGAGTGCTGGCTCGTGTTTTCCGGAGGTGCGAAACACGAATCACATATGCCCGATCGCTGTATAATTTCATAATTTCAAAAGTCATTCCCTGAGCAAAAAGTACACGAGCACGTAACAGAAAACGGGAGAATGGAGGAAGAGGACGTTGATACTAAGAGCTGCTTGGAAGAGTGGCAAGAATTGAGTAAAGAATACAAGGATCTGGAGGTAAAATTCGACAAGAACTAAAAAAATTCTATCGTTCGTGTTGCAGTCATGAATAATCATTTTTCCTTTAGGCTCAAAATCGAGAATATCTCTCGGCGCTGGAACGCATACAAGAATTACAATCTTCGTGCTTGAAGGGAATAGCCCATCAGAGATATCGCATGGGTGTTATTTCGGACAGCCTTGACCGGTCAGTCTCTCGCTAAAGCCATTTTTCTCCAAACGCCGTGTAACACTCTCCTAAAGTATTTTATCGTCTTTCTCGTTTTAGAATACAAACCGCGCACGTTAAACAATCCATACTGGAAGAAATAAGCAGGAGAAAACAACAATTGCACGAGATAGAACAAACCTTACCTAAGCCAAACGGCACGTATCTTTCCATTATACTCGGAAGCGTCAATGTCTCCATTCTCAACAAAAGCGACAAGTACAGCACCAATTTTTGTGCAAATGCCTAATTTTCCATTTTTCCTCAACAGTTTACTCCATATTTATTTGTTTTCTCTCTATCTTGTCAAGGTTCAAGTACAAGGACGAGTACGAAAAATTCAAACTGGTTCTATCCGTCATTGGGTTTGTTCTCTCCGTTATCAATCTCTTTACCGACGTCAGGTGAGCCAAAACACTCGATGATCCTGAAGTTTGCATCGTTGGAATGCAACGAAATTCTGTTATTTCTTCAGCAGAGCCAATTATTATTATTGAATATTTGGTCCGGCCAATAAACTCTCTTGCGACCAAAAAACTCAATCGACTCAAAAAATTGCCACGACTTTGAAAATTCGATGAATAATCAAGAGAAAAAATGTTTTTTGTTGAATCTCAACGTTGCAAACTTCAGAGTCATAAATACTCGAGCCAGCAACGCGAACGTGTCGTGTGAAATTTACACTCGATCTGTAAACCTGGGTCATTCGTGTCTGGGCAAATACGAGTTGCTCCACTTTTCGGAGCGTGAACAAATTTATTTTTCCCTAATTTGGGTCAATCTGACCCAAGGCGTTTTTCGAATCTTTGTATTTCGGTAAAAATACATTTTTTTTCGCTAAATTCGTTTTTTGACCACAAATAAATGCTCAACAATCCACGACGGAAAATCGTCGGGGTCAGAACGACTCAGTATGCGCTCCGAAGATTAATTCTAAGGTGCGAAAAAGCGTTTACAGACAAAATATTAACGCGCGATAACTAAATCTCATTGCAGAACGCTCGAACTGAGTTTCATGTTCCTACTCGTGTGGTATTATTGTACTTTGACAATAAGAGAAAGTATACTGAAGGTAAATGGATCGCGAATAAAGGGTTGGTGGAGATTCCATCATTTTCTCTCAACGGCAGTGTCGGGTGTTTTACTAGTATGGCCAAACACGCGTCCTTGGTACGCGTTCAGGGGTCAGTTTATGTTGTTCAACGTCTACATTAGTAAGTACCGTTGAATAAGAATGAAAACGAGATAAGAAGAAGCGATTTATGCTCACACGGATGTCATTGAATGTTTGAAGGTTTCGTCCAGTATCTACAATTCAGATATCAACAGGGTGTACTTTATCGTCTAAAGGCGCTCGGGGAGAGGCACAACATGGACATAACCATCGAGGGCTTTCACTCGTGGATGTGGCGTGGCCTCTCCTTCCTTTTACCTTTTCTCTTCATAGGATATTTCTTCCAGTTGTACAACGCATACGTACTTGCCAGTCTCGTTTATCATCCGGAAGTAACGTGGCACGTGCCCGTTCTCAGTGTCATGTTTTTCGTACTTTTCCTCGGAAATATCATCACCACTGTGATGGTTGTGCCGCAAAAACTCAAGGAGAAAACGGTCACCAACCAGCAACAACAATACCGACTCGACCAAAAAACCGACTAGCTCTTCCGCTCACATTGCTCTATTTTATTACTTTTTTTTTTTTTTTTTTCAATTAAACATCGCGGCGGCGGGCCCGTTGACTAAATAAATATTTTACCTCCGTATACGCTTATTATACGTATATATTCTAAAACTATCGCACACACACCGACGCGTGTACGCGCAATCCGTGCAACGGGTATATATCCGCCAAACGGCCACACTCAACAACCATTCAAACTCGATTTAAATATAAATAAACCATACCAAATATACATGTTACTTTCAACAAAGTTATTCGATGTTGCTCATTTTTTCACAAACAGCACGCTCCACAATTTCAACGATCCTTCTCCCCGATTTTCAAACGATCCCAATTCATCGCTGCTGTGAGCGTTTATTTTTTAAACTTGTCGAACGCAATGATCGACAGATTATCCGACACATGAATAATTCTAAGAACATGTGATTGATGGCAAAATGAGGATAATTCGACACTTTGAATTCGGAAAGTAAAAATAAAACGGTAGTGGAATGTGGAAACAAAAATTCAAATATTCATACTATGTGCAATTACAATTAAGTAATCCGAAATCGTAACGCTTGAGTAATCTTAGAAGAAAAAATCGGAAATTACAAAAATCAAGCCAAAAATCTTCAAATTCCCAAGCGCGAGATTCGTAAATCGCGGTCAGAGTCATCAGGTCCGTGATCCCAGCGATTTCTCCCTCTCGAGCTCTCGAGACGATAATTTTTTTTTTCGTAATAGCAGAAAACCAGCATATTGAAAAAACTGACGTCTATCAATACCAAAATGATAAACGCAATTCTCGAGCGATGGGAATGAGAAAGAACGAAAAATGGTGAAATACCGACCCGAGAAAAACTGGCGAATTGCGATTTTGAAATGAGAATTCTGTGTGTGTGCGTGTGGCCGGGTGCTCAGGCTAGGCTCACGGAGGAAAAAGTGAGGTTAGCCAGTCAAACCGAATTCCTAAAAAAGAGGACAAGTTACGTTTTTTGTAGGTTTGTCGAATTTGTCGCGATAACGATCATAACCTCCCATGGCATAACCATCGGGAACAATTGACCCGAGCGGTTTAACAATTCTTTGCGTTTCGCTACGCAAAAAAATTCAAACGCACCACACGAGCTGCTCGAATAAAAATAATCATTGTTCGCCCGGTCGTCTTTCTAGCCGGACATTCGGCTCTGGTATCAGTAGCAGTAACGATTAAGCTGCGACAGCACAAAAACAAATTAGGCAAACGGGTCTCTGGTGTCCTGCTGCATAATGGCCAACACCGGAGTATTACCGTTCGTGCGAGGTGTCGACTTCAGTTGCAATGATTTTGGTGTATGTTTTTCATGATTTATCGTTATTCACACCTTCGCCTTAGCCCTGTTTCAAATTCCTCCGCAAAATCCAATGATTCTCCTCAACATTTCGAATTACGATTATCTCTGCTCACCAGGATTCGAAATTCCCTGTATCCGTTCGTCTTATGACGGGTATACAATGGCTCAAATTGGACCGGACAAAATTGGAGGAAATACCAGAAGAATTGGGCAAGTTACTCAAATTGGTAAGTTTATGCAAACAAGTATTAAACCGTTTCAATGCATTTCGGGTCAATCTGACCCGAGGTATTTCCCGTAAAGTTTTCTTCCCGTAAATGGCCATTTTTAACTTCGTAGAGACGTTTTTTTCACGTGAATTATCGATCTTCCAACAAAAATAAAAATCGTTCGGGTCAAAATGACCCAGTGTGTACTCTGAGGAATATCTCCAGTCACAGCGTCGTTATGTGTCTTTTTATACAAATCCTCGTTACTAGGAACACTTGTCTTTGGTGAAAAATCATCTGGAACGACTTTACGGGGAATTGACGCAACTCGCCTGCCTGAGGACGCTCAATATACGGCACAACAATGTCAAATCGAGCGGCATACCTGCGGAATTGTTTCATCTCGAAGAACTGACCACTTTGGATCTGAGCCACAACAATCTCAAAGAAGTACCAGACGGCCTGGAAAAGGCTCGCTCCTTGCTCAATCTCAATCTTAGTCACAATCAGTAAGTTAGTTTGGCATTAGTTTTTAATGCAAGGACAATGGGGGTAAACGCGATTGTCACTCTCTTTTCAATTCGCCTTAATTTCAGCATAGAAACGATTCCAAATACGCTTTTCATTCACCTAACGGATTTGCTCTTTCTGGACTTGAGTCACAATCAACTGGAAACTTTACCCCCGCAGACCAGAAGGCTAGCAAATTTACAAACGCTCAACCTGAACCACAACCCTCTTGGACATTTTCAGCTGAGGTACAAATTTGCAACAAACTTTCTCATGGTTCGATTTTTCTCCAGGTTTCTCGTGAATTTTTCAAGTTCTCTATGTATTTTTTTTATTTCCCATGCAGACAGTTACCATCGTTGATGAATTTGACCGAACTTCAAATGAGAAATACTCAGCGTACCCTCCACAACATTCCTTCGAGACTAGAGAGCCTGACCAATCTTCAAGAACTGGATTTATCGCAAAATGGGCTCCCTCGCGTACCTGATGCTCTCTACTCCCTCCCGAATTTGCGACGTCTCAATCTCAGCGACAATCTCATAACGGAACTCTCGACGGCCATAGGTCTGTTGAACAGCCTCCTCAAACTTTAACAAACTCAATTCAACTTGCATAAAAGCCTCTACCCTGTTTTTTCATTCGTACAACTTTTCCGTTATTGCGACGTCAAAAACGGTAGAAAAACAAGTAAAAAATGAAAAATTTATAGAAAAAAAGGCAGAGGGATCTTTTACATCCAGTTTCATTGCAGTTGTGTTGAAAAAAATATAGAGTCTGACTTGAAGAGGCTCGTGGTGTAAAATTCAATTTCCGCTGATGTTTTTTTTTTCCAAAAAATTTGTGGGAATGAAAAAAGAGAGTTTTTTTAAAATGAAAATCTCTCGGAAAAATTGTCATTCGTATGCACGAAATTCTTCATTTTTCGTCTTGATTGCACCGGAAAATATCGTCTGTCGTTGCAAGAGTAAGTTTGTTTGTGTAGAAATGTGGCAAAAATTGGAAACGCTGAATCTCTGTCGAAACAAATTGAGCGCGTTGCCAAACTCTATTTGCAAGATATCGAGTCTCCGACGGCTGTACGTGAACGACAATATGCTGGACTTTGAAGGCATTCCATCGGGTATTGGAAAGCTTTCGTCTCTACAAGTTTTTTCAGCAGCGAATAATCATCTGGAGATGATACCCGAAGGCTTGTGCAGGTACGCGTTGCGTTGCCTGTAAAAATTCGTGTCGATGCGTACAGCGATTTTTATTTTATTCATTAATCGCAGATGCGGCTCATTGAAGCAATTGATTCTGACTTGTAACCGGCTAATCACGTTGCCCGAGGCGATTCATTTGCTCACCGATTTGGAACGATTCGACCTTCGGGACAACCCCAATCTGGTTATGCCCCCAAAACCGACCGAAATTCAACGAGGCTCCGGCATAGAGTTTTATAATATTGACTTTTCTCTTCAGCATCAATTACGACTGGCCGGTGCCAAAGTACCGGCCCTCGTTCAAACTGCGAGTAAGTCTCGCGCTCATTTATGTTCCTTGAAAATAAAATAGCAAACGTGGCCGGAGGAAAAGGAAAAATTTTTGAATTTATGCAAATAACGGTTTTTCCTCCCGTTAGACAGCAGCAAAGATCCGATAGCGCGCAAAATGAGACTGCGAAGGAGACGAGATCAGGAAGAAGCTGATCAGGATCAGGCAAAAATTCTCAAAGTGAGTTCGCACTCGTAAGTTATCTCGTCGAAAACGCCAAGCCTTCGAATTATTCCACGAGCCATCGACGTTTTTTATTGCAGGGAATGAAAGACATTGCCACGGAAAAGAATAATAAAGAAAAAAGTCTGGATGAGACACGGGCCGCCGAATCTCTCAAGTGAGTTGATTATTAATTATCGAAAGGATCGCTCAGTCGCTCGCAGTCCATGATACTTGTTTCTTTAGGCCGAAGAGATGGGACGAAACGCTGGAAAAGCCACCGCTTGATTATTCCGAGATATTCGATCAAGACGCGGGTCGCGTGCCAGGGCTCTCCATCTGGGAAATTGAGAATTTCCTTCCGAACCAAATAGAGGAGGTGGCGCATGGCAAGTTTTACGAGGGTGATTGTTATATCGTTTTAAAGACCGGAGTTGACGAGAGCGGATCTCTCCTTTGGGCCATTTACTTTTGGATAGGGGAAAAGGCCACGGTAAAACGACACGCACGCATCATCTCGTACAATCGTTTCGATCGATTAAGTCAAATAACCAAAACGTTTGTTTCTTTTGCTTTGTTATTCATTTTAGTTGGATAAACGAGCTTGTGCTGCGATTCACGCGGTGAATTTGCGCAACTTCTTAGGCGCTCAGTGCCGGACGATTCGTGAGGAACAAGGAGACGAATCTGATGAGTTTATTATGCTCTTTGATTCTGACATTACGTATATCGAAGGCGGAAGAACTTCGTCCGGTTTTTACACGGTTGAGGATACGGTAAGTTTTTTTAGACTCTCGCTCTCTCTCTCTCTCTCTCCTCCATACGATTAACTGAAAAATTACGTTGGTCGGCCGGACGACAGCCAGCGGTAACGAGACTGTACCGCGTACACGCTGCCGGAGCTTCGATACACCTGGAGCCTGTGCCGGTATCGATCGAAAGTCTCGATCCCGGTTACGTCTTCGTGCTCGATACTGGAACGAGAATATTTATGTGGTACGGAACCAGAGCCAAAAACACGCTCAAGTCGAAATCGCGTCTGATGGCGGAGAAGATAAATAAGAATGAAAGAAAAAACAAGTCGGAGATAATAACGGAAATAATGGGGACCGAATCCGCGGACTTTTGGTCGTGTTTCGGCCCTGAAGTCGTTGCTCCGTCCACGCCGATACTTGTAAGTTAATGAGAACGATGAGCAACGATTCGAGCATTATTTTGTTGTAATACGCGTGTTTTTGTTGCGTCTCCCGGCAATAATAGGATCACGTCGACCCAAACTTTACGCCGATCGTTCCCCGTCTCTATCAAGTTCGACTGGGCATGGGATATCTCGAGCTACCTCAGGTCGAAGTCCCTCATGGAAGGCTCACCAACACTCTTCTCAACAATCGCAACGTCTACATACTCGACTGCTACCTCGACGTTTATGTATGGTAGGAAAGTCTTCGGTATGACATTCATCGAGTCTCGTTAATCCATTTACCCTCAAGTTTGTTGACGCGACGACTGGTGTTTGTGTATCAGGTTCGGTAAGAAATCAACGCGATTGGTTAGAGCCGCAGCGGTCAAGCTTTCTCAAGAATTATTCAATATGATCGAAAGGCCTAAATACGCAATGGTTACGAGGCTTCAGGAAGGAACAGAGTCTCAGGTACGTCCGTAGCTCGTGGCGCTTTGATCCGAGCAACGCGTCAAACGTTTTTCACGTTGAAATCTCTTGTTTAGATATTCAAGTCAAAGTTCACTGGATGGGACGAAGTAATCGCGGTCGATTTTACAAGAACCGCCGAATCTGTAGCAAAAACGGGGGCTGATCTGACCAAATGGGCCAAGCAACAAGACACGAAGGTGAGAAAAATCTGGCTAACGTTAAAACCTCGATTTCTCGGTTTCTTGCTGTTTTCGTCTATGGCAAAAACTTGACGAATTAAATGACTGATGACCGAATTTTTTAAGGCTGATTTGGCTGCTCTGTTCATGCCGCGCCGACCACAAATGTCGACCTCGGAAGCCCAACAGCTCATGACCGAATGGAGCGAAGATCTCGAAGCGATGGAAGCTTTTGTTTTGGAAAAACGTAAATTCGTCCGCCTACCGGAGGACGAACTCGGTCATTTTTACAGCGGAAATTGTTACGTATTTTTATGCAGATATTGGATGGTGAGATTTTTACTTTGCTCGATTCTCGTACAAATCCTCGTGTGCAAATTGCTTAATTAATCAAATTATCAATTTTCAGCCGTTGGACGTTGCCGAGAACGAACAAGTTGGCGGCAATGCCGCTGGCGCCGGCGAGGAACAGTACGAGGACGATTTTCAATGCATCATGTACTTTTGGCAAGGTCGCGATGCAGGCAACATGGGCTGGCTCACATTTACCTTTGGGTAATGAAAAACCGCGCGCGCTCTCCCGGAAACTGTTTCGATCGAGCGTGAGGGTGACAAGATAAATTAATTTTCAAACTCATGACCATAATGTTTGGATTTGTTCACAGGATGCAGAAAAAATTCAAGTCTATTTTCGGCGAAAAACTGGAAGTTGTCAGAACTCACCAGCAACAGGAGAATTTGAAATTCATGGCACACTTTAAGAGAAAATTCATAATACATCAGGGCAAAAGAAAACAGCCTAAAGTTGCTGGTACGAATAAAGTTGAATTCTTCCATCTGAGGCGAAACGGCAGCGCGCTGTGTACGCGATTGGTCCAGATACAACCGGATGCGAGCCTGCTCAACTCGGCATTCTGGCAAGTGCCATTTATTTCTTTTTCCTTCACCCTCAAGATAAAAGAGACGAATGACGATTAATTTTACTTATTATTTTGCCATGTTTTTGTTTCTGATCATATTTCTCGTTTTGCTCCACAGCTACATTCTCAATGTGCCATTTAACAATGACGATGAGACGGGAATCGTGTACGTTTGGATCGGCTCTAAATCAGACGGCGAGGACGCCAGGCTGATCCAGGAAATCGCTGAAGAAATGTTCAACAACGTGGGTTATTTTTCGCCGACGTTCGATCACTCATTAATAACAAATTAATTTTTAATAAATAAATTTATTAATCAACTAATTAAATTAATTTATCCAACAGCCATGGATGAGCCTTCAAGTCTTGAACGAGGGAGAGGAGCCCGACAATTTCTTTTGGGTCGGATTGGGCGGCAAAAAACCTTACGAGACTGACGCCGATTACATGAATTATACCCGACTCTTCAGATGCTCCAACGAGAAGGGTTATTTCGTCATCAGCGAAAAGTGTACCGATTTTTGTCAGGTAAAATCCATTCCTCTTTTTCACGCATTGAATTCCGCGATCGAGACCACATCCAAATCTCCAAACGGAGGATCCATCCTTCGAAAATAACTGATAATAAGCTAGTACTTGATCTTTTAGAATTACCGGTCAGAATTTAATACAATTTTGTACAGTAAGAGATTATGATTGGAAAAAGATCCAGTCGAATTTTCAAAAGGCTACAGAGAACCAGAAAAAAATATTCGTATTCGTAGTTTCATATATTTAGCATTGAGTTTTATGATTAATCTCAGTTTTCACTGGATTTTACACTAAATTCTTATCGATTCTTAGACGAAATCACATTTTTCATTGTGAAATGCAATAAAATGTACAAAATTAATGTTAAATTCATGAAATTATCAATGCGAATATCTTTTTTCTGGTTCTCTGTGGCCTCTTCGAAATTTGACTGGATCTTTTTCCCATTGCTGTACCAAATTTCATTAAATTGTGAGCGTCAATTCTAGAAAAGACAGGACTACCTTAAATATTGAAAATCAATATATCCAACGAACAACGTCGCCGCGTAACTCATTATCTTCCCGAAATTTCAAAATATCGATTATCGATATTTCGGAAATATCGATAATCGATATTTTATCGAATTATATTTTCGGAAATAGTCGATAATTCGGCCGGTTCTTTTTACATCGGATCTCGTTTCTCGCTTCTGCATCTATGTCGATGAATTATATATCTCACGAGTATGACGTCACGGCTGAAAATTTAACGAGCGATTACCCGTACAGGATGATTTGGCCGACGACGATATAATGATTTTGGACAACGGCGAACAAGTATTCCTGTGGCTGGGTGCGCGTTGTTCAGAGGTGGAGATCAAACTCGCCTACAAATCTGCTCAGGTGTACATCCAACATTTGCGAGTGAAACAGCCGGAGAAGCCTCGCAAGCTGTTCCTCACAGCAAAAGGAAAGGAGTCTCGTCGTTTCACCAAGTGTTTCCACGGCTGGGGCATCCACAAAAAGCCGCCAGAGTAAAAATCCCTTTTCTCTCGGCTCAAAAACTTTTTTTTCTTCTATCAACCCTATGGCTTTTCGTAAACACTGCGCGCGATCCTCGTGGAAGTTTAAGGTGATGGAGCAGTCGCTTTCTTGCCATGTCAGTGCGAAAGAGCTGCAATTTTCAAAATTGAATATTTTCAATACGGTTTCACAGCAGATTTTTGCAATCATCCTGCGTCCGCTGACTTTTTCTGAATAGTCAAACTACGACGGAGAATTTTCATTTCAAAAATTCGAGGTGACTGCTCCTTCACCTTGAACATGCTGCATCGGCGTTGTTTGCCATTCTCTTATAATTTATAGGATAACGTTGCAATACGCACAAATGACTGTGGTTCTTTGAATCAATAAAATAAAATTATATTTGTACATAACATTAAGTCCGAATAGTCGAGCAATAACAAATAAATACTTATTAATATATGAATATATGTAAATGTATACAATTTGCATTTGTGTGCGGGTGTTTGTAAGAATGTGGGAAATATGGGTGAGAAAAAAGCAGTTTATGCGGAAAAAAATAATAAAAATAGAGGTTTTGTGGTAATTGAGCGGAACAATTAAGACGTAGAGGGCCGCGGTAGATTTATACTAGATCGACGATGGTTAACGGACCGGCTGGCTGTTGCTTAACTACGGCGCAGATTTGCAGGACTAATCGTCGTCATCGTCGTCGTCGGACGGAACGAAGAGATCGTTTTCTTCGAGGAAATTGGCGACGTTCTTGCTGATTGCGGCGCCGATGAATAGTCCGATGACAACTCCGGAAATAACACCGAAGAAGCCGAACGGCGTAGTCTTGGGTTCCGGGAGAATGGCTCCCGACCTTGTGCTAGCGGTAGTCGCGGCGCCGCGCCAAGATACCGAACTTCCGGACCCGCCGAGGCTTTTTTTAGTGCCAATTAACGTTTGCGAGACCAGACTGCGAGAACTGTTGGCCACTGCTGCTCCTTTTTTTATTAACAAAAACATTTGACGCCCCGGAGCCATTGTGCGTGCCAGTACGAGCGGCGCAACGCGCTTGCGGTTCCTTTTTTTTATATTTTTAGCTGCTCGACGCGTGAATCGCGTGTACTACGATTTTGATCAAATTCAACAATCGAACTAGTTTCACGAGCGGCGAAATGCACAATGCCGAGCAGCCAGAACACCTGAACACCGTTGCAGCAGCAAATCGAACACGTCGGTCGGTTTACAACGTTTACAAAAGACGTTTCGTTTCCGCGACACAATTCGCTGCTGCCACCTCTGTCAACAGACCGAGATCCCGGATTCGCCGAAATTTGTGATATGAGACTCTGCGCCACTCTGCGCCTCGATATTCTTCAGATCGAAGAGCTCCGGGTGGCGGGTGCGGGCAGTAGCGATTGAAGCAGCTGGAGCTAAACGTCATCGAGTTCGGAGGACGACAAAAAACAAATAAAAATGCTTTGAACACAATTTGTGGTTATAGCAGCGGCAGCAGCTATCGATAACACCGGAGAAAACGACGATCGAGGGACGTACAATAACGCGATAAAGTAACTTAATTAATACCAGAGTGAATAGTGCCGAAGAAACTGTTGTACCTGCTGCCTGAGGCCAAGTGTTTTTGATACATCAACTCGCGCGTAGTACCGCGCCGCTGTTAACTCGCAGGTAAGCTGTCAAAATTCGTGCAGCCAACGGACACGAACGCACGTGATGATTACGCTGACGATATTTCGTAACTTGCTCGGTTTTCATTAGAAAGTCTCGCCCAACTGTCCAAGCGGTTCCTTCACAGCCGTTTATTTTGACGGGCAGTTTCACGATCGAATGATTCAAATCGACCAAAATGGATTTTCTCGCAACCAGTCTCGAAGCTCTTATACGTGAGTCTTTCGTGTTTTTTTACCGGTCCGATGAACCTCAAAACCCGAACTTTATTTACAAATTACCAAAAATTCATATCGATCGAGACGGAGCGTGTTAATCCTTGTCCGTTTTTGACAACCGCCAGAGAGAGCGACCAATGCGCAGAATGAAAAACCGGACGTCGCTGCGATCGAGGCGTTCTGCATTATGCTGGGAAAAGAATCGAAAGGCGTTCACATCGCTGGCAGATTACTCGCGACTTATGTACAATCTGCCGTTGAAAAGGAAGCCTTGCAGGCACTGACGGTCAGTTTGACGGCGTTTCTTCCTCATTTTCTCTTTCTTTTTCCGGGTTGGCTCGCAGCTTTCATTATTATTCTCTATTCAGTTGCTGGACACTTGTATGAAGAGATGCGGACGTACGTTTCATGCGGAAATAGGCAAATTTAGATTTCTCAATGTTATGATCAAACTGGTATCGCCCAAGTATCTGGGAGACAAGACAGCCCCTGCGGTGCGCAACAAGATACTTCAACTTTTGTCCGCCTGGACTAAGGATTATCCCAAAGAGACGAAAATCAGAGAAACGTACGAAATGCTCAAGAAACAGGGCATAATCAAGGTACACCAGAAATGTTCGTCTGGAGAGCTCTGTATGACGAACGTAGAAATAATTGAGATTGTGTTATTTTGTGGCTGAGCAGGAACCGCCAGCCTCGCCGGTAACCGAGGGCCCGGAATTGACGAGCAAATCGACCGCCAATGTTAAGAGTCCGCTCTTCGAGGATGAGGAAACGACGAAATTGCTCCAGGAATTACTTCGGAGCAAAGATCCCTTTGATCTCAAATTGGCGAATAAGTTGATCAAGAGCATGGTGAAAGACGTAAGTTAGGAGGAGAGAGAGAAAGGGACGGCGAAATTTCGATTGATTATTTGTTTCTTGTTAATTTTGATCGACTAGGACGAGAAGAGAATTCAACTGAATTGCCAGAGAAATATGGAATTGGAAACGGTGCGAGCGAACGTTAAACTATTGTCGGAGATGCTCGACTCTTACGATCCTGAAAAGAGTAGCATCGAGGACGTTGAACTGATGAAAGAGCTTTATGATGCCTGCGAGCGTCTAAAACCGACAGTAACGAGACTCGCCTATGAAACTCGCGACAATGACGAGACGATCGGTAAGTAGTACGTAATTTTTGACAGAGTTGAGATTCGTCAGTATCGAAATATCGAAAGATAGCCAACGAGGAGACGCCGTTTGATAAACAGGTGAAGTACTTGCGGCCAACGACGAATTGACCAGGGTATTTGAAAAATACACCTCGATAATTGTCCTCAAACGAGGAGGATCCTCGTCGCATTCCTCGTTACCGAATAACGCGTTGGCAACGTCTCTTCTCGATCTCTCATCGCCGCTCAATTCGATCGATTGCACTTTCGATTTAGAAAAAAAAAGCAACTCTCCCGATCCCGCTTCGAACGTTTCTAAATCGGACATCGAATTGCTCGGTGATATATTCGGTTCTCTTGGAACGACATCGAGCGTCGAACCGCAATCCTTACTGGCAACCGAACACGCTGACGATTCGGCGCTTCTTTTGCCCGGAACAAGCATCATGCAACCGGTCGCGATCCTTCCGACCTCTAAAACGAAAGGTCACACCATTATTTTTCCAACATTCATCAAAATCCCTGTATGCTCATTTTTCGTAATAAATCTTCGTTTAATTACAACAGAAACGACGAGTTCGAACGTCCAGTTGGACAGCAAGGCACGGGCTCTCGAGGATTTGAATCAACTTGGCGAAACTTTGCTGAAAGAGAGTCTCTCCCGAACTAGCGCGAACGGCGGCCGTGCCGCTAAGAATAATGTACATCTCGTCGGTAACGTCATCAGGTATATACGAGTAAACAATTTTCACCGTTTCTCCAGTGGATCTTGATATTTTCGTATTGATAATTGTGTTGCAGTCCGAGTCAATCGATGAAAGATGCTCCGACGAACGCCTCGTCGACTCCATCGGCGATTTCAATGACGAATTTTCCAATCGGATCAAATGGATTCGACGGTGTGACCGAGAACAACGGAAGAGAGTCTGATTTTAGTGATTTATTAAATACCGAGGACGACGCGATGCTCGACGCTTCGTCCTGTCCCCCGCCCCAAGCGCCGAATCCACACTCGGAAATTCAAAACGATCAGGAGAAACGAGAAGAGCCACACACGGGCTGTCTATCGTCGGGCAGCACCGACCAAGAAATAAAACCTTTAAACGATATTCGCTTGACCATTGACGACATAAAACCCGGTAAAACCCATTGACCTCCAAAATTCGTCGTTTCGATCCCAGATTGTGCTTTTTTTATGCTTCTATTCCTAAATTCGTACAGGGACGATACCACCTTTGACCGTGATCGAGGAGAAAAATGGTATTTCGGTTGTTCTTCATTTTGCGAAAGGGAGTCCCCGGCCAGATATCACAGTTATTGTCGTCACGACGATGAGCAAAAACTCTAAACCCTTAAGCAATTACTTGTTCCAAGCAGTTGTATCCAAAGTGAGTCGATTCAGCGAGAAAAACTTTGCCATCGATAACGACGTTCTCTAATTTTGTTTTTATTTTTTCTCGTCCAGCATTGCAAGTGTCGACTCGAGTTGCCTTCCGGAACGCAGTTGCCAGGACACAATCCGTTTCTACCTCCATCCGCTATAACGCAAATTATGTTGATCGCCAACCCCCAGAAGGTTGTATCGCCCCCATCCGAATAATTGTTGTTATTTTTGCACAAAACGCAAAATTCTAATTTCTCTCTCTTTTTTTCTACAATTAACATGCCCAGGATCCTGTGTCGCTGAAATTTATGCTGAGCTACACGATGGACGATGAGACTCTCACCGAAATGGGACAAGTTGACCAATTGCCCATGAGCGACTGAATCCTCTTATCATTATTATAATTATTATTAACAATATAATTGTTATTATCATCGTCGTCATTGCGATTATTGAAATGGAAAAATTATGTACATGGAATTAAACGTTATGAGAGTACGACCAGCCTGCTCGAGCGTGTGTGTAGATAGTTAAATATTAAATGGAATAAAACTGGTCACGGAGACGGTAAAATTTGATCCCGGAAAGCCAACGCTGTAACCGCTTTCTGATGTCCTTGATATTCCCTCTCGACGATACCGGTCGACACGTTCCATAATCTCGCGACCCCGTCCGACGAAGCTGAGTCACAGAAAAAATGAGAAGATTCGTTATTTTTTGTCCTCATTATGGGGATTATCTGATTAATTCGATTATCTAATTAATTACCCGTAAATATGTACTGGGAGTCGGCACTGAAAGCGGCGTCCCATACCCAGCGCTTAGCCTCATGCTTCAGCACTTGAGTCTCCGAAAAATCAGTAGTTTTCCACACCCGGGCTGTTTGATCGGCCGACGTAGTCACCAAGAGGCTAAAATCAAGATAGTGAAAAAAAAAATCAACTTTTGTTGTGATTTTTCAAAATTTCCATTCATTCACGAAAATACCGCAGAGCATTTGAACTCACGTAGAATCGGGACTGAATTTGCAACGGAGCGCGTAACGTTTGTGCGCCGAAAGCTTATGACGAGGATTGAGCCTTGTGGGTTCCTCGCCGATTCCTCCCGTCAACGCCCACACGTAACAGTGGCCTTTGTTATTAACAGCGGCCATGTAATTACCGTCCGGATCTATGGCAATATCCTGAATGGACGCTTCCGTTTCGGGTATCTTGAAGCGTAAAAAAGTCAAAGGAACTTCTAATTATGCTCATTCCAGCTTCTATTTTCATCGAGTAACAGCAACAGTCGTTCACGACTTTACCAATTGCTCGTTGTGATCCGAACGAAGATCCCAAAGGTGTATTATTCCGCTCTGATCTCCGACAATGAGTTCCGCTTGATTCGGATGGAGACAGACGCAATTCACCGGAGCGGAAACTTGAAATATTCTCTGGACGTGGAAAGTACTCGATCTTTGGAAAACAAAAAGCTCCGTTTAAAATTTCATCTGACGAATTAACATTCGGTCGCACGGAAAACTAAATTCACCTGAGATCCCAAATTCTAGCCGAACAGTCTTCGCTCCCTGTGTACATCCATTTCCCCTCCTCCTACAGCAAACAAAAAAGACCTAAAATGTACTGAATTAACCCTTCGAGTGCATACTGGGTCCATTTGACCCGAACAATTTTCCGTCACCAATTCTCCGGCATTTAACTTTCGTTTTCATAAAAAAGTTAATTCAGGGTCACGAAATATGAATAATTTACTGAAAAAAAACAAACAAGTTCCTATTTAATGGAAAACAACAATTGCACGAATGCCTCGGGTCAGATTGACCCAATGCTTTTAGAAAATGTCTACTCGAAGCGATAAATAACGAATTTGGACAGAAGTGAATATTTTTATTTCTTTAATGGCAATATTTTTTTAGCTCGAGTGTGATAAGACGAAAAGATAAATTACGAGTGTCGCGAGATATTATGTTGATGCTGATGTCAGAAATATATCGATAAACAATCGTGGGAAAGTGTGTTCTAACCTGAAAACCCAGACTGGTAACGTTTTTGGATGGTCCATCGTAATTGAGAACGGTATTTGGATTGCTCGAGGCGAGATCGTGCATGAAAATATTTTGATAACCAGCTGCTGCTATAACGTTCTTGTCCGGAGTAATGTCAAGGGCGTTGATTTGCTAAAATTTCACCAATATTCCTGCGTATTGAGCTTTGTCGTTATTTGCGTACAAAATACTATTGTGCGATATACCGAAACAGGATGTTGAAGGGTCCGTTGACAAACTCCCGTGTGAGCTTGCCATATTTTGATGGTATGATCGTAACCTCCGGTGACAAATATCACTTTCCCATTGTTCGATGTCGATGATCCTTCCACGGCCATCGTTGTGATTGTTACGTACGATTTTCTATAACGACAACGCAGCAGGCAACACCATCACTTTCACAACATTAACATTATCGATAACCCCTAAAAACACTGATTCACTGCAGAGTGTGCGAAACGCCGCGACGCCAACTCAATCGTCGAGTATCCAATACAGAGCACTATAACGATCGGTAATCAAAAGGATCGGAAGCAAAAGCACAACAAACACACGTGCTGTCGTTCGCTCTTCCAGCCGATTGGTTTGCTGTCGGCATCGGGTGGGAGCGCGCAGTGAGGGACATTCCCGTCACACTCACACCAAAGTGAGAATGTGTAGTCATGTATATATGCGTACTGGTGGCGACGCCAGTAGTGAGGGAAGGCATTTTTGCAGGTAAAATTGAATGTACGTACACGCCTACACATTCTCACTTTTATGAGAGTGTATGAAGTCCATAGAGCGAATGAAGGAGAAGGAACCAAGGAACACGCATATGTGTCGGGCCAAATACGTCGCAAAATCTATACTGTCCCAAAATTAGCCGGACGACCTTGAATCATCAACTTTATACAAGCGTTATTACTTGTGAGTAAAAAACAACTGAACTGCTTTGTCGCTCTCTGGATCATCAAAGGATTCCAATTTTTTTCGGACATTGAAATTACGTGGGATTTGTTCATCGGGCTCATTTCGCGTTTAACATATAAAATCAATCTTCAGAAAAAGTTTGTAGAGACGCAGCAACGAGCGTCGTAATCGATTGGCCCAGTTTTTTATGGTGGAAGCGTCTATATATGTTTGATTATCTAAACTCTTTACAGCTCGTCAACGGATCGGATCAGTATTACGATCATTTATGGGGAAAAAGGAAAAGAGGGGGAGGGGGTAGGTTTTGCGTTCTCGACCAATCCGAATTTCCAATTGAAAAAACTGAGTTATTTATACATTTAGACATGTTCTATATACATTATTTATATTATATCAGTGTATACAATCGCGACAGTGGAAATACTTTCAAATCGCGGGAAAAATGGGAATGCTGTGGATTTGTGGCACACACTCGTATTTGCACAAGTGCACAAATGATACACATATTATTTGTACGAAGTAAATGCCTCATCAGGTAAACATCCGTAGCCATAGTCCAGTCAAATTACGAAATAAATAAACATGAACGAACACAGTTCCCCCCCCCCCCCCCCTATCCCCCCATCGATCCTTAAAATCCCCAAACTGTGTTCGCTCATGTTTATTTAACCCATTTTCAGCCGTAATTTTACTGGACTACCAGGGTTGATCCAGTATATACACGATTATATGGAGATGAGTAAAAGACTGAAACGGAAAAGGAACGAGAGTCCAGTAACGTAACGAATGACCAGGTTCGAGCGATTAGCGGCCGTCGAGAATGCGACAAGACTTCTCGTTGGTACAGTTGCCCCGGCAGCTCCAGCTGTGTTTTTCTCTTGGTCGGGAACCACCACGCCACTTGATATTGCTGCGCTGTTCGGTTCGACCGAGGGTCCGCAGTCAGCGCCACGGCCGCGAGCGGATAAAGATGAATTGGAAGGACTCGGGTGGATTGCTCGCTTAGTTTGGATGTTCGTGCAACGGTCGGCGTGCTCGGACTGAAGGCAAGCTGCGTACGATATCGCGTGGGGAATGTAACTTTGATCGATGCTGCCGGAAAAGAGAATAGACGAGAGAGGGCCTATCGCAAATACCGGGACATCTTCGCCACCGTGTGTTGCCCACGCTCGCGGAACTCCCGCGGTCTGTAACGAGCACGAGATATTAGCAATTCCAAGTTCTTGTCAAGACATGGCTCGACTGCTTCAACGCAGAAAATTTGACGAACGGCATTCACCTGTATCGCATCACGGTCGTCTCGACTATTGCGACTTGCGTCGCTTCTCGTTTCAGAATATCCGGGCCCGTTTCCATACAACAGTGTCGTGTAAGGTTTCCCATCGAGATCGGACGTTTTGGTGTCTGAACCTGTTTTCGTTGGAGAAGCGAATGAAGAAGGAGGCAAAATGACTCTGAAGTTTGAAACGTTGAGATTCAACGAAAAATATTGATTTCTATTGATTGTTCATTGAATTTCGAAAATTATGGCTATTTTTCACGTCGATTGAGTTTTTGGGTCGCAAGAGCGGATCGTTTTATTAGCCGGGTCGAATTACGAGCTCTGCTGAAGAAATAACAGAATTTCGTTGCATGCGAACGATGGAAACTTCGAGATCATTAGGCAAATGAGAGATTCGTAAGGAAGGCAATAAAGCGACTGACCAAAAATTGGATTTCCGCGACGAGTAGCAAGGCCACCAAGAGTCATAACGTGAGAGTGATCAGCCGTTACAAGAACAAGTGTTTCCGAAATATCGACTTCGCTCAAAACGGCCTGTACCGCCTCCTCCAATGCGAGCGTTTCGTCCAGAGCTCTGTAAGCGTTATTGTAGTGATGTGCGTGATCGATTCTCCCACCCTCGACGAAAAGAAAGTAACCCCGCGGATTTTTCGCCACAATGCGTAATGCTTTCATCGTCATTTCGGCCAGAGACGGATCGCCGCTCCCATTCGTATTACGATCCGCATGAAAGTCCATGTGCGAGTAGGCGAACAATCCTGTAGCAATCGAGCGTGTTTCACGAACGTGTTGCATGAAAAATGTCACGAATGCGGCGTGAAAGCTTCGTCTCTGACGATATTGAAGTTTGCATCGTTGCGGAGTCGAACGAAAAATATTCGATCCATTCACAATTTTCAAGATTATCGGAATCTCCGCAAATTTTTTTGGATATTCAGTTTTTCCTTTGCAAATAATTGTCACAGACGGACATTGCATGAAAATTGTCGGCATTGCTTTAAAAAATAGATCGAAATAAGAAATTCCGTTGCATTCCAACGATGCAAACTTCAACGTCATTCGTCTCTCTGTATCTACCAAGAAGATGATCCGTTGTTCGCGGATCGACATTCTCAAGTTGGGCTTTGCTCGAAACGTATCGTGCGGCCTGTCCCCGACGATTCCGAACCCATTCGTCAATCAAGTTTCTCCCGTCGAGCCGCCGACCCTCTTTTTCCGGATCTTCAGGATCGGTTGTTAATGTGGGCACAAAACTGCGTCTGCCACCACCGAGTATCACCTGCGCCAAGAAATATCGCAAAACCGATTAATGTACCGAGGAAACGTGATTAATATAAACGAAGGACTCAAGCTTACGTTGATTTCACGTCCGGGATCGTCCTCTAATAATTGGAGAGCAATGTCTTTGCACAGTGGTCGGGCACTCGGTGGTACTTTCGCATCATCTTCCCAGTACCGACTTGGAGCGTGGGCATATAAAGCGGCAGGCGTGGCGTGAGTAACTCTCGTCGTCGTGACCATCCCTGTCGATTTGCCTGAGATCGTGTATAATTATGATAATATAAATTAATCATGACTCTGAAGTTTGCAACGTTGAGATTCAGATCAAGACCATAATAAATCGCTCTCTGGATCTTCTTGCTACGAGCAATAGCGTAAATGGTGGCGTACCCCGTTGGTGAGCCCATTGAATGATGGACGGAACACGAGCATCGACGCTCGATCGGCAATTTTCAAACTCGCTCGAAGCATCCAGTCCGACCGTCTCGTAATTAGCTTTTACTCCGCACAGGAGAGCAGTCGCGCACGCTGAGGATTCTCCGATCTGAGCATCTACGTTGTAAGTCTATAAACGTTGTAATGGAGCATGGAATAAGTTTAGAATATCGTACAGGGAGCCCCGGATAAGGAGTTCGAACGCATGTACGTTCAATGCCGCTACAAAGAAGATAAAAATACCGCATAATAAGAACGACTCGACCACTTGTCGATTCTGAAAAAGTATGAAAACACAAACGCGACGATCGGCGGCAAAGATTCAAAAAATGGAACACAGAAGAGTGACAGTTTTTGTTTTAAGTGAAAAGTTTAAAGTCAATATAGATTTTTTTCAGATTTTTTTTCAAAGGGTTCGAACTCCAATCTCCGCAATATTATATATATAAGAATACCCGTACTTTATTCTATAAGTTCGCGACATTACGCCCATGCATTGTGATCGTCCAATACTATAATAATCGGGTCATTGAACTGTTGCTATGTAGACTATATTTATCTCAATGATTGGCGCGACTACATTTAAAATGCGAAGAGAGCTTACCCGCGCAAGGGCAACTGCAGGGAAACGATCCCAAGCGAGTTGAGCCTCTTCGCCCGTATTTCCGCGTCGTTGACCGTACAGTATGCGCGCCGCTGTCAGGGTGCTCATGCCCATTCCGTCACCTACAAAAAGTACTACCCCTCGCGCCATTTGGCCACTACCTCCAGGGGCGTCGCGAACCCGAGCCTCGATGCCTTCCGCCGCGGCTTCGTACCAAACGCGTTTCTCTGCAAAAGCAAAATAGTCGAGTGAGGAGACACATGCGTCGTTATGCCAGGCAATCGCATGATCGAATGTCAACGAACTTGCACTACCTCGGTCACCAGCCAAGACAAGGTGAAGCAGAAATAAGGCAGCGGCGACGGCGCTCAGAGAGAACAGGTAGAGGGGGGAAGCGGCGCCGCCGCTCCTGGAGGCTGGCATCCCCTTCAGGAATGTCTAGGAAATTGCTTTAAAACGACCCGCCTTATTTTTATATGTCGATGGCTTTCGGAGAATTTTCTCTTAAAGGGGTTTATCAGGGGCTGTTGCCTCTTCAGTCACATTATTTATGTCGGGTCGCAATAATTAGGATAGCCCGAGCGCCTCGTGTACGCCCATACACGGTACAGGACTGGAGCGGGCAATCACCGCCCTTCGATTCTCTGTTTCCCGTATTTTAAGGCTGCTACTTGTTTCCCCCATCAAGGGCGGAGTACAAGGATACTCGAGAACCGCGACCTTTCTCATCGAACGAGGAACTTTTATCACCCACATGATTTATTTTAAAAGCACCGCCTGAAGCACAATAAATATATGAAAAATTTAAACAACGAAATTTCAAAAGATAACGCAACTACTATTCAGACGAGAAAAATAACGACGCGTACAATAGAACGCGCGAATATTCGACTCGCACCGATGAGCCACCAAACCACGAAAAACACGGGGTACCTCCCCATCCCCCGTTTCCTTCCCTACCCGCGATTTCCTCCCTGCGTCACCATCACAATTCGCCATCAGTGCGCGCTGGGGGTTGCGATGTCTACGCAGACGCTCGCCGCTATTCAGTTATACAAGGTGTCCCATTGTTAATGCCACTTTTGTTACGAGCTGCCCAAATTTTCCATCAACCAAAACATCGCTATAGTGAATCTTGTAGAGAATAAAATTTTTCGAATATATCTGAAATATCGTTACGGGAGCTTTGCATTTTATGCTCCCTTTCACGAGCATGCGCGACAGCGATTACACATACAATCAGTCGACAGTTCACTGAAAAGAAAATTTTGTTGAAAAAGATGGATATTTTTTTTTTGGATACGTTCAACTAAACGTTTTTTCGAAAAATCACGAAAATTTTTTCATTTCAGCAAAAAACATTCTGGGAAATCTTTTCGGAAAGTAAATTTTTGTCACTCCAATCGTAAATTCACCTGACAGTTCCGTTACAAATGAAAAATATTGTCGAAATAACAAAAATTTTGAAATTATCCCAAAATATTTAGTTCGCTGTATTCAACAAAATATCGACGTTTTTTTGACAAAATTGAATTTTCAGTGTTCGGACTATCGAAAAAGGCAAAATCATAGATCAAAATCTTAGTTAAAAATATCATTCAAAAAAATATTTCTCTACTCTACTTTCCGTAGAAAAGTCAAGAATTTTATTATCTCAAATTGAACATTAATCATTTTACTACAATTTTCTAGCCAATGAAAAAATATAATTTCCGATTTCTATAGGTAATTGCAAAGCCGTTGCTTCATTGATTGAGCGATCATCAAGATGATCGTTCATTTCACTAGTTGTCATGAAAACAATCGCTCAATTTGTCGCTTGATCATCACAACTTTCCCAAGTGCCGATGTTTTGTCTTTTATAGTCGATGAGTTAAAAATGATTGCTCGAATGTTTAGATAATCGCGAAAATTTGAGGCTGTACATGATAACGATCATGAAGCGATCGGTAGAATTTTGGGCGGGATAATCGGACTACGTTTGTGATTGTGGAAAATGGATCTACTCGATCTTTTCAGAAACGATACGTTGGTCATTCTGCATCGTAAAATATGGATGCTGGGTCCTTGTGATCGCCGCAAGTAGGAAAATCGATTGGAACGATCGGTAAGTTTTCTTGATTACCGACCAGCACAACAAATTGCATCGGTGGATGTCCATCGTTAGCACCGTACAGTCCAGTCCCCCGGGATTCCCACAGCCAATAACCTTAAGAGAAAAAAACGAAATTTCCAGGCCTTTCACGTCGGAAAAGTATGCATGCGAAGAGTAAGAAGAGCCGCCGACAAACCTATGTTGTTTGTGAATATTCTTAGAACAAGGTACCCCTTGTTTGGCACCACAAACGTATCCTTGAGTAATGGTTTCGTTTTTTCTTCATACAGAGGCTGCTTGTTGTTCTCATACAACCGGACGATTTGCTGCCTTGAGATGGGCTTGTCAAACCGAGCGTAATCAACAATTTCTACGTGATAGCCATGAGCATGGAACGTGTGACTGACATTGTCGCCGTGACCTTAATGCACGATACAAAAAAAAAACAATGTAAGCTCGTAAATCTTGATCTGTTTGGGTGCCGATAAGAGGGGCTATGAGAAATACTGATTACCCTCATCAATGAGAACAATGTCAAAAGTCCTGAATGGGGCCAGTCGCAGAATTTGCGTGCATCGCCTAAAATACATTGTTCCATCTTCGTTCGGGGGATCGGAATGTTCGCCAATCAAACAAACGGATTCCTCGGGAGCGACCCGTGATGAAATTGGTGAGGACGGATACTCGAAACTCATCCGGTTAACTTGAGCGATTCGCCCAAAACTTGGTCCAGTACCTACTGTTACATAATGGATTGCTACCACTTTATTGTTATTCTTTTTAAGACCATGAATCAGGCACCTCGGATGTTCGGAATTAAAATTCTTCATGGGCTTTTTTTACATGGGCTTTTTTTAGGTCTATCTCTTTCGCACTCACTGTGGCGAGCAAGCGACTGCTCCATTACCTTAAAGATGATGGATCAGTCGTATGTGAGTGCGAGCGAGATGGCTGCAATTTTCGAAATTGAATACTTTCGATACGGTTTTCGCCCATTAAAAAAAGCCCCTGTAAGCGGATTTTTGCCATCGTCCCGCGTCCGCTGCCAGAGCCTTTTTCTGATTAGTCAAACGACAACGGAGAATTTTCATTTCGAAAATTCGAGGTGACCTTCACCTTAAAAGTGGCTTTTAGTGTATTCGTAAGAACAGAAGCGACATGAACCGAGTATAGATTGATCGACCGCTTACCAGCGCTGAGAAAAGACGGATAATAGGGAGGATCGTAAATGTTGAACGAGTAATCGGTCATTCCATCCACGATATCGTCGTACCTGTGTACGTCGAACGGTACGAAGACGGTTTCTATCAATGGAGAAGAGTTGCTCGCCTCGCTGTGCTCCAATGATGCCGACGACGACGAGTCGTTTCGCGGCTTACGGTGTAGGTCGAGCGAGAGAAGACCCAGGCTGCCGTCAAACATACCCGCTCGTTGTCTCTCGATGTCATTGGAGACGTCCATAGCACGAACGAACGACGATGGTAAATGAGCCTGCTCGATCGGCTTTTCCGCAATTCCAAACTCGTTCTCCGCCAAAACGTAATCCAGAGACGCTTCGTGTGTGAGATTTCGACAATCTTCAAGTCCTCGAAGGGTCACGGCGTATCTGTTGCCGGCCGTACCATTCGCTTCGACCCACGCGTCGAACCTTTCGCCTGCGATCGCAATAATTGACATTCATGTCCCTCGCATTGCATATGAAAAATTGACAGAAATTGCGAAATTGTATAAAATGAAAATACGTATAAAAATTACCTGGGAAAATGATAATTCGGGGGGTTCGAGTTGCTGGTGTTGCATCGACCAGATTGCCATCGCACGCCCTCACATCCAAATCGTGTTGAGCGATATACAATATAACTGGGCAATTGAAAGCAACAGCGTTTACGATCCGCAATAAAAACTTTCCTTCAGTTCCGATGGGAATACGAACCCCATTCGTCTGTTGTTCCAAATATGCAATTTTTGAGGATTATATTGTCGTTTGAATGCACGAGACACCGAAATATTCAGATTCTCGCTAATACCTGACCATTAAGAATCAACGCTTTTGGCGGCAAGGCGAACTGTCGCTCGCCATTGACAAATGTCGTCACCGCAGACGGCAGTAACTCCGAAAGGACGTCGGGGGAACTCGCAGAGATGAGAAGCACCCTCTCAGCGGTCGCATCATCCTCGGGGCCTCGGACTATCAGCGAACCATACAATCCGTCGCCCTGCTGTTGCACTATACACACGGACAGAATATTACATAAAAATTCACCATGTTATTATAGTTCCCTGGTACCAAGTCGTCCCTCTGAGAAATTTTAGCAAAAACAGTAATTTTTCATTCTTTTTCCATCGAAATCGCGGAAATTCTGACATTTTTCGCCATGGTACTAGGGAATTATAATAACATAGTAATTTTTTATGTAATATTCTCTCCGTGCATATAAAAAATCATTGATTTCAACCGATCGATCGTGCGTTTCCCCCCCGACTGCTCTCGCACGCGGTCACAAACCGGAAGTCAAATCTTATGCGTTTTGACCACGATTTCACAATTTTTTCATGCAGAATGTTTTTCGAAACGATGGAAAATCTTGACGATATTTGGGATATAAATTATGTTGCCATTGCGGGCATGGTTCTCGGCAATCGTATTTATGTTGATAAACATATTGGGTACGTAAAAATAAAAAAACAAGAATAACAAGCCTGTTTGTACCAGAATGCGCGTGATAGAAGTGAGTACCGGGACTCTCAGGTACGATTTCATATCGGAAGCTGGTGTACGGCATTATCGGACACTGCGAAATCATCGAGACACCGTCCATGTGAGGATGAGCCGTATGTCGCATTCCGTGCCAATGGAAACTCACTTCTTCGGAAGACAATGCATTTTGAACCGTAACTTCGATCCGGTCTCCGAGGCAAATCTGCAATGTAAAACGTAAATTCCATTGCACGACATACTGATTTGAGCTGATGCATTTTTTTAGCTTCGCATCGAATAAAACCTCGATCGATGGTCCGGGACTGGCTCCGTTTATCAGTCGCGGTCGCTGCCGCAATCCTGGAGAAGCTTTACTGACTTTGAATCGAAACGCGCATCGTTTTGGTCGTTGACCTTTCAAACACGGCCGCAAACACGTCTCACCGGCAACTATATCCAGCTCCGTGCTCACTGAACCGATAAACATCGCACCAAATATCCAAATTTTCAGAGCCGACATCACGCACCAATTGCCTAATAAATAAACGGTAGAAAAATCCAACTGCGAGATACTCGCGACTCGAAAAATACGATCAAGGTCAATCTTAATGTATCGTAACGCTCTCAGTCAAACCATTCCAAGTCCGTGCCTCCTCCCACTTCATTTTCTGCTCTCCCCTCTGCTCATTTTGCTCGGAAAAGAGAGAACCGGTATTCGCAAGGACGATGAACTCTCACCACTTGCCGCTACGAAATATCCGTCACTATACTCCCGTTGCTTCGAACAGACAGACACGAGGAAGTGGAAAAACGAGAATCTTTTTTATTCGTCTCTCTATATTCGTACATGTATAATGGAAATAAGTTTTATCCTGTGTGATATTTCGGAATCGTATCACGTTAAAATAGCCGCTAAATTGGCTCGGTAACATTCTAAACTGCACAATGGTACTCCTGTTTTGGAGCAACAATATTTCCTGGGATTGTTACATCCAACGATCGAGCACCGTTTCTCGTTGCTCGTTAACGCCATCGTCGAGTTTCTGAAAGAAAATTAATCATCGTTCTTTCACAAGTTCATCCGTTTTCGTCGCCAGAATAACCAAAAAAATTCATACTCGTTGTTCGATCGATCGAGAGAACAGCCAAGCGGAAACTCGTGTCCGGGGGGTAGCGAAATCCAACTCGCCTCAGTCGTCAATCGATACGTCACGAAGGGTACTTGACGCTTCCAAGCTCTTCCTTTGCTTACCAATTTTGATGCCTTTGACTCTTGCTTCTTGAGCAAACGTTCCATCGTTTTTTTCTGTCGAGATGAGGGATTATGAAAAAAAATCGTATCGAGGGGAAATGTTAGAGAAAAATGTTTAGAAACTGCAAAAAACGACAGGACAGCTCGATTCTTTGATTCTTCAATAACTCTCAGCTTACAATTTCTATTCGTGAATAACCTCAGCTGGAAATTATTCCCTAAAAATCATGGAGGTTTCTAAAAATGAAATTATTCACGAACGGAGTCTGTTAGAGAACAAAAATATCTGAGAATTGAGAATATCGTTTAGGGTTATTGAAGAATACAAAAATAAAGAATAGAGTTGTCTTTCTGCAACCCCCGACTCATGACTCTGAAGTTTGCATCGCTGGAATGCAACGAAATTCATTTTTACTTTGACAAAAATAATTATTCAAATGCGGAATGTAACTACGATGATACAATGATCCATTTTTGCCATTCGAAAAGCATATCGGCTCGAAAAATTTGGATGGCATTGAAAATTGAACGAATCTTCAATAAAATCAAATATTTTTCGATGCATTCCAACGTTGCAAACTTCAGCATCATCCCGACTCTAAATATCTCTGCACCTTGTCTTTCTCTCTCTTCTCGTCAGCCAGTTGTTTTCTCTTGAGAGACTTGAGGGCCGCTTTCTGGATGGCTTCCGCGGTCATGACCTTCTCTTTATACCCAGAGGGCAGAGAAACGAGTCTCTCGGCGCCAGGATTTGGTTCGGCGTCAGTTTTTCGCTCAAACATCGCGCGTTGTCGTGCAGTCATCAACTTCGGGTCTTTGGGTTTGATTTTTTTCAGTTCGTCGTCTACCTGTTACAACCCAATGTCAATACAAATAAGTGATTCAACGACCGTCCGCCGGAATGGACACTTACTTCCTCTAGCTTGCCCGACTCTATGGCATCCAACCATCGCTCCTCCTCGCTGCTGGTGGCGCTTTCCTTGCCTTTGCCGCTTTTAGGACATTTTCGCTTGGCCAATGGCCTGGGCAAAGCTGAATTCACCATGACGGCCCCGTCTGCTCCGCCAAAAGTACCAACGCCCGATGGTTTTGGTCCAGTCGCAGCCACCGTGCTGACCGTGGGAACGACGACCCTGTAATTCACAGAAATATCATTAATACTTTGAGTGCTGGCCTCCTAAAAGTGCAATCGGGTCAATCTGACCCCAAGGTGTTTTTCAAATCGTCGTATTTCGGTTGATATTCATTTTGTGGTTTTTTTTTTTCAAAAACTTTTTATTTAGTAATCGGTGACAGAAAAATTTTGGGGTCAAAATGACCCGGTATGCTCACGGTGTATTTTGCTACATACCCCCTATTGGCTCTGTCGAATTTTTTGCCGCGTGCCTTATTTGTGCACTTCCTGTTCCTGGTTTCGGAGTCAGGGAAGCCGGTGACTCCTGGAGCCACCACCGCCGTTCCCACGTCCACGATACCAGCCTCTGCGATTTCTGCATCCTCGTGACTACTTTTTTTCCTCTTATGACGTTTGTGTTTGTGCTTCTTATGGCGTTTTTGGCAGACAACGAGATTCCTTTCTGTACAAAAACACGAAGCTTAATCTTGACATTCATCCGATGCAAATTTAGCTCGAACTATTTTTATTGCACTGTATTTTCTGCCATATACCCGGTGCTATCTCAGCGATGTCTTCATCGGTGCTCGTTTCACCAGTTTTCACCATTTTCTTATTAATTTAATATTCAATCCATCAGACACCAGAAAGTTTGTTTTTTATCGTGTCAATGTTTTGACTTAACCTCAAAAGTGGTTATAAATTTCACCTTTTGTTTACATCACAAACGACACAAACACGTCGGACCGCAGAGCTATGCAGCGCTCGTGTCACACTGTCACGCAGACGAGATGTCGTGTAAAGCAAAACCGTAGGCACGGCTGCGCCTCTAACGGCCACTGCATTAACCCACCAATCCGGCCCGGCAGAGTTTCCAGCAGACCTGTATGCACGCTGCATACACGCGATATAGCGAAATTTACCTAAACCAAAAACCACAACAACGGACACGCGTTGACATCTAACGACTGACGAATAAATTTGAGATTGATCGAGTGAAATTTTCATCTTTTTCAATTCTTATACATTAGGAAACCCAAATAATAAAGATGGTGAGATAAGCTGCAGTTAAAAATTCATTCGAAACGAAAACGCATCGAAAAATCGGATTTCACATAACCTTCAAATTGAATACGTTTTTTTTTATCAAGACCGGCTTCTTCAACAGTGATTTTGACAATCATTATGGTGTTTTCCCACGCACATCGATGCAAAAACTTTCTTTCAGCCTATTTTTTATCGAGATTGCTGAAATAGTATGTTGATAAGGCGAGCGTAACGCGCATCGATGTTTCGCCGTACCGAAAGATAATATTTTCAAACCGAACGGTCATTGACGTTTTATATATCAAATAATTATTATTTCACGTCCGTGCATCCTCGTAACGTTGGCGAAGAGAATTTGAGGTTAGAAAATTGTTTGATTCCAGTTGTTTTACTCGTTCTTCAAATCGTTGATTGGAAAGGACGTAGTGGTCGAACTGAAGAACGACCTGAGGTAAAACGTTTACTTTTTTTACGTCACTCAATCAAAAAATTCTATAATTAATTATAATCAAAGAGAACGAATTACGAAATATTGAATATTAATATCGGCACACGTTGCAGTATTTGTGGTACGCTTCATTCGGTAGATCAGTATCTCAATATCAAATTGACGGACATCAGTGTCACGGATCCTGACAAATATCCACACATGGTAAGAGTCTTTTAGCATGAAATCAGCTTGCGTTCCCTTATCCCCATGAAAAAAAAGATCGTTCTATCGTTTGCCTCAATATTCTTGCAGCTTTCCGTCAAAAATTGTTTCATCAGAGGATCGGTAGTGAGATACGTCCAATTACCAGGCGACGAAGTGGACACGCAATTGCTGCAGGATGCGGCGCGAAAAGAGGCGGCAGTTCAAACCCGATAATGGAGAGTCATCGTAATAAACAAAATTAGGTTTATCGACATTCTTTTTCCTCTTGTATACAGCTCCAACGTTCTTTTGTAATAAAATAAAAAACAAAGAAACAAAAAATTCTTGGCCAATTGAGTATTATCGTCATAATTGCCAACCTTAATCCTGTTCCTGGAGAAGCTGCGGCTGAATAAAAGTTAGCACAGGGTTTTCGAATGTAAAAATGCATTTGCCGCTGTTGGCTAGGCGATAAAAACTAACGATTAAAATAACGAGGGACGCACGACGAGGATAACCAACGACAGAGTGTTAAACTTTTTCATTTATTGAAAATATTTCTGTAAAATGTGTATATCCGCTCGGCCACGCAGACCAACAAACCGAATTTTGGATAATAGATTAGAAAAAAAATCAAAGAGATTCGTAGCGAAATGGTAAAACATATAGTAGAGACATTATTATTATTCCTAACGATTACTTGTTGTTGCTGTTGTTGCTTTTTATTCTTTCATACTCCTTCTCATTATTTTATTCGTTTATTTATTTATTTGTTTGTATTTCTTTTCGTTTATTCTAAATAAAGGACCAATCAACGATGCATTGGCTTATTTTTTCATCATTTTTTCATCTTTTTACTTTTTTATAATCTTATTATATTAATTATATCGTGTATAACAAAGCGGTAACAACTTGTTAATCTTGTAACTATTATCGTAGGAATTATACATTATTATTAATTTAATAAGTATACGGTAACTAAATAATGACAATAATAATAATCATCATCATTATAATGATAATAATACAATAAAGATCGTCAAACTCATAAAGAACAATAAATAAATGTGTTTTGATCCGATATCAATCATTCGCGCTAAAATCATTTATTGTTTTTGCTCGTTTCTTCCGTTTTTTTCTTTGTTCGTGTATTCATTATTCAACAACAGTTTTTTTTTGTTTTTTTTTTCGTGTGTTATAGATATTTATTTATTTTTTTCGTTTTTTTCTTTTCCTTTTATTTTATTTGTTCTTTTAAATCTTTGCATTATTTGCTCTTTAATTCAGTAATCGTAGTAAACATAGTAATTGTTTATAATATTGTGCAAATAACTCATATTTCTGTATTAGAGTTTAATGAGAATTTCATTCAACGGATGAGGAGCCCTCTCTTCTCCAACCTCTCGGTCTAACTACGTCACCTATTAGTATTCTTCTCTTTATTTTTCGTCAGCTAATATTCAACCCTTTCTCCTCTTTGCCTCAAACATGTCCATTCGTACAAATACATTGTGTGAATTTTGTAATCTCTCTTTATAATTTCTTTCGGTCTCGCTCTCTCTTTTGTTATTCATACTTCATAAGTGTAACAGAATGTGTATATAATATGGACAGTACTTTTTATAATAAAGTGTCGTTTTTCTTTTTGTTTTTTTTTCCTTTTTTGCTTTTTTTTTTCTTTTTCCCCATAGCTAGGTTGTTGAAAATTGGATTCTTAGCTCATCTACCTAGCTTGACCCATGGCAGTTGCTTGTTAATTACTGGCCGACAGGCTCTTCAGCTTCGTACTTTACAATAGCCTCGTGTTTGTATGTCTTCGTTTTCGTTTTTCTATCGATTTATTATCATTTACAAATATGCTGCTGCTGATCGTTTTTGCAATAAAATCTTTCTTTCAATTGTTTTTGTCCTCAATTCGTTTATTCCCCGGGAAACAAAAACATATTAATCAAAACAATGAAAATTCAAGCATTTTACGCAGTTTGAAAATAAGCGGCGGAGTTTGAGGACAGCACCGATTCGTCGAAAATTTTTTCATTTGTTCGTGTTTGTGTGTTTGCTTCGTGATCGTAAAAAGGAGCCGCGAAAGGAAAATTCATCGAATTTTGTGGTTAGTTTTCTTTCATCATTTTAAATTACTCGGTTCAACAACATTTTATTTCTTCCCCAACCATCTGTCTGCCTTTTCGCTCTTTTTTTTCATCCCTGTCTCATTTAGTCATTCCCCCGATAAATGTGTCAATCTAAAGTGACACATACGCATATATCTTTAGGGTAGCTATTTATTATTTTATATTACAATGCGCGATTGAAAAGTCTGAAAAAAAGGCAGTATCGTTAAAGGAGAAAGTACGTGGTGAGTTGTGTGTGTGGGTGTGTGTGTTGTGTGTAGCGAATCGCTCAGCAATGAATTGCTGACGGATTAATAGACAGCGCATACGTTAGCTATATTTTACAGCGATCCCTAAATTAAAGAGACAAATTTACAATATTTATTTTTTAAGGATGAGTATAAACAAGCGAATTGCTATAGTATTTACATACTCCCACCATTCTCATCATTAACGGTTTATTATGGTTACTGTTTTTTTCCCTTTTTTCGATTATCATCGTTCCCATGGAAATATGGAAAGAACTTTGACAGCTCGCTGCTCAAACGGAACAGAAAATAAATCTTACGTACTTGTGTATGTGTGTGTGTGTCATAATCAAACGAATATTATCTAGAGTCAAAACACATTCAAGCAAATGCTCTTGTTCACACGCATGGATGCCGAGAGTAATGAAAATCCGTTTCGAGGTTATGAAGAAGAGCATCAAACCGATCGCGGCTTATTTGGTGTAAGTGCGAGGAGACTCGATGTCGCTCGCGAAAGATTTATAAAAATTGGGGAAGTGAAGATCTTTCTGAATAAGCGCGAACGATTCGACAATCATCTTCATGCCTCGAACGGATGATGAAAAAATTTCCATTTTCTTCGATTTAATCGCTAAATTTTGTTTTTTTTTCGATTCATTACCATTTTTTGCCAAAACATTATTTCCTTTATCTTTGAATGTACACACACTTAAAGCCTTCAGAAAATCACAATTTTTCGAATCGTCAGACATCAAGTGTAAGTTTTCAATTTACACATCGCATCCGGTTAGCTCTCCCCCTCGCAAGTACCAAGTCTTTATGTATTACATGCGGCTGAATGATGATGGAACATTTTTACAGTTGCATTACATTTTCGTTTGATGAAAAGATGGGCAAATTTTTTATTTATTTTTCATTCATTTTAATTTCCATCTCGGGAAACAAGTTTTTATCATTTCTTTTATTATTCTGTTCGCTGAGACTTTTTTTTATTGCTTCTCATCTCTATTGATACAGAGGCTATGTCCGCATATCGCACTTGACGAGAATAGAGTATCGAAAATATATCGTGTATAAATCGATTTGATTATTATCGAATTATTTGCACATATTACAGCATTGTGGAAATCAAATGATAATACACTTTTTTCTGCTTGCGATTGCAACGTTTTTCTTGCGAATTGTTCTAGTTTTATATATATATATGTATATAAATAAGATAATGTTTCAAAGCATATTCCTCAACAAATCTGTAATCGATACGATATTTTTTTATCCGTTTCGAACTGCTGTTGTCTTTTTATCCGGAAGAGGTCCGTTGTCGTTGTGACATTACACGAAACAACAGTGTCCGCACGTGTAAATTAAAAAATACTCCGAAACCGAATCATTTTGCCATTTTCGATAGTTACCGAACGCTTTTTTTTTTTTAATTCAACGTGTGTGAAAAATCGCGAATTTATTCAAAGACGCAATGTATCTTCATTATTTCGAAATATTTGGCAAAAAACTGAGAAATCGCGCATTAGAACGGAAAATCTTAGAAATTCTGATCAACTTTTGTTCTTGTACTTGTATTTTCGATGGTTATGAAAACGATTATATGAAGAAGAATCAGACGATGAAAAATCGATTTTAATCGGTGACCTTGAGGTTGGGACACAATGCGTCAACAAGACCTCCTCCGAATTATGGAAAAACTTGTTTTTCGCGCGTATATTTTCGACCGCGCATTAGCGTTTCGACGATAAGTGTATTTCAATTTTTTCGTATAGATCTCTTATGTTTTCTCTTTCCGGAGTTAAATAATACACGATGGTATGAGAAAATTTAGACTTTGGCGAATTCGTGGCCAATATTCCGAAGATGCGTTCGTAGCTGTTGGTGTAACGTTGGATTTGATTTTCCACATCTATCGAAAAAGGCTACTCAACGTAAATATTGACAATAATAATAATAATAATAATCGAACAGCCTGAAACTAGGGTAATTCAAGTGCTGGATATTTTATTCCAAAGCAATTCAACAACATTGTTCATTAACACTTGCACTCGGTGGATTCGTTCAACGGGGGAGTTTGCTTTTTACATACATATTGATTTTTCGTTTCGCTCATAATATCGATATATCGAAAGAGGCATTCTAAAGTACTTCGACAAAGCAGCAGACTCGACACCGATACTTGAATAATTTGTACGAGTAAAATTTACAAATACGCGGTGGTTTCTTCAATCTCGCGCGTGTTTCTCCTCTTTTTGAGCTTCTATGTAGCTTAATTATATTAATGAACGTTTTATTTTATTTATTCTTCGCCTTTTATTCTCCTTTCAGCCTATGTCTCGTTACTTCGCACCGTGTCTTTGTTTTGTGTAAAATCATGTGTGCTGATGAGTGAAAACATAATTTTTATTTCGGGTTATCAATTGCAACGAAATTCTCAATTTCGACAAATAAACGGAAATAAAACGTGTCAAATTTATCGATTCTTTCGTAATATTCATTCTCGTGTGGCAGGAATTATTTTTAACGTGCGAGATTCATCACGTGAAAGAGAATTGCCAAAAGTTGTTTGGTTTGTGATCGAAAAAATAGGTTATGGCGAACTAATAAGATTTTCTCGCGTGGCATTTTCTCGCCCAGTCTCTGCCTTGTCTCCATTCTTATATGATACAAATCACGTGGGGTTAGAATCCCACAAGGTCATATTACGTACGTGTAATGTTTTGGAGTGTTTACGTGTGCGTGTATCGTGTGCTAACGAGCCAATAACAAATAACCTGACATGTGAAGCTCAAAGTGGCGAGTGAGTCGTCGTTGAAATATTCTGAAAGAACAACTGAAGCGAAAAAAAGTTTATTCGTCCATCTGTCGGATGTTTTTTTAATGACGCGTGGAATTTCGTATTCGACGAAAAAAATCTGCGCGGCTCGCGACGAAAACCGTTTTCCAAATATTTTTCTTTACCCGATTCGAATGAGTGCATGATAATACTGAAATTTGCGATCCGGTTTCAACTTCTTCGTGGTGACAATTAGATGGACAGGGAAGTATTACAAATATGTCAATTTCCAGAAGAAGAAGAAGCAGCTCGCGCCATCTTATTACATTTTTCAAGCAACGATTTGCCGTCAATCTTGAGTGCGAATACTCAAATAACGGGGAAGTAGAATTCGGTCGATTGAAACGATAAATCGTCGTGGAAAATCCTCGATATTTTCTTTCCGGTTGTTCTTTTATTAAATTTGGTGTCAGTTCTCGGTCACGGGGAGGGGGAAGAAACCGCGAGACATTCATCATCGAATTTTCGGAACGCGTGAAAAAAATCGGGATCTCGTCGTGATCTTTCAAGTAAATTGAATTCGTCTACAGACTCAAAGATTCCCTTCGTCGTTACCGTCGAAATCGTCGTTAAATGACGAGTCAAGTATTAATTTCATGATTGCAGCGGAGAAATGAAAATTTGGAGGCTCGAGTCAATGTGCCGTCGAAGTGTTGTGTGTGCGTCATGATAAAATGTTTGAAAAATGTTGTATTCGTCAGTGTGATGAATTCCGAAAGAATAGTGTCGTGTGCTAGCGTGTCAAGGAATCAAAAAATCACACGAAATGCTGCGGAGCAACGATAAGCAAAAAAAACCTCAAAATACGAAACAAAAACAAAATCGAACGTTCAAAATTGAATTGAAGAGCGGCTTTGTGACAGCCACATTGTAAGTACGCAGCTGATGCGGCTTGTTCGTTACATCAAAGTTCTCCGTGAATATTCCTAATTTTTTTTCGATTCGTTCTTTTTTTTCATAATTTCGGTAAATCCATTCGCCCGATTGATCGCAAGGCAATTCGCCGATGGTCGTAATATAAATACTATATGCTTATATGCGTGTTATTATCGTTAGCTTCGTTTTATTTATTTATGTTTGCTCGTTCGTTAAGAATTTTTGAAATATTTTAATTCCATTCAGCCGAGTGCGCTAAACGCATCAATGCCCGCAAACGAGATTAACATTTGTAGCTATCATTTCGTCTCCGTACAACAAACCTTATTCACATGTGAATAATTCTCGCGTCATGATACAATTCTCAAGTCCTGCTCTCTGTTTCGTAACGTGTTTTTTCGTTCTGTAGTCACAATAAAAATTTAACAAAAATACGAAAACCGAAACAGAAAATATCTTAACGGTCGACTTTATTAACGTTAATTGTTTTTTTTTTTTTCATTTTCTCCGAATAAACATCATTTGCGAGGGGAATATTCTATATATATATATACATATACATGTGTGTACCTGTATGTGTGTGTATCTGTGTCCGGTGTGCGTGTGTGTTGGCGCTCTCGCGCGTCTGTGTGTGATTTATATTCATATATATAGAAGTGTGCAATTATAAAAAGCCAAAAACTGCAAGTAGGCTGATGTATTTTTTTCTTCTTTTTAAAATTTACGTATATAATCAATCTATCGATTTATTCGTTTAGCGTATAAATGGTACGCGCTGCGCGACATTTGCAACGCGTTCCCGCAATAAATACTTATCCACAATATGTACTCGTTTGTCGCAAAATGTTTCGTAAACGGGAGAGCGAGGGGGGCGGGGGAGAAATGCAATTTTTTCTTACACACATTTATATATACATACTTATGTACATGCAAATGTATATTTATATATAGTTATATATAGATACGTCTATTGCTCGCGAAGAAAAAGGCGGCCGGACTCGTCGAACGATATTTTCCGAGTCGGAAAATGACTTTGGCGCTCCGTTCTTCACTGGCAATAGATATCCACATACATACATACATATGTATATATATATACATGTAAATAAGTAGAATGTCGATCATAGGGCTAGTGCCTTTTCCTTATATTTTTTAACCTTTTTCCGTTCTCTTTGATTCGCAGCAAACGCTCTTTTTCTCTCTCTACAATAATATCGATAGTCCTTGTGCTTTTTGTTATTTTTTTTGGTTACTTCGATTTTAATACTTTTCTTCGTAACGATTGATATATATATGTATATATTTCGGAAAAAAAAACATAACGAATAAGCCTCTGTCCGAAATGACCCGATATGCAGTGTGTAAATTGAAAAAACACAAGAATGATAATTTAGCCGCGTGAGGAATTGGTGGTTAGGTCGGACAGGCTTTGCTGTCTTCATCGTTATTCTTCCGAAACATATAGTCACGTGCTCTTGCTGCGACGGGGTTTCTATCTCGTTTTAACGCTTTTCCATGTTTCATATTCCGTTCTATTCGCACTTGGTACGTATCATATCACATGCATTATATATATACATATATATGTGTGTGTGTACATATATATACGTATATTTATTCTTTTAATAATGTAACGTGAGGACGACGCCACCTCCCGATATGCCGCAATAAACTACAGGCTATACCAATGAGTAACAATAATTTAATAATAATGATGATTAATGAAACAACGTAGAAAAACTTTTGGATGAAAGTTTTACGATACAAATATATACATACGAATATATATATATTCATTAATGTGTATGTATGTATTTATATGCATATGTATATATATATATCCTCGCGCGATCTACGGGTGAGGATTGTATTGGTTTAGTCTTTTTTTTTGTTTTCTTCTTTCGTTTAAATTTTCTATTTTAATAATTCACACCTGTCTCTTTAATCTCGGCTCTCTCACTTTTTTTTCTTCTCTTCTTTCTTCGTTATTATTTCTCACTGACATTTCTTGTACGTTTCTTCGCTCGTTCTTTGCGTTTTTATTTCGTAAAAACACTCGAATGTTAGAAGAATCTACCATTTTTTAAATTCAGCACGTTTTTTAGAGTTGTATTTCGTTTTGTTTTTTGTTTACTCTAAATATTCTTCATCGTCTCTTTTAACTCAATCTTTTTCATTTTTATTACGCTAGGGTCTCGAACGGCCTCGGACGCTAAACGACCTTGAACCCTAACTCAACGGAGCCGTTCAAATTCGGACACCCGGTAGTTTATCGGCTTTCGATTCTTGTACACTGCGAAAACGGCGACGACCGAATATTCATTCCGTCTCTTTTTTCATATTTAGCCTGTAATATATACATATACATGTTTATTTATAAATACATATATGTATTATTGCATTTTTGACGAGGAATAATGATCGTCTCGCGTATCGCATCGCATTGCCGCGTCTGACCTTGTTTTTTTTACGAGTCAACACTAGTTTGTTTTTGTCCGAAAAAAGAACTAGGTCAACTCGTCCTGAGTCTTCACTATGAGATGGCGAAGAAGGGGTCGGGGCTTGAGGGATCGGGGGCTGGGTGAGGGGACAGGGGGCAATTGTCAATGTTAAATTAATCATTACGTGTGGAGGGTTTAGCATTTGGCGTGTACATAATGTCGGGTGAAGTATGAGACGAGTTTGAAAAACTGCAATTCTTTAAATTCCTTCTCATGGGGATTATCAATCGAGTTGATAGTCACACTTTTGTAATTATGCCTGCGGTGTATTCGAATACCGTAATTTCCGGTTGAATAACGTAGAATCGGAGCTTCGTGGACACTTTTTTTTTTTCACTGAGATATTAAGAATGGAGCCCGCGCGGTTTTGGGGAAGTCGGCTGCAGGATGGTGCCCGTTGGTGTGGGTGCAACGTCTCGTTCCTTCATCTTCTTCCACTTCGTCGATCATCGTTGCCGTCGTTGTCACGATATTTTGTGCTTCTTTTCTTCCGGTATCTCTCGAGCTATTTACAAGTCGTTTCTGCACGTCGGCACTCGTCGCGCGTATCGATTTCTTTCACAAGTTCACTCTCTTCCCTTTTGCTGCCTTTTGCCATCGTCACAGTGTTGGCGATTGGACGGTAATCTTTTTTCGCTTTCGATGGACAGTGGATCAGTTGACTCCAGGAATCGTAAGTGATTTTTTCTGGGGAAACAACCCGGGAGTCAAATCACTACTGTCCATATTTCCTCACGTTTCATCGTGAGTTTCACTCTTTTATTAGTCTCGCAATGATTTTCCTTTCGTACTCTCACTCGTGGACGTCCTTGGGGGCGTCTACGAGTGTCAGTCGGCGTGTTCACGCAGCAACACGATCATATTCTTCCGTGAGGGACAATTTTCCATTGTCCCTTAGGAAACAACGTCGGGCCAAGCTTTTCCGTTCTTCTCCATGTTTCCATGATAAAAACATATGTATATACATATACATATGTCTATGAATATGTGTATACACTTGATTCTGTTTGGGACGCTCGCAGTCTTTGTCACGGCCTTCAGAATGTTGGGAAGCAAGCTGGATGGCCTGCAGTGACGTGCTCTTGTCGATTCTTGATAATGGAGAAGCGATGGGAAGGAGATTTTTGAAAAATTAAATCCCACGAAAGCGCCGGGCGTTGTTGGCGTTCAACGTCAGTTTTGCATCCTCCGGATAAAGCGTCCGTCGATTATTTTGGCCGGAAAACAGCAAGGTTGGTTGGCATTGCGGCAAGACGTATTTTGCAAAGAGAGGAAGAGAAATGACATCGATACGAGTTGAAACGATGAACGATGGTCCGGAAGAGCGCTTCCGAGCGGTAGTCCGACTTCCACTTTCGCCAACGACGACACAATCGCGCGTGCACTCGACGAAAAGGCAACTCGATGGAGGAAATTTTCTCGTATTATTTATCGTTTGTTTTCTCAATGTCTCAATAAAACTATAAGGCTGTCGATTATAATGTAATAAAAGACGTGTGCGCGAATTTTCGTCCTTAATTAGTTGTTGGCTCGTTTCTCGCTGCTTTTCGATCTATCAATCGGTCTCGGTGTTTCTAATCCTTCGTTTTCGTGTAGAAAATGCTGTTTGCACGTATTATTATGAAAAGAATTGGTGTCTCTGGGTGTTAACGCGATCGGGGTAAAAACGTGTATTGCCCCGCGTTTTGATGAAATATTTAATATTAAAAAGACAGTAGAGAAGGTGTCTATGGTGGTAATGGGTGAATAGATCGAGGTTATGGTTGATGGTCGATGGTTGATCGTTCGTCAGGATGCTCGTGATAAATATGTGCGGCAGCGGCGGCAGCAGCAGCGGCGGATGCAGCAGCGGCAGCAGCAGCAGCGGCAACACCATCGTTGACAATTGGTATTGTATTCGACGAGGAGGAAGATCCTGCGATTTGATCGGGAAAGGTTGTGGGACATCTCAGGCGTGGCAGTACGCGGCTAGCGGCTGATCAAACGTCCGCGGTTCTCGATGTTACGCTCGGCGAACGGCCCTGTATAACGACCCGATGGCCATTCTTCGTGACAAACCCGTCGCTCTCAACGAGAACAGCCGTTTGTCGCACACGAGGATCCATGTCGGGATCGTCGCTCTCCTCGCTCGGGCCACCGAGTCTTTGCTGTTTGTGCTTTCTCCAAGCGTTTTGTATCAAACGCGCGCAATATTCTTCCCTCTGGCGCCACAACGTCGAGGAAACCGGCTCGTAACCAATTTCGTCCGGACGGGCTTGCACCTCACCCAATTCCGTTGTCTCCTCAATTGGATTGCCCTTTCGCGCGAAAAAGTCCTTTGTGAGCGCATCGAGGATATCCACGCAAAACATAAGGTCACCCTTACATATGGGGATATCCATCGACACTATCTTATACTTGTTCGGCTTGTGTATTTGCAACGGGGGCTCAAGTACATCCAAGAATTCGGACAACTGGTCGTATCTTATATACTGCGTTCCGTCTGGATCGAATTGCTGCCATATTTCGTAATACATATCGTAGTCATCATCGGTCAATCCCTCCTGCACATCTTCGGTCGCTTGTGAATAATTCTCTAATATCACCGCGATATACATGTTGATGACGATTAGGAAGCTGATGACGAGATACGATAGCAGGTATGCAATTCCTATTGTCGATGATCCACAATTGCCCGGATAGCCTATTTCGTTGTTCGGCTCTTGGCAATCTTCCTCGTTTATTATTCCATCGAGTACGCCGTCCCAACCGGCTGAAGTTGACATCTGCTCAACGGTTTTCATTTTTATCATTATCAACGTATCAACGAACTATCTAATTAATCGATACACATGCGCAATGAAAACAATAATTCCGCCATCGTCATGGGTTCCTACAAATTTCTTGTAACTTGAAATTATTTGAAAAATTCTACATTAATGGAAAAAAAAAATTAAAAAACACACACGAATGCTCGTTTTACCTGGAACAGCAGTATCATCGACTGTCCAAACGTTTTAAAGTTGTACACGTCGTCGAGACCGCTCTTGTCTTTGACGTGCATGAAGAATGACATTCCGAATATGGCGAATATAAACATTACGAGGAAAAGCAGGAGGCAAATGTTGAATAGAGCTGGCAATGACATCGCAAGAGCAAATAGAAGAGTTCTTATGCCTTTTGCGCCTTTGACGAGACGCAGGACACGTCCGACTTTAGCCACTCTGACGACTCTGAGCAGGGTAGGTGAGACGAAATACTTCTCAATAATGTCGCTCAGTACCAACCCTAGATAGATAGGGAGAGAATAAAGAGAGATTAGACATACAATAGAAATATTCGTTTCATTAAATCTTGCTAAAAATTATATTTATCAATATATTTATTTAATTTGGTGCAGCTATAGGGAATTGTTACAAGATGCAGGCAGATAGAAGGATCTTGCAACGAGGGAGAAGGCTTTTTCCTCGGAGTCTTTGAGGGGCACATGCACATCTATCGAGGACTTTTCCCATCGGATCGAAAGGTCACGGGATGGTTTTAAGTGTTCATAGAACCATGCCTCTTTTTTTTTTTTATTCCTCCAGGGATTTGTTTCCACTGTTTTTTTTTTTTTTTTTTTACATCTTTTGGCAAAAACAAAAATGCCTAGAAATGCCTGTGTACTAAGTGCCTAATCAATTAATCACTCGGTACGACCAAACGTGACCAAAGCGATCCTATCTACGATCAATACGTTCTCTGACTAATATTCTCATTGCTACATCATTATCAAATTTATATCAAACCAAGAATCCAAATAAAACGAAAGTACAAAAAAAAAATCGAACATAGCGACTCGTTTGATTGGTGTTGGTGTGAATAAACTAACAAAAATCATAAGACTAAGATATTAATTGTGTCTGTATTGGTTTGTCTATAAGTGTCGAATGTTGGTGTTTCTTTTTTTTCATCGTGTAGTTTTGTTTTGTTTTGCCAAGCATATTCGCGAACACAACGACTGGGAGACGGGCGATTGGTAAATTTTCATACGAATCATTTTTCCACCCTCGAAAAACAGCGAAACTTTGCCGAAACTCGTGATATCGATCTCTGGCGATCCGCATATCTCGAGTGATCTCGGATTTCGAAATGTGTGTGGAAAATAGGACGCGTAGAAAATTTACCAACCAAACAACCCTTCTTTTTTACTCTCTCTCTCTCTCTCTTTCGCTTTTTTTTCTCTCGCAACTAATTCGTCGTGTTTATAGCAGCGCCACTATACAACAATCTGATCTCTCCGGCGCACGCTCTCCGCTAAATGTTCTACTTACAAAGTATCTTTCCGTCCGAAACAACGACAAGGAAAAAGCGAAAAAAATACTGGCCAGATCTGTAAATCGTTCACTTTTGTGACGAGATTTAGTCTGCGCCATTATTTTTTATTTTCCTCAAAATTCTTTCGAAAAAAAATCACCTCCAGCTTCGTGGCAATTTACTCTCGTTAACAAAAAGTCTATGGGACATTTCTCGCTTATGGCTCATTTCGATTTTCACAAATTGATCATCGAACGGCGGATTGGAATGCTCGAGAGAGATAGACCGTCGATAGTTTCCATTTTTAAGTATTTTTTCGCTCTATCTAAGAAAAAACAAACAAAGAAAAGTCTATTGTACTATTTTCACTCTGACCCGACGAAGAACAACGTAAAATCTTCGGTTGAACGGAAAATAATCTGTTAACGGTGATTCAAATTGGACTAAAATAATCAAATAAATTATTTTGTTTTTCCTCAAATTTGATATACGTGCCAATCGTAGATGCAGTCGAAAAAGATGCATACTTGTTATTGTGGAACAATCTTACCGGTGAAACGTATACGGGGAGTATAGTAGGCGCAGAGAGGCTCGGATATACTTACTATCATACTTCAACATCAATTCGTCATATCGCAGTAACAACGCAGCTCTCCTCGAATCATTTCTTTGCCACTTTCATTACTTTTACCGAAAATAAATTAACTTTCGAGAAAACCGATTGAAAAAAACAAAATTCGAGTCCAGAACCCAATTATTGGCTTCGTTATTTTCTTATTGGCTTATATATTAAAAAATTCGATCGCGGAAATTTGACGCTATCTTGAAAAATACTACCAGAGACTCCACAAAAATTGGACCAATTTTGATGGCTCGAAATCGTCGCAGCAAATATTCCAAGAACATGAGCATAATGATTAAATTTGAATTCCAATTATGCGAATATAATTTCAAAGGTGTTTCGCTTTTTTTTCGAACGTGAGCTGAGTTTTAGGTCATGACGATTCTGAATGGAATATTTCGCGAGTATCAATTTTTAATGGAAAAAAAGGAAGAAAGGAATTGAATAAAATAGTTGATTCAAGATTTCGATGGCTGTGGAGCTATCGATCTGCGAGATGACCTATTAATGTTGTCAAGAGCCATCATTTATATATCGAGAGAGTAGGTCAAGGGTGGAATAGTTGGGTAACGAGATTAAGTAGGAAAGAGGTAAGAGGGGCACCATCGAAGCATCAGAGATCACATCAATGTAAGGCTACATAACGTTATGATGCCAATCAGTCGTTGCGACTCAATTGAAACGTCTTATACACCTGTTCGCTTTGTGTATTATATTTTGATGTAAAATTGCGTGTCAGAGGATCGAATATAATTGAAGGATGAATGAGATTGCGTAGAAATGAGAGAACGAGGTGGAGAAAAGAAAAATCGAGTACACGCAAGAGACTCGAACGAATAGGCATTCGTACTCTAATTCACTATGAACAAAAATAAATTGCAATTCATCGACATCAAAGACTCTAGCATCCAAGTTTCTAAAACCGCGTCATACGATCGTAAAGTTTCCGAAAATAAAAATGCGAAAATCTAGTAAATGAGGCGAACTTGTGAACATGAAAGAAAAAAAAAAGAATGCACGAGTTTGTATGTTCGTTTTGATCATGATTTTAGAGTACTGTAAAAGCCAACAGATTTAAGATTGTTTTCATTGAAAATTGCACCGGTTTCAGTAGGGTCATACGACTGAAATAATCATTACGTTACATTACCTAATATTGATAATATAACAACAACAAAATCAAAGAGATTCCATGGCTCCTTGAAGTAGTGGTATCGCAGGGCAAAAATCTTCATGAGACACTCGCTGCTGAATATCACAATGAATATCATGTTGAGGTAGTCCAGCACGTTACTGAACGCGTCACTTTGTTGGTAATGGTCCATTGTCATTGTCAACATATTGAATCCGATGAACAACATGATTATCATATCGAACTTTTTGTCCGTCACTATTTCAAACACAATTGCTTGCGGTCTCCACTGTAAAGCAAAATTCATCGAATCATCAATATTTTATAATTAAAGATGTAATTTCTGAAAAAAAATAGCCACGTGATGATGAAAACTCACCCTTGGCCGGGGAATAGCCTTTAGTGGTTTCTTGCTTCCCATTTTTTTCATAGCGTTATAATATTTCTTCTGATCCTCCGTCATGAACATTTCGAGCGAACCACCCGCTTTTTTCTTTTGTTCGTTAAAGTTATCGATGATAACTCCAATAAATAGGTTGAGGGTAAAAAACGATCCAAATATGATGAAGAATACAAAGTAGAGATACATATAAATATTCGTTTCACGGATCGGTTGTTTATTTATCTGAAAGAAAACGAAAATTCCATGAAACACCATTACAGCGACTAATTATGGGCGGGGGAGGTCAAATAAAAACAAAAATAAACAGCCTTTATTAATGAAGCTAAAGTTAGCAACGTTCGGATCCGAAATGAACATTTTTTTTAACTCATTGTTCACTTTTTAATATTGAATAAGAATTGTAAGCTCTGCTGGAGAGAAAAAAAGATTTCGTTGCATTTCAATGAGGCAAACTTGAACGTAAATTTATTTGGACTGATTGTAAATCATCTAATGACGAATTTGATGAAAAATTTTCTACTCACGTCTCTCGAATCAATGGCGTCATTCATGATCTGGATCCAACCTTTGAAGGTTGCAACTTGAAAGAGACAGAGATAAGCTTTTCCAACATGATCAAAGTTCATTGGTGAGTTTTCCCACGTATAGTTTTCGGCAATGCAGGCATTTCTGTCTGGTATAATTTCGTGGCTCAGCGTCGTTTTGTTCATGTCAACGCACTGAAAATTGATTGTAAACAAAATGAATTAATGCTGTGACCGACAAAAAAGGAATAAGTACAAATTTTTCGTTGAGCTTGACACACTTACTTTGTAGTATTTTCCAGCAAACAATTGAACTCCCATAATAGCAAATATCAACCAGAATATAAGGCAAACCAGCAAGACGTTGAAGATAGAAGGTATAGCTTGTACCAAAGCGTTAACCACCACCTGGACAAGAGAGACACTATTTATTTCAAACAATTACCAATCTACGATCCTTCTATTCTACACGAGGGGATCAGATGTTTTTTCTCTACCAAGGTGTAGACGGAGCTTGGCATTGAATATAAAAAGAATAACGTTGATAATTTTTATTCCCCGAAATTGATTAATTGATTAATTGAAGCGATTTATATGTCAAAAATTGGAAAATCGTTACGTGCATTTTTTGCAGATTTATTTTTTGGACCCAAGATTTTAATTATCTCATCGATTCGATAATTGAAGATTTGACGACTTTTCAATGCCAAGGACGATGCTAAATATATATTTTTCGTGAGTGTTGGTCACAAATGATAATTGGGAATTGGATCGAGTGATGTGGTTCTATTTTCTCAGACCAATGCATATCGTGTACTTGATGGCGAGTTGAGCTATGAATGCATGATACTCTAACGATCCTAAGGATCTAATTGGTCTACAGCGGCTTTTCCGGTGATGCGTCTGACTGTATGCGTGTTTTTAATTATCATAATAATCATAACACCTATGATAATGATAATAAATATAACAGCAAAAACAACAACATTAACAACAATGAGATAAAAATAAGATTGAAATGTGAAATAAAGTGAGATTTGATGAGTTATGATGATGACTATTTTCTAACGTGTGTGTTTCGTAGTGCCAAATGAGGCTTTCTCAGCTAAAAATAATCTTTGAGAACACTATTATCTACGTGTGACAATTATTTCCGATATTTTTTCTCTTCTCTGTCAAGCAGCATCGCTCACGCACAATGCGATAAGCTCACTCAATTTACACGTAATTACAGGTAAATATACCGTTCAGTTTTGACGAACAACAGCGAGGCTAAAAGCTTGAGTACGAAGACGATTGTGTAAGCGCAACAAGCAAACGTTGGTCATGCAAGAGAAAGAGACACGTAAAAGCATTTTTTTTTAGCACATGATTTATCTATATTAGCGTATATAGTAATAAACATTTCCAGTGGACGCTTATAAATTAATTCGTGTACAGCATTGTCGATTTACGTGAACTGTTGTCGTACAAAGAACTCTCTAATTTGCCAATTTTCTAAATTGTTTTTCTCAACAGGAAACTCGTTGTTACCATCGAGACAAATTCCCCTGAGAAACAAATCGTGTTTCAGTTTAATGGAACAAACATTGAGTTCGAGTCGTCAACAATACACGTAACCTTGCATGCAATTGTTCATTGAACAAATAGAATATAGAGTACAGTATTATTCGTTAGGTTGAATAAGTGTCAGGGTATGGGCATGATCATAACTCTAAACCCAATGTCTCAGCGACCTTACGACTAATTGGCTCTTTGCATTTCAATTAATTTTCAAATACATGGTATCCCTCGTATACAGTGAGAAAATAAAAAAAATAAAAACAACTGATAATCATTATTTTTTTCTCTCCAATATCTTCCTCTTTGTGGAATAAAAATTCAACAAAAAATAATGGATAAATAAATTTTTCACCCACGTTGCACCAATTGTCTACAATTTTGAGATTCATAGCAATAATAAAAAAATAACAGACTTGAAATGTCGATAAATACGAATAGATATGAACATTTCATTTTCATCTATTTGCCAGACCTTGATTGGGTTTCGTCGATAAATTATTAATAATTGAATTTTTTTGTTGTTTATAATTATTGTTTCACGGCTATGAGCTTGCATAAAAATCAATGGCTGCGTTGTTAAATGCATAATAAACGTGCAACATCGTGATTCTTGATGTATTTTTGATTTTGATTTTCTGTCTTTCTTAGCAAACTCGTTTCTATGAGTGAGAAACAGTTCGGTGGGTAATATTATTGCACGAAGTATGTATGTGAGTAATGAAGTTTCAATAATATAGAAAAATGTCGAATGTTAACGCAGTCAATGAAATGCGATATACTAATTCGTGCGTGGCTCTGAATATTCGAAACGAATGTGATTTGTAAACAAATGTATGTATGTATATATATACACGTATGTATGTGTTCGTGCTGATAAGGCATATAAACTAATAAAGGAATATCACGTTAGTGTGTTAACAAGTAGTTGCAATTTTGCAAAATCTAATATCGATCATAATTGCGATAAAACAAAAATATTGTAACGAGATATAACACTGGCAAAAATTGCATTCTTCAATCGTTTGTATAAATATAAATTTCTTGATTTTTATTCTAACCAACAATATGAGACTACTAACTATGCAAGAATGATTATATTATCACATCGAGATATAATACGTAATTAAAATGCGTGGCAGATTGGTTCAACGAGGTAATGTTCTAATAAAATATATCGAATCGAAATGAATTAATTGATCGATCGGTTCAACCATGAGTGATGACAAAATCAAATAAATTGTTCATTTAATATTGAAATTAGGTCGAGGGAGAGGTGGAGGAGTGAAAACGAGATTTTTTTGTTGTGGGTGGGTCTCTTGAGCAGGACAGATGATAATAATAATAATCGTTGTAATAAAAATAAATTATAAAACAAAAAGTAAGACATATTTGTATGATAAGGTCAGCTGAGACGGTTGGGCTACATACCCGCATTCCCTGCATTCTAGACATCGCCCTGAGTGGCCTTAGGGCCCTTAGGGTCCTCATTGTTTTGAAGGCTTGAATCCCGCCCGCGCCAGCGAGCGACGCTACGAAGTTAATGAGCGAAACCTGCGAGCGAGAAACGAGAGGGGAATAACAGCAAGAGTTTTAAAAAAGGATAGGGAATTAAGTTGGCCAAGAGCTAACCACTTTTCGTTATTGAGAATGTGTAAGAATAAAAGAAAAAAATATCCCAGACAAGTCGTCCAATATCGTAGAGGCAAATTAATTTATAACTGCGAAAGGAAAATTAAAACTCAAAAATGAATCTCGATCTCTCTCGTGGTTCAGTGACGTTCGCAACTGTACAGATATCCAGTATTATTGAGAGTGTGCTAGAACAGGAATTATTAACAATTCTGGATATTTGCCTGGGTCGAAGAGGGAGAGGAACAACTTGTAAGAAAGAGGATGAAAGTAGATTAGCCTCGGACCCTCTGGCCTCGAAGTCCATCGATCTCCTACTCGTTAGTTTCCTTACTCGTAGAGTTCAAATCTATCATCGTAAAAACTAAGTACTTGAAGACACTCGTACCATTCTAATAAAACAGAATTTCGTTCGACCGGTCATTTCAACGTTTTCAACCTTCAAAAACGTATGAAATTCGCAATTTCGAAAAAAATGTACCGAACTCGGTGCAACGTTTCCATTTTTTTCTCAATTAAAATGCGCGTGGATTTCAATTGGGAAAATCGACGTAACGGCCACCGCGATCGAATCATCCATCAATAAAAATAATATTATTCTTATCGTCATCGTTGAGCAATTTGTGATTTTTTTCAGAATGAGTTATCGAAAATGCTTGCCTTAACGACCCTTGCACGGGTCGAACGCTTCTGTTTTTAGCTAAAACAGTATTCCCTCGTACCTTAACGAATATTGTAGTTTAGCAGCAGAATATAGTAGAACGTAGTAGAGTACAGTATACAACAACGTATAGCAATAACAATAAGGAGACAATATACAAGAAGTACAAGACGTAGAGATGAGATGTTATAAATACACATTATAATATAATAATAATAGTATAATAATAACAACAACAATGAAAATAAGATGAAAGAAAAACAACGAGCAATATCGGCTCCGTCCTGAAACAGATGAAACGTTTTGTTTTTGTTTTGTTTAGTTCGCTGTTCGCTGCATTGTGAAGCCTGTGCGAATGCAACATTTTATTCTTCAATCGAAATATTCATTTTTGCCATCGAATAAACTTGTTTTGTTTTTTTTTGAGACTATGGAAATATTCGTGAAATTTTTAAGTTTTTTTTTGTTCGTCGAATATTTTCTGTTGCAATTGGCATTTTCTGAAGGATTGACGCGACAAGCGATAAATTTGGCAAAAGAAATGCAACGTACGAGCAAAATACACGGACGATATGCGAGAGGAGGAAGAAAGCAACACCGCCGGGAATTTCTTTTGTTTTGTTCTTCTCTGTATCTTTCATATAAAAAGCTCGCTCGGTCCCCCAGTTCGTAAACTATACATGTATCTATTCTCTCTGAACGTGTAGAAAAATTGTCTCATTTACATAGAAAATAATAAACACATACACACAAGGAAGTATTTTACATTACATAGAAAGCGTACGTTCTTTGCAACAACGATCAATCTTTACCAAACTTTGTTTTTTTTGTTTTCTTTTCGAAAATATGTATATGTGTGTATATAAATATACACGCATATTAATTACACCGCATTAGCTGTTACAACAATCAATTATTTATCTTTCTTTTACTCTTTCTTTGTGTCCGGTACAACAACCTTATAGACGCCATTTACTTTCGGGCACATGTCAGTACGTACGCCATGTGTTTGTCACAAGCACACCACAGTATGCCACACCGATTATTATCGTAGCTGCGACTTTCTTGTTTTTGTATTCAAGGGAGAATAAAAGTTGAAATTTTCCCCATTCAATGTTCCCTGACCTCTTCACCGTTTTTCTCTAACATTATCGCACAATTCTGTATCAACGTGGAAAGCCAAAGCTTCACATTTTATTCCTGCTGCAATGACGAACGTCTCTAGTGTCGAGTTTTTCGAAAAATTGAACAAAAGTTTCGATGACGCACTTGACGAATGATTTTGGTATTTTCAATTTTATTTCTTCTGTACTTGGCTGCATTATTGGGGAATTCACTTTATCCAAAGAAAGAATCATGCACGCGTGACGATCAAACTTTATGGTGAAAAACTGACAACAGAAAAATCGTTCGTCGATTCGATTATAAAAACTCGGAAATTTGTTTTTTTTTTACGATCTCCACGGTTTCGATTATTTGGTTTTTATACAGTTTTATATGTACGGGGTAATTTTAATGATAATGATAATATTAATGATGATGATGACGATGATGATGATGATAATAATGTTAAGAATAATGCGTGAATATCACGAAAACCCGGCGATTTATTCGACCGATGACTTACTCTCATGCCCTCCCACCGTGACACAGCTCGTAAGGGCCTCAAAGCCCTCAGAGTTCTCATCGAACGGAAAGCAGGAATGTCTGCGGCACCGGCCCAGATCGCCCCCAAGTTGATCAGCGATAGCTATCGTCATTAACTCAAATTATAGTTGTGATAAAAACGAACGTCAAACTGTTTGTAAACTTGTACACACTCATGAGCATCAGGAAAACGGAGTTTTTCTTTTTCGCTTAAATATTCTCTCTAATTTTTCTACATTTTTAAAATGGGTTGAAAAACAAAGATCGTGAATAAATTCCACTGGAAGCTTCTGTGCCCAGGTCGTACAGCTAACAGGTCGTATCATCAGGATCGACGTTATTCGTCGTGAAAATAGACAAAAAGAGAGAGAGAGCGAGAAAAAGTAAGAGAGTGGATAATGATAATGAAACAATATTACAGATGACTAAAAATAATCTGGTTGAATACGAAGAACTGCTGAAAATTGAACAACTTAGAAATAAGGGAAAATTCAAAGTCATATAAATAGCATTACTGATGTAGAAATATTGCAAGATTCTTGTATCACAGGTTTCTCATTTTCAAAAGTATTTTTTGCATGTTACGTCGATCGTTGAATCAGTGCACGATATGAACAAATAAATCCGACGTTCCGGATTTTCTTTATTTCCACGTGTCAATCTGGTTGAATTGTTGATTAGTGATTCCGTATAATTACGAGTTTCAATGATAATTTCGGATTCATCGGCAACGAGATTTTTCGTGTTCACAATCGCTCGAGATTCATTCAAGTTTTTTGATTATTCTTGCATTTTTTATTTGTTTTTTCTTACCATGACGATGATAAAGTCGAGCCAGCACCAGGCGTTCGTGAAGTACTTTGCAAATCCAAGGGCCAGCCACTTGATCAACATCTCGAGAAAGAAGATGACTGTGAATATTCGATCCATATAGTACAGTATGTCTTGTAGTATAGGCCTCTGTTGGAGATGAACGTCCTCGAGGGCCTGGATCGAAAAATGATGGAAAAAAGAGTTCGGTTTATCAAGATTTCGAAACGGATTCTCGGATCTTGGATTTGATGCTAATTAAATAAATAGTGAACAACTTTATTGAGTTTCGAGTGACGGAGAATTCTTTGCTTTGTTACTCACGAGTGCCATACTGCTGAGCAGGATCATAGTGATAACAGCTGTCTCGAAGTACTTGTTCTCGATAAGTTGAAAAGTCTTTAGCCTGAGATTGGCCCAGCCTTGCCAAAAGGGAGCGTTGTCATCGCCAGCCAAGAATGGAAACTTTTTGTAGCAATTGTCAGGGCAACAATCCGCTGGATATTCATCATCGATTATTTCACCATCGACTGGCATCTCGTGGCCGCCCATTTCGTCTTGAATGTCATTTTCCAAGTCTGCGAAAAATTTCAAAATACGAATAGCCCGTTGTGTATTCGAGACAATAAGATTTCGTTGCATTCCGACGATGCAAACTTCATTGAAAATGTTGTCATCATGTATAAATGAAAAATTAATCGGGGCCACAAACCGTCTTGATCTTCGAGGTCCTCTTTGCTCGCGTCTTTTTTCTCTTCTCCATCATCCAACGAGTCCATGCTCCCTTTGTGGCTCTCGTCCTTGAAGGGCCGATTTTTGTGACTTCCATACGATTTGTTACTAAATTATAGAAACAAACACGAACATTAAGGGATTCCAAGAAGTAAATATTTCTGACGTAACAATTATCCACACAGGAGAGAATTTTCCGATACAATAATTTTCATCAAGTCGTACTTGTTACCGGAAAGATTAAAACGCGATCAAATTAGATTTTTTTGGCTGTTTAATAATTGATTATAATTGATTCCACGTGATCGACAGTGATTACGAAAGTTGAGTACGAACCTTATCGTATCTTCGTCATGATGGTTAATGTAATCACGATCGAGTCCATAGTCCCGATGATTGATAGAATTGCTAATGGCCTTGGTGTTGTTAATACTGAGCCTCTCTCTTGTCAATTTGTTTCTCAGATCTCCTTCGTTAAAATATGACAAAAAGAGACATACAGCGGATGATAATTGTGTCAAAAGGAGGAGAGTGAACGAAAGATCAACGAAAATTTTGAGATATTGTGATGATTACCATGAATGGTAAATTCCATGCCATCGCCGATAGCGACTTCCAACTGATTGTTGAACTCTTTGGCGCTCTTTTTGTCCCTGTATCCATCCAGTTCGGCATCGGCGAGGTCGCGATCCCCGTCCCGGTCTATTCCATCTGCGCATTCACACATTATCTCTAACCCATCCGAGCTACGAAATATCTCTCGTCTCACGTTTCACTTCAAAATATTTAACAGGCTTCGTCAAAAACGGTTGGTATGTTCACGAAAGGAGAAATAAAGGGAGGAAAAAACTAGAAAAACGTAATAACAATCACTTCGAAACTTCGCTCGATCATCGAGATGTGAATCTTTAGAAATAATTTGGCTGCAGACGATCGCCATCAAACACTTCAAGGGAATTCGTCTCTAAAATAGCGCCGTGCATATTCATTTCTCGATATCGACGTCTCACCGTCATTCAATGCTTAACAAAATAGAAAAAAGAATAAAATAATTGGTAAACATGCATTCTAGGCAGGATTGATAAGAATTCATTGAGGTGGTTTAACTTTTTACTGCTCTTGGCAACGGAGGCGTTTAAGGGTCATTTGAAATTTCTGTTTGGATCGACCCATCAAGAAGATTCGTACAACTATGTTTTGTGCTCGGGGTGCATAATTTTTTTCACAGGTGCTGACGAACATTTTTGTGCCAATATCGCGTGCGTGTTTTGTGAATAGGATCACGTGGTCAGCACGCTTCGTCACAATGACGTTTTCATTTGATTATTTCTATTTGTTGGATGAAGCTTGTGTTGAGTTTTCGGAGAAGAGTTATGCACCAAATGCGACAATTATGGATGAAATGACGATGCGATCTTCATCGGAGTCTGAAACGTTGAATTTTCCTCTCGGCTGTGTTTTTTTTCCTCCATAGAAACTCATTAATTCTGCCTTTTCCCGTGACTCCGCAATTGACCCGAATTCACTTGCGGTGAATCATGACACGAGCAAAAAGTCGATAAAGATGAAAGTAACGAATAAAACCAAACAGAAGCGCATGAAATTTCACAGCAAAGAAAACTAAAATATTTTCCAATATTAAAAACTCGTTTCCACAACACTGATGAATGAAAATGATGATTGCTAAAAACAAAAGATATTTTTTTTTTTTTTTACAAAACGGTCATATCCACTTCAAATCCAACTTATAAAAGCGACTGGCAACTATTCGACGTTTTAAGCATTTTTTCTTGAGCTGCCCCACACCATAAACGATTTTTTCTTTATTTTCTTTACAACTTCCTCACTTTGTAATAAAAAAATTTGCGTGAGGAAGTTTCTTCGCGTTCGATATCGTTGATTGGGAAAAAAGGACAAAACTCGGGGCCTCAGGTGGGAAGATTCGTAAGAATACAGTCAAATTTAAAAATGAGAATTCACCAACAAATTGTCATTGATCATTTGAGGAGTCCTGATGGACTCATTTTCAACTCGAACTTTATTTTGCACGAGCAAATAATTATAAAGGTAATAGTCTCGGCGCGATAAAAAATTAAAAGTTTCATTGAAATTATTAAAAAATTAAAAATTTAATTATTTTCTAAGTTTATAGAGAAATCTGCTTCATGCCTGCAACAAAATAATGATTTGTCTCAAGGCAAACTTGGTCACACGCGTTTTTCTGATATTGAGAAAAAGTAGAAAAAAAACTGCAAAGTTTTCTAGGTTATTGAGGAAAACGTGAATTTTTGCTGTCCAGACGAGACGACGAATCGTTTCGAAATTTCGGACGTAGTTTTCTGCAGACGATTCGCCGAGACTACAACTTTAAGAGAAACTTCCGACAAGTTCATTACTCGCTACATCAATGATTGGAAATGATTATGCCCGTGCGTAGAGATAACTCGATGATAAATGTTACGAATTCTTCGCGGTATGGCTGATTGGAAGCACAAGATTGAAATATCCAGCTGAATTGGACGGGCTGACGAGAAAAAGATGTTGAGCCAGATTTTAATAGATCGAATTAATAAACAACTGGCCGGAATGGCGCAGAAGATAAATGAGAGAAAAGTTAATTTGATGAAGGGAGAAAGGACGATCTGGAAAAAATAAAATAAAATACCCAAGCACGGCTAAATGATAAGAGTGTAAACACAAACTACACAGCGCACACAGCAAGCGATCTGATTGGATATAAACCTTCTTTCCAACTGTTGGACGGTCCCTCACCTGGCGCCTGATCGGATATCTGGTTGGTGAATTTGGCTCTCATGAATTTAGCAGCCTCAGCGCAGTTTCGTTTGACCCATTGTATAAAACGTGCTATCCGGTCAATCGCCTCGGTTATTTTGTTAGTGTCATTGTCGGCGGTGGGTGCTGATAGATTGGACGAACCGAAATTGCTCAAAAGCAAGGCCAAGAAGAGGTTGAGTACCTGTTTGAAAATGAGAGAATCTTGAGACAAAATTCGCCAAAATTCGCTTTTTTCTTTCTACGCTCGAAGGGAAAAGTTTACTGATTTTTCAGGCGTTGTAAAATGGAAAGAAAACGTTGACTTTGGAGAATACGTACGACCAAGTTACCGATGACGACGGTCGCCAAGAAGAACGGGATGCAGGAAACATCGCCCACGTGCATGCAGTCCCACATCGATTCGATCCATTCCCCGCACAATACCCGAAATACGATCATAAACGAATGCATGAAATCGGTGAAATTCCATCTTGGCAATTCACCACCAGGAAAACGATCAACGTTGTCCGTGTAATTTTTGCCAAACAATTGCATACCCATCACGGCAAATATGAATATTATAATACACAATACGAATGTCAAGTTTCCGAGAGCTCCGACCGTTCTGCCCATGATGGATATCAACAAATTCAGCGTTGGCCACGATTTTGCCAATTTGAATACTCTCAGCTGCAAAAAAAAAACAGCGAAACGGACGTGGTCAAGAAACGCGTGACGGACATTGTTTTAGGGCGATCGAAAACAACGTGAAAGTCCAAGTTACGAACTTACCAATCTGAACGAACGCAACACGGATAATCCTTGAACTCCATCGAGACCGACTTCGAGAAGCGAAAGCGCGACGATTATGAAATCGAAAATATTCCATCCTTCTTGAAAGTAATCTTTCGGACTCATTGCCATCAGCTTCATGCCCGCTTCGATCGCGAACGTTGCAGTAAAAAACTGTGAAAATATAAAATCAAAATTATGTCGTTTTTCATTCCACAATGGTTTCCAATTGTTGCAAATACCGAAAAAGTTATCGAGGACGAAATGAGGGGATACTCACGTAATTACCGGACTTGAGGACTTTATCCATGTCCGGATCCATGTCGTGATGATCGAGTGCCATAAACAAAGTGTTAACAACGATGCAGAGTGTGATAAAGAGCTCGACGAATGGATCGAAAACAATGAGTGCGACCCACTCTTGAAACTTAAGCCACGGTGCACAACAGTCCCAGACGCAGAAAATATCGATCCCTCGTACAATAACGGACAGTAATTTCTCCTTAAATGTCGGACCCTCTTCATCGTCGTCTGTTGCAAAGTAATAGATCGAAACTGTACTATGTGTTAGTAAAGCTTGCTTGGCACCACTCTTTTTTGGGGAAAGAGTTTTTTATTATCTTCTATTTCTGGTTTCTTTCGTTTCAAGATTTCAACGTATGTTTCATTTTCAGACGTTTTGTCTTCGAAAAATTTGAGGTACAACGTGAACGGGGGCGGGGGGCTAAGTATTACGTTTGAACTATGGCTCGTAACAATTATCGCCGGTGGGTTTGGGCGCAGGGCGTTTTATCGCCTTTTTCGGGAAGCCGGGCAGTGCAATTTTACGGTAATAATTATATCAGCGATTCAAATAAACTATGATATTGATTTTACAAATATAAATAATTAATGCCGAAAATAACGGGCTGCTAGGCGGATTAATCGTACCGAAAAGTGATTCAGCTATCGTTTAGCACGTTCTCGCATTTAAATTATATGTCGCGTAGTAAAGTATATAGTGCAGAGATAAATAAGCAGCAAAAGTGCCGTAGATCAGAAAATAGTTTTCGGTCCAACTTATTTCTACGCTATTCACTTTTTTTTATTTCAACCTTTTTTTTTATTTAATGGAAAAGTGGCGTGTTGCGCGTTTTCAGAGCTAGAAACATTTATGTAGCTAAAAGCCATGTCTACTCTGCTCAGCGTGCTCGTTTGTGCAGTTATTTTTGCAATTACCGATCATGCACTAGAAAACAAAAACTTCATCCAGGCAATAAGCTCCCATTTCGTTCAAACAAACGATTTTTCATCCAATACGTGTTCCGAAAATAAGTAAAGAAAAAATTTTAAGCTGTCGACAGCCATCCCGGTTCCAAAAATCAAGTAATTGGTCCAATGATAACGTGAATATTTACTTTTCATTGAAAAACGTCCAAAATTTTGGAATCCATGATGTTTTGCTTGCAAGTAAGGAAAACATTTGATCGTCAATGATCTTCAGCGTACTTTTTTGCAAAAAGCCAGTTTTACTGTTTGAACTTTATCGACATTGCTAGAAAACGATCTTTTGCCTTTTCTATCGATTTTTTAGCTTGCTGACGTGCTCCACTTGAGAGGAAAAAAAAAACAAGCCATTTTAGAGAATTTTAGAGCGTGCAGCAGCAAGAAAAAAAATTGTATCGGATCAGCGAATGTGGAAACTGAAAGGCTCGTGTGCGTTGAGTGTTCGCTTGCTACATACCGGTGAAGACACACATGCTCTGTAGTTATGGTGAAATTGCAGGAAGGAAAGTTTGAAAAAATGAAAACGATGGACAAGAGAGTGATAGGAAATAAAGTGAAAAGGGTCTCGTGCGTTTGAGAAACGTTGAAACGAAATAAAACACAGAAAACCACATGCGTTTTCGTTGCTAAATAAAAACGAAATATTTAAGTCTCGAATTGTTCAATGACACACAAAAAACTCTGTTTCCCCAAAAAAAAAATCATCAAACTACGTTCACCAATTAAATGTAGATTATTCAACTTACACACACACACAAAAATCCTCCTACAAGAAACCACATTGGAGAATTTTAAGGACAAAAACAAAATTCAACACGTTTTCACGTTTCGAGCATGTCAAGTATCATCAACTTGTTATTTCTTTCTCATTTTACACCACTCTCTCTAATAACAATAACAATAATAATAAGGAAAACCGCAGGCAATTATTGTACAGCAAGAGCAAGCCTCGAAAAACTTGTGTTTTCAGTGAAATAAGTGTGACGATATAAAACATGTTTCTCTTTTTTTCCTTTATCCATTGCCTACCGAAACTTATCACGCGGGATTATACGCAACGAAATAATTGAGACGATTTTTAAGGGAAAATAAACGAGAAGCTATTTCTGGTGATTGGCGTCTCGAACAAACTAAAACCCGATCGGACGGTCATTTCCGCGGAGGTTTACACGAGATCAATGTGTGTGTATTAAAGTCTGTATAGCACAGGAATAATCATCAAATCAGCATTACATCGAAGGTAACGAGCGTCGTAGATATGTTTGGTTCAACGTATACGACGCGCAACAAAGCTTTCGTCAACCACTTTTGTAAATCGGCAAATTGCGAAGTGATATTACCTCCTTGATCCGATGCTCTGCTCTGCCGACCAGCGGCCTGCTCAATTATGTCGTTTAGTACCATCACGTCTGCAACGACAACAAAGTGTTTTTTATTTCTCTCTCTCAATCTCACCCTCGCTCCAACCCCTTTCGCTCCGAACGTCATTACCTTTCATATCAACCACAGCATGCTGTTGGGAAGGCTCTATGAACGGGTTCTCTGGCTGTTTTGTTTTGCCTAACGGATCCTCCATTTCCGCGTCCTACAATTTTCATGTTAATTGAATATTCACTCAGCAAACTAACTCTCGATATTTATTCAGTGTTACTGAATTAATCCAAACACAGCGATTCAACGTTTAAAACAATTGAGACAAATGCAGTTACTGCTGAGTCAAGAATTACGATCGAATTACGTCGAGAAAAAAAAAATTCAGCAGATCGCACCAAGTGAATCAACTTGAAAAAAAAAACAACCAATGACGGGGTCCAAACTCTTTTTTTTTTTTTGGCAAATGATCAATTGAAAAATTTCAAATTTGGCCAAAAACTCGTTTTTTTTCTCGAGTCTTCGTCGTCTATGGAAAAAAATCGTGTTCAAGCGATGGAATCAAGGAATGGAAATATTTTTGAGACATCGGATTTTCTCGACGGTGAGCCGATTTGGGGGAAAAGATTAAATCGATGGTGGGAGGAAAGTATGAAAATTGGTAATTACGTGAAGATGTTTTTGCGTTGAATCCATCATGTGACCATTCAAGGATGGTGCCTTGGCCGATCTACTTTTGAGTTGACTCTCTTTGGTCATTGGTTTTCCAGCGTTAGTGAGACCGCCGAACAAATCAACGTGCGAGGTGTAGGATAATTTGGATGCGTGTGACGTATACGAGGAGTGACGAGAGCCCAAACTGGCGTAATAAACCGGAACGACCATAGTCCCATTTTCTTCGGACATGGGTGTAACGGCGTTGGAATCATCGGCGTATGGCAAATGTTCTTGGGCATCGAGATAAGTTGATAAGACGAGCGGTTTTCTATCACTGCCCGCTTGGCCAACGAATCTCGAGCGTCCATTTCGTATCGTAAATTGGTGACTGCCGCGACTGCTCCTTCTTACATTGAACGGTGAGCCGGGTAGACTAAGGCTTGCCTGAAAATGATAAATTATTTCAAAATTTAACATCATCGACGTGTCATCATCGGCTTCAACACGCAATAACAAATAAATCATAAACAAAAACCATCACAACCCGCATTCGCATTTTTCCACGATCATCTTTTTCCGCCAACAAATTATTATCAGAATCTTGGATCAAAGGCGCTCGCTAACTATTCAAGTCCCGAAAACATGAAGCTTTTTTCTCTCCAAACATCGTACGGCCAATCGTGTCAGTCGCTCTCTTTTTTCTCTATTACAATACAGTCTCCGCGCCATGGACCATGGTTTTGTAAATCCACCTTATTCAAAGTTTCGTTACTAAAACTTTTGTCCCGCCGCAGATAAATTATTTTTCAGTTTCCCTCGTCATGGGACACCACAGCAAAAAAATATTGTCAACGGAAACCGTGTTACCATAAAACCATAACAATGGAAACACGAACATACAAAAATGCATAAAACAATGATTTTTTAGTCGTTTTCACAGTGCAGCGGATTCTTTCAGGCAGCAAATTTTGCGGTATTTTCCTGCTGCTCGTTATCGCGCTGAGAAACGAAAAGCGTTTGATGGCGATCGCTCTTTTTCTTTCTTTTGCTTTGTTCGTTTTTTTTTTCAACTTTTTCCTCGATACGATGCGATCGCATATTTTCGTTGACGTTTTCTTTTGAGGACCTATATTTAAAGAGTACGTACAGTTGGAGCTGACGTAGCCCATCACGTACCTTCCTCAGATTTTCCCGGTAGGCATTAGTAAACTGGCCATTAGGGGGACGAGAGACCTTAAGAAAAAAAAAACAAGAAAAGGTATCTCCTACCAAACGGTCGTAAAGTGAGAGCTATTAGTTAAATTTTTCTTCACACCAAGGAGACACGGACTTGCAAAAGCACATTTATAGTACGATAAAGATTTGTAATCGAAAATTAATCTATTATTCTGTTTCTGCGTGTTTCGTGTATTTTTGTTTGTGTGTCGAAAACGTACGCGAGAAATTCTACTCGAATTTGACGTCTGTCTGATTCTCAACTCTCGGAGATTTCACGATCTATTCTTCTTTTGGCAATGAAATAGAAAAACGCTTTTCCAAGCTCTCCGTTCATCAAGTAAACATTGAAATTTACATTTTAATCAATGAATTATTGAAAATTATCAAATTCTCCGAACAGTTGTTTCGCAGTTTGTAGAATAACGTTCAAAAATAAGGGAAATCCTAGTCCAAGTGAGTCAAGAATCAAATTCGGTGATAATTGGAGTCGAATGTCTCGGAAAGAATAAAAATAACTCGTGATACACAACGCTCATAGCAAGGATACTCTCAACGAAAAATATCACAGATACAGATAGAATATGATACGTTTAAGTTACTGAAAAATGGTAGACGACAATAATTTTCTTCCACGAGTCTCAATTCTGTACGGATAAAGTTTTGAGCATGCAATGCAAACAAAAGGCTCGAAGAAAATGATAAATCAATTGAATTCGGAGTGACGAATCGAATACATATATTTTGTTTCGGTTGTGCCCTGCTTTACGACCTTTGATTGGCGAGCGAAACTTTTCTCATTTAACCAGAATTCAATGACCATGGAAACATTTGTATTCTGGCTTTTTTTTTCGTTTCTCTTTTTCGGCAAATATATATTTATCTGCAACGAACATTTCTACAACATTTTTGTTCGATATGCACTTGTGTTTACGGTACACGAAAGAAATGACTTTCGTTGGAAATTCCAAACCATCGCCAACAAGCTCGAACCGTTATCGAGGAATACCTACCGACGAGAGAAAAAATATGAAATCCAAAGTGACTTTCATAAAATGAATACACGTGCACAAAACGAGTGAAAATTCAGAGTAACGGAAAATCGTGATGGATATTCATCTCTACGAGTCGCTACGACAACGTGTGATTCTAGCTACTGAATACATCGGAATAGACGAATCGGTCGACGTGAATATTCAATGATGGGCCACAGAGTTTTTCGCTCGATTTTTTTGCAGCTTACACCACAGCGCATTCTCATTAGACACAAAGTTATTCACAGACATTTACTTTGCACACCACATTCCATAATTCGCAACATTCTCATTATTATTCACGACACGTTTGTTGTCTCCACGAGACAACACGCGAGTCGCGGCTTTAATCAAAAGTTACGTGCAACTGAATTTCACAAATAAGCGGAATAATGAGAAAATAATATACAAAACACTGAGACGATGAATTTTCGGTTTTTTTACAAGTTGATACGATTTCCGGACTTGGCAGGTTCATTAAAATGTTTTTTTGATACCTTAATGGAAAAAGTTATCGTTAAATAATGAAGATTCATGAAACTCTGGAAAACAGGCAAATCAACTCGACACTCCGTAAATGCAGTAGAATTATAAACCGACTGTGAAAGCGTCTAAAACAACTTGACATCAAGTCCAAAATTGTTATCCATCGAGGAAGAATCCCATGCGGAAAAATGCAAGAAAAAACATACAATTTTGGTTCGTTTTTGGTTTCAACGATATTTTTTTGTACCAGTTATTGTGGAGAGTCAATTTCCTTACTAAAATGAAGGAATTCGACGAGTGTGTATAGGGTCGCGTACAATTGTCGTTTCCGAGGAGATGAAACGTCAATTTTTCAACGATTCAGCGTTTGGGTTAGTCAAACGTTAACGAAAACGTATAATCAACCGAAAGGGAATACCAAGAAATTAAAAATTGTAACAATTAAAAAAAAAAAGTTTCACTTAAGTGTCGAAAAGAAAATCGTTCCTGCGGTTGCTGCTTGTCCGGCCGGTGATCGTTTCAGTCGGAATGGGAGCATTTCGTATTTCGCAAACATACATTCGTTCTTGACTCGAACTTGAAAGTCCATGAATTTTCTGAACTTGTACATTTAAAAACAATTTTTCCCACATAAAAGATGGCGAGTGTGGCAGAATTTTTCGAGATCCATGGAGAAGAGAGATTGGAGAATTAAATATCTACGAGTAGCGAAATTTTCCATTCCCTTTGACAGCCAAAACAAACACACTCGAAATAAATGCAAAATAGTCATTCCAGAGAAAGCAGCAGCCGCAATGCGGAGTATTTGGTTTGTCGAATAATAATATGCAAGGAATATCAGTGGCGCGGTAGCGACGGCATCTCATTGACTGTGTTCCGTGTGTTATTTTCTTGTCGCTATTCAAGGTGAGTGTTTGTTTCGCAGCATGAGTTGAAGCCAACACTCGGCAGCGTTAGGTCGAACCGGAATAAAAATGAGAACGAAACAGGGGAGAAAGGGCAGATAAGGTGTAAGAAGGAAAATACTTACAGCACTGACTTTGCGAACTTTATTAGCAGCGTTGCTGTGATTGTTGTTTATCGGCTTTATCCTGTGCTCGCTGACAGACTCGATGGACCGGATGCTCATGCGTTCCTTGTTGTTGTCGTCGTTGCCTTTTTCCTGGCCGACGAACAACTCATAACTGTGACACGAAAAGTCTGATGGTGATTTGACGATTTGATCCGCTGCTGCGGACGCAGCAGCTGCTTCACGAGCCGCCTCATGAGCGGCGGCCCGGTTGGACCTCGCTAAAGCAGCTTGTTCGGCTTCCTGTTTAACAGATTCAACAAACGTTACGATCGATTTCCAATGAGCTGACGATTCGTTCATTCTACGATCTGACGTATCGTCAACTAGACTGAGATTTTTAAATAATCTGTTGACCGAGATACGTCAGTCAGACTAAGCGGTCTCTGGAAATTTCCCAAAAGTCCTCAGTTTCATATTTTTTTTCGCCAAAAACGTTCTGGAGTTTAAAACTCATTTTGAAAAATGATCCGTCGAATTTATTCTTTGTCAATTTTTTTAAAGTTGGACGGAATATTAAGTCAACGGCACAAGGTCATCGAATCCATATCGATATTTTGGGAAACTCGAGGAGAGTGAACAGATTTTGATTAACTTTGAAAATTTATTATTAAATATTATTATTGAATAAGTAATTTGAAAATAATTAATAATTATTAAACTGTTTGTTTAATAATTATTAATTATTTTTCAAATTATTATTATTATTAAATAAACAATTTAATAATTATTATGAAATAAATAATTTAATAATTATTCTTGAATAGAGACTAATTAAATTTCAAGTTCCGTTAATGAGCAGAGATTGAAAGCTTTGGGAAGAACGTGTGAGAAAAAACTGACCCTTATGGCTTCCTCCTCGGCTGCCTCTTCCTCCTCCGCCTTTTTCTGCAGTTCGTCATAAGACATAGCGACAATGGCGAGGATCAAGTTGACGAGATAGAACGAGCCAAGGAAAATGATGACGATGAAAAATAACATGTGCCAAGGACCGGCCGACCTTAGGACCAACTGATACAAATTTTCCCAGTAGTCCTGGGTCATCAAACGAAACGCTGATAATAGCGCCCAACCGAACGTATCGAAGCTTGTGTAACCGTAGTTTGGATTTTCGCCATATCCTTGCAGACACGTGTAACCGGGCTCGCACATACTGCAACATCAAAATTCACAATGAATTATCGATTCCTTCCAATTACAATGATTCATCCAATTTTTCATTAAATCGTTCTATTTTTTCATATCGAACACTACGCACCCAGCTCCGGATGAATTTCCACACAACGGCATGTTTCCGGCGTCATCGACGTACCAATTTGCTGAAAATTGAAACAATCCAATTACCTCAAATATTTATGATCCACAGTGATTGTGGGATGAGCAAAATATGACAGCGAGAGAGCCCGATGGAGAATGATAAATCAAACCGAATTATTCCCGTCATAATGTTATTTTTACGCAAACATTTCAGAGTCAATGTGGATTCAATAATATTTGTTTCAGGCAGAAAGTTCACTGATTCATAGCCCGAGAACCTCCGGAACTATTCGTGCGATTCCGATCCCCGATACACTCAAAGAGAGCGAGAAGAAAGTCAAGTGCCTTGATTGGACATTTGTCTATTAATTTTCTAACGAACGCGTACTTGGTAAGAAATACTCGAGTTGGTTGAATTGTTATGAAGCGAGATACTTACTTTCGTTACTAGCGAATCGCTCCCAGTTTTCAGCAGTGAGATTTCCCCACGAGCCATCCTCTGGGAAGTTTTTTATACACTTTTGCGTCAAAACTCCCATATAAATTTGGAGTCCCATTAACGCAAAGACGGATAGGGAGAACATTGTTAGGATTATCACATCGCGCAGGTTTTTTACTGACTCTATCACAGCGCCGACAATGGTTTTGAGACCTGGAGAACGAAACAGAATTGAGAAAATGAATATTTCCAATGAATCACATAAATATTCAGAGGGGATTAGTGCCGGCGATTATTTCCTTATCCGTTACGGTTTATTTAGAAATTTGCTTTTATTTATTTTTTCTTTCAATTCACTTCCATCTCACTGATTATCAATTTGTGTTAGACTTTACATAATAAACTATACGGTTTATACGTAAAGAAAAAAAAGTATATATTTATAACATGTTTATGACATATTTTCTATATGACTATGCAATTTTGATCACTCTATCACAATTCTAATGACTAAGCATACCTGGTACAATAGCGACAGTCTTCAAGGCTCGGAGGACTCGAAATGTCCTGAGAGCGGCAAGGTTGCCTAGATCTATGCCCATCGTCACATAACTGCAATACACCCGAACGTCACACACATTACAGTGATACGAAAACAAAGAAAACGTATTAAAAATGATAAAATAAAACTGAAAGAATGAGAATTGTTAAAAAGTTAACAAAAAAAAATCGAAAATAAAAATTACTTACTGCTACTACCCATGAAATACCGCAACTTTTTTATTTTCTTTTTTTTTAACTTTTCTACCCTCGGTCCCCTCGGACTTGTAATTTTTCTTTACTCTCTTTTTTTTAGAGGACACCATAGGTAACAATATCTTTCTATATTGATCATGCATGGCACAGAGGTTTATGTTTTTACGTATAGCGGTAAATAATCATTAATGAAGTACCTAATTTTTTCCAATTAAGTATGTAGAATATAATTATGTATATTATAAATATATGTAGATTATTATTTTGACTATGAAACAAATGTTACGAAATTCATTGACTAATCTACAGACAATACCAATTAAATTCAATAAATCATGTTAATGACGTTTAATTTGTATCTCTAAATTAATTTCAGTACGTTTTTACGATGATAAATTGCAATATGTTTGTATGTGTACGTGATACTTTCTTTCTCTTTTGTTAACTACTAATATTGTGTACTATTGAGATTCATTATCTATGCGAGAATATCATTATCTATGCGAAAATACGAGTTCTACTAAAATTAAATTTCTATGTGTTTTCATGTGTGTATGTGTGTCGATTTATGATAATCGATGGGGTCTCATTATTTTTGGCTACGTCTTTTTCGAATTAATTTTTTTTTTTTTTAAATTACAGACGAAATTGCACCAATTCTATATTTTTGTCGTCGTTGGATTTACGATCGATTTGCCTAGTGCATTTTGATCAGTTTTCAATTACGATCACGCGCATTTATTGCGCAGTTTTTCTATCGCTGTAAACAGCTCAGAATCAGTAACTTTTGTTTGTTTTTTTTTTTTGGTAATGAAAGAAACAACGTTATAACTTGAAATTCACATGCCGAACGGTGATTGATCGATTTACCGATTTCTTTCTCCGTCTCTCTCTCTTTCTAGCTGCTCATGCAAATTCGACAGAGGTGTACATGTGCATGAATATGTATTGACATGTTCATGAACACACGAGTCATTGATTTTTTAGCTAGAAATACGAAAATTACCATATACGATCATTGATCGAAAAAGTTGGATAGTTGATCAACGTGTAACAATGAGAAATAACAAACAGATGTTGATTAAGTTTGAATTCTTCGTGCACACGTTGTTTCCTGCATTATCAGGTTGTATATTGTTCGTTGCCTTCATTACGGTTCAGGAGGGGGGAATGATGTGGAAAAACAAAATTCTCATTCACACACGTTTTTGTAAGAGAGAATCGTTGGAAATGACGAAAATGTTTCACACTCTCAATGATTATGTGCATAAAAAAACTTGGCGATCGGTTCGTAATGATTCGATGGAATATAATTTTGTTTTATCGAGGCCGCAAACGGCCGGACAATGAAAAATATTGTTTGGGACATACCGGGGAAATAAAAATCTCGTTAATCAATATTCATCATCATCATCATCATTAGTAAAGAAATGAAATATTTTTAACTACTCACGCTAAAGCTATAACTACGAAGTCGAGCCAATTCCATGCATCTCTAAGATAGGTAAAAGGCTCCAGAATGAAACCCCTCGCCATCACCTTAACGGCGGACTCAAATGTGTAGATGCCCGTAAATATCACTCTGAAACCATAAATAAACCACTCAGCTTTATACAAAGAAAGTAAACAAAATACAAACAATCAAACAAACAACAGGACACACTTTCCGCAACGCTGTAATCATTTTTCCACCGTTACTTATACACGATTACATATTTCTAAATATTTTCCATCGCTCCGTAAACATAAATCACGCTTGTCCGCTTCCAGCGTTTCTCCCTTCGCGTCAATTCGATTGCAAATATAGATCGGAGCGTGATTCCACTTTCTATGAAAATTCTAGACACAATTGTCTCGTTTTTTCTTTTGCGTTTCGATAAAGCACAAAACTATGCCGTAAGATTAATTATCCGTCAATGGAACTGAGAAAACTTTCAAGACACACAATTTTGCGATGTAAATAAATTATAAAATTAATCATACAGACAGTTCGTCCCAAGTTGAACTCCCAATAGAAGTTTCTATAGAATATTCAACAAAAGTTTCCATATTCAGTACCATTTACGAAATATACACAAAATATTCAGATATTTTCATATTTTTTTCTAATAATCTCGTCTATTTCATCTAAACAGATTATTACAAACTTACCAACAGAATATAATTGATCACACAGTGCTACTTATGTACTGTATCATCTATAAACACGTAGAATATTACTTGGAATCTAGAGTACAAAACCGTAGTAAATAAATTGTGTTGCGCTCGATTCTAAAATTCGTTTCGTTTCCGGCTGAGTAGATGTTGATAATAATTGCAATGTATAAAATACACGGAGCCCTTAAAAGCGAAAATAAGTTAGAAATTGAAATGTCGAATGTCTCGTTGGACAATTCGAAAACTGAGACTTTTTTGTTGTTTTATAAATCAACGGTAATAAATTAGTGACGATTAAATAATTGGAATAATAATAACCGATTAATGCAGATTTGAATAATACGTACTCAGTGGATTCGATGGTGGGCGTGGTGGGCATGATCATGAGTATGCAGTTAACCAAAATAGTGGTGATGATGAACACAGAAAAGAGTGGATGAACCAAAATATAGATCGCCACACGCCGTATTGGATTGAACGGATCGAGGATCCATAACACATCCGTCGCAGAGAATCGGAATATGTCCTTCCCTCTGCTGATGACCACGAACGTCTTGAAAACAAAACGAAGGAAAATTCATTTTCTCGTCATCCTGGTTAATCGAACGATTTTTTGACATTTAATAAATTCTACAGCATCAACGTGAAAGAATATTCGTAGTGGAACATCGAAATTGGTGTCGATAGAATCGAATTTTTCAAGTTTTATGGTGAATCCGATATCCCGAATATTCTTGATGGGCAAAATGAACAAAAAATAGTTGTAAATAGCAGTAAAATAGAAATGAGTGGATAAATTACTGTTTTATTGTGGTAGAAAGGATCGATATCTTCGAGGGGTGTGGAGGCCAGCTCGGGTGGAAATTCGTTGTGCAGTCGGACCGGAATGGGAGCTCCTTGCTCGAACATCGGATCGGGCTGTGGACCCTCATCCTCGTCTTCGTCGTCATAACGAGTCTGTGAAAGTACACATGAAGATTAATATGGAGTAAAAATTCATAATTTCACGTGATACTTCAGTTTCTTAACGAAAGAAACATGAAAATATGTATAAACCGACTGAAAATGCCGTTATACTGGGTATTTTCTCTCGTACTCTGACGTATCGGGCGATATTGAATCGAGAGTTTTTTTGTGCGGGTTACAAACGTTTTTTGAACCTTTGACGAATTATGTACACGTGCGAGACTCTCGAACAATAATTCGGGAATTATCGCACGAACCGACGATTGTTGTGTAAAGCGTGACGAACCATTTTTGGGGAAACGAGCCAAGGAACAGATTAAGCGTCATTGCTTAATAATGTACGCGATTAATTTCAACACGATACGAGCAAAAGTTGTTCGTCGACTGTATACGTCACCTGCGATTGAAACAAAACATTGGCCAATCGTAAATATCCATTGTGATCGTCACTATTGAAAAATTCATGAAAAAAAATGCATATTTCTTTTTTCTCACGAACAGAATCGTCGTTTGCTCTCAACATTCATTGAATTTTCTTCCGTCAAGCATCGAAATTAGAACAAATTGCGAAATGCTTCTGGCATCATCCAGATCGCGCGAGCACTATCGTAAAATTTGGAAAAAATCATTAACATTGTAAAAATCATGGCGAATTAGTCTGTCAAAGAACAAAATTTTGATCGGTTGTACCCTGGAAAAAAAAGTTTAAAAAAATCGTTACAATCGAAAAATCCAATAGTCGTCGACCAATCATTCGCGTGAATTCCATCATGGGCTTTTTACGAGGGGGATTGCAATCAAGTACGAAATAGTCGATTTCCGATTAAAAATGGAAAGAGTAACTATAGTTAACAGTAAAAATACGGAGCACGCACGATGCAATAGGACAGGAAATCTATAATTATATATATTTTCTTCTAAATTTCTAACTAATTGATTACTCACGACTATTTTAATCATCTAAAACTAATTAATGTGGGCAGAAGAAACAAAAATTTCACTTTTTTCTGTTTGCTCATGTTACGAATTGATTTGGTTGGTGCGCGTGCATACGATCCTCTATGCAGGATGTTCCTTAATATTACGTAAGTCCATCGACACGTGTTCAAGTATCATTTAATTTCGTGTGTTGTTAAATATTTATATTGATGTAGCGTGTGTGTATCGCGCGGCGACATTCGCTGCTTCACATTGATCAATCAATGCTCGATTTGTACGTGTAAAAATGCAATTTGACAGAAAATTTGCCAATAAAACAATAAAAAATCATGCTTCCAGCGTGTATATAACATTAAAAGCGATTTAATAAGAATCTGAAAGCGCACAGTGAAGCTTTTTCTCAAGTACTGCACAGCGTTTCACTCTTCTCGTAATATTAAATCGCAATTATCACGATCGAAGCATAAACCGTCGATTATAAAATCAAACTCGAGATGATTTTTTATCTCGTGAAATATATTTCGTTCTGCGACAATATTTGGAGAAGAGCTTCGGAAGCAAAGCACAAGCAAAGTAGAGTTTTCTGTTTCCTTTTCTTCTCGATAACGAGCTACGAAAATCAAATCAAATTTAAAATAAAAACATAAAACTGAGCAGAATAGTGAGTGTGCCTGAGGGCGTGTGTGGCGAAGCAGTTCGAAAATATTGGAGTAATTCCATGTTCGAGAAGCTGTAAGCTCTTGTGTGAGTATTGAAAAATTTGAATGAGCGTGTGTGTAGCATTTGCCACGCTGCAATGTATCGATCACTGTATTTATTTGAATTGGCAAATTATTTCCATAATTTGACCTCATCGAATCAATTTTCCTTGAAAAATTTCGATAAATTGCAGCGTGGGAGTGTCTTGAAAGAAATATTTCTAGATGCAGTGAGAAATCGAGAAAAAAAATGGTTTCGAGAAAATAAAAAATAATTGGTTAAATAAAAATAACGATGAGTTGAAAATTGTTGTGTAATTAGAGCTCGTATTATAGCATGATACAACATCTTACTTCTTTTTTCTTTTTCTTCCGTCCATAACCTCCCTGTAATTGCACAATGAGGAAAAGAGTTACACACACATACCAGACCATACAGAGATAGCGAGAGAACAAAAATTTCTTGAATATTTGTCGTGAAAAAAAAAGTAGAAAAAATATATTCAATAGAAGAAAAAAAAACGTTTTGGAAATGACAAGTTTATACATTCGTATATTTACTGGGGCGGGGAGTTCTTTATGGAGAAACAAAAATTTAGGTCAGTGAGAAAGTTTCGAAGAAAACATGAAAATAGAAGAAAAATAAATGGATTTTCAGTGGAGAAATTGATTTTGACAAACATAACTGAAGCCAGAATCTTCTCGTTGAACGATGAGAAGCCGAAGAAAATAATGTTATGATTCATTATTGCGGTTACGATCGATAGCGAAATAGTAAATTAGTACAAGTGTTTTATGAGAAAGGGCCACGTATAAAAGATAGAGACGACATCAGGCACAGCATAAATATGACACTGCATTATACATAGAGCTCAGGGATTAATTAATCCCTTCACGTATTAATATACACAATGTTATATTTTTCTTCTGTTCTTCTTTTAGGGCTACGCTATAGTATATATTAATAATGATAACAGTGACAATAGTCAAGCAATACACTCAACACTGGGACAGCAGCGAATCAATAGTTTAACGATGACGCACGATTGTTTTTTTCCGTCAAATTTACGTCCAGAACGATTTTCCAGCATAAAATAGTGGCAGTGAAAGTTTCATGTAGAATAAAGTAGAGCGAAAAAAAAATTTCGTCGGATTAACCGCATGGGGGTGTCGCAGTAAAAAAAAACCCGATGCTCATCCAAACCGAATGGTTTTCCTCGAAAAAAAATCATTTTGTAAAACTCATTCGGATCAATGAATATTTATTTATTTTTTCGAGTTATTTTTTAATCGCTGATTCTAATCGTTTTCGGAGAACCGAATGAATTGATCGCTGGGGGGGAACTAATCACTCCAACGAATAGATTTACACTGACGGGCTACGTAATTGTGTGTTTTTACAGATTGAAAAAATAATTTAAAGTGTTACAATATTTCTACGTTGTCGAATAGTCTATTTATTGGGAGGTACGGAAAAAATGGAAACATTGATGGAACTAAGTGGATTTTGACTTTTTCACGGTGAGCTGAATTCAGTCAATGCGACGTAATTTTTGTTTTCGTAGTGGTAGCGATAAGAGGTAACGAATAGCAAGGGATTCACACAGGACGAGAGGAATGTTTGAATTTTGTTGGATTGACAGAACGAGAACAATGGGTTTTTTTCCGTCACGAGTGAAGCAGTTCGAGTCATGCGTTTGTATGTCCTCGAAACTCGGTTCCCTCGGTCCATCGAATAGACGAAATTTCGTATTTATCTGCGACGTCAAAATTTAGTAAATCATTTTTCGTGAAATACGAATAAAAAAAACTTTAACTACGAAAAACTTTGAAACGTTTGCGCACAACAATACGAGGCAAAAGTCACTCGATGCGAATTTGCGTTTTACGCAATCGAGTTGAAATAAATAATAATTTTTTAATTACTTAAAATAAAAAGTAAGAAAGTATAGAGTCAAGATTATTAGCGCTCGAATGATGATCAGCTGGCGAATAATTCAAGGCTCGCGAAGCGAATTTTGTCAAATGTACAGCGATTTGTACGCGCTTAAAAAAACCAATCACAGAAATAACTCTCTGCCATTCGAATTTTCACACTTTTCCGTGTTCATAACCTTTCCATCCGTTGCAACCTTTTTCCTTTATCGCGATTATTTTTCCCGAGCTCCCGACTCGTTTGCCTCTTTGCTCTACCACGCGACGTATCGATTCGAAAATAAATGGAACTCGATTGTCCGAAATAATGAATGGATTTTGTAAGTCATTCTGTGAGAGGACACGATTCTTTTTTCGGATATCGAAAAACGTTGAATATTCATTCAACATAATTAACAAGATCTCAAACTGATTTCCTCCTTGATTTAAATTTCGGAGCTGTTTTTCGCAAATGTTGGTGATAAAATTGCAATTTTACGCAGTCGAGACGAATTTTCTGGAATCAAACTAACCACCGAAAATTACGATACGAGACAAGTTTGAATTTTGAATTTTCGTCAAACGAACAGAATCGTTACGACTAATTGAACAGACTTGATAAAATAATATAAATTAGAATGATTCAATCAGAATAAAATGCTTTTCTCATATTCTTTAAAGCGATGAAAACATAGTTCATTAATTTTTTCTTTGTTTTTAATTCATTTCCCGGAACGTAGGGAGTTCACCTGGAAAAAGTTGGTCGGATCAATAAATCGAGTTGATGAAAGTGGGCTATTGGCGCGCAACCTGTAGCGAAGGCTCGACGAGACCACGACAACGAAACACACACACACACACATTACGTACCACGCGACTCTACATAAAAGCAGCTTATAGGTCATCCTGCTGCAGTGACCTCGCGCACCATGTCCCACGAGAATTTTAAAGCCATATACACACGATTGCAACGTTAAAAGTACGTGTGAGCGATTCCGGGTCAGATTCGCTAACTTTTCTTATTTTTTTTTCATTTTTCCCGGTTTCTAGGAAAAGTATGAGACTCGAGTGTGCGTTTTGTTGATAATTAGACATCATTATTCTGATCTCAGTGGAAGGAATAGCGTCGTTGTCTTTTTTTCGTTAATTATATTACGCGAAATCTGTTATTCGTAAAGTCGGAAATTTTGACAACGACAAATTGAGAGTTTGACGCTGTATTGAAAATTTGAAAATGCCACGAGTTAATTTTTTTTAGCAAATTTCTTCTTATCGTGTGCCTATTGGCTGGTATTTTCTCATGTGTAGAAAAAGGATGCGCATCATTCACGTCATAGGAAATAAAGTGAAAATAAAATTTCAGTTCGGTTTAGAAAAACTTGTCAAGTCGATTAATCGGTAGCTGGAATTTTCATGAAAATACTTTTCGGATCGTTAGTTATTTGGTTTTGTATCCGAGGCTTAGCTTAACGAATGGGTCAACGACTGAATTTTTGTTCCCCAGTCGCTTCCCATCAGAATTTAATCGTGCATGGAGAAAATTTTTCATCGGAATCTACGAACGAAAAAAAATCAGATTTTTCGCTTCACTTTTTTGAGCCAGACCGGCCGTAGCGATAATTTTTTTATTGGCAGCGGCATACGGTGGAATTTTGAACTCTTGCCGATGAAAATATTCGCGAGGCTGGCCAGATGAGTTCGTGAAAATTTTTGTACCTGAGGGAGTTGCAAACTGTACGGAGTAAAAATTTTACTGTCCAGGAAAATACTTCACCGGGCTCTAGGCAATTCGATCACACGTCGAAATGACGAGATGCCAGAATTACGCGTGACTGATTAGTATCAAAATTGTTCAATGAAGTATAAAATTTATGGAGTGAACGTTTGCATGTCAAAAATGATTTTTTCCTGCGCACAGTGGCTCTAACTCTCTTGGATTCGAATTTCTCAGGTTGGATTCGTATTTTCGAGAACGAAATTGCTCTAGCCTGCCCAGATTAGAAAAAACTTAGTTTTGAATGATATTTCTTGGCGCAAAATGGTCCTGGGCACAGCAAAAGCACTTGATGTTGCTATGACGTTAGCAATCAATACCGTACGAATATTTTCTCCATGTACGTGGCGGCTAATCAGAGGGAGTTGAAAGTTGGTTCATGGGGGTCGAAATATGCGTACGAATATGTATATCATACCTCGTTTAGCGCCCTTTTAGCTTCGAGTTCTTTTTGTTTAGCGAGCTCTTCGGCGATGCGGGCCTCGATCGCAGCCAGGGATTCCCGCGTGAACGGACGGAACAAGCTTCGTTCTTCTGATAGGGAGTCAGAATCTTCGGACATTGTCTAGGCTGCACACGTCAAAGGCACCTTCCTGCGATGCAACGAAAATTATTGTAATTTCGTTGTATTCAACAACGTGATGACTTAAAATGACGCTCAAGCTCGCAACTCTGAGCTCTGACCAAAAATATTGATTGTTGTTCCAATTTTCAAAATCATGACAATTTTGCTTGCCAATTTTTATTTTAAATCGCAAACAAAATCATTTTGTTGTCCTGCCCAAACATCGAATGAAAATCCCGAGCTTTGGTGAAGAAAAATCGCGACTTTGTTTCATTCCAACGATAAAAACTTCAACGTCATTCCATTAATTCGTTAATTAGACTTCAAATGATCCTGAAGTTTCGATCGTTGAAATGCAACGAAATTCTGTTATTTCTTGAGCAGAGCTCATGATTATTATTCAATATTTGGTCCAGCCAATAAAACGATCGTCTCTTGCGACCAAAAAACTCAATCGACTCGAAAAATTGGCATGATTTTCAAAATTCAATAAATAATCAATAGAAAAAAAAATTTTCGTTGAACCTCAACGTTGCGAACTTGAGAGTCATGTCTTCAAAGTAATAATCATTGTCATGAAAATGGCCAGATGCCACCGAGTCAGCGATTCGATTCGGAAGCGTTAGAGCATGGGAAGAATATTTTCCAATTATTTTGATTAAGATCATGAAGAACAATGATAAAAATCAATGTTTGAAATTTTTTTTGTCTTAATTGGTGAAGAGTTTGTGGAGATGTAAAATAAAAAAAAGTTTACCTGACGGTAGGTGCTAACACTTCCTGAAATGACGGCTGGATGTTTTAGGTGATGAGTAGTATTTCGAGTGTTGATGAGGCAGATACCGAAGCGATAATAAGCAAAAGGGAATAGATTCGACGATATTAATAAGCTTTTTTAGCGTTTGATGATTTCGTAATATTCTCGTGCTATTATTCTTGTTGATTACGTTAGCCGTGGCGATGGCTCTCGTACTTTTAACGTTAAGAGCGGTTTTGTAGGATCGGACGGATAAATGCAGCTGTTGAACCACGTTTTTGCTGTTACTTTTTTTAATGATGTTGTAGCTGTTACGAATGTTGTTTTGACTGTTGTTACTCCTCGAGTTCCTCGCTTCCACGGCCTGCTTCGATTCCTTCCTCTTCTCGTTATCGATTATGTTGTTATACTTATTTATTTTATTGTTATTATATTTTATTTTAATGTTAATAATATTATTGTTATTGTTGTCAGTGGAACGCCTCTCGTCGCTCTTGCTGCTCCTGTAGTAACTCTTGATGTTATGCTTCGGTCTACCGTAAAGTCTCTTTGGTGAAATAATCGCGGCGACCAGTAACGAACGCGCTGCGGCAGTGCGTAGTGGTATGTTGGGACCAGTCCAACGTGAACCAAGATTTTTCATGTCCGCCCTATAAAATGCCCCATTTTTTCCATTTATTTTCAATTCATTTCATTTTTTCCACAATTTTCCTTTTAAGCTCTTGTCTATGAGTATTGAAAAATTTGAATGAGCGTGTGTGTAGCGTTTGACACGCTGCAAAGTATCGATCACTGTATTTATTTACATTGGCAAATTATTTCCATAATTTGACCTCATCGAATCAATTTTTCTCGAAAAATTTCGATAATTTGCAGCGTGTGAGTGTCGTTAAAATATTTCTAGATGCTGTGAGAAGTCGCGAAAAGATTTTTCCATTTTTTCCATACATTTTCAATTCTTTTCATTTTTTCCACAATTTTCCTTTTACTCCACAATGCTTCAGCATATTTGCACTTCTTACGAACGTTAAATAATCGTTGCCAACTTACGTATACATGAAGCAGCGAGTGTACTCAATCTGCTGTTGGAATTATCATAGTCCGCTCTCTTAGTGTCGACGGCTTTCGTTCTCTCACTGACTGCAACACAAAATCACACAATTTCATTTACACCAAACGTTTTCGCATATTTTATTCTTAAAACGAGAAAATTATCGTTTTTCACAGAAGCGAAAATACGAAACAGTTTCCTGCTGATGGACAAAGTTACTGGCGGGAATTTTATCGAATTTTCAAATCCTAGAAAACTCTATTTGGAGCGAGCAAGTTTTCTGAGTGAATAATTGTGCTGAAAAATCAATATTCTCACGACAATGAGAGAAGAGGACAAGATGACGAATATCTATTCATCATGACGTTTGTTAATCGATCCCACTCTACGCGTTGGAAATCAATTGCTCGCTGTCTTTCGTTCTCTACGACAAATGATCATGGTCGTGGAATCACGATATAAATCTTTGGTCGGTCCCAACTTGATAGATGTGGAGGAAACGACATTCTTCAGTCTTACAAGAGGGCATGACCCCTTACACTATTGTTATCTTAAAAAAATTAAAATTTACGAGTGTGTGCACACGGTAGCAAAAAACGTTTACGCTATTTCAAGTAAATATGTTCCTATTTGCAACAACTTGTGTTTATTCTTATCGAACAATGAAAGAAGCGCCGCAGAGCTGCCAGAAAACGCAGGCTAACGCACGCGTGATGGACGCTAGTAGAATCGTAAAAAATCGACAGAATGGATTTCGATCCCGTAGTAGACCGTCCGTTCCCTAGTAGTTTCGAGTTTCGGTTAACCTGGCAAAGGCATCGACATGTTTGGCATCGCCTCGTATAATAGTTGATGCCTTTGGCACATCCGACGATAATTATATCGGAGTGGAGCTCCGCATCATCGGATGCTGTGCACACACTGGCTCTGGAGTACCACTTCGATGGAATTATCGACCCAGCAGAATTTGCCTTTGACTCCAAAGTCCCCAAAGATCTAATTTTTGAATTCCTATTTATTTGGACTGATAGTTCGCAATGGACAAATGCAGCTCGTTAGGGACGATCACGGTGTTAATCGCGTGGAGCTTCATCAACAAAAAAGAATACGAGAAGAGACATTTTTCATGATCCTGAAGTTTGCATCGTTGGAATGCAACGAAATTCTGTTATTTCTTCAGCAGATTCCATAATCATTATTCAATATTTGCTCCGGCCAATAAAACGATTCTCTCTTGCGACCGAAAAACTCAATCGACGCGAAAAATTGCCATGATTTTAAAAATTCAATAAATAATCAATAGAAAAAATATTTTTCGTTGAATCTGAACGTTGCAAACTTCAGAGTCATCATTTTTCGCTCTTCCTGGCGGAGCGGTCGGACCTCCTTAATAAGCTCGTTCGTGCTATATTAGCACATCGATGAAAATGTTTACTTGGATGGAGTATTGTTTTGATGGAACGGACAGTTAGAGACTGGTGCAGCTTTCACAGATCTCCGGCGTTTCGCTGCTCGTGCGGCCAGAGACATTTCCCAATGCCGGATATGGGCTATCAATGGGAGGAGATAAGAACAGATACAGCTGCATCGTTTCTCTCGATCGTCAGGCAGGACATGGACATCGAGGTCCCTTGAGTCTGCGCACAATACGATGCACCCGTAATCAGACTCATGCGGACTCGTTCCTTTCGAAACAATTATGAATTGCGCGGTGACCGATTGCGTTTGGTGCATGGCCGCACCGGATATCAGAGTGAAACAGCCTTGCGGTCACCCAACCTCATCTGGTTACGTGACTGCCTCGTTAAGCTTCGGCTCGCGTATCAGTCATTGAACCCTCAAAGGCCGTTTCTTCGATCACTAGAGGACATTAGAAAATAAAATAGATGGATTTTCAGCCGCATTCCAGAACTGTCCATCGAGGAACCCTGAAGCGGGGTTAACAATGGACTGGCGACAATTTTGCAAAGCCACACGCGCGAGAACAATAAAAATAATGACACTGAAGTTTGCAACGTTGAGGTCCAACGAAAAATACTTTTTCGAACGATACTGAAGTTCGCAACGTTGGAATGCAACGAAAAATACGATTTTCTATTCATTTTTTGTTCAATTTCAAAAATCATGACGATTTTCATATCGATTTTGTGTCTGGATCCTAAAAAAAGATCGTTTCAGTGTCCTGGCGAAATATTGAATAAAAATTCTCAATGAAGAACCGAATTTCGTTGCATTCCAACGATGCGATTCAGCATCGTCTTTTTCGATTCATTATTTATTTCATTTCAAGAACCATGACAATTTTCCTGTCGATTTTGGATTTGGACCACGAAAAAGAATCGTTTCATTGTACCGACCAAATATTAAATAAGAATCTTGAGATCTGCTGAAGGAAAAACGGAATTTCGCTGCAATGCAGCGATACAAACTTCGTGCAACGTCGTTGAAAATACCAAGACACGGAGCAAGGCAAGTCGATGTCGACTTTATATTTCTTATCATTATTTCCTCATCGTGACAAGAATATAGATTGTTTGTCCCTCCAGCAGCTGCTACTGATGAGAAAAAACCTGAGTTGCACGATTCATTTTTTATCCGGAGTACAAAACAGATTCGACATTAATTATAAAAGTTGGAAATTTCAATGACCGTGAAAAACGATTGCCAAGATTGAAGATCACGAGAAAACGGAGTTCACATTATCGCAGAATTTTTAATTGTCTGCCGATTAATTGCGTGATAAATTTAAAGTAGTATGAAGAAAATAATAATAATAATAATAATGGCGATGAAAAGATTCAAATCAGTTTAGGGTCTCGGGATTATTGTGAGCCTGGAAAGTCACGAGACTTCAATCTCTGGGATCAAGAATACACACAATATTATAAACGGAAAAATATTGACAAATTGATCCACCGAGCAAACAAGGGGAATTTAAATAACAAGAGCGCGGTTAACGAATTTGGAAATCCCCATAAGTTTTTTTTTTTTTTTATTGGAGAAAAATAAGAGGGAAGGCTACGGCATCGCCATCTAGCCTCAGATGTATACATTAATGTTTTAACATGAAAATCCCCATAAGAGTCTGGATCAGTCAACCAGCTCCCTCGAATTTTTGTAAGCCAAAACTTTCAACACCTCTTGATCGATCGGGACACACAAATTCGTCACCTGAACAAAAAGAAAAAAGATAGGAACTTCTCAAAGCATTTCCGGGTCCGATCGAGCAAACTCTGTGAACATTTTTCACTGATTTTTTACGACTAGCTTGTTTTTCCGAGACGCTGTCAGTAAAAATAATAAAACTCCCATGGTTTTGCCAATTTGTACATGAAAAATGCTCCCACGCTGTGCACGACGTCGTGCATGGCCAGAGCGAGACACTTTGTCGCAAGGACTCGAGTAAACGCTTTTAGTTGAATATAATTATGCAATCGATTTGAATAAAGCTTTTCAGTCGAAATGACTCGAAATTTTGTTCGTTCGAGTAAAAAATTATCGAAGCACGGAGCGCGGGAGGTTTTAATTTATCGTTTTTTCTTTTTTGGGTGTAATGGACGAAAAAAAACGCATTTGGTTCCCTCGTTACGGTCGACTAACAGAAAATTTTAGGACGTTTGATCCGAGAGCATTGAATGCATTCAATTTCTTCTCTGATCCGAACCGTTATTGTATTTTTCAAATGCGTTTCGCGTGTCGATTCCATTCTTGTTGGGTGGTTGATGATTACTAAAGGACTTTGCATGCCGCATTGCGTGCACCGGGCTCTCCGCGATGTATGTCAGCGCACGATGCATATTTTTTTCACATTCTTCGAACTTTTCTTGCCTACCTCGGGCTCTCCGTGTATCCTGAGAATTCCCCGTAGCATGGAATAAAATAAAATAATGAGCTAAAGTTTGAAAACCTGCCCAGCGTCCCGATTACGAATTTCTCTCCTTTTTTTTCACGTATATCCTGGCAAAATTATGTGAGCAAGATATTGTTCATACGTAAAAAACAAATCAAACTATCGTAAAAGTGATTGCAAAATTCTATAAAACTTTTCCTGAAATTATAAGAAAAAAAAATTTATTTTCCTCAACGTTTCGATTTCTTTTGAGGTCGGATCGATTTTAAAATCAATTTTTTCCATAAGCCCAAACGATTGGTACAATATTGAATTCCGTTTACTCGGTTTGTACGTTCTTTCAATTTTATTTGTGACATTTTGTTATATTACAACAACAAAAAATCAAATTGGTGTAATAAATTTGGAATATTAAGAAAGATTAAGAAAATGTTTATTGTTAAACATTTTCGATATCGATTCTCACTCTTTGTCTCACTGCGGATGAAGAAAAGTTGGTGTAGAAAATAACATTTATATGTAATTGAATAATTCATCGCCTCGGATCGATAAGTTTTTGTTGTTGTGATAAAATATTGAATGAGGATTGAAGAGAAATAAAATTTGGATGAAATGGTCAGTGCAGGACGTTCAATAATTATCGTTGAAGATTTGGGTGGTCCAAGTTTGGCGGATCACCTGGATGCTACGAGAACCGTCTCGAAGGATTTTAGTCAAAGAGAATAAAGACCGCGCAAACACACGCACTCGAATACAGACACGACCACGCTGGCATGTAGGAAAAAATCAATACCTGGTTTTTCGTGTGGAGCAAAAGCAGAATTTTCTTCCTGGGGAGCTGCTTCAATTTTTTATTTATTTCTCATCAGCCTCACGCTCGCGAAAAATTTTTTTACGATTTTCCTTCGCAGGTGCATTTCTCTAGACTCGCGGCAATTTGTCGCTTTACCATTCGTAGAAATCAACCAGCAGTCGGATCGAATGAAAGTCAGAAAAAAAATTCTCAGACGTCTGATTGGCCGGAAGACACCGCACAATTTCCCTGGAGCCTTGTGCAAATAAAATGCAAGAGTGCATAGGAAGTGACGGGGCGAGTATCACATTCGATTTGACATTCATGGCACCCACGACGGACCTACGATCATGGTCATAGCATAGGACCAAGAATTGTGATCGCCCCAGGCGTCAAGGGCAACCACCCTCATGAGCCACATAAGACCAGCAACACGATCACTAAAGAAGAGATAAAGGACCGAGTATAAAGTCGGAGGATCAGCACGTAAAAAGAGGCGAAGATATCCGAAGCAACAATACAAAAAAAAGTACAAAAGAAAATTGAAAGAATAAAACTCAGTGAATCCAATAAAAGCTCATGTCGATCTCCAGAAAACAGTGCAGAAGGGAATTCGTTGAGCCACCAGAATCGAGCAATCGAAACGACTGAATTTTTGTTAATTTAATAATTATAATGTTTCCAGTGAAGCCCAGCCAGCAATTTTGGTCTTGTGGCCATCGAAGCTTTGTTATATCAACAAAATGTTCTGTTCGCCATCCCTGACCACAACTTAGTTCACACAACGAAAATTTTCCTACAATGCAGATGAATTTTTGTAATTGGCATGAATTGCAAAAGTCTAGACAATCTTACTGGCCGAATAATGTTCAAGACCAACCAAAAATGTTTTGTCTAGTCAATTTTTCGTTTCGATTGTATTTTCTGAACTCAACAAAAATCAGGTCATTGTCCTGGACAAATATTACTCAACAAGCTCAGAATTTCGTTGCGTCCTAACGGTGCAAACTTCAATCTCGATAACACAAACCATTGGAGAATTTAGGATTTTAAACAAGAGTTCTAGGGACAGCTGGTTCGAGGCGTTACTTTTTATTGGTTTCCTTTTATTTATTTTGTCGCTTATCGAGATGAATAGGATAAAAGACGTGGGATGAGTGTGCCAGGCTACTTTCTTCGAGCGTACAATCTAGGTCGTTGCGGCGACAGTGTACAGTTGGCGATGTGAAAGAAGACAAAAAAGTATAAGAACGACGAGGGGAAGAGAGATGAGACGTTGCTACATCAGCATCGTTCCCGTAATGCAACCCTCTGACCCTGCCAGTCCACAAATCTATCCATACCGACACAGATCCGCAAACATAGGCCACCGCAAGCTTAGAAACTCCGGGAACGATAAAAGTTGTCATTCGATCCAACAAAATCCTTCAAATTGCCGCACACTTTTTTTCTCATCAATCTAGTCCTTGTCTCGGAGAGTCAACGCTCGCTCACAATGACGGCATGTACGATTCCAATTTCCTCGTTCCAAATGGAACAAGTTTTGTAAAAAATGAAGAAAAAAAAATTGTTCAAATCCGTCTCGAAGGTTTCTACGATTTTTTCTAAACGAAAAATCGCAAGGCCACATCTTCCAATTATATATAAACAGAAAAATATGACAAAGGCGTCGCCCTCGTGTCACAGTTTATTTTCGATGCATTTTTAAAGTGGCGGAGGCTTTTGTTGTAGCGAAAATTTCAAAGGATTGTAAAGGTTAGATCGTTGTTGATCAGATTGTCGAAAAACATCGAGAAATTCATGAAAAAAGTATCAAAGTTCATTATGGAGCATCCAATGATTTTTTTTCTTTGAGAAAAAAGTTCTATGGCGACATTTTTTTCCATTATGCATTTTTTCCAGGCATAGAGGAATCGGTATATAAATCAGTGAGGTCGATTGCGAGTGTATGCGCGAGGAATATTACGACAAAGAAAAATCTGCCACGTTTACATTTTATTTTCGAATGAATAACCGAAACGATGGATGCTTTTGTTGCATGAAAAATTTCAAAGAGACGTAAAGGTCAAATCGGCTTTTTGTCAAATTTGCGAAAAACGCCAGAAAATCGAAAATTTTTAGAATTGAACGAGGATGAAATTTCAACGTTACTGAAATATAATTTTCTGCAGAAATTGTAAACTCTACTGGTGATCGGAAACTCGCGTTGTGGTTTTCTCCGGTGGCCAAGCAACGCGCAATACAATTTAGGAAAAGCTTTTAAAGATACAGATAAACGGATAAGAAGAGATTGAAAGAATCTCCTTCGCTAACGTGTTTTCGCGATCATCGTATCCGTATTTGCGAGACGAGTAACCGATGTAATGAAATTTGTATATGAGGTCAAGCCCCTGTTGCCACCAATTCACAACGAAGCCAAAACATCCTCAAGAAATTTGATTAAAACGGATTACCCGGACGATTTCGTGATTTTACATCCGAAACTTTATTCACCTTGCAGTTTTTTTCTTTTCACTAATTCTCTGAATGCTCGCACCGATCGAAACTGGAGTCGAAACCCGACATTAATACTAATCGACCGATTGTTCTCACCCTCCCACTGGGATTCGCGAGCACGAACTTCGTGGGGTGCAAAACTCGTGAAATTATGTAGGCAAAAAAAAATTAAAATAATATTTCGACTGGAATGTAAAAAACTGCGGCCCGCAGTGCCTCCCGTCCAATTTGGCAAATGACCATGGTCAATCGTTCAATGATTCTAAAGTTTCCACCGTTGGAATGCAACGAAATTCTGTTATTTCTTCAGCAGAGCCAATAATTATTATTCAATATTTGGTCCGGCCAATAAAACAATTCTCTCTTGCGACCAAAAAACTCAATCGACTCAAAAAATTTCCACGATTTTCAAAATTCAATAAATAATCAATAGAAAAAATGTTTTTCGATGAATCTCAACGTTGCAAACTTCAGAGTCATATCGTTTGCACGTACCCTCTTATCTAAGGTGTGGAAACTACGGAATGATTTCGATTGCCAGGTCAGGAGCCATGAACCATGGGAACCCTTGGCCCCGCACACATTGAGCATCCTTGTTGACATGGAAGAATGATAATGATCGTAACGATAACGATACAATCTTTTGGCTAGATCGCAACGCTGCCCTGCAGCGATCAACGTCCAGGGAGAGAATTCACGAGGCGCCATGAACTTTTACGTTTTCATTGTAACAACTCACTGCATCTACACTATAAAAAAATCGGTCCGAGAACTGCTAATAGTGGAAAAAAGTTTGACCAGTTTTTACTGTGAGCTCGCAGTCTTTTTCAGAGGTTTCGATTATTCTCACGATACCGAAGAATTTCTCTGTGGAATTTAACGTTGCTGGGCGACGTTTGAAATGAATTCCGAAGCCCTGAACGCCATCGTACGTTCGAGGCATTTTCGCAGTTGGTTGAGTCTGCGAGAGAATGCTAAAAAGCAGATTTCCATTTTTCTCCAAACTCGTGAATATTCCGATCGAGAGAAAATTCACAGCTTCCATCGTGACGAAAGGAAAACGCTGTATAGTCTCGATTCTTCTTTGTGTTTTGTATTTTATGATAATAATCAACGGAATCGGTAAATAGATCGAAAAAATTGTGTGTGGGTCGGTTTTCTTGATCTACCGATGAATATTTGAAAATGCAATGCAATTTACGTTTTTTTCAGAGGTTCCATTGAAAAACATGATTTACTTACTCCTAAATATATTTCGAAATATTCATTGAAGGATGACACATGCTTCTCAGCCCGGCTCATGATTCTCAGCTCAGTTGTTTTATGTTTTTAATGCTTCCGATTCCGAAACTTCGCGATTGGACAAAAATCTGAAAAAAATATAACCAACTTTGAAACTTAACAAACATTCGTCCTTAATATTAATTCAAAAATTTAGTCAACTGTTTCATCGATTCGAATACTTTTTAAGAAAGTTCCAAACAATTAGTTTCGGAATCGAAATATAAATCGATGATACGTCTGTGCGTTTTGTTTCAAACATTCATTTTAAAAAAGGAATTGTTTTTGCAAACAGTTTTTCAATGATAAACTCGCAAACAAAAGAAACGACGCGAAATATTCGGTAGAAAAATCAACAAATTCATGTGGGCGGAAAAAAAATCATTCGAAATATTTTTAAAAATCGTTTTCCCAAGAAAATTACTGATAGTTTTGACTTTTCACATTTATTTTTTTAGCATTTCGGTGCTGGCTATTTTTTTGCTGATTTTTTGTGAAGTGCTGAATACCGAAAATCTTAATTCCCTCAAAAATTAGAGCCGCGAGAACTCCTTCGAGGTTTGTCGCATTTTATATCCGCGTGAGGATTTTTCGGAGTCCGGAAAAGACTGAAAGTTTTACATTAAAATCGCGGTTCATTCAGGGAGGGTTGGAACTGTCATTGGTCTAATGAGATTTGACGAACCGGAGAAGGGCACGGTTACGGAAAGGTAGTAACTTGAAGAATGTCGTGAGGTCGTGAGTGAGTGGAAGACGCGCGAGAAGTGGACGTGCATGTGAACCGAGGGTACACGATGCGGAATCGATCGTTTTAGCGCAATCGTATACCGTCGACGGATCAAGGAGAAATTGAGGCGAAAGGGGAGAGGGAGATCCGGGTCGGTTAACCAGAAGGGGACTTTCGAGGGCAGTGTGCAGCAGGGCGGGCAACGCGAGGGGGAGGAAATACCGAAGCTATGGATACTACAATCAAATGCAGTCGGAAAAACAACCATAAAAAGTGACCCGCAGTTTGCCGACGGCATATTCTCGCCTAGCATTGCCGCGGGACTGCCCCAAAACATTATTCCGCGGTCATACGGAATTCAACATCGATATTCCAATGAATGATCTACAAAGATGCGAAATTCTAGTATGAACTGTCGAACAGACTTCTCCGATGACTCGACGAAAAAAAAACTTTTTCGAGGTCAAAATACTCAATCGTTATTAACTAAAAAAAAAAAAAAAACGTTATTACTCCGCGACATTTTTCAATGGCCCAAAAACCCTCCACTCTATATTCCGGTGATACCAAAATATTAATCGACTCCGAGATTAACTAAATTTTCTTAAAAGTGATGGATAAGTTTCGTAAGAGTTGGTTAACTAAATTATTTTTAGACACGAATACAATTTCTCCCATTTCAACAGTTCATTAAGTTGACAATTTTCATGGGGACCATAGATCGTAATAAGACGAGAAAAATATGATGTTGAAGTTTGCATCGTTGGAATGCAACAAAATTCTGTTTTTTGTTTACCCAAGTTCATAATTATTATTCAAAATTTGGCCCGGGAAATAAAACGATCGTCTCGTGAGTCCCAAAAACTCAATCAAGACAAAAAATAGCCATGAAATCCAAAATTCAATAAATAATTGATAGAAACAATATTTTTCGTTGAATCTCAACGTTGCAAAGTTCAGAGTCATAGAAAAATTTCGTTCGGTTACCAGTTCGAATTTTTCATCGTTCAATAAAGTTTCTTATTGCAAATCTGAAAGAAAAACGGTCGAGTCGATATCTCGCGATCTTATCGACCGTGTGATTCACTGAAAACGAGGATTTTGCAAAGTCAGTGAGCCGTAAACACAAAATTTCTCAATTCGTTCCGATTAGGATCGCGATATTTAATAATGTGTAAATGTTTCAAGGGTCGGTCGGTTATCGCACGAATGAAGAACTTGTGTCTTGGAATACGGAATTCCCTGAGGACTGGTTATTCGCGAAAACGCTGAAATCTCATGACGACAGAAATAATGGAACGATATCGATAGATATGAAAAGCAAGTAAACACAGTGTGAAAAAAGCGGAGCACAGAGTAAAGATAATAAGTGGAGAGAAGAAAAGTATATAAGAGAAGGTCAAATATGAAAAGTTGAAGAGTGTAAAAAAAAGGCGTACGAGGAATGATGGAACGGAGGAGATTTGAGTTGGTGGAGGGTCGGATAGGAAGCGTGACAGGTTGAAATAAAGAAGCGTTGCTTTCTAACCTGGATGAAGGGCGATAGGAGAGCGGCCATCTTGGAGGCAAGAAACTAGGGGAAAGGGGTTGGCGAGAGGAGAGTCGGAGTGGAGAAGGGAAGGAGATGGCTGATGGGGTGGATGGTTGGAAGAGAGAGAGAGAGAGAGAGAAGGAGAAGGTAAAAGCAGCACGAGCGGCGCCACCGGCGAATCGGAGCCCCCAATTCTGCGGGTTGGCGTCGCGATGTGGCGATGGGGTGAAAGCTACATAACCTACTGGGGAGCAGAGTAGACGGTGCTGCCTCTGGTGGTTTGATCCGTTAAAACGGGATGGGAAGCGTTGCCGGGTATTGCGGAGGGTGAAAGAGAGGGCGAGCGGGAGGCAGAGGGCGCGTGGGTCCGCGTTACGTTGGCCAAAGCTTAGGATTGAATCGTGGTTCAGGGGTGCAGAGGGATATGAAACCGGTGCGGCGACGAGCGTGTCGTAGACGCTTGCGTGACGTCACGAATGAGGCCGCGGACGTTGCGGAAAAATGTTGTCATGGCGACGACACCATGGGACGGCTAAATAGGCAAAAACTTTTATCTTCTCTCCGGCAACGAAAAAAAGCTCGTTCAAGAGCATTAAAGACTAAATCCACAAAAAGATGACGTTCCATAGAAAAGAGTGACAATGAAAAAAACCACGCGGTCCATGATCAACGAGAACGGCAAAATGTACATGGAAAAATGACCAAGGAAATGTACGAGAGGATTGAGTGTCGAGAGAAAAGCGGCTTTGACTTCAGCCTCGCCGTCACCCTCTCGCTGCCTCCCTCCAGCTCCCTTTGCCTGCCTCAAACACTCGAAATCTCTATTCCATCGCCAAAGATCCCAGAATATTCTTCCTTGCGGATTCGAACCCACTCGAATCTTCATTCTTTCACAGCATAAAATCAGTCCGAGTTGTGCCACTTTTCTTTCCGTACTACTTTCAATATTCGTGTCGCAGTGTGTAAGTGTGTAGCAGCGCAACTTCCGACTCTTCTGTTTCACCTTCGACCATGTACAGGGATTTTAAAGAATTGGGACGTTCTCGTTCCATTGTAACGCTCGAGCATTTTAACTCCAACATTTCAGCTCGCCACTCGTTCTGAAAGCTCGTCTTACCATATGGAAATCATTTCCCTCCAAGGTCAAGGATCCTTAATATATTCACAAACAAATTAAACTCGTCACGACGTCATAAAAAATTCACGGGAATCCACTTCCTGTTAAGCGTCGCTTGGTCAGGGTAAACCGAAATAGTCACGTGTTGATTACACTCGTTCCCTGGATTGACACGATGACATCTCAATGAAAACGTTCGAGGGGAACGTCCACAGGATTTTCCCGACCGAGGCTCGAAAAATGAGACAAAAATATTAACAAAATACATCGCGTGAGGCAAAATCCTAGTCAGCTCGAATCTACGGACGAATCTGAAGGGAAAGAAGCCACGAAATTTGAGAAAATCATTTAATATTTTAAGGGTACGATCGTTGAGCCGGTTGGGCGCGAGGGAAAACACATAGAAAAAGAAACGAGCACAAAACATACACGAGCATCAGAGAGAAAGGAGGAGAAACAGCCAGGGAGTTATCGATTGAACGTCATCGTCAGCACGCGGCCTTGTCACGACGTCCAACATTCGCTGTGTTATTTCAACGCATTGTCAATAATAAATTCTCAACACCGGAGCTTGTGCGCGATCACTTTCGGGATATCTTTGAGGATACAGTGGCTTAAAAAGTGATACTCTTAAGCGAGAATCCGATACCGCGTTATCGTTTTCTTTTTCGCCCTCTTTTCTCGCTACGTCGAGTATTCCAACGCCCTCCCGTGCGAAACGATGATCCTGAAGTTTCCATCGTTGGAATGCAATGAAATTTTGTTATTTCTTCAGCAGAGCCAATAATTATTATTCAATATTTGGTCCGGCCAATAAAACGATTCTCTCTTGCGACCAAAAAACTCAATCGACTCAAAAAATTGCCACGATTTTCAAAATTCAATAAATAATCAATAGAAAAAATGTTTTTCGTTGAATCTCAACGTTGCAAACTTCAGAGTCGTTGCGAAATCCTGCGGCTACGTACTCACAGAGCGCAGGATTTCGTTTTTTACCACATCGAATTATGTAATTATGCGATCGATGCCAAAGTAATAAATTATAAAGCAACTTATTTTTCTCATTTCCCATATGGTCAGCAATCGTTTGCCTACCTGCAAGGGATCCCACGAGACAAAAGTCAAAGAAATTAAGAAAATTGCGTTATCCTTTAATCATGCAAATTGCGTGCACAATGAAACTTCTCAGTTCTTCATATTTCCCATGGAGACTCTCCTGAATACAAATTATCAAAAGCTAGTGCGAGGTAACGACTTTTTATCTTTTTGCTGCAGTCACGAAAGAATTTATCGAATTTGATTTAATGTATTCGCGAAGTATAATAAAAATCGACGTATTTCCCGTTGCGAATTCATCGCCAGTGATCCGTGAACACTGGGAAATTATCATCGAGTCTCCAGAGAGAAAAAAAAACCGTTTGACGTTATTCATTCCGCGCGAGGCTGCGAAAAAAATGCTCCGCAGACCTCCTGAGATGAGAAATTTTGGAATAAACCAATCGTATCGCTAGAAAAATTCACTTTGGTTTTTTAAGCCAAATTCCGCTGAAAGAATCGATCGAGTATCATTTTTTTTTACTTGCGTGATTGATACTTGGTTGGGTGACCGTTCAGTCGTTTATTAGCTTTTGCCCACATCGATTTGTGAACCAGAGGCAGTTTTTCTGGGTTTCCCATGGCGCTGACCAACCGGAGCTCAATAAAAATAGTTGAAGTTGCCATTGGCCTTTGACCTAATGCGATGTAATAGTTCATCGGGGAAACCGTGGCCGCGAACAACTCTCGGGGTCTCTCGCAGAGATATGAAAGTTGTCGACCCTCTCGATTGACCACATGGCAAGCAGCTCTCGTTTGGCCACGACTGGCAAGCCCGCGCCATATTGTGGGCAAACCAGAAAGGAAGATCCTTTCCGAAATCAATAATAAACATGAAAAATCATCCCCAGCAGGTCAGAGAGCAAAACATGTTGTTGCCGAAGTGATGCAACGGGCTGGCGTTGCATGGACGAAAAAATACCGGACCGAGAGAAAAAATATGACAATTATGCAAAACTTGTTGAGGCAGTTTGTCCGCGAGAGTCCAACAAGAATCCCATTCTTGAATAATCTCGACAAACGTCGCATTTAGAATTTGGATTAGTTGTCACGATTCAGGACGGTTTCAGGAGTTTCTCGTTTGAACGTTTTTTCAACGTGACACGTAGCTGATTGCATTTGATGCAAGGAACGTTGAGTTTAATTAATTGAAATTAATTTTTCATAATGGAAAGCGTACGGTCCGTGCTTCCGCAATCTCGGAAACTGCGAGCCACGTCGGAGAGAACAGTTTTCTTCATTCAATGGCGGTGATGGTTGAAATTTTATTTTCCGACCGTTCTGAGAGAATTCTCAAAAGTTCATGAGTATTCAAACGCACGCGACAACTCTCCGTTGTATGTACGCGAAAGCTTTGCCTAGAATTCTCCGGTTGCGAGTTAATGTATTCGAGGAGTTGCTCAACATCTTTAACCGCAAGAAAACTTTGCCAACTCGGTTAAGTCGGGAATCAGCATTTCCTGAGACATCCCAACCTTCACGCGCGTGTCCGATGAAACGGAACGATCGAGAGCAGTAATAAATTTTCCTACCCTTTCAATTCGTTCGTACTTTTTTAAGAATCATTTCCGGAAATATTTCGAAGGATGTTTGATCCGAAAGTGAGTCCTGAAGTTTCCATCGTTGGAATGCAACGAAATTCCGTTATTTCTTCAGCAGAGCCAATAATTATTATTGAATATTTGGTCCGGCCAATAAAACGATTCTCTCTTGCGACTAAAACTCAATTGACGCAAAAAATTGCCACGATCTACAAAATTCAATAAATAATGAATAGAAAAAAAGATTTTCGTTAAATCTCAACGTCGCAAACTTCAGAATCATAGAATTTCGTTGCATTCCAACCATGAAAACTTCAGGATCATCGTTGAAACTCCTTTTTACGATAAAAAAAAAATCACAACGAAAACTTCAAAGCGCTTTTTTCGGGAAAACCGACTGAGTGACATTTCTTCTCGTAAGTTCGCGTAATTCAAATCGTGTGCATGCCCAATTTTAGAAATTTCCATAAGAGAAGAGAAATGAAAAAAAAGGTGAATCGATTGTAATTTTACTGCAAAACAATAACCCGCGAAAACGGAAAAATCGATTTCTATACGTTAAAAAAATTTCACGTTCACGTTTAAGCTCAAGAATTTGTAAATTTCCAATATTTTTCAACAAAAATGAATAAGACATCGTTGAATCCAAGTTTTCGGAAAAGTTTCAAAGACATTCCCCCTTAAATCTTGAAATATTAAAAAAAAATCACACAGGAAAAAAAAACGAGAAAAAGTTCATAAAAATAGAAAATTATTAAAAAGTGTGAACCGGTTAATGAGAAAAATTATCGATCAATTCAGAAGTGACAACTTTTTGTTAGTTTATTTCGGTAATTCGGGAAAAGATCGTAAGTATTATTGTGTTCGAGACTTTTTGTCATTGTGGGGAACACTCGGAGCGCTTCCGAACATACATGCACGTGGAAAGTGACACGTTTGTCGAGAAAGTACGAAACCTGTCGACAATTAACGTGTCTGACGATGTTGTGTCATTGCAGCGGACGGAAATAAGATAGCCATTAGTTGGAATAGTGTGCCGTTTTGCCGATGCCAAAGTGACGCATTAAAACATAGTTCTAATGCCGCAGTGTCCGCCGTACTTGCCTGGCTCGTGTCAGCACATGAATCCGTTTACCGAGCTCCGAGCTGACTGACACGGTCTGCACTATGTATATAGCGATGCAAACGGATACGTACACGCTCCAAATTTATGCATATCCAAGAAAAAATAATAAACAAACACCACGACCCATCAAAAACTCCATTTTCCACTTTTTTTTCATTTCACTTCGATCTTTCATCAAGCGAATGGAGAAGGGCAATTTTTTCATGGGGAATCGAATAATTTCGGACACTAATCTTATTCTCTCGACAAGGGACTGCAATTTTTTTACGTTCCTGTGAACAATCTGCGTGGCTAATGTTTCAAATAAAAACAGCCATGACTCCTTTTGTTTAAACCTCCAAAATTTTGAAAAGCAAAATTGCTTCCAGGTTGATTTCAAATTTTTTAAAGTCTAACTAAATCGAAACGTTCTGACGAAGATTTTACGTGACGTATCAATTGTCGGAAATATTGTTTGTTTTTTTTTTATAGAATTAAGGTCATAGGGTGGAGTTTGACCTACTCGGAGTGAGAGTGTGTTTTTCAATTTCGTAAATGGATGCGTACTCAAGCGCTTTACTGTCTGTACGTGTTGGGCAGGTGGCTTTTGTGTTTTCTCGTGAAACTTTATGTTTCATTTGAATAATTCGATTTCGAAGTTCTCATTTTTTAGTCTTACAGGGAGCTGGTCAAAAAATTGAGAAGTTTGTAAACAAAACGGAGATCGGAACGAAAAAAAACATGAAATTCTATAACGTGCGGACAGAGAGCAGTACCAATTTATTTTTTCTGCATCAGCTGATCGAAAAAAAAGTGACGAATGGCGCGATACGAATTGCTGGAGAATGAGAAGAAATTTGTATTGGAAGGGGCGCTACATTTTTGCTTCAAAGTCATTCACATTGCGAAAGCTGGCATAGAAAATCCACGAGGCGGGATATTATAATCACGCTTTCGGAGGACCGGGAGCTTGAATCAGAAACTCGAGAGCCGGTGCGTACGAGGGAAGGCCATGCATCATGAAAGAGTGAGTCGCATCGCATCGATCACTCGTATTCTCACGATTTTTATACGCCGGTTCCGTGTTTCGTTCGCCGTCTCTATTCTCGGGGAATTTAAAACAAACTATTTCTGAAGACAGCGGAAAAAAATGGAAGTAAAAAAAAAAGCTTCGGCAGAGACTCGTATTGATTTCGCGATGCTTTCTTTTTTCTGTCGCGACTGATAAAGCTCGATATAAGCTCGTTCTTCGTTACCTGCATTAAACAGCAGTGGAAACTCTGCACACAGCTAGTCGAGCATGTGGAGAAAATAACCACGTGTTCGTGTATATATATATATTTATAGCCGAGCCCTGAAGTATGACGACGCGTCTCTCAGTTTCGATGAATGGGAAATCGAAAGCATCGAGAACCATCGATTTAAAAATGCGACAACGACAACACATTCATTTTGTTCCCTGTGTGTATCCAGGAAAGTGAGCATTTTAAATTTCCGTTCGAATCGAAATGCCATAATTGATGATTCTGACGATTGCAACGTTGAGATTCAACGAAAAATTATTTTTCTGCTGATTATTTATTGAATTTTTAAAATCGTGCCAATTTTTCGTGCTGATTTAATTTTTTAGTCGCAAGAGACGATCGTTTCATTGGCCGGAACAAATATTCAATAATAATTATGAGCTCTGCTCAAAAAATAACAAAATTTCGTTGAATTCCAACGATCGAAACTTCAGGATCGTCATAATTTATATAACGAAGTTTATTTCAAGCAGTTCGATCACGATGATTATAAACAATGAAGATTCTGTTGAGCCAGTGGAATGCTCAAGAAATTTTTCATTTCCAAAAATGTATTTCTCACTTTCATAACTTCTGCCGGAATTATTTGGACAAAGTGCAGTTTGTTCGAACTCTAAATTGTTAGTCAAATTTCCAAATCGTTGCAGGCTATTCTACAAGTTTCCTCCTCAGGGAGTGGAACTGTGAGGCAAATTGTTAATTAAGTGCAGAATAAATGAGGATATTTAAATCCCTTCATCGGACTTGTTATTTTTTTCCTAATTCGAGGACTTTCGGGCGGCAGTTTGTGAAGCTTACGAAGATTTTAATTTTGAGATATTCCGAAGAACAAACGAGCTGCTTCGATGGATTGGAGAGGAATCGTTGGGCCAACATTATTAAAGAATTTTGGGGAGTCACGCAGGATTTTCGCCTCGGTGAATAAGGAAACGATTAAGCTCCAAGCTCTGTTATAATAAGGGGTTGAAAGTGTAGAAAGAAAAAGAAAGCTCGTCGGAGAAACGAGAAATGGAGAGAAAGCTTTAGGATCGCTTCTGCAGCGAGGGAAGCAGGAGGGAACGAACTGGAGCAGAGAAGAAAAAAAACGAGAGGGAGGAGAGAATTTAAAATTCGTGATTGTGGGGTCGGCGGAGGTTGCCGGGGGCAGCTGCTGGGTAACGCGATGGAGCAGTAAAAGCAAGCACACGTATATACTGTAGCTATTGCCTGGGGGCTGCGCAACGGTGCGGTGCGCTACTGCTGTAGTTACTATCAACATAGATATGGGATGCATACGGAATACGGAACAACGAGACCAACCCGACCAACCAGACTCCGTACGAAACCAAACTCGCCCCAAACTGACATCATTTTTTCTTCTCCTGCACTATTTTTCTTTAAAACAAGAAAGAAAAAACAAATGACCTTTCGAAATGAAAAAACGCGATCCACTTTTTTCAGCGATCCGAGAAAGTGATGAATTTTTGCAAAAATTCTTTTTCTTCGTAATGTTTATTGGGAAACTATCAACTTTAACAAAATCTGAAATTTTGCTTTCCGTG